>JARQOD010000005.1:100316891-100362602 GCA_033576555.1 Oophaga sylvatica
CGTACGCCTGGCTCAAGAAGGCGGGGAAGGTTCTCTTTATGGGAGCAGGTAAACTGTTTTAAACCCAGACATCGGGAACAGGTTTTGGCTTACATTCCCGAAACCCTCCTGCTCTATCTTTCCCTTTTTTGAAGTTTGAAAAATGCAAGCACGAGTCTCGTGAGGCCCTGGTCGGAAAAACACCTTTCCTTGTGTCTTTCCCCCCCCCCAAAAAAGTAAAAGGGATGCGGCATCCACATTCGTTACTCCTGAGCTCTTTACATATCATGCCTGGGGTTATCAAGTCAAATCCGAATTCCCCCAGTCCAACATGAATAAAATGGAGTGAAAGATGCACGCCACTGCTAGAATTTGCGGACTTCACCCGACATACTTTTCCCTCGCACTCTGAGCCAGAATCTCCCCTGATGAAACTCAGGTCCCTGTTCCTGCATATTTAACCCCTTACACGGGGACACAGGGGAAAGGGTGCAGATGAATAAAAGGAAGGTGAGGGGGACCAGTTGTTGACCCGGATTGGCACCTTTGGGGGGAAAGGGGTGCACTGGCAATAGTCGAAGAGGAAAGGATCCGCAGCAGGCATCGACACGCACAGCAGTTATCTGGCAGGCCCGTAGCATACAAAAAAGTTAAAAAAAACAAAAAAGTTGCGGAAAAAACCCTTTGGGCAGACGGTCAAATTAGCACAGCGTGCAACCCTGAAAAAATTTTTCCCCAAATAGGAAGAGTCCATGTGGCACTTTTTTGACCAAAATATTATTGATGAGGCAAAGGTTATCTGTAAGAAGTGCGGAAGGACCTTTAGTCGAGGGAAAAATCTCAGAAATTTGAATACCAGTTGCATGCTTAGACATTTAGTGAACATGCACTTGCAAGCGTGGATGGACTACACAACCTACAAATCCCCCCCCATGGCCGGCTTCAGCACCTGGCGCACCCGGGCAAGTGCCGATTCCCTGAGCAGGTGGGGGGGCCGACACGTGGGTGACGGCACTGGCACAGGGCCCCTCATAGTACAAAAAGTGTCTTTGATGGTGGGAGGGCCCACTCGCCATCAGGCACACTAGCATACTATGAGGGGCCCTGTGCCAATGCCTTCGCCCATGAGTCGGCCCCCCTGTTTGCTCAGGGCCACAGCACTTGCAATACTTACCTCTCCATGCCCCATCGCTGTGACGTCTTCCGCGTTTCCTAACAGTGACATTCAAGTTAGAGAGCGCGATGACGTCACGTCTGTACGCCCTCTGCCTAAACAGTCCAATTGCAGAGAGCTGTAAGATGGTGACACTGAGGAGTCCAGAGTAGAGCAGTGCACATCGAGGAGAGGTACCTGTATTTCATTTTTTTATTGTTTGGAGCAATATATGGGGAGCATTATACACTGGAGAATTATATATGGGGCCCAGCATACACTTGAGCATCATAGATAGGGCCCATCATACACTGGAGCATTCTAAATGGGGGACATCAGACACTGGAGCAACATTTACAGGGCCCATTATACACTGGATCATTAATAATGGGGCCCATTATATATGGAGCATGATTTTGGCCTATAAGACACTGGAGCATCATCCATGGTGCCCATTATATAGTGGAGCATTCTAAATGGGGCAGATCAGACACTGGAGCAGCATCCATGGGGCCCATCATACACTGGAGCATTCTAAATGGGGGACATCAGAATACTGGAGCAGCATTTACAGGGCCCATTTTACACTGGATCATTAATAATGGGGCCTATTATATATGGAGCATGATTTTGGCCCATAAGACACTGGAGGATCATCCATGGGGCCCATCATACACTGGAGCATTCTAAAAGGGGGAAAACAGACATTGGAGCAGCATTTACGGGGCCCATTATACACTGGATCTTTATTAATGGGGCCTATTATATATGGAGCATGATTTTGGCCCATAAGACACTGGAGCATCATCCATGGGGCCCATCATATACTGGAACATTCTAAATGGGGCAGATCAGACACTGGAGCAGCATCCATGGGGCCCATCATACACTGGAACATTCTAAATGGGGGACATCAGACTCTGGAGCAGCATTTACGGGGCTCATTTTACACTGGATCATTAATAATGTGGCCCATTATATATGGAGCATGATTTTGGCCCATAAGACACTGGAGCATCATCCATGGGGCCCATCATATAGTGGAGCACTCTAAATGGGGCAGATCAGACACTGGAGCAGCATCCATGGGGCCCATCATACACTGGAACATTCTAAATGGGGGACATCAGACTCTGGAGCAGCATTTACGGGGCTCATTTTACACTGGATCATTAATAATGTGGCCCATTATATATGGAGCATGATTTTGGCCCATAAGACACTGGAGCATCATCCATGGGGCCCATCATATAGTGGAGCACTCTAAATGGGGCAGATCAGACACTGGAGCAGCATCCATTGGGCCCATCATATACTGGAGCATTCTAAAAGGGGGAAAACAGACAGTGGAGCAGCATTTACGGGGCCCATTATACACTGCAGGGCCGGCTCCAGGTTTTTATGGGCACCAGGCGAAAGAGTCTCAGTGGGCCCCTTTAACACAGACAACGATTCATGATGCACAGATACTGCAGAGAAATATGGGTATAGTACAATGCCAACCCTTCTCTTCTTCCATTACATGAGTGATATCTATTGTAAATTCTACAATAGCTCAGAAACCGCCAAATCCTCACAGCGCACAGTGCAGACTGGACAGTACAGTCCTCCATACAATATTATGGGCACCACATAGTCTCCCCCTCATCACCTATATAATACCCCATGCAGGATGTCACCCCCCATCCCGCATATAATGCTCCATACAGAAAACTGGACCCAATATAATTCTCCATACAGAATACTGGACCACATAAATTGCTCCATACAGGATACTGGTCCCCATATAATGCTCCATACAAAATATGGAGCTCTCCTCTGCACTGCGCTGCGCTCTGCACTGTTACGGCTCAGGAAAGGGCGCTGTGGAAAGACTCCCCATTATCATTATCATTGCCTGCCCAGTATCATCATCATTGTCTCCCCATCATCATCATTGCCTGCCATCATCATCATCATCATTGCCTCCCAATCATCATTGCCTCCCATCATCATCATCATCATTGCCTCCCCATCATCATCATCATCATTGCCTCCCCATCAATATCATCATCATTGCCTCCCCATCATCATCATCATCATTGCCTCCCCATCATCATCATCATTATTGCCTCCCCATCATCATTATCATTGCCTCCCTATCATCATCATCATTGTCTCCCTATCATCATCATCATTGCCTCCCCATCATCATCATCATCATCATCATCATTGCCTCCCCATCATTATCATCATCATTGCCTCCCCATCATCATCATCATCATCATTGCCTCCTCACCACCATCACTGTCTCCCCCCACCAACATCACACATACAGCACCACACACAGACAGCACCGCAGCACTCTTTCACATACACACACACAAAGCACCGCACTACATGATACACACACTGATACACACAGACACACACACAGACACATACACCTCACATCTCACGTGTCCGACGTCCACTCTCTCTGCCACAGCCGGCCGCTAAATTATGACATCATTCAGCGGCGCTGCTGTGAGAGGAAGCGCAGGCGCCCTGCAGGAGCCCCCTGGAGCCCGGAGCTGCGGCAGCGGAGGCACAGGGAGAGGTAAGCATTGTGCCGACTCCTGCCGGGGCGTTGAGCAAGCTGGGGGGCCCAGTGGTGGCGCTGATACCGCTCTCATCCGCTAATGGGTGCCGGGGTGCCCGACGGCGAGTGCCCCCCCGCCTGCTCAGGGCCCCGGCACTTGCCCAGGTATGCCGGGCGCTGACGCCGGCCCTGATACTCTGAATCATTAATAATGGGGCTAGTGTTGAGCGATACGATACCGCAAGTATCGGGTATCGGCCGATATTAGCTCTATCGGACTTTCGATACTTAGTTCCGATATTTTCGTCTTATCGGATACCGGAATCGGATTTGTCACTGTCACTGTCAGTGTCCGTCGGTCGGGTCTGTCAGGAGTCAGCGGCACTTACCTGGCAGAAGATCTCCGGCGGTCACGGGCTGGACTGCTTGATGGCCGCCATCATCTTTCCCCGGCGGTCACATGCAGTTTCTCGCGATAACTGCAGTGACTGCTGGGTAATCCCGGCCGTAAAGCAGTCAGTCCGATGACGTCACCGCCGGGGAAGCAGGTAATCAGCTGTGCTGCGTCGAGATGACAGGCTCTGCCTGTCATTCCGATGTAGCAGAGTTGGATCGTCGTGGGACAGTCGTTACTATGGACTGCGTCGGACAGGTGGTATACTGTTGGTTTGTTTTTTTTCTTTTTTTACAGGAGATCGATGGCGTCGCAGGAATGAGTGTATAATAAAATTAATGAAAACTGTGTTGTCTCTTTTATTTCATTAAAATACTTTTTTCTTGCTGTGTCTTTTTTTTTATACATTTAAAAACTTTGGGATTAATAATGGATCGGTGTCTTATTGACACCTCTCCATTATTAACCGGGCTTATTCTCACCGTGCAATCAACGGTGACATTAACCCCTTATTACCCCACTTGCCACCGCTACAGGGCAGTGGGAAGAGCCGGGTAAAGTGCCACAATTGGCACATCTTTTGATGCGCCAAATGTGGGGCTGCTGTAGCCTGGTATTATCAGGCTGTTGAGGGCCAAAATCCATGGGCCTTGACAGTCTTTTAATACCAGGCCGCAGCAGTCTGCATTTTACTTGGCTGGTTAACAAAAATAGGGGGACCCCTACGCCGTTTTTTTTTCGAGGGGATCCCCTATTTTTGTTAACCAGCCAAGCTAAGCAGACTGCTGTGGCCTGGTATTATCAGGCTGGCAAGGTCCATGGATATTGGATCCTTACCAGCCTGAAAAACCAGGCCTCAGCAGTCTGCTTCATCTGGCTAGTTAACAAAAATAGGGGGGACCCCACGCCAAATTTTTTCCGAGTGGATCCCCTATTTTTGTTTACCAGCCAAGATATGCAGACTGCTGTGGCCTGGTATTATCAGGCTGGCAAGCAGGGTCGGACTGAGGCACCGGGACACCGGAGAAACCTACGGTGGGCCCCAGCTCCTGCCTGGTGGGCCCTGATTTGAAAGGATAGGTCGCGGGGCAGAGGGGGCGGTGGCCCCGGGGCCCGCGCTCTGAGGGGGCCCACCCGGAGCTACGATACAGTTACATTCTGCGGCAGAGCAGGGAGAATCGCTCTCCCTGCTCTGCCGCCCGGAAGCTATGGGGCCTGAACAGGCGTTGGGGGGCCCGGTGCCAGCAGTGGGCCCCCCTCCCGTCATCGGAGGGTCAGCTGTATCGGCATCCAGCCGATAAAGCTGACCGCATGGAGAGAGAAGGAGCGAGCACTCCTTCTCTCCCATAATCCCCCTCTCAGCGTATGACAGCGGGCGCAATAACATCACCTGCCGGCGCCCGCTGTCAGACGCTGAGAGGGAGAACAGTGAGCAGCACAGGAGCCGGGAGGTGAGTTTTTTTTTGATTTTTTTTTAATGGGGGTGCAGTCGAGTCCTGGCTGGAGAAGTCGTCATGTCGGTGTGGGCCAGATGGAAAAGACATGAACAATTCCATTAGAAAGAACATCAGCGGTAAGTCATTATCTGTACCTGTGCTGTAATCTATTATATGTTCTGTAGGACTGGTATTATTTAACACAGACCATATGGCGGTAATATCAATATTGGTCTTTTTAAATATAGATTATTTTGGCCAACAGCGCGGTCATTTGCTGAGGTTCTCTGATGATGGGCCCACTCAGAAGTTTTGTCCCCACTAAACCAAAACCCTAGCTATGCCTATGGCTCTCTCTCTAGTCTTTCTTTCTCGCTCTCTGTTCTTTCCTTCTCGCTCTCTGTTCTTTTTTCTCTCTGTTCTTTCTTTCTCTCTTTTCTTTCTTTCCTCTCTTTCTTTCTCTGTTTGTTCTTTCTCTCTCGCTGCTCTTTCTTTCTTTTCCTCAGTACCAGCCACTGTGCCCTCATTACCAGTCAGTGTGATCAGCAGTGCTAAATGGTTACGCTTGGGGAGAGGATATGGGTGTGATTAGCTGTGAAATGGGTGTTGTCGGGGCGTGGCCTAAAATTTTCAGCGGCGCGCAACACGCGCCGCAGCCTTTAATCCACTTTCCTGTCTTCCAAATTTGGGAGGTATGCTGTATGACCTCCCTACAACTTCTGGCCATGCTCCTGATGAGCGCGACGGATGGTCTCGTGAGGGATCTCCTCCCACACCTGGACTAAAGAATCCACCAACTCCTGGACAGTCTGTGGTGCAACGTGGCATGGCCTAAAATTTTCTGCAGCATGCACAGCGTGCCACAGCCTTTGTCCCTCTTTCCCTTATTCAAAGATTGGGAAGTATGATGTTGGGCCGCAAGAATATATTTTCTCTGGTGGGCCCAAGGTACTCCAGTCCGACGCTGCTGGCAAGGTCCATGTATGTTGGCTCCTTAACAGCCTTAAATACCATGCCTCAGCAGCAGGGGCGTACATATAAATCATGGGGCCCCATAGCAAAAGTCTGAATGTTCCCCACCCCCCCAAAAAAAAAACCCAGAGGCATTGTAAATGTAAAGTGCCAGCACAGTGAGGGAAGTTGAGTCGCACAGAGACAGGGGTTTTGGGGGTACTCGGCACCGATCACGTCGACTTCTATGGGGGATGTCACGAGGAGCACAGCTCGGTCCGTGACCTGGGCGATCACTGGAATGTGGGATATTTCCAGGGGATGATAGAATGTTCGTGTAGTTTGTCGTGACGCCACCTGTAGTACCTGGTCAGGGTGTCCAGCGCTGCTGTGCAGGTCCTCTGGAAGGGATGGTGTAGTGCAGGTAGGTGAAAAGTCTTCTACAGGTAACACGCTATCCTTCCAGGGCAGATAGATGTGAGATAGAGCAATGGTGCAAAGTGATGTAGCAGAGTGGACTATGCGACGTAGTAAGAAAGCAGGAAACACTTCAAGTTAAACGTTGCATAATAAAATTTTTAATAATAACATTACAAAAGTGCAAATGGCTTATATTATGTGACATGTTTTGTTACTGTTCATACCCTTGATATGTGTTATACATGTGTGTTAATAAATACATATTCAACAAAAGTGCAAATAGCATTAGTGCCGAAGTTCGTGGAGACTTCTTAGGACTACCCCCACCGGGGTAACTTCACAGTGTCCTTTACTTGTGCTTGTGGAGGACCCGCTCCAAACCTCCAACTGTGGTCTTGGGTGGGCTGCAAGACTTTCCTTGAGCAGACCTCACTTTCGGCCACACCAAACGGGTTTTTAGTTTCTGAGGTAGTTGAAAATAGTGCACAGTAAAGTTTTTTGTAAAACCAAGATGGAGCACCGAAGTGCCAACTATTTACAGAAAAGTTTGTGAGCCAGTACAGTTCATGGCTTCAAAGTTCAACATTTTGATTACAGTGAAACACCATTACCCAACCTGGGTATATTAAGGCAACAATAAACTTGTTCTTCTGAACATTCACCCGTCCGGGAACATCAAACCATTACCCAACCTGGGTATATTAAGGCAACAATAAACTTCTTTTTATGAACATTCACCCGTCCGGGTACATCAATAATTTAACTATTTACATACAGAGACCCTGTCCGGGTTATTTAGACTTCTTTGGCTGGCCTCTTACAGGTACCACCTGGTACTGTTCTGGAGCTTGCCAAACATCCGTGACAGGAGGGTCCACCCAGACCTGATGACGTCGTGTGGCCTGTACAGTGACGTCGTGACCCGCTATCTGGGTCTGTGTGGCCACCTCTTTCATCTCCCTCCGGGTCTGGACCCCTATGTCCCAGACTGAACGAACCCCAGGGGGCCTAACAGGCACCGGGTACGGGCCAGCTATCATTATCATGTCCATAGCTGGGGCTGCTGAGGAGACCACTGAGGGAGGCTGGGGAGATTTACGGCGTGGGGTGGGCACTTGTGCAGAGGCCTGGTTGGAGGAGGCTGAAGGCTCGTAGGGTCTGTCAGTTTCCTGACACTCTGGTGAGTAGGGGTCGCACCTGGTAACATTTAGGGCGTACCATCCATTGTAACCCCAGTGTCGGGTGTAAGTCACCAAGTCTCCTGGCAACAGGTCCCTCCCCGGGTGTCCTTCTGGGAGGTGAGCCTCCATGTCCCGCCGGGTTACAAAAACTTCTAAATAAAGTCCAGGCTCCTGGATGAAGCCCCAACCACCTTTTAACTTAAAGTTCCGTAATGCACCCTTACGCCGCGGCTCCCTCACCGTACTTTTATCCTCTCTCATACGTGCCTTCTCTGCCAGGTCCTTCTCCAGGTGACGTTGCCGAAGCTTTTGGGATTCTCGCTGCTCCCTTTGTCGCTCTGCTTCCCGCTCCCTACGTCTCCACTCTTCCTCCTGCCGCCGGTTGTAATTCTCCTCCACCAGCATCTCCATGTCTCCACCATCAAACGCCAGCTTACGATGTACGGTTTGCGGCAGCTCTCCTGGCGCCCGCCAGTCCTGGCGGCGCTCACCTGTGGCGGAAGCAGCCGGCTCTGGAACAGATGACGGTCGGGGCTCCGGTACAGGCAGGTAGAGCTCTGGTGCCTGCGCGGCCTCCTCCATGAGGACGGGTGTCGCTTCTTCTGCCTCAGCGACGGGGGCAGACAGTGGGATCTGGGGTGCTGGTGCGGCGTTTTCTGCAGGAACGGGTGCCTCCACTGTGATACTGGCAACCGGTTCAGATTGCAAGGGCTGGGATGCCCGCACGGCCTCCTCTACTGGAACGGTTGCCTCCACTGTGATACTGGCAACCGGTTCAGATTGCAAGGGCTGGGATGCCCGCACGGCCTCCTGTACTGGAACGGGTGCCTCCACTGAGATACTGGCAACCGGTTCAGATTGCAAGGGCTGGGATGCCCGCACGGTCTCCTCTACTGGAACGGGTGCCTCACCTTCCGGTACAGACACTTCAGGGGGTAAGAGGGATTGGCGCCGCTCCAATTGTAGTTTTAGGGCCCGCCAGCTCGCTTCCATCCTGGCGACCTCCTCCCGGTGCCGGGCCAGGTCTCTCAGGGTATCCTCCGCTTCTTCCAGCGTAGGAGGGTTTCCAGGCCGGGTGCCAAACGGTGGCTCCGTGGCGATCGGGTCGCTTCCGTGGGGGGAGAGCTCTGACTCCTCCATCCCTTCCCACTTCTGCTCACGTCCATTCGCCATCTCTGCCAAGTCACATGTGTCATTAGCATCAGGAGAGGCGCCATCTTTTGTAGGGAGGCGGGACCTTCGCATTTGTTTCCACCCACTGAGGAGGATGAGGAGGCGGAACTCCAGAGCTGTGGGGCACGATCTTACATTGCAGTAACATTTAGAGTGTGCGGACATCGTTTTCGCGCCACGGAGTGAGTGTACGCCCACGAGAGCACGCCCTTATTCTTCACCTGTGCCTCGTGGCGCAGATATGACGGAAAAAATGGCAAATACAGTCTATGATGATTTTTGCAATTCTCAAGCAAAAAAACAGTTCAATTAAGGCACACAGGACTCACTTATAGCGAGCTTCTGAATCCTGTTCATGACGCCAAAGTTGAGTCGCACAGAGCCACAGGTTTTGGGGTACTCGGCACCAAGCCCGTCGACTTCTATGGGGGATGTGATGGGTAGCACAGCTATGTCCGTGCCCTGGTCGCTCACTGGAATGTGGGATATTTCCAGGGGATGATAGAATGTTTGTGTAGTTTGTCGTGACGCCACCTGTAGTACCTGGTCAGGGTGACCAGCGCTGCTGTGCAGGTCCTCTGGCAGGGATGGTGTAGTGCAGCTAGGTGATAAGTCTTGTACAGGTAAGACGGTATCCTTCCAGGGCAGATAGATGTGAGATATAGCAATGGTGCAGAGTGATGTAGCAGAGTGGAGTATGCGACGTAGTAAGAAAGCAGGAAAGGAAACAATTCTTACTACAAAGACATGCAGCATAAGGCTGCCTCAATCCCTCCCATCCAACTAGCTACACCCTGTTCTAACCAGCCTGAGCTAGACCATCCCATTGGGTCCGCCTACACTCAGCTGGCATAGTGTACTGTTGAATGCAGTGGTTGGAGTCAATGGGGTGTTTCCTCCTTACCTGAGAGTAAGTTGTCACACCGCTGGGTGCGATGCAACATCTCTGTGGCGACTGGACCCTCGGGTGCTTCTGTCTTTTCACAAATGCCGGCTTTACCCGGCAATTGAATCAGAGGCTATTTTACTATGTAGAAGTGAATAAACTATAAATATATGTATATATATATATATATATATGTCACAATGACATGTATATATATATATATATATATATATATATATATGTATTCTAAGTGTGTATATTTTGTGTTTACAAGGAAAGAAAGTGTTTTTTTAGTTGCAATATTTTGTTCCCATAGACTTACATGGGACTTCCGGTGTCGGAATCGGATATCGTCGATATTTAGTGATATCGGCGATACCATTCCGATCCGACATTTTTAGATATCGAGCAGTATCGCTCAACACTAAATGGGGCCCATTGTATATGGAGAATGATTTTGGCCCATAAGACACTGGAGTATCATCCATGGGGCCCAGCATATAGTGGAGCATTCTAAATGGGGCAGATCAGACACTGGAGCAGCATCCATGGGGCCCATCATACACTGGAGCATTCTAAAAGGGGAAAACAGACACTGGAGCAGCATGTACAGGGCCCATTATACACTAGATCATTAATAATGGGGCCCATTATATATGGAGCATGATTTTGAACAATAAGACACTGGAGCAGCATCCATGGTGCTCATCTTATACTGGAGCATTCTAAAAGGGGGAAAACAGACACTGGAGCAGCATTTACGGGGCTCATTATACACTGGATCATTAATAATGGGGCCCATTATATATGGAGCATGATTTTGGACCATAAGACACTGGAGCATCATCAATGGGGCCAATCATATAGTGGAGCATTCTAAATGGGGCAGATCAGACACTGGAGCAGCATCCATGGGGCTAATAATATACTGGAGCATTCTAAAAAGGGGAAAACAGATAATGGAGCAGCATTTACGGGGCTCATTATACACTGTATCATTAATAATGGGGGCCATTATATATGGAGCATGATTTTGGACCATAAGACACTGGAGCATCATCCATGGGGCCCATCATATAGTGGAGCATTCTAAATGGGGCAGATCAGACACTGGAGCAGCATCCAAGGGGCTCATCATATACTGGAGCATTCTAAAAGGGGGAAAATAGACACTTGAGCAGCATTTACGGGGGCCATTATACACTGGATCATTAATAATGGGGCCCATTATATATGGAGCATGATTTTGGCCCATAAGACACTGGAGCATCATCAATGGGGCCAATCATATAGTGGAGCATTCTAAATGGGGCAGATCAGACACTGGAGCAGCATCCATGGGGCTAATAATATACTGGAGCATTCTAAAAAGGGGAAAACAGATAATGGAGCAGCATTTACGGGGCTCATTATACACTGTATCATTAATAATGGGGGCCATTATATATGGAGCATGATTTTGGACCATAAGACACTGGAGCATCATCCATGGGGCCCAACATATAGTGGAGCATTCTAAATGGGGCAGATCAGACACTGGAGCAGCATCCATGGGGCCCATCATATACTGGAGCATTCCAAAAGGGGGAAAACAGACACTGGAGCAGTATTTATGGGAACCATTATACATTAGATCATTAATAATGGGGCCCTTTATATATTGAGCATCATTTTGGCCCATAAGACACTGGAGCATCATCCATAGGGCCCATCATATACTGGAGAATCATATGGGATTTATTATTTATGGGGCATCATATAGGGCAGTGATGGCTAACCTTGGCACTCCAGCTGTTGTAAAACTACAACTCCCAGCATGCCCTTGCAACCTGCAGCAGTTGAGGCATGCTGGGAGTTGCAGTTCTCCAACAGCTGGAGTGCCAAGGTTCGCCATCACTGATATAGGGTATGGAGCAACATATGGGGCCTATTCTGTATGGAGCATTATATGGAGCCAATTCTGGATGGAGCAATATATGGGGCCCATCATATACTGTATGGAGCAATATGTGGGGCTCATTGTACTCTATGGTGACAGTCCTATACTTTATGGTACATTATATGGGGACGATCATATACTGGAGCAGTATGTGGAGCTCATCATATACTGTATGGAACATTATATGGGACCAATTATGTATGGAGCAATATATGGGGCTCATTATTCTGTATGGCGCACTATGTGGTGGCCATAATACTGTATGGAGTAATATACTGTCTGGTTTTTGAGCTATTGTAGATTTTAACATAGATATCAGTCATGTCATGTAAGAAGTGAAGTATTTTTCATTGTACTATACCTATATTTCTGTGCCGTATCTGAGCATGATGAATTGTGGTATGTGTTAAAGGGGCCCACTGACACTCTTTGGCCCGGGGCACACGAAAAACGGGAACCAGCCCCCTCCCCACAAGTTTAGCCAAATAACCCCCAGTTTTCAATGCATAACTATTATTATAAAGTAAATGAAGGTTGCCAAGCTTAAGTAATAAGAATTTATGTTGTTGGAATTGAAATGGGCACTGTAGGTATGTTTACTGTCCTCCACTCCCTGCCGACTTTGCTTCCCCATTGACTTGCATTGGGTTTCATGTTTCAGTCCGACCCCCGACTTTTCCCGATAGTTGGCCGATTTCGTTCAACCCGACTTTTGAGAAAGTCGGGTTTCATGAAACCCGACTCGACCCTAAAAAAGGGAAAATCGCTCATCTCTAATGAACACTATAAAACATTTTACTAAAGAGCTTCATTACAGCGGATTTCACTCTGTTTAACCCCTTCCCGACCTTTGACACAGCGTATGCGTCATGAAAGTCGGTGCCAATCCGACCTATGACGCATACCCTGTGTCATGAAAGGATCGCGTTCCTGTGGGCCGGGAGACCGGGGTCACTCAAAGGTCACCCGACCCGCAGGCACAGGACCCTTTGTGCTTCACCACAGGGGGGTTGGCTTAACCCCCCCGTGGCCACGATCGCTCTGATTGGCTGTTAAAAGTGAAACAGCCAATCAGAGCAATCTGTAATATTTCACCAATTTGATTGGTGAAATATTACAATCCAGCCATGGCCGATGCTGCAATAGCATCTGCCATGGCTGGACCCCCCCACACGTAGTCACGGCAGCGATCGGCCACCACCACCGAAAGATGGCGGTGATCGTCACCGCCGTCACTATCTGCTCCCCTCCTCCTTTGCTCCGCTGCCCCCACCTTCCGATCCCTCCTAACCTTCCGACCCCCTACTCACCTCTCCCGGTCCACCGATGTCCCTGGATCGGTCCCGGCGTCCACCCGGGCCTCTTCATGGGCGCCGCCATCTTGGAAAATGGCGGGCACATGCGCAGTGCGCCCGCCGGCCGGCGCATGCTCAGTGCGCCCCCCAGTGTCCAAAAATTTATTTTGATCACTGTGATAAACTGTCACAGTGATCAAAATAAAAAAAAGTAAATGAACCCCCCCTTTATCATAGGTAGGGACAAATAAAAAAAAATAAAGATTTTTTTTTTTCTTTTTTCCTATTAGGCCCTGTGCACACGTTGCGGATTTTGCTGCGGATCCGTAGCAGAATTTGCTGCTGATCCGCAGCGGAATTTGCTGCTGATCCGCAGCAGATTTTGCTGCTGATCCGCAGCAAAATCAGCTGCGGATCAGCAGCAAAATCCGCTGTGGATCAGCAGCAAATTCCGCTGCGGATCAGCAGCAAATTCCGCTGCGTATCAGCAGCGGATTTTGCTGTGGATCCGCAGCAGAATTTGCTGCTGATCCGCAGCGGAATTTGCTGCTGATCCGCAGGGGATTTTGCAGCGGATCCGCAGCGGAATTTGCTGCTGATCCGCAGCGGAATTTGCTGCTGATCCACAGCGGATTTTGCTGCTGATCCGCAGCAGATACAATGCAAATAAATGGTAAAAAAAAAACGCTGTGCACATGCTGCGGATTTTTCAGCGCGGATTTGCTGCGGTTTTAAATCCGCAGCATGTCAATTCTTTGTGCGGATTCCGCAGCAGTTTTACACCTATTCCATTATAGGTGTAAAACCGCAGGGAAAAACCGCGCTAAATACGCAGGTAAAACGCAGGTCATTTTACCTGCGGATTTTAGAAAAATCTGCAACGTGTGCACGGGGCCTCAGGGTTAGGGTTAGGCTGGGTTCATATTGCATTATGGCACTCCGTTAGATGGACTGCGTTTCACCGCGGTATAACGCGGTGTAACGCAGTCCGTTAACGCTGCCATTCACCCCATTTGTGTGCACATCGCAACGCATGCTGATAAGCGGCATGCGTTCGCGACGTGCCGTCATTCAGTGACGGAGCCTCGGACACGGGCTGCAGCATCTGGGCTCCGTCACCGCTAGCACAGATGAATCATCTGCTGATTCATCTGCTCTAGCGGGTATAGCATAACGCGATTGCGTTATGCTATACCGTTACCAGCCCGTCAACGCTATGTGTTGAACGGGCTGGTAAAACACAATATGAACCCAGCCTTAGGGTTAGGGTTAGAACTAGGGTTAGGGTTAGCATTAGGGTTAGAATTAGGGTTAGGGTTAGAATTAGGGTTATGGTTAGAATTTGGGTTAGGGTTGGAATTTGGGTTAGGGTTGGAATTTGGGTTGTTAGGGTTGGGATTAGGGTTAGGTTTGTGGTTAGGGTTAGAGTTAGGATAAGTGTTAGGGGTGTTTTGGGCTTAGGGTTGGGATTAGGGTTAGGCTTGTGGTTAGGTTTATGGTTAGAGTTGGGATTAGGGTTAGGGATGTGTTGGGGTTAGGGTTATGGTTAAGGTTTGTATTAGGGTTAGGGGTGTGTTGGGGTTAGGGGTGTGTTGGGGTTAGGGTTGGAGTTAGAATTGAGGTGTTTCCACTATTTAGGCACATCAGGGGGTCTCCATACGTGACATGGCGCCACCATTGATTCCTGCAAATTTTGCGTTCAAAAAGTCAAACAGTACTCCCTTTATTCCAAGCCCCGACGTATGCCCAAACAGTGGTTTACCCCCACATATGGGGTATCAGCGTACTCGGGAAAAATTGCACAACAACTTTGGGGGTCTAATTTCTCCTGTTAACATTGGGGAAAAAAAATTGGGGACTAAAATTTATTTTTGTGGAAAAAAAAAGATTTTTTATTTTCACGGCTCTGCGTTATAAAACTTCTGTGAAGAACTTGGAGATTCAAAGTGCTTACTACACATCTAGAGGAGTTCCTTGGGGGATCTAGTTTCCAAAATGGGGTCACTTGGGGGGGTTTCTACTGTTTAGGCATATCATGGGCTCTGCAAACGTAACATGACGCCAGCAGACCATTCCATCAAGTCGACATTTCAAAACGTCACTACTTCCCTTCCGAGCCTCGACGTGTGCCCATACAGTAGTTTTCTCCCACATATGGGATATCAGCGTGCTCAGGACAAATTGGACAACAACTTTTGGGGTCTAATTTCTCCTGTTACCCTTGGGAAAATAAAAAAATTGGGGACTAAAGATCATGTTTGTGGAAAAAATATGATTTTTTTATTTTCATGCCCAGGCGTTATAAACTTCTGTGTATCCCTTGGGGGTTCAAAGTGCTCACCACACGTCTAGATAAGTTCTCTGCTTGGTCTAGTTTCCAAAATGGGGTCACTTGTGGGGAGTTTCTACTGTTTAGGCACATCAGGGGCTCTGCAAACGTAACATGACGCCTGCAGACCATTCCTTCAAAGTCGGCATTTCAAAACATTACTACTTCCCTTCCGAGCCCCAATGTGTGTCCGAACAGTGGATCCCCCCCACATATGGGGTACTAGCGTACTCAGGACAAACTGGACAACAACTTTTGGGGTCCAATTTCTCCTGTAACCATTGTGAAAATAAAAAATAGAGGGCCAAAATATCATTTTTTGAGAAAAAAAAATGATTTTTTATTTTCACGGCTCTGCGTTATAAACTTCTGTGAACCACCTGGGGTTCAAAGTGCTCACTATGCATCTAGATAAGTTCCTTGGGGGGTCTAGTTTCCAAAATGGGGTCACTTGTGGGGGAGCTCCAATGTTTAGGCACACAGGGACTCTCCAAATGCGACATGGCAACCGCTAAATATTCCAGCATATTTTCCATTCAAAAAGTCAAATGGCGCTCCTTCCCTTCTGAGCCCTGCTGTGCGCCCAAACAGTGGTTTATGACCACATATGAGGTATCAGTGTACTCAGGAGAAATTGCCCAACAAATTTTAGGATCCAATTTATCCTGTTGCCCATGTGAAAATGAAAAAACTGAGGCTAAAAGAAAATTTTTGTGAAAAAAAAGTACTTTCTTTTTTTTACGGATAAATTTGTGAAGCACCTGGGGGTTCAAAGTGCTCACTATGCATCTAGATAAGATCCTTAGGGGGTCTAGTTTCCAAAATTGGGTCACTTGTGGGGGAGCTCCAATGTTTAGGTACACAGGGACTCTCCAAATGCGACATGGCAACCGCTAAATATTCCAGCATATTTTCCATTCAAAAAGTCAAATGGCGCTCCTTCCCTTCTGAGCCCTGCCGTGTGCCCAAACAGTGGTTTATGACCACATATGAGGTATCTGTGTACTCAGGAGAAATTGCCCAACAAATTTTAGGATCCAATTTATACTGTTGCCCATGTGAAAATGAAAAAACTGAGGCTAAAAGAAAATTTTTGTGAAAAAAAAGTACTTTCTTTTTTTACGGATCAATTTGTGAAGCACCTGGGGGTTCAAAGTGCTCACTATGCATCTAGATAAGATCCTTAGGGGGTCTAGTTTCCAAAATTGGGTCACTTGTGGGGGAGCTCCAATGTTTAGGTACACAGAGACTCTCCAAATGCGAAATGGCAACCGCTAAATATTCTAGCATATTTTCCATTCAAAAAGTCAAATGGCGCTCCTTCCCTTCTGAGCCCTGCTGTGCGCCCATACAGTGGTTTATGACTACATATGAGGTATCAGTGTACTCAGGAGAAATTGCCAAACAAATTTTAGGATCTATTTTATCCTGTTGCCCATGTAAAAATGAAAAAATTGATGCTAAAAGAAAATTTTAGTTGGAAAAATTAAAATGTCCATTTTTTCCTTCCACGTTGCTTTAGTTCCTGTGAAGCACCCGAAGGGTTAATAATCTTCTTGAATGTAGTTTTGAGTAGCTTGAGGGGTGCTGTTTTTATAATGGTGTCACTTTTGGGTATTTTCTGCCATATAGACCCCTCAAAGTGACTTCAAATGTGAGGTGGTCCCTAAAAAAAATGGTTTTGTAAATTTTGCTGTAAAAATGAGAAATCGCTGGTCAACTTTTAACCCTTATAACTTCCTAACAAAAAAAAATGTTGTTCCCAAAATTGTTCTGATGTAAAGTAGACATGTGGGAAATGTTATTTATTAACTATTTTGTGTCACATAACTCTCTGGTTTAACAGAATAAAAATTAAAAATTTGAAAATTACGAAATTTTCAAAATTTTCGCCAAATTTCCATTTTTTTCACAAACGAATGCAAAAATTATCGACCTAAATTTACCACTAACATGAAGCCCAATATGTCACGAAAAAACAATCTCAGAATCGCCAGGATCCGTTGAAGCGTTCCTGAGTTATTACCTCATAAAGGGACACTGGTCAGAATTGCAAAAATGGCAAGGTCTTTAAGGTCAAAATAGGCTGGGTCATGAAGGGGTTAAAGTTACCAATGTGAAACCATCCTGATAGAAAGCTAAAAATGGCCACTGGCTGCAGGGTCAGGTAATATAATGCTGATTGACAGCCAGCTCCCTTCTGCCTAAATGCGGAGAGCTGGTTGACAATCAACATTATGTCAGCAGTTACGTCCCATTGGCAGAGCAGACTGGAAGAAGCATCAGTGATCCTAATGATTTGAATCCTATAGTGTGGATCAGATGTCAGCCCCCCATGCATTTTTATGGGACCCTATAGACATTAAGCAGCCTTTAATATGAATGCAGAAAGATAATGACTTTTTTTCAGATATTGGCTCGTGATACAAGGGGGCATGAAATAGACAAGGTAATTCAGCAAATGAGGAGCTGTAAAGATTAAGGCAAAAATAAAAAAAAATTTTTTTCCTGGAAATCAGTGTCTATAATTAGACTTGGTAACTCCTAAGACGAAATGATGTTTGTACAGTCATGGCCAAAAGTTTTGAGAATGACACAAATATTAATTTTTACAAAGTCTACTGCTTCACTTTTTCTAATGGCAATTTGCAT
This sequence comes from Oophaga sylvatica, assembly GCA_033576555.1. Classification (NCBI taxonomy): domain Eukaryota; kingdom Metazoa; phylum Chordata; class Amphibia; order Anura; family Dendrobatidae; genus Oophaga; species Oophaga sylvatica. The sequence continues at coordinate 100,335,240 of JARQOD010000005.1, forward strand.
ATACTCCAGAATGTTATAAAGAGTGATCAGCTTAACAGCAATTACTTGTAAAGTCAATATTTGGCTAGAAAATGAACTTTATCCCCCAAAACACATTTCAACATCATTGCAGCCCTGCCTTAAAAGGACCAGCTAACCTCTTTTCAGTGATTGCTCCATTAACACAGGTGTGGGTGTTGATGAGGACATGGCTGGAGATCAATCTGTCATGATTAAGTAAGAATGACACCACTGGACACTTTAAAAGGAGGCTGGTGCTTGGCATCATTGTTTCTCTTCTGTTAACCATGGTTATCTCTAAAGAAACACGTGCAGTCATCATTGCAATGCACAAAAATATCCTAACAGGGAAGAGTATCGCAGCTAGAAAGATTGTACCTCAGTCAACAATCTATCGCATCATCAAGAACTTCAAGGAGAGAGGTTCCATTGTTGCCAAAAAAGCTCCAGGGCGCCCAAGAAAGACCAGCAAGCGCCAGGACCGTCTCTTAAAAGTGTTTCAGCTGCGGGATCGGGCTACCAGCAGTGCAGAGCTTGCTCAGGAATGACAGCAGGCAGGTGTGAGTGCATCTGCACGCACTGTGAGGCGGAGTCTCTTGGAGCAAGGCCTGGTCTCAAGGAGGGCAGCAAAGAAGCCACTTCTCTCCAGAAAAAACTATATGGACAGACTGATATTCTGCAAAAGGTACAGGCAGTGGACTGCTGAGGACTGGAGTAAAGTTATTTTCTCTGATGAATCCCCTTTTTGATTGTTTGGGACATCAGGAAAATGCCTCATTCGGAGAAGACAAGGTGAGCGCTACCACCAGTCTTGTCTCATGCCAACTGTTAAGCATCCTGAAACCATTCATGTGTGGGGTTGCTTCTCAGCCAAGGGAATCGGCTCTCTCACAGTCTTGCCTAAAAACACAGCCATGAATAAAGAACGGTACCAGAATGTCCTCCAAGAGCAACTTCTCCCAACCCTCCAAGAGCAGTTTGGCGATCAACAATGCCTTTTCCAGCATGATGGAGCACCTTGCCATAAAGCAAAGGTGATAACTAAATGGCTGAGGGAACAAAACATAGAGATTTTGGGTCCATGGCCTGGAAACTCCCCAGATCTTAATCCCATTGAGAATTTGTGGTTAATCATCAAGAGATGGGTGGACAAATAAAAACCTAAAAATTCTGACAAAATGAAAGCATTGATTGTGCAAGAATGGACTGCTATCAGTCAGGATTTGGTCCAGAAGTTGATTGAGAGCATGCCAGGGAGAATTGCAGAGGTCCTGAAGAAGAAGGGTCAACACTGCAAATATTGACTTGCTGCATTAACTCATTCTAACTGTCAATATAAGCTTTTGTTACTCATATGTTTGCAATTATATTTCTGTCTGTGATAAAAACATCTGTCAAACACACACATAAAAACCAGGGGGCAGCAGATCATGTGAAAATATAATATTTGTGTCATTCTCAAAACTTTTGGCCATGACTGTAGTATTGCCTCTTAATAGGCATATCTCACTTTTTGTCTGTTTTGTTTTTGGAGACATGAGCACATGCGCCCTGTTGATTTTAAATGTACTAATATCACCAGCAGAGACTTAATACATCATGTTATGCAAGTAATATAATTAATCAGTCCAAACTATTTAAAACAGAATTGAGATGCAGAATACAGATAAATGTAATTTTTTTCAGTGACAAGTGATGCTCCTTCCAGTACACCTTTGTTCAATGAAATTATTATAATCATTGTCATTAAAAACCTAAATTGAGCTAATTAGTATAATGCACACTGTGCTATTTTTTTCACTCAGCGAGCAGTCACTAAGATTAATTTTCCCTTGGGTAAATTAGTAGAAACACATTGATACATCTGCCAGCCCCTCACAGCTGTAGGGCGAGTGACATGTTGTTTTTCTAATTGTCTGATCACACCAGGCATGACACAGAACTCTGATACATTAACAGAGTATTCCAAAAGTTTTTCGAGTGAACTTTAAACTTTTCTTAACTTTACACAATCACAATTGAGCGTTGTCAAATTTATTACATTGATAGCAAACTAAAACATTAATTATACAGTAATAAGCAGAGCACTCCAGGAGGGACAGTTTTATCAAGTGGTCTTTAACCCCTTTCCAACATTGGATTTGCTGGTACGTCCTACTTGACAACATATGGACTTACCGGTACGTCTTGGTGATTTTGATGGCACAGGAGGTATGCCAAATATGATCACTGCATGGAGCTTAGCTTAAATGACAGCCGAGCTCCTGCACTAACAGCAAGAGCCAGTGCAAGTATTGCCCATAGCTGTTTAACCCTCTAAATGCTGCGATCAATAACAATCGTGTCATTCAGAAAACTATGCCCACACCTCACACAGAATGGGGTACCGAAGGGCATAATATTGACTGGAAATCAAAGAATGATTTCAAAGTCTACCAGGTCCAATGACCTAACAAGGCTCTTGTCAATGTAAAATTGACAGGTCTAATGCCTTGTAATACAAAAGTATTGCAGGTTATTGGACCAGTGATCAGACTATGTACTGTACAAGATATCTCCTATAATAAGCGACCTATTCAAATGGCACTTCCTACCATAACAGTATCAAATAAAGAAATTGGAAGTATATGGCCATAAAATGCAAACTTTATTAGACTGACTCATGAATAAAATCACAAACATATAAAGGGAGATATACATACAGTTACACTCATATAAGGTATATACAGTCATGGCCAAAAGTTTTGAGAATGACACAAATATTAGATTTTCACATGATCTGCTGCCCTCTGGTTTTTATGTGTGTGTTTGACAGATGTTTTTATCACAGACAGAAATATAATTGCAAACATATGAGTAACAAAAGCTTATATTGACAGTTAGAATGAGTTAATGCAGCAAGTCAATATTTGCAGTGTTGACCCTTCTTCTTCAGGACCTCTGCAATTCTCCCTGGCATGCTCTCAATCAACTTCTGGACCAAATCCTGACTGATAGCAGTCCATTCTTGCACAATCAATGCTTTCATTTTGTCAGAATTTTTAGGTTTTTGTTTGTCCACCAGTCTCTTGATGATTGACCACAAGTTCTCAATGGGATTAAGATCTGGGGAGTTTCCAGGCAATGGACCCAAAATCTCTATGTTTTGTTCCCTGAGCCATTTAGTTATCACCTTTGCTTTATGGCAAGGTGCTCCATCATGCTGGAAAAGGCATTGTTGATCGCCAAACTGCTCTTGGAGGGTTGGGAGAAGTTGCTCTTGGAGGACATTATGGTACCATTCTTTATTCATGGCTGTGTTTTTAGGCAAGACTGTGAAAGAGCCGATTCCCTTGGCCGAGAAGCAACCCCACACATGAATGGTTTCAGGATGCTTAACAGTTGGCATGAGACAAGACTGGTGGTAGCGCTCACCTTGTCTTCTCCGAATGAGGCGTTTTCCTGATGTCCCAAACAATCGAAAAGGGGATTCATCAGAGAAAATAACTTTACCCCAGTCCTCAGCAGTCCACTGCCTGTACCTTTTGCAGAATATCAGTCTGTCCATGATGTTTTTTCTGGAGAGAAGTGGCTTCTTTGCTGCCCTCCTTGAGACCAGGCCTTGCTCCAAGAGTCTCCGCGTGCAGATGCACTCACATCTGCCTGCTGCCATTCCTGAGCAAGCTCTGCACTGCTGGTAGCCCGATCCCGCAGCTGAAACACTTTTAAGAGACGGTCCTGGCGCTTGCTGGTCTTTCTTGGGCGTCCTGGAACCTTTTTGGCAACAATGGAACCTCTCTCCTTGAAGTTCTTGATGATGCGATAGATTGTTGACTGAGGTGCAATCTTTCTAGCTGAGATACTCTTCCCTGTTAGGCCATTTTTGTGCATTGCAATGATGACTGCACGTGTTTCTTTAGAGATAACCATGGTTAACAGAAGAGAAACAATGATGCCAAGCACCAGCCTCCTTTTAAAGTGTCCAGTGGTGTCATTCTTACTTAATCATGACAGATTGATCTCCAGCCATGTCCTCATCAACACCCACACCTGTGTTAATGGAGCAATCACTGAAAAGAGGTTAGCTGGTCCTTTTAAGGCAGGGCTGCAATGATGTTGAAATGTGTTTTGGGGGATAAAGTTCATTTTCTAACCAAATATTGACTTTGCAAGTAATTGCTGTTAAGCTGATCACTCTTTATAACATTCTGGAGTATATGCAAATTGCCATTAGAAAAAGTGAAGCAGTAGACTTTGTAAAAATTAATATTTGTGTCATTCTCAAAACTTTTGGCCATGACTGTACGTGCATGAACCCAAAATAGAAATACAGATCAGACAGTCATAATACTCAGTTACCAAAAAACCCAATTATTGGCAAGAAAAATGATACATAGTAAGTATCATAAGTCACAGTATTAGTTATATGTTACTCTAATATCTATTGCCAGTATTAGTCATAAGAGGACACATTTATAAAGTGCAAAGTGCATGACCCCTATAGGGAAGTAAAAATTATTTTGTATGTATACACAATTAAAGTGTGCTGTGTACAAATTTACACAGCATACACACCATATAAGGCATCTACTGAGAACAATGGCTGTCAAAAGTAGAGTGGGCTAGTGCCAACAATATTAGATCTACATAAGTATATACAAATTAGTTAAAGGAAAGAAGGTGAACTAGTATAAATCCAAGACCAAACGTAAGCTAGTGCCGCTAACATATAGCGTGCACACATGTATATACCAAAAAATGAAATGGATGCAGACGTTTTCTAAAATGGTCTATAAACAACATCACAAGTGTGGCGCTATATTATTCACCTTCTACCTAAAAATCATGACACCTAATCAAACATGCATATGTCGATAGTAAGGATCGCATACAACCTTAAAGAGTGTGCTGAAATACCCGACGCGCGTTTCGCGTTAGCTTTGTCCCAGGGGTACCGTTGATGTGGTCAAGTGTTAAATATGGACATATATATACACTCCCCATGAGTTATAATTACCTCCAGGTGATCCCACAGGTGTACTCGTGTACCGCCACAGTTCCCAGCGTGTGACGTAGCTCACGGACGCCCCCGCCCACCGTCCCACTACTCCCCATCCGGCACGTCAGGACGGGGAGGAGGCTCAGACAGAGCGAGCAGGACACGTCCCCAGGCAACGCAAGCTCCGTAGGATCACGTCACTGGTGGCTGAGCCACACCCCCGTCCGACGTGTCAGGACGAAGGGGCCGCACCAGCCAACCACAGCACCCGTGTCACCACTGAGCTTGCCGAGAAATGGGGCATATGTGTAAAAATTAAAAATAAGTTAATTTAAAATTAAAAAACAAATAAATAATGCAAATAGGATATATGAATATTGTAAAATTATCAATATTGTGAAAACCAATAATAAACCATCAGTGAAATTTATAATATGGAAACAAAATGACAAAATAATGAAATTATCTATATTCTGTAACCCAATAGTGAACCACAAGTGAGATATATGATTAAAAACAATTGACAAATGATCCCATATATAGACAAGAAAGAAACAAACAAAAACACATGGGGAATGAAACTATGAACGTCACAACAATATATAAATAAAAAACATCAAAAGATACCTAGCAAACCAAAACTACAAAATACACAAATATAGATATATATAAATAAATTAAACAACTATGATTTTTTATCTTGAGGAATCTTCTTATCCATTTTATGCCGGATATATGTACACGGTCACATTATCTTGAGGAATATTCTCTTCTCCGGACCTCCCAAAGTCAAAGAATCCATATATGCTGTACCACTGAATACATGTGATATTATTGTCCTTCAGGTAGGTAAGTGATAATTAGACCTACTCGATATATTCATAGCAAAATGATGACAGCTAGGAAAAATCATATGAAGCATTAAAAGAAAAATGGAACACTAAACCAAACAATAAAAACATATATTTAAAAGAAGTGGGCAAAACTCAAGACCTCATTAAGTTCCTTCGGTTGTAAAGATCCTATCTTATAAATCCATTGGACCTCAACCTGAGCTAGCTTCTTCCTCCAATCACCGCCCCGTTGATCAATGAAAATTTTGTCTATGCCCATCACTTTTAATTGTAGGGGATTAGATCCATGATGTGACTTAAAATGTTTTGGTATAGGTTTAAGGCGCGTAACATCATCAACCTCACTTGCATTTTTGATGTCCCTATAGTGTTCTCTAAAGGTACTGCCACACTAAACAGATCGTTAACGAGATCGCTAAAATACGTCACTATTTAGCGATCTCGTTAGCGATGTAGTTGTGTGTGGCATGTAGCAACGACGTGGCCCCTGCTGTGATCTCGTTGATCGTTCACTAGAGTTCTGGACCGTATTTTGATCGTTGGCGTCCCGCTGGTGAGCCTGAATCGCTGTGTTTGGCACCTTTTGTGAACGATGTGCGTCCTCGCTGACGACGCATTAGTCAGCGGCGCAGGCGGGACTTTGTTTTCTTTCGTTAACGCCCTACAGCTCCGATTGGTGACCACAACATCACCTCAGCTATGATAACTGCGCCCCCATCCATTGTTTCCAGAGCACTTTATGGGTGACTCTTTGTGCGTTGTTGCGAGGATAGTATCGTGTGGCGGAGTTTTGCGATCCTGTTTGTGGCGCAGTGGTGGGTTTTTGCGATCCTGTCTGAGTCGCTAGAGCACCATCCATCCCCATTTGGATTTGTATCTTCGGGATATTTGGATTCAAGGTAAATATTGTTTGTGATGTTGTTTGATAATGGTTTTTAACCTTATTTTTTTTTTTCTCGTCTGCTTTATTTATTTTACACCCCTGACCTTATTTTCTTTTTTTTTTTTTTTTCTGTCTGCTTTATTTATTTTACACCCCTGACCTTATTTTTTTTTTTGTCTGCTTTATTTATTTTACACCCCTGACCTTATTTTTTTTTTATTTTTTTTCGTCTGCTTTATTTATTTTACACCCCTGACCTTATTTTCTTATTTTTTTTTTTCCGTCTGCTTTATTTATTTTACACCCCTGACCTTATTTTTTTTTTTTCGTCTGCTTTATATATTTTACACCCCCCACCATTTTAGACATTTGTAAACTGTATATTAAATGTTAACTGAAAAGTTTAATTTATATTTTTTTATATATTTTTTATTTTATTCTTTATTTTATTTTGTTTAAACACTTTATTAATAGTAATTAATTAGTAATTAACTTTTCTCTTCTTTACCGTACAGGTTGCACATAATGAACCTGTCCACCGCGGAGCGTATGATTGTGGCAGTTGCACTGTCAATGGAGGCAGATCGTCAGGAAGAGGCGCGGGTGGAAGAGAGGCGCTCCAAGCGAAAGCGTCGCATGTGGACCAGGGAATGGCTGGAGCAGAGGTCCAAATTCTCCCACATGCATCTAGTGAGGGAATTGCAGGAGAAGAATCCGCAGGATTTCCGGAATTATCTACGGATGTCGGAGGATTCATTCAAGCTCCTACTGGAAGCTGTGAAGCCACTGATTGAACGGCAGGATACACGGATGCGTGCAGCTGTTTCAGCTGAGGAACGTTTGGCAGTAACGCTGCGATTTCTGGCAACCGGACGTTCAATGAAGGATTTGCAATATTCTGCCGCAATTTCTCGGTCGCTGCTTGGAGAACTAATTCCGGAGACATGCAACGCCATCGTCCGCAGTTTACGGAGCTACATGCCTTTTCCCAAATCAGTGGTGGAATGGCAAATTATTGCCTCTGATTTTGAAAGGATTTGGCAGTTCCCAAACTGTGGTGGTGCCTTGGATGGCAAACATGTGTGGATCACGCAACCAGCCAACAGCGGATCCTTTTTTCATAATTACAAGGGCTACTTCAGCGTGATCCTCATGGCCCTTGTTAATGCCAATTATGAATTTATTGACGTTGATGTTGGCATGAACGGAAGGGTTTCTGACGGTGGCGTTTTGGAGCACACAAGTTTTGGTGAACGGTTGTTTAATAATAAACTTAAGTTGCCAACCAACATGGACACCACCGCCAACCTAAACTTTGTGTTTGCGGGCGATGAAGCCTTCCCCCTTCATGCGCATCTTATGAAACCATATCCACAAAAGACTTTGACAGGGGAAAGGCGGATTTTTAACTACAGATTGTCTAGGGCACGGCGCGTTGTGGAGAATGCCTTCGGCATAATGGCCAACCGCTTCAGGGTTTTCCACACTCCAATCAACATGAAGCTGGAATCCATAGACTCTGTGGTGTTGGCCTGTTGTGTGCTGCACAATTTTCTACGCAAACGCGATGCTGGTACTTACAGTCCGCCAGGCTTCATGGACTCGGACAGCAATGGTGACGTGGTGCTCGGAGAATGGCGTGAGAATGTTCCCGCTATTGCAGGCCTTCAACCTGTCAATCAAGGCAGGAGCAAGGACGATGCGAAGGCCGGCCGAGACAAGTACTGCCATTACTTTAATGGGCCTGGTGCAGTGAGTTGGCAGCATCAGGTCTAGTTTGATTTTGATAATGTTTGACTTTTGCCTTTTTTTAACAATGTTTTTATAATAAAAAAAAATTATTTTAAAAATGCATTTGTGTTTTTTTTCAATTATTTTACCTATATGGGAGAAGGGCTAATGATGGGTGAGATGTGGGGAGTGAGTAATGGGGATGGCAAAGAGACATGTTACCAGCAGCTGCAGTTTTTAAAATCTTTTCAAAGGCTTTTTAGTTGTCTATTTTTTGTTTTACATTGTATCTACTTGTCACACACGGGGTCATGGGAGTACCATCAGTCATAGGAGTTAATTGTTGAAAATTCTTGTGAGGTAAAGGTCAACATTCACCAGGGAATCACAGCTATTCACAGATATGCGACGCCATTGTGATCGCAATGTGAGTATTGTCACGAGCTCCAGCTATACAGATATGCATACAGATATGCAAAAAGCCATTGTGATTGCAAAGGTGAAGATTCTCGAGCCCCAATCATACAGATATGCGATGTCATTGTGATCGCAATGTGAGTATTGTCACGAGCTCCAGCTATACAGATATGCATACAGATATGCAAAGCCATTGCGATTGCAAAGGTAAAGATTCTCGAGCCCCAACCATAAAGATATGAGACGCCATTGTGATCGCCTAGCTTGGAACCGTTGTTTTGCGATCGCAACAGCATCTCATATCTGTGCTTGGCTGGGCGTATGGCTGCTGCGGTCACTTTGCAATCGCAATACAGTTTTGCGTCGCGAATGCGGCCGCACGTAACGTGCGCACGCTGTGACGTCATGGCGCTGGCGTTGCCCAATGCGCTGTTGTTTGTAATGGCGGCAATGGCGGTGGCGAGACAGCGCGGGCCTAAATGGTCTGATGAGGAGGTCCGTTATCTAATTAAGAAAACGGACCTCTGGGATTACCACTGCAGGCTACCTGTGGCGCATCCAATGCGCCACAAAAGGGTATGCCTGCAGAGAATCCGGCGGGGCCTGCAGAGGCGATTCAATGTGCGGCGCACAAGAGCACAGATCGCAAAAAGCTGGTGGACCTGCGATACCGCTCACGCGATAGGGTCGCCAGCATCCGGGCCCAGCTCCGCAGGCCTCTGAGTGAGTATTGATGAGGGTATCTGGAGAGGTTATGTTTTGTGGGGTATGCTACTTTCACACTTGTGTTTTTTAGCGCTGCGTTTCGAGCGCACAAGAAGCGCATTAAAAAAAACGCATGCAAACACTTGTAAACGCTGCGATATTTAGTCGCATCAGCATGCGCATTTCGACAAAAAAACGCAGCGTTTGTCTGCGATTTCATGCGTTTTTGCATGCGTTTGCGTTTTTTTTGGCACATGCGTTGTCTATGTGTCACATTTCTATCATCTCTGTCTCCATCATCTCTGGCTCTATCATCTGTCTCCATCATCTCTGTCTCAATAATCTGTCTTTTTTGACTGGAAAAAAAATGCAACATGTAGCGTCTAGCGTATGGGCGCACACCGGGAAAATGCGCAGCGCACGACAAACGCACATGAACGCGTGCAAGCGCTAGACCCCTTGAAAAAGTGGCATGCTAGCCACGAAACATGCGTTGGGGTGACATCTGTGAGCGGGGTGACTGCATTCCTGTGTTACTTTTGTATTGGTGAGCATGGCTTCTTGCTGAATTAGGCAGCGCTGCACAGTCTATTGCTGACCTGAATATATACCAATGTTTGTGATTTTTTTTTTTTTTTTTGAAGCATGTTCAGGCACTTTGTGGTTAACATGTAGGTAGCTACAGCACCGCATTTCTTTTTCCCACTGTGGGAGGTGCTCCATATGACTCCCTGTTTGGGGCTACCATTTGTTTATTCCACTGCCACTGTTATTAATGTCACTTGATATTAACAGGAACGCATTCCCCCTGCATATGCATCCGTCCTATGTATGTGTTTCTTATGTCTTTTTCATATGATCTTGTGTTACTTTTTATACAATTTATATAAATAAATATTTACTATTTTTTGCTAAAAAATCCTTTTTCACCAGTGACTCCTATTTTCTCCTTTATGTCATGTAGCGTCTAGCGTATGGGCGCACACCGGGAAAATGCACAGCGCACGACAAACGCACATGAACGCGTGCAAGCGCTAGACCCTGCGCCCGCCATGTTAATGATAGGGGAACATTGCGCATGCGTCCGATAGCGCAAGTTGCGCTGCGCAAAAAAACACAAGTGTGAAAGTAGCCTTATCTACCTATATCAATGCACCCGCAGTGATGGGAGTACCGGCAGTGATGGGGCAAGGCAGTGAAGGGAGTACCAGTCGTGAGGCGGTTTACAGGCATAGATGGAAGTACTGGCAGTAACGGGAGGACCAGTAGTGATGGAAGTACCAGCAGTGATAGGGCAGGCAGTGAAGGGAGTACCAGTCGTGAGGGGGTTTACAGGCATAGATGGAAGTACTGGCAGTAACGGGGTTAGTAAAAGGATTATTTGACTGAATTGTATATTTTATTTACAGCACCACCTTCACCAGCTGCTGCGGCTCCACCGTCCCCAGCTACCCCTCCACCTCCATCTCCTTCCCCGGCTACCCCTCCACCACCATCATCACCACATCTCTCCAACCCTTCAACCCCTTCACTGGCAGCAACCCCCCCTCGTGACTCGGTGGGTTCCAGCCCTTCCCAGACGTTGCCTTCTCTCCAGCATCATCCCGTGACACGGATGCAGGCTCCCCATCAGGTAATTAACGCATATTATATAAGCTTCAGACAAGTTTGAGAACTTTGTAAGGTCTTATGTGTAATGACTGTTGTGATATAATTTTTTTTTCTTTTTTTCCCTAGCCGGCGGAGCAACAGGTTCTGGGTGGGCGGTCAGCGGTTCCTCTGAGGAAAACCGTAAGTGTTAACAAACATAACATGTACATGTTGATGTTTCAACAGAATTCCCTGGTTAACTGTTACCTTTACCTCCACAGAAATCCCAACTGCCCAGGACCTGTTTCTGTCACACCGCCGGCTGATGGCGGCAATGAGCAGCGCGGTGGGAGCCATGCAGACAGCGGTGGCAGAGCTGCAACGTGCCATGGGAGCTCTGCATCAACACGGGGTGATGCTGGAGAGGGTATTTCCTGTACTCCGGGGCCCTCGTTAATTTTTTTTTGTTAATTATTTTTATTTTGTTAATATTTTGTATATAATTTTTTTTTTATTATGTTACTGTTTTTTGTTTTTATTTAAATTTGATTTCTTTTAAAAAAATATATATATATATGAAAAAAATATATATTTTCTATTTTACGTTAATCTACGCAGGTGTGGTGTATTATTTTTAGTATAAGGTTTTAGCGCTAGTGTGACCAGGGGCCTTTAAAAGACATGTTAATTTTTGAAAATTTTTTCAATTCATTTTTTCCCTATGATGGAACACCTATGACAGCTGGTATTCCCATGACCCCATGTGTGACAAGTAGATGTAATAAAAATGCAACATTTTAATAGTTGACATCACATAAGAAAAGACCACAATTCATTAGATAAATACGATTTTTATTAAAAAAGGTATCAATGTAAAAATATATAAACAACAAAAAAAACTTTTGTAAAACATTTTAAAAACTAAAACTGCTGGTAAGATGGATCGTTGCCATTACCACGCTGCCTCTGCGGTGTATAAAAATAAGGGGGAGCACCAATGTTTGGGTTTGCAGGATTTAGCCCAATTGGGTTCGGCACAGGATTGTTGGGCCATGAGTAGTGTTGAGCGATACGATACCGCAAGTATCGGGTATCGGCCGATATTAGCTCTATCGGCCTTTCGATACTTAGTTCCGATATTTTCGACTTATCGGATACCGGAATCGGGATTGTCACTGTCACTGTCAGTGTCCGTCGGTCGGGTCTGTCAGGAGTCAGCGGCACTTACCTGGCAGAAGATCTCCGGCGGTCACGGGCTGGACTGCTTCATGGCCGCCATCATCTTTCCCCGGCGGTCACATGCAGTTTCTCGCGATAACTGCAGTGACTGCTGGGTAATCCCGGCCATAAAGCAGTCAGTCCGATGACGTCACCGCCGGGGAAGCAGGTAATCAGCTGTGCTGCGTCGAGATGACAGGCTCTGCCTGTCATTGCGATGTAGCAGAGCTGGATCGCCGTGGGACAGTCGTTACTATGGACTGCGTCGGACAGGTGGTATACTGTTGTTTTTTTTTTTTCTTTTTTTACAGGAGATCGATGGCGTCACAGGAATGAGAGTATAATAAAAGAAATGAAAACTGTGTTGTCTCTTTTATTTCATTAAAATACTTTTTTCTTGCTGTGTCTTTTTTTTTATACATTTAAAAACTTTGGGATTAATAATGGATCGGTGTCTTATTGACACCTCTCCATTATTAACTGGGCTTATTCTCACCGTGCAATCAACGGTGACATTAACCCCTTATTACCCCACTTGCCACCGCTACAGGGCAGTGGGAAGAGCCGGGTAAAGTGCCACAAATGGCACATCTTTTGATGCGCCAAATGTGGGGCTGCTGTAGCCTGGTATTATCAGGCTGTTGAGGGCCAAAATCCATGGGCCTTGACAGTCTTTTAATACCAGGCCGCAGCAGTCTGCATTTTACTTGGCTGGTTAACACAAATAGGGGGACCCCTACGCCTTTTTTTTTCGAGGGGATCCCCTATTTTTGTTAACCAACCAAGCTAAGCAGACTGTTGTGGCCTGGTATTATCAGGCTGGCAAGGTCCATGTATGTTGGCTCCTTAACAGCCTTAAATACCATTCCTCAGCAACAGGGGCGTACATATAAATCATGGGGCCCCATAGCAAAAGTCTGAATGTTCCCCAGCCCCCCCAAAAAAAAACCCAGAGGCATTGTAAATGTAAAGTGCCAGCACAGTGAGGGAAGTTGAGTCGCACAGAGACAGGGGTTTTGGGGGTACTCGGCACCGATCACGTCGACTTCTATGGGGGATGTCACGAGTAGCACAGCTCGGTCCGTGACCTGGGCGATCACTGGAATGTGGGATATTTCCAGGGGATGATAGAATGTTCGTGTAGTTTGTCGTGACGCCACCTGTAGTACCTGGTCAGGGTGTCCAGCGCTGCTGTGCAGGTCCTCTGGAAGGGATGGTGTAGTGCAGGTAGGTGAAAAGTCTTCTACAGGTAACACGCTATCCTTCCAGGGCAGATAGATGTGAGATAGAGCAATGGTGCAAAGTGATGTAGCAGAGTGGACTATGCGACGTAGTAAGAAAGCAGGAAACACTTCAAGTTAAACGTTGCATAATAAAATTTTTAATAATAACATTACAAAAGTGCAAATGGCTTATATTATGTGACATGTTTTGTTACTGTTGATACCCTTGATATGTGTTATACATGTGTGTTAATAAATACATATTCAACAAAAGTGCAAATAGCATTAGTGCCGAAGTTCGTGAAGACTTCTTAGGACTACAACCCCACCGGGGTAACTTCACAGTGTCCTTTACTTGTGCTTGTGGAGGACCCGCTCCAAACCTCCAACTGTGGTCTTGGGTGGGCTGCAAGACTTTCCTTGAGCAGACCTCACTTTCGGCCACACCAAACGGGTTTTTAGTTTCTGAGGTAGTTGAAAATAGTGCACAGTAAAGTTTTTTGTAAAACCAAAATGGAGCACCGAAGTGCCAACTATTTACAGAAAAATTTGTGAGCCACTACAGTTCATGGCTTCAAAGTTGAACATTTTCATTACAGTGAAACACCATTACCCAACCTGGGTATATTAAGGCAACAATAAACTTGTTCTTCTGAACATTCACCCGTCCGGGTACATCAAACCATTACCCAACATGGGTATATTAAGGCAAAAATAAACTTGTTCTTCTGAACATTCACCCGTCCGGGTACATCAAACCATTACCCAACATGGGTATATTAAGGCAACAATAAACTTCTTTTTATGAACATTCACCCGTCTGGGTACATCAATAATTTAACTATTTACATACAGAGACCCTGTCCGGGTTATTTAGACTTCTTTGGCTGGCCTCTTCCAGGTACCACCTGGTACTGTTGTGGAGCTTGCCAAACATCCGTGACAGGAGGGTCCACCCAGACCTGATGACGTCGTGTGGCGTGTACAGTGACGTCGTGACCCGCTATCTGGGTCTGTGTGGCCACCTCTTTCGTCTCCCTCCGGGTCTGGAACCCTATGTCCCGGACTGTACGAACCCCAGGGGGCCTAACAGGCGCCGGGTACGGGCCAGCTATCATTATCATGTCCATAGCTGGGGCTGCTGAGGAGACCACTGAGGGAGGCTGGGGAGATTTACGGCGTGGGGTGGGCACTTGTGCAGAGGCCTGGTTGGGGGAGGCTGAAGGCTCGTAGGGTCTGTCAGTTTCCTGACACTCTGGGGAGTAGGGGTCGCACCTGGTAACATTTAGGGCGTACCATCCATTGTAACCCCAGTGTCGGGTGTAAGTCACCAAGTCTCCTGGCAACAGGTCCCTCCCGGGTGTCCTTCTGGGAGGTGAGCCTCCACGTCCCGCCGGGTTACAAAAACTTCTAAATAAAGTCCAGGCTCCTGGATGAAGCCCCAACCACCTTTTAACTTAAAGTTCCGTACTGCACCCTTACGCCGCGGCTCCCTCACCGTACTTTTATCCTTTCTCATACGTGCCTTCTCTGCCAGGTCCTTCTCCAGGTGACATTGCCGAAGCTTTTGGGATTCTCGCTGCTCCCTTTGTCGCTCTGCTTCCCGCTCCCGACGTCTCCACTCTTCCTCCTGACGCCGGTTGTAATTCTCCTCCACCAGCTGCTCCATGTCTCCACCATCAAATGCCAGCTTACGATGTCCGGTTTGAGGCAGCTCTCCTGGCGCCCGCCAGTCCTGGCGGCGCTCACCTGTGGCGGAAGCAGCCGGCTCTGGAACAGATGACGGTCGGGGCTCCGGTACAGGCAGGTAGTGCTCTGGTGTCTGCGCGGCCTCCTCCATGAGGACGGGTGTCGCTTCTTCTGCCTCAGCGACGGGGGCAGACAGCGGGATCTGGGGTGCTGGTGCGGCGTTTTCTGCAGGAACGGGTGCCTCCACTGTTATACTGGCAACTGGTTCAGATTGCAAGGGCTGGGAAGCCCGCACGGCCTTCTGTACTGGAACGGGTGCCTCCACTGAGATACTGGCAACCGGTTCAGATTGCAAGGGCTGGGATGCCCACACGGCCTTCTGTACTGGAACGGGTGCCTCCACTGAGATACTGGCAACCGGTTCAGATTGCAAGGGCTGGGATGCCCGCACGGCCTTCTGTACTGGAACGGGTGCCTCCACTGAGATACTGGCAACCGGTTCAGATTTCAAGGGCTGGGATGCCCGCACGGCCTTCTGTACTGGAACGGGTGCCTCACCTTCCGGTACAGACACTTCAGGGGGTAAGAGGGATTGGCGCCGCTCCAATTGTAGTTTTAGGGCCCGCCAGCTCGCTTCCATCCTGGCGACCTCCTCCCGGTGCCGGGCCAGGTCTCTCAGGGTATCCTCCGCTTCTTCCAGTGTAGGAGGGTTTCCAGGCCGGGTGCCAAACGGTGGCTCTGTGGCGATCGGGTCGCTTCCGTGGGGGGAGAGCTCTGACTCCTCCATCCCTTCCCACTTCTGCTCACGTCCATTCGCCATCTCAGCCAAGTCACATGTGTCATTAGCATCAGGAGAAGCGACATCTTTTGTAGGGAGGCGGGACCTTCGCTTTCGTTTACGCCCACTGAGGAGGATGAGGAGGCGGAACTCCAGAGCTGTGGGGCACGATCTTACATTGCAGTAACATTTAGAGTGTGCGGACATCGTTTTCGCGCCACGGAGTGAGTGTACGCCCACGAGAGCACCCCCTTATTCTTCACCTGTGCCTCGTGGCGCAGATATGACGGAAAAAATGGCAAATACAGTCTATGATGATTTTTGCAATTCTCAAGCAAAAAAACAGTTCAATTAAGGCACACAGGACACATATATATGTCACAATGACATGTATATATATATATATATATATATATATATATATGTATTCTAAGTGTGTATATTTTGTGTTTACAAGGAAAGAAAGTGTTTTTTTAGTTGCGATATTTTGTTCCCATAGACTTACATGGGACTTCCGGTATCGGAATCGGATATCGACGATATTTAGTGATATCGGCGATACCATTCTGATCCGATATTTTTAGATATCGAGCAGTATCGCTCAACACTAGCCATGAGTAGTCCGGGTACTGCGGTCTTGGCATGACGACATATCTGTTATCCAGGTTTCCAAAAGACGCTTGAGTCAGTAGCTCAAACATGAGTCTCTCTGCATGAAGCCGCTGAACAGGATCCAGTGTAGGGAGCTTCTCATTAGCGAAGTATGCAAACCCTGTTATTTTAGTTTGGTCTTTTTCTGCCGTAAGCACTTTTTTCGCAATTTCCACCAATTCCGGAGTAGCCGAGGTGGTAGCCGAGGTGGGAGCCTTCCTTTACCTTCCTGAAAGGGAAAGCCGGCGCCGCACAGATGAGGATGGTGGCTCTTCTTCATCTTGGATCAACGCCATGCTGTCTTGTTCAGTTGGAGGTGTGGAGACGGCCTCTTCTGTGTCCTGCATGAACAAAAAACAAATGGTAAATCACAAAGACAAAGAAATTATTCTTCACACTATAACATCCATATACAGCAAAAATGTGAAAACGACACTTGTAAAGACAAAGAAATTTATCTTCACACTATACCCAAAAACAGCAAAAATGTGAAAACGACACTTGTGAAGACAAAGAAATTTATCGTCACACTATAACACCCGTATACAGCAAAAATGTGAAAACGACACTTGTAAATGGATAGGCCTCAACCGTTGAGCTAGATAAATTATCAGTACATGAAGGGATAAATTCTGCCATTTTATCTACATTTCACAATTATATTTTTTAAATTTAAGTCCACTTTGGCATGTACATTAAAATGTGTTGTAATACAAAGGTACTTACATGTATGACAGGGGTGTCCGGCTGGATCACCGGGTTTAGATCCGACATGGATGTCCCTTGTCTGGGTACTTCTTGGTCCCTTGTGAAAGCGAACAGATCAAAATACCACAGTTGGGGGACATAAACATCTTCGGACCCCGCTCCAGATTTAGTAGAATTTATAACTTTATTGAGCTCTTTTTTGTACACTGTGCGGAGGGCCTGAATACGTTTTTTCACCGATGACTCATCCGCCTGGGTAACGGTTCTTGCAGAGCTCCACCAGTTTTTGGTACGCGTCCTTCTTTTTAAGCCTGTTACAGTAATCAGTAGAGTTGAGCGATGCTTTCCGATATCCAAAAGTATCGGAATCGGAATGGTATCGCTGATACCCAAAAAATATCGGCGATACCCGATACCGATCCCGGAAATCCAATGTAAGTCTATGGGAACAAAATATCGGAATTAAAAAAAACCCATTCTTGCCTTGTTGGTTAATTGTACATGAAGGAAAACAACAAAGAGTAATGTAGAATGAATTGGGGAAGGTTGAGGAGACATTAAAGGCATAGATGTTTAACCTAATCAAATGGAATAGCATAAATATTTTTTTTTTTAAAGATGTTCGGATTGACGAAGAAATTGACAATGCTGTTAACGTTTTTTCTATTTTGGCAAATATGTATATTTCACAACTTCCATGCTCTTCACCTTTTTAACTTGACACACTTTCTCCTTCATAATCTTCAGCAACATCATCTTTTTCATCAAATTATTCTTCATCTTCACCTTCTTTATCTTCTTCTTAAACTTCTTGCTATTCATCTTTTTGTTAACATTACTCATATTCTTCTTATTAAACTATTATTCTTCTTCATATTCTACTTCTTCATCTTCTTCATCATATTCTTATTTGTGACAGAGATTCCTGTACTTGTAATCTGTCAAAGTATGAATTTTTCATCCTTCCATTCTTGCTGTCACAAAAGATTTAAATTACAACAGTATTTGTCCGTGTTCAGTTTAGCCTGCAGCAGCAGGCATTTTCCAGGGGCACCACGAGGAGGAACGGACTCACCCCCATACACTGCTTAGTCTTCTTCTGCTTATAATTTAGAGCATATATTTTGCTCTTCATTTTGGTCTTATACTTCATGTTATTCTGCTTTTTGATCTTCTGCTTATTGTTCTTAAGTCTCTTGTTCTGTATCTTGCAGTTTGTCTTAACCTTCTTAGTCCTGTTGGGTAATCTTTTATTTCTTCTTTGTGATGGTGTTTAGGCTGGTTGGCTTGATGCTCGTCGTCCTTGTGGTCGTCATCTTCTTCGGGGTGGTCATCAGGGTCGTCGTCTTCATTGTTGGAGATCCAGAGTGATTAACCAAATAAACATTTAAAAAATCTTCAATTTGTAAATGTAGCAGAAGGTACAAGAGCCAATGCAAGTAACGAGGACCAGCTGACTGTGCTGGAACCCGGAGGGGCAGCAGAAGGAAAAGAGCCAATGGCACAACCGAGGACCAGCTGACGTTACTGGGACACGGTTACTAAGCAGGAGGTACCTGTGCTCCAAAGCACTACCAAGGACCAGCAGACGTTGCTGGAACTCGGATACCGAGATGGAGGCACCTAGGCCAAAGGCACTGCGGAGAACCAGCTGACGTTACTGGAACCCGGAGGGGCAGCAGAAGGAAAAGAGCCAATGGCACAACTGAGGACCAGCTGACGTTACTGGGACACGGTTACTAAGCAGGAGGTACCTGTGCTCCAAAGCACTACCAAGGACCAGCAGACGTTGCTGGAACTCGGATACCGAGATGGAGGCACCTAGGCCAAAGGCACTGCGGAGAACCAGCTGACGTTACTGGAACCCGGAGGGGCAGCAGAAGGAAAAGAGCCAATGGCACAACCGAGGACCAGCTGACATTACTGAACCCCAGTAACACAGGAGCAAGTGTTGACTGTGCTAACAGCACTTCCGAGCAACAACTGGCGGTGTTGGAGCCCAGGGATGAGAAGAGAACAGGGTGGAGGCAGCAGGACTTTTTGACGTACACACAGCAGGGGAACAGCTGACATTACTGAACCCCAGTAACACAGGAGCAAGTGTTGACTGTGCTAACAGCACTTACAGGCAACAACTGGCGGTGTTGGAGCCCAGGGTCAAGGAGGATGTTTAAATACTAGATCAAGTAATTTCCTTGTTACCTGTCAATTTTAAATGTCTATACTTCAAACAAGAGAAAGATAACCTTTACTACCATAAGATGATGATTTCATTTAAACTAATATCTAGATAAATAAAGAATTGACAAACATAAACACATACATTAACATGTTGAACAGCAATGCAAACCACAAAATAAATTAGTTAAGGAATCTGCTATACGGTTGTACATAAAAGCATACAAGTACATATCTGAATCCATTAATGATGGATAAGTAACAGTATGTACACCATTTTTATTGTATAGACAATGAATGTCTGACTTCAAAACATCATCAGCATTACAAGTTATCTGTGACATTACTAAAATGTTACATTTGCTGAATAATGTCACTAAACAATTTATACAAAATTATACAATTTCCATCATGTAATACTCATAATATGTGGCAATAATCATTTTTATTAACAAACATAACCTTTAAAAAGTGCATAGTGCATAGTGAAAATTGCTATTTATGCCTGACTGTCAACTTGCAAGCATGACAACGGATAGATAAGGTATATATAGATGAGACTGCATAGCCACAGATGGTGAATGGCGATGTAATACTGTACCTCAATAAAGTGTGCGTCACTACTACATAATTTTTTTTATATAGCTTTATAAACAGGGTACGTGGATGTATGCTTGCGCCTTTGTTTTGACGCACAGACTGCCTTCCTGCTGAGACGCGTTGGGTAGTGAACAGTTGTGTGCAGTGTTCACTGTAGTCTGAGGTTTTCCTTTTTGGAGTGCAGATCACGCTCCAGTTAGTTCTTCAACCACTGCTGGTTGTAGTCTGCTGAGCGTGTGTCACTGGCACATCCTTGAAATTTTTCTCTATTTGTTGCTGATCCATTCTATTACAAATAAATAAAATCTATTAGTGTGACGCGCTTCCATCCGTATACAATACATTTGTTGCAAACACTATAGAAGTACACAAAGGGGCCTTTCACACCTACTGAACAGTTGTGTGCAGTGTTCACTGCAGTCTCTGTGGAATAACCACACTTAGGCCTTATAACTTTTCAGACTTTCTTTATCAATCTACCAAGATGAAGAAGGCAGGGAGTAAGGCACGTGGTCGTGGCCGTGGAGTTTCTTCAGGGAGAGGACGTGGGGATTCTGTGGCTGCTGCGGCCCCCAGTGACACAGCATCCACCAGTTTTCCCCGTGAGCGTTCCTTTATGCGCACTTTTGTAGGAGCTCGGAGTACCCCCCTGCTGCGGGAAGAACAAATTGAAGCCGTTGTTGGTTGGATGTCAGCCAATGCATCGACTTCAATTGCTTCCACCTCCTCTCAGGACCACAGCACTGTTGAGCAACCATCTGTCTCTTCACCGCCTGTCAAATTGCCCAGGCAGTCAGAGAGTTCTGTACAGGAGCCAGCTGAGTGTCTGCTTCTGTTCTCAGAATCTATTGGCTTGCAAACAGGGGCCCAGCCAAGCAGCATTCTGTAATGTGAAGAAGAGGGAGTATGCAGTCATGCGCAACAGCTGTGTCTCTCTGAATCTGAAGAGGCGGGTGAGACAGTGCCGATGGTCAGCACACCGCAGAACGCATCTGATGATGATGAGACTCAGGTGCCAGTTTCTGTTGAGCATGATGCTGGCCGGACCACCCAACAGCAGCAGGTGTTGGCAGAGGGTAGTGGAGATGATGAGGTCCAAGACCAAACATGGCGTGAGGAACAGGAAGGTGGTGGGAGCAGCTCAGAGGAATCCTAATAATAATAATATTAATTTATATAGCGCCATCATATTACGCATCGCTTTACAGTTTTGCAGTTTAAGAACACAAGTCATAAGTAACAACATTAACAATACAATAATTTAAGCTAAATAAGTCGCCCCTGCTCGTGACAGCTTACAATGTACAATGAGGTGGGGGAGATACAAAGTATAGGTGTTTATATACAAGGGTACATTTACAATGATGGTCCAGCCATCTTAAGGGACTGAGGGATGGAGATAGTGAATGGGCTAGAGACACACACACACATACACACTTACACAGAATACATAGAATGACTTTGATTAGTGAATGTGATAGGCCGCTCTGAACAAATGTGTTTTGAGGGAGCGCCTGAAACCATGCAAATTGTGGATAGTACTTATTTCTTGGGGTACAGCATTCCAGAGGATTGGCGTAGCGCGGGAGAAGTCTTGGAGTCGGGAGTGGGAGGTACATATTAGTGCAGAGGTTAGTCGAAAGTCGTTTGCAGAGCGCAGCAGTCGGTTAGGCCGATAGATAGAAATGAGGGAGGAGATGTAGGAGGGGTGCTGCACTGTGGATAGCTTTGTGGCTGAGAACCAGTACTTTGGTTGAAAGCTGGGAGAGGCCTAGAGAAGTGGTTAGTGATAGAAGGAAGATAGAGGAAGACATTGCCCCAACGGTACAAACAGGAGGGAGAGTTAGGCTGCAGACTCGGTTGCCTGTAGCCTCCAGTTTGGCACCTGTTCGGAGCAGTTGTCTTCCAAAAGTCAAAACGTGCGCTCCCAGGACTTGCACTGCGTGGTCCTTTTTTCACACACTTGCACATGATATTTGCTATGTCAAATGCAAGCTGTGTAATCAAAAATTAAAAATAGCTAAAAGTGTCAGTCACCTCAATACCACAAATATGTGGAAACATGTGCGGACAAAGCACGTAGTTGAGTTACAAAGACACACTGGAGATGTAGGCCAACCTACAGCAGCACCTACATCTTCAGGTTGTGTTGAAGCCTCTTCATCGAGCTCACACACAGCTGGTTCTGCTTCCTCACAGGATCGCCATGGAAGAACCTCGGCCACTGTTGTCCAGAGACAAAGTGTTATTCCACACACAGCAGCAAGTTCCCTGTCATCCTCACACTCCCAGGCCACAAAACAGCCATCGGTAGCACAGGCATGGGATAAAAGACGGTCATACTCCGCAAACCATGCACGAGCACAGGCTCTGAATGCTGGCATTGCAAAACTCCTGTCCCTTGAAATGCTGTCATTCAGGCTGGTGGAGACAGACAGTTTCCGTAACTGAATATCATTGTCAGTCCCACAATACAATGTGCCAAGCCGATTTCATTTCAGCAGGCAAGCCGTCCCTGTTCTGCAAAAGCATGTTGAGGGAAAAATTAAACATGCGCTACTAAACGCCCTCAGTAGCAAGGTCCACCTGACCACCGGTGCGTGGACCAGTACCCATTGTTATGATCTGCTACAACCAGTAAGGAAAGAAGGGAATTCTGTCCCTACAATACAACTAAGCTGAATCCCTACGATATAACGGGGAACCTGATCCTGCGACCAGACCCGCTAAAGTCCTCATCTAGTGTGAACGAAGACCTATAGTTGCGAGGGAGGAATCCCTACAAGATCTAGGGACTGGGAGAAAAGGTGGACACCTCCTAACATAAATTGTAGCATGGATAATTAAACAGAAAGAAAAATACTTTGCGATCCTAACATCAAGCAAAACTGACTGATTAAGGCACCTAAGCACCCGGCTAGCTTAACAGTAGATAATACAATGAAGTCAAGCAAAGCCAGAAGGGCGGAGCCAGACTAAATAGGGAAAAAAGGTCATGTGACCAGCAAACTGAAACAAAACCTAACAAGAGGCTTCTAACACCCATGGCCAGGGACAATACCTTTCCCTCACTGCCCATTGGGTCAATGTTGTGTAGCCGGGTACTGATCTTGCGAGTGTCGCTGTACATGTTCTGCCAACTCCAAGGATTGCAGTAATCAAGTCTGTACACATTGACTCCTCCTCCTACTCCAGTTCCTCAGAATCATCGCTGCAGGAGCCGTCACGGTCTACCTCCACATGGACCCGTGCACGTTTACCTGTTGCGACCGATATGAGCACAGCCGTGTCCAAATGTCAACAGGCCGTCCTGAAATTAATTTCCATGGGGAATCTTAGCCACACAGCGCAGGAGCTCTGTAATGCCATAAAGCAGGAGAGCGACGTGTGGTTTTTGGAAGCGAATCTACAGGCAGGCTTGGTAGTGTGTGACAATGGCCGAAATCTAGTGGCAGCTCTGGGCCTTGGCAACCTCACTCACATAGCATGTCTGTCATATGTGCTCAACTTGGTCGTGCAGAGTTTTTTGAGGGACTATCCGGATCTTGATGCACTGCTGCACAAGGTCCGCCTAGAGTGCGCTCACTTGCGACGTTCCAGCATGGCCAGATCGCTGATTGCAGCTCTGCAACGCAGATTTCACCTTCATGAACATCGCATCATATGTGACGTACCCACCAGGTGGAATTCCTTGTTACATATGTTGGAGCCGTTGTGTGAGCAGCAGCCAACAGTAATGGAGTATCAGCTGCATCAGGCGCAATCAACTCGCAATTAGCGCCGTTCACACTTCACCACTAGTGAGTGGGCCTCTATAATAATAATAATAATAATATTCTTTATTTATATAGCGCCATAATATTCCGCAGTGCTTTACAGTTTAACAGTTTCAAAACAAAAGTCATAAGTAACAACGTTAACAATACAATAATTAAAGCTAAATCAGCCGCCCCTGCTGGTGAAAGCTTA
This sequence comes from Oophaga sylvatica, assembly GCA_033576555.1. NCBI lineage: Eukaryota > Metazoa > Chordata > Amphibia > Anura > Dendrobatidae > Oophaga > Oophaga sylvatica. The sequence continues at coordinate 100,359,412 of JARQOD010000005.1, forward strand.
CAATCTACAATGAGGTGGGGGAGATACAAAGTACAGGTGTTTATATACAATGGTGTTTTTACAATGATGGTCCAGCCATTTTAAGGGAGTGAGGGATGCATGGAGATAGTGAATGGGCTACACACACAGACTTACACATAGAATGACTTTGATTAGTGAATGTGATAGGCCACTGTGAACAAATGTGTTTTGAGGGAGCGCCTGAAACCATCCATAATTGCGGATAGTCCTAATTTCTTGGGGTACAGCATTCCAGAGGATTGGCGCAGCGCGGGAGAAGTCTTGGAGTTGGGAGTGGGAGGTACGGATTAGTGCAGAGGTTAGTCGAAGGTCATTTGCAGAGTGCAGCAGTTGGTTAGGCCGATAAATATAAATGAGGGAGGAGATGTAGGGGGGTGCTGCACTGTGGAGAGCTTTGTTGGTGAGAACCAGTAATTAGAATTGGATCCTATAATGAATGGGCAGCCAGTGTAATGAGTGGCGAAGGACTCTATGAAGGACATCTGCCACGTTTTGTGTGTGTTTGATGAGTCAACGCGGATGGCGAGTGCAGATGATGCACTAGTCAGCCTGACTGTCCCCCTTATCTGCCTGCTTCAAAAAACACTGCAAGCACTAAGGCATGAGGTTTTGGAAGAGGTGGAGGATGAGGAGTCACAAATTCCATCACCTTCTGGACAGTCAGCGCAACGTGGTTCCTCACAAAGGGCTGGAGGACTTTCAAAGTACCATGCTGTATCAACAATTGAACCTCCAGAGTCGCTGTCTATATTTTCATAACCATTCCAAACTTTTAATGTATTTACAAAGCACATAATGTACAGTTTTTGTCTATCCTTTTGTAATGCTATTGTGTTTCCATAAAGTGATGTTACAGAATTATGATACAATGTTTTTTAAATTTTGAGTTTTAAATTTTGAAAATTTTTATGTATTTAAAGGACTTTGTGAGGAGGATGAGGAGGAGTCAATGGAGGAGGAAGACATCGCTCCAGAGGGAGGTAGACAATGCTCTAGTCAGTATGTAGACCAAGGGTGGGGTGATGCACAGCAGGCAGAGATGACGCCTCTTGTAGGGGACAACGTTTCTGCAGCACATGGTTGATTTCATGCTGCAGTGCCTGAGAAACGACCGCCGCATCAAACACATTCACACCACGTCTGATTATTGGGTGTACACCCTCCTAGACCCTCGCTACCGGGACAACTTACAAAGCCTCATCACACCGTTGAACCGGGAGCGTAAAATGCGGAAGTACCAAGACACACTGGTGCAATCCATAATGTTCTCCATTCCAGCCGAGAGCACTGCTGCTGCTACTGCTTTACAAAGCAGCTCTGTGCGTCGAGGCAGTGGAGACAGCTCTGCAACAAGAGGGAGCACAAGCAGCGCCTCTGCACAGGGCAAGAACAGTATGTTCCAAATGTGGCGAAGTTTTGTGGCAGCGCCACCAATGTCTACACCATCCGAGACGGCTCCAGTCAGCAGGAGGCAACATTTCCGTAAGATGGTGACAGACTACATGTCTTGCCCTCTCAGTGTACTCCCAGATGGCTCTTCCCTATTCAAGTTTGTTGTCTCTAAGCTGGATACATGGCCAGAGCTTAGCCAGTATGCATTGGAGGTGCTGGCTTGCCCTGCTGCCAGTGTATTATCGGAGCGCGTCTTTACTGCTGCAGGTGGTGTACTAACAGACCGTTGCATGCGACTCTCCTCCGATAATGTAGAACGGCTTACTTTTCTGAAAATGAACTAGGCATGAATCTCGCCTGAATTTGCCTGTCCGGTTCCAGATTAACTAATTGGTTGGCAACGTTTTCCATGTCTCCTGATATGTTCATCTTTCTACCACCTGAACTATACTCCCTGGGCTACAACACTGCCAGTTGCTGCTCAGAAGTGTCGTGTCCACAGACCAATACACAAGCTATAGTGATAGTGGGGTTCAGTAACGCCTGCTGTTCCCCTGCTGTGTGTCTGAAAAAAATTAATGCTGCTAACTCCAAATTAAAGTTAAAATTAAAGTTCAAACATCTCATACTAGGCCTCAGCCTACACCCTCCTTGACCCTGGGCTCAGAAGTGTTGGATGCACAGATCAAAACAATCGATGATGTGTTTGTGGGGTTCAGTAACGCCTGCTGTTCCCCTGCTGTGTGTCCGGCAAAAATTACTGCTACCTAGCTACACATGTTGAAAAAAACATGACATGTTAAAGTGGCTAGTGCTACACATAGATATCAGGCTACACCCTTATTTCTAAGCTGTAAACAAGTCAAACGTCACATTTAAAACCATTCAATGATTAGTGTTGGTAACAAATCTGTAACTAAATAATTGTGACATATTATGGCAGATATCCACATATCTAACACAAATGCTAACACAAAATCATACTTATGCTATAGGGTACTGATAGTGAACCTTCTCACTCCATAACTTTGACAAATCCAACTCACATCATGCCTCAAATGCTGCAATGTTGGAAGTGCATAATGTGGGTTGAACTTTGACAACAGCTGCAGTGCGAAGGTTATCCTTCTGTGTTCTTGGCTTTTAAATAAAAGCATACAAGTAAATATAATAATACATTGTTGATTAAGGGACGTGATGTACACCTGTAATATTGTGCAAACAATGGATGTAGGACTATTCCTCTTCAACATTACTTATATTTGTGTCATTTGAAAAAATACATATTTTAGTTCAAAATTAAAAACCCATGTTCACTAGCTGTGAAAGGCCCCTTTGTGTACTTCTATAGTGTTTGAAACCAATGTATTGTATACTGATGGAAGCACGTCACAGTAATAGATTTGAATTATTTGAAATAGAATGTAGCAGCACCAATTCGAGAAAAATGACAAGGATGAGCCAGTGACAGACACTCAGCAGAGTACACGCAGCGGTGGTTGAAGTAAGTGGAGCGGGATCTACACTCCTACCAAAAAATTAAACCTCAGACTAGAGTGAACACTGAACACAACTGTTCACTTGCTGTGAAAGGCCTTTTTGTGGACTTCTATTATGTTTGCAAGCAATGTATTGTATTTTGATGGAAGAGCGTCACACTAATAGATTTTAGTAAATTGAAAATAGAATAAAGCAGCACCAATTTTAGAAAAATTACAAGGATGAGCCAGTGACAGACACTCAGCAGAGTACACGCAGCGGTGGTTGAAGTAAGTGGA
>JARQOD010000005.1:100362702-100391960 GCA_033576555.1 Oophaga sylvatica
AGTCAAGGGATGGGAGTGCAGATGATGCACTGCAGCCTGACTGTCCCCCTTATCTGCCTGCTTCAAAAAACACTGCAAGCACTAAGGCATGAGGTTTTGGAAGAGGTGGAGGATGAGGATTTCACAAATTCCATCACCTTCTGGACAGTCGCGCAACGTGGTTCCCTCACAAAGGGTGGAGGATTTCAAAGTACCATGCTGTATAAAACAATTGAACCCCCAGAGTCGCTGTCTATATTTCATAACCATTCCAAACTTTTAATGTATTTACAAAGCAATAATGTACGTTTTTGTCTATCCTTTTGTAATGTTTTGTGTTTCCCATAAAGTGATGTTAAACAGAATTATGATACAATGTTTTTTAAATTTGAGTTTTAAATTTTGAAAATTTTTATGTATTTAAAGGACTTTGTGAGGAGGATGAGGAGGAGTCAATGGAGGAGGAAGACATCGCTCCAGAGGGAGGTAGACAATGCTCTAGTCAGTATGTAGACCAAGGGTGGGGTGATGCACAGCAGGCAGAGATGACGCCTCTTGTAGGGGAAAACGTTTCTGCAGCACATGGTTGTTTTCATGCTGCAGTCCCTTTGAGAAACGCCCGCCGCATCAAACACATTCACCCCGTCTGATTATTGGGTGTACACCCTCCTAGACCCTCGCTCCCGGGACAACTTAAAAAGCCTCATCACCCCCGTTGAACGGGGAGCGTAAAATGCGGAAGTACCAAGGGACACACTGGTGCAATCCATAATGTTCTCCATTCCAGCCGAGAGCACTGCTGCTGCTACTGCTTTACAAAGCAGCCTGTGCGTCGAGGCAGTGGAGACGCTCTGCAAAAGAGGGAGCACAAGCAGCGCCTCTGCACAGGGCAAAAAACAGTTGTTCCAAATGTGGCGAAGTTTTGTGGCAGCGCCCCCAATGTCTACACCATCCGAGCGGTCCAGTCAGCAGGAGGAACATTTCCGTAAGTGGTGACAGACTCCCATGTCTTGCCCTCTCAGTGTACTCCCAGATGGCTCTTCCCTATTCAAGTTTGTTGTCTCTAAGCTGGATACATGGCCAGAGCTTAGCCAGTATGCATTGGAGGTGCTGGCTTGCCCTGCTGCCAGTGTATTATCGGAGCGCGTCTTTACTGCTGCAGGTGGTGTACTAACAGACCGTTGCATGCGACTCTCCTCCGATAATGTAGAACGGCTTACTTTTCTGAAATGAACTAGGCATGAATCTCGCCTGAATTTGCCTGTCCGGTTCCAGATTAACTAATTGGTTGGCAACGTTTTCCATGTCTCCTGATATGTTCATCTTTCTACCACCTGAACTATACTCCCTGGGCTACAACACTGCCAGTTGCTGCTCAGAAGTGTCGTGTCCACAGACCAATACACAAGCTATAGTGATAGTGGGGTTCAGTAACGCCTGCTGTTCCCCTGCTGTGTGTCTGAAAAAATTAATGCTGCTAACTCCAAATTAAAGTTAAAATTAAAGTTCAAACATCTCATACTAGGCCTCAGCCTACACCCTCCTTGACCCTGGGCTCAGAAGTGTTGGATGCACAGATCAAAACAATCGATGATGTGTTTGTGGGGTTCAGTAACGCCTGCTGTTCCCCTGCTGTGTGTCCGGCAAAAATTACTGCTACCTAGCTACACATGTTGAAAAAAACATGACATGTTAAAGTGGCTAGTGCTACACATAGATATCAGGCTACACCCTTATTTCTAAGCTGTAAACAAGTCAAACGTCACATTTAAAACCATTCAATGATTAGTGTTGGTAACAAATCTGTAACTAAATAATTGTGACATATTATGGCAGATATCCACATATCTAACACAAATGCTAACACAAAATCATACTTATGCTATAGGGTACTGATAGTGAACCTTCTCACTCCATAACTTTGACAAATCCAACTCACATCATGCCTCAAATGCTGCAATGTTGGAAGTGCATAATGTGGGTTGAACTTTGACAACAGCTGCAGTGCGAAGGTTATCCTTCTGTGTTCTTGGCTTTTAAATAAAAGCATACAAGTAAATATAATAATACATTGTTGATTAAGGGACGTGATGTACACCTGTAATATTGTGCAAACAATGGATGTAGGACTATTCCTCTTCAACATTACTTATATTTGTGTCATTTGAAAAAATACATATTTTAGTTCAAAATTAAAAACCCATGTTCACTAGCTGTGAAAGGCCCCTTTGTGTACTTCTATAGTGTTTGAAACCAATGTATTGTATACTGATGGAAGCACGTCACAGTAATAGATTTGAATTATTTGAAATAGAATGTAGCAGCACCAATTCGAGAAAAATGACAAGGATGAGCCAGTGACAGACACTCAGCAGAGTACACGCAGCGGTGGTTGAAGTAAGTGGAGCGGGATCTACACTCCTACCAAAAAATTAAACCTCAGACTAGAGTGAACACTGAACACAACTGTTCACTTGCTGTGAAAGGCCTTTTTGTGGACTTCTATTATGTTTGCAAGCAATGTATTGTATTTTGATGGAAGAGCGTCACACTAATAGATTTTAGTAAATTGAAAATAGAATAAAGCAGCACCAATTTTAGAAAAATTACAAGGATGAGCCAGTGACAGACACTCAGCAGAGTACACGCAGCGGTGGTTGAAGTAAGTGGAGCGGGATCTACACTCCTACCAAAAATTTAAACCTCAGACTAGAGTGAACACTGAACACAACTGTTCACTTGCTGTGAAAGGCCTTTTTGTGGACTTCTATTATGTTTGCAAGCAATGTATTGTATTTTGATGGAAGAGCGTCACACTAATAGATTTTAGTAAATTGAAAATAGAATAAAGCAGCACCAATTTTAGAAAAATGACAAGGATGAGCCAGTGACAGACACTCAGCAGAGTACACGCAGCGGTGGTTGAAGTAAGTGGAGCGGGATCTACACTCCTACCAAAAATTTAAACCTCAGACTAGAGTGAACACTGAACACAACTGTTCACTTGCTGTGAAAGGCCTTTTTGTGGACTTCTATTATGTTTGCAAGCAATGTATTGTATTTTGATGGAAGAGCGTCACACTAATAGATTTTAGTAAATTGAAAATAGAATAAAGCAGCACCAATTTTAGAAAAATGACAAGGATGAGCCAGTGACAGACACTCAGCAGAGTACACGCAGCATTAGTTGAAGAAGTAACTGGAGCGTGATCTGCATTTAAAAAAAAAAAAAAAATACCTCACAGACTGCAGTGATCACTGAAACACAACTGTTCACTATCTGTGAAAGGCTCCTTTCTGTACTTCTATAGTGTTTGCAACCAATGTATTGTTTATGGATGGAAGCGCATCACTGTTGTGAATGGGTTTGAGATGAGTTCTGAGCAGAGGCTCCCTCTGGTGGTTACAAGCGGTACTAGTGAGGACTGGGAATCAGGTGTTACTGATTGGTCTTATATAAGGGAGTGATTTTCCCATCAGGGTTGCGGTGATCAATTGTTCTGGTCTGAATCCTTCTTTCCAGTTTCCCTTGTAGCCTGCTGTGTCGTGTCTGCATCTCCTGCTATCAGATAAGACAATTTCTTATTTTGTGTTTTTGCTATATTTTTGCATTTGGTCCTGCACTTCTGTGGGGGCCTTCTGGGTCCCCTCCGGGGGCTTTTGCCCTCTCAGTTTAGTCCAGCCACTGTGTTTTGTACTTTTGCTTTTTCCAGTTTTTTCAGTGGCTGCTGTTTTTGTTACACCAGAGAACTAATTTAGGTGGTAGAGGTCGTGTGATCTCAGGTGATTTTGAAATTAGTAGAGTTGGTGTTTTTCAGGGTTTTCTGGGATTGCAGTAAGTACCCTTCCTGTCCTTTTCTATTTAGTTAGTTGGGCCCCAGCGTTTGCTCATACTATTTTCTTTCTGTGTCAGTATTTCCTCTTGTCTAACCGCCATTACATGTTTGGGGGCTTTCTATTATCTTTGGGGTTCTGCTCCGGGGCAGATAGCTTTCCTATTTCTATCTTTAGGTGTAGTTAGTTTCTCAGGCTGTGACGAGGCGTCTAGGACCAACGTAGGAACGCTCCACGGCTGCCTCTAGTTGCGGTGGTTAGTCAGGGTACTGCAATCTCATAGATTCCAACTGCTCTGGTGTATTGCCTTTTTTGTTTTCACTCCTCTGCTACCGTAACATAACAGTATCACCGGCCATAAAAATTGTATGGTACTCACAGAAGGGAAAAAATATTTTGAAGGAAGAAAAGTTGTCAGAGATATTTTTCTGTTTGTTGCATTTTTTTTTTTTTTTTTTTCCCTCTGTATCTCTGGGTGCTGGGGAGGATCTTTTCTCCCAATGGAGTTTGCACAGTTGTCTGGCCGTGTGGATCAGCTTGCCACTGAGGTTCGGAGTATTGCTGCATATCTTGCTAGGTTGCCTGTTGTGGAACCTGGGATCCCCATGCCAGATTTGTTTTTAGGGGATCGAGCTAAGTTTCAGAATTTCAAAAATAATTGTAAATTGTTTCTTGCCTTAAAATCTAAGTCCTCAGGAAACGCAGCGCAGCAGGTTCAAATTATCATCTCTCTCCTGCGCGGCGATCCTCAGGATTGGGCTTTTTCCCTGATACCTGGGGATCCTGTTTTGAGTGATGTTGATGCATTTTTTCAGGCTTTGGGGTTATTGTACGATGAGCCTAATGTCACTGATCAAGCTGAAAAAGCCTTGTTGGCATTAAATCAGGGGCTTGATGACGCTGAGTTATACTGTCAGAGATTCCGTAGGTGGGCAGTCCTGACCAAATGGAATGACGACGCTTTGGCAGCTCTTTTCCGGAAGGGTCTGTCGGATAATGTAAAGGATGTTATGGTGGGATTCCCTGTCCCCTCTGGTCTCAATGATTCTATGTCATTAGCGATTCAAATTGACAGACGTTTGCGTGAGCGGAGAAGTATGCGTGGAGTGGTGTTGCCTTGTGAGCCAGCTGCTGAGCCCATGCAGTGTGATGGAGTGGTGTCTGGGGCACAGCGTCATGAGTTTCGAAAGCGCAATGGGTTATGTTTCTACTGTGGTGATGCCTCTCATGCTATTTCAGTCTGCCCTAAGCGGGGAAGACGTTTTGCACGCTCAGTTGTCTTGGGTAGTGTTCAGACTAAGTTTTTATTAACTGTCACTCTGATATGCTCTCTGTCCTCATTTTCTGCTCAGGCTTTCGTTGATTCTGGAGCAGCTATTAACCTGATGGATTATGATTTTGCTAAACGTTGTGGGTTTCCCTTGATACCCCTACAGAAGTCTATTCCTTTACTGGGGATCGATTCTACCCCTTTGGCTGAGAATAAACCCCAGTTTTCTACTCAGGTGATAATGAGGGTTGAACCTGATCACCAGGAGTGCTGCAAATTTTTGGTTCTATATAATCTGCATGACATTATCGTGCTGGGTTTCCCTTGGTTACAGTCTCATAATCCTGTTTTGGATTGGAAATCTGTGTCTGTAACCAGTTGGGGCTGCCAATGTGTTAATACCAACACTCCTGTTTTTTCTGCCTCCCCCAGGCTGAGGATGTTCCTGACTTTTTGTTTGATTTTTCTGATGTGTTTAGCGAAAGTAAATCTGCATCCTTACCTCCCCATAGGAGCTATGACTGCGCTATTGAATTAGTGCCGGATAGTAAATTCCCTAAAGGTCGCCTTTTTAACTTGTCTGTACCTGAACATGACGCTATGCGGTCTTATATCAAGGAATCATTGGAGAAGGGTCATATCAGACCATCCTCTTCACCCTTAGGTGCCGGTTTTTTCTTTGTGGCCAAAAAAGATGGTTCATTAAGGCCGTGTATTGATTATCGTCTCTTGAACAATATTACTGTGAAATATCAATACCCGTTACCCTTGATTTCTGACCTGTTTTCCAGGGTGAAAAACGCTACTTGGTTTACCAAGCTTGACCTCAGGGGGGCGTATAACCTTATTCGCATTAAGCACGGGGATGAATGGAAGACGGCATTTAACACCCCTGAAGGGCATTTTGAGTACCTTGTGATGCCCTTTGGGCTCACTAATGCTCCTTCCGTCTTCCAGTCCTTCATGAATGACATTTTCAGGGATTTTGTGGACAAGTTTCTGATTGTTTATTTGGATGATATCTTGATTTTTTCTAATGACTGGGACTCTCATGTGAAGCATGTTCGAACTGTATTCCAGATTTTGAGAGAGAATGCTCTGTATGTGAAGGGATCAAAGTGTCTTTTTGGCGTACAGAGGATCTCATTTCTGGGATTCATTTTGTCCTCATCTGTTATTGAGATGGACCCGGTCAAGGTTCAGGCCATCTGTGATTGGGTCCAACCTACTTCATTAAAGGCTCTTCAGAGATTTTTGGGTTTTGCCAATTTTTATCGTAAATTTATTGGTAATTTCTCTGTTATTGTTAAACCATTAACTGATTTGACCAGAAAGGGTTCTGATGTGGTGAATTGGCTCTCTGAGGCAGTCTCTGCGTTTCAGGAACTTAAGCAGAGATTCACTTCTGCTCCTGTTCTACGGCAGCCTGATGTTTCTCTGCCATTTCAGGTGGAGGTTGATGCCTCTGAAATTGGGGCAGGTGCCGTTTTGTCCCAAAAAGATCCAGAGACCTCTAAAAGTAACCCTTGTGCCTTTTTCTCTCGAAAATTTTCTCCTACTGAACGTAATTATGACGTGGGTAATCGGGAGTTATTGGCCATGAAGTGGGCTTTTGAAGAGTGGAGACATTGGCTGGAGGGAGCCAAACATCAGGTGGTGGTCCTTACGGACCATAAGAATCTGGTCTATCTGGAATCTGCCAAGCGACTCAATCCTAGACAGGCCAGGTGGGCCTTGTTTTTCACACGTTTTAATTTTGTGGTTTCCTTTCTTCCTGGCACTAAGAATGTTAAGGCGGATGCCCTCTCGAGGAGTTTCCTTGCGGGCTCTCCTGAGCTATCTGATCCCTCTGTTATTTTGAAGGAGGGTGTAGTTCTTTCCGCCATCTCGCCCAATTTGAGACTTGCTCTGGAGGGGTGTCAGGAGGATAGGCCCGAGCGCTGCCCTGTTGGAAAATTGTTTGTCCCGGACCAATGGAAAAAGAGTGTGATGTCTGAGATTCATTGTTCCGCATTGGCTGGGCATCCCGGAATTTTTGGTACCAGAGACTTGGTTAGTCGGTCCTTTTGGTGGCCTACCTTGTCTCGTGATGTCAGGGAATTTGTGCAGTCCTGCGGGACTTGCTCTCGCTCCAAGCCTTGCTCTCACTCTAGTGGTTTGTTGATGCCATTGCCTGTGCCCAAGAGACCATGGACCCATATCTCTATGGATTTCATTTCCGATCTTCCTGTTTCTCAGAGAATGACCACCATCTGGGTAATTTGTGATAGGTTTTCCAAAATGATACATCTTGTGCCATTACCTAAGTTGCCTTCCTCCTCTGAATTGGTGCCGTTGTTCCTTCAGCACGTGGTTCGTTTACACGGCATTCCTGAGAACATTGTGTCTGACAGAGGAGTCCAGTTTGTTTCCAGATTTTGGAGGACTTTTTGTTCCAAACTGGGTGTTCAATTGTCTTTCTCCTCGGCATTTCATCCTCAGACCAGTGGTCAAACTGAGAGAACAAACCAGACATTGGAGACTTATCTAAGATGCTTTGTGTCTGCTGATCAGGATGACTGGGTCTCTTTTTTGCCTTTGGCTGAGTTTGCTCTTAATAATAGGCTAGCTCTGCCACTTTGATGTCTCCGTTTTTCTGTAATTCTGGGTTTCACCCTCGATTTTCTTCAGGACAGACGGAGGCTTCTGTCTGTCCAGGTGTTGACTCTGTTGTTGAGCGTATGCAGCAGATTTGGGACCAGGTAGTGGAGAGGTTGTCCCTCTCTCAGGAGAAGGCCCAGCGGTTTGCTAACCGGCATAGGACTGATGGTCCTCGGTTTAAAGTGGGGGACTTGGTCTGGTTATCCTCAAAGAATATTCCTATGAGAGTAGCATCTCCTAAATTTAAGCCTAGGTTCATTGGACCTTATAAGATCATGGAGATTATTAATCCTGTTTCTTTTCGTTTGCTTCTTCCAGGGACATTTAAGATCCATAACGTGTTCCACAAGTCCTTGTTGAAGAGGTTTGTTGAGCCAGTGGTTCCTGCTGCTGTGCCTCCTGACCCTGTTTTGGTTGAGGGCAATCTGGAGTATGTGGTTGAGAAAATATTGGATTCTCGTTTTTCTAGACGAAGACTCCAGTATTTGGTTAAATGGAGAGGTTATGGTCAGGAAGACAATTCTTGGGTGTTTGCTTCGGACATCCATGCTAGGAGACTTATCCGTGCGTATCATAGAACTCATCCTGACCGACCTGGTTGCTCAAATGAGGGTTCGGTGACCCTCCTCAAGGGGGGGGTACTGTTGTGAATGGGTTTGAGATGAGTTCTGAGCAGAGGCTCCCTCTGGTGGTTACAAGCGGTACTAGTGAGGACTGGGAATCAGGTGTTACTGATTGGTCTTATATAAGGGAGTGATTTTCCCATCAGGGTTGCCGGTGATCAATTGTTCTGGTCTGAATCCTTCTTTCCAGTTTCCCTTGTAGCCTGCTGTGTCGTGTCTGCATCTCCTGCTATCAGATAAGACAATTTCTTATTTTGTGTTTTTGCTATATTTTTGCATTTGGTCCTGCACTTCTGTGGGGGCCTTCTGGGTCCCCTCCGGGGGCTTTTGCCCTCTCAGTTTAGTCCAGCCACTGTGTTTTGTACTTTTGCTTTTTCCAGTTTTTTCAGTGGCTGCTGTTTTTGTTACACCAGAGAACTAATTTAGGTGGTAGAGGTCGTGTGATCTCAGGTGATTTTGAAATTAGTAGAGTTGGTGTTTTTCAGGGTTTTCTGGGATTGCAGTAAGTACCCTTCCTGTCCTTTTCTATTTAGTTAGTTGGGCCCCAGCGTTTGCTCATACTATTTTCTTTCTGTGTCAGTATTTCCTCTTGTCTAACCGCCATTACATGTTTGGGGGCTTTCTATTATCTTTGGGGTTCTGCTCCGGGGCAGATAGCTTTCCTATTTCTATCTTTAGGTGTAGTTAGTTTCTCAGGCTGTGACGAGGCGTCTAGGACCAACGTAGGAACGCTCCACGGCTGCCTCTAGTTGCGGTGGTTAGTCAGGGTACTGCAATCTCATAGATTCCAACTGCTCTGGTGTATTGCCTTTTTTGTTTTCACTCCTCTGCTACCGTAACATAACACATCACACTATAATTTCTATTGAATGGAGCAGCTAGAATTACACTAAAGAAAAATAAAAAAGAGTCTGTGAGTGACACGTGCAGATGCCTACAGACAGCGTTGGATGCAGAGCAAACTGCAGCGTCACCTGCACTCTCACACACACACCTTGCACAGAGCTGTTAAAACAACACTGCAAGGCAAAAGGAAGCTTTACACAGCGGTTGGTAAACTAGCCTGCCTAAAGCAAAGTACACAAAATCGCAATCTCTAACTGTCCCTCTGAGTCAGCAGAGCAGCGTTCTGTCCCTATCTGAGTTCACAGCACAGTGACGCTAAAATGGCGGCGGCGCCTTTTATAGTGCATTCTGACATCATTTCAGCAGCCAATCACAGCCATGCCATTAGTTAAGATGACCGCAGCAGTACAGGATGTGCCCACACTTCGTAGGATTCCTCATGGCTGACTAAAATCACAGTGCCTCTCAAAGAATTCTGGGAACTTCCGATTCCGGTATACGATATAGGAAAAATATCGGAACTAAGTATCGGAATTCCGATACAGCGAATATCGGCCGATACCCGATACTTGCGGTATCGGAATGCTCAACACTAGTAATCAGCCGACTTTATTTTCCACAGGCACGGCATTGAGCGGTACAGCTCGATAAACTCCCGCAAAAATTCCTGCTTATCAGCCATCTGTAATAAAAAAATGATTATGTGAGAACGCCAGAATGGTTAAATAAAATGCTTACATAGCCTAAAACATAGAACACAGCAGGGAACATAAAATGGTGTTTGTGGGCGCAGATGGAGTAAACATTGACAGAGCTGGGATCATAAAATGGTGGTGGTGGTCGTGCCAAAACAAAACAGTGGCAAAAAAAAAAAAAAAATCATAGATGAACAATTACGCAAAAAAACAGCAGGGATCACAAAATGGCGGTTGTGGGCGCAGCAGTAGCAAACATTGACAGAGCTGGGATCATAAAATGGTGGGCGTGCCTGAAGAAAACAATGGCAAAAAAAAAAATTGATGGACGACAATGGTTAACAACAGCAGAGATCTAAAAATGGATCTGTAAAATTAAAGAAAAAATAAAAATTAAATGTGACAAAAATAATACCTACCTTACAAAACTTGTTTGTGATTTTTGAAAAAAAATGAAAATAGGGAAACAAAATAGCGTCACAAACTGGATCGCAGAGGATATAACGCCACAGACTGGATCGCCAAAAAACCCAACGCCGTAGACTGGAACGCAGCAACCGCAATAGTGGCGCAAACTTGATCGCAGTAGCTACAAAGGCTAGCAGGACACACTGGAACGATGCTGGAGATTTGAAAGAACCGCTTCTGCTCGAGAGCAATGGAGAGGAGTGCTGATACGTCGTCTTTTATGACGCGGTCATCCAATCACAAAGCGGGAGAGCTGTGATAAATATCTATGAGATAAATAGTGACCACCAATCTGTGATGAGGGGTGTACAAAAGGTTGCGCTCAGTCACGCCTATCGAGGTCGTGATCTTTCACAGTACATGCAGTGTGGCACGTCCCAACGATCGCCAAAGTCGTTAAATAGATCGCTAACCGCTGATGCGTCGTTAATGAGATCGTCCAGTTTGGCCGCTACTAGCGACCTTAAAACGATCACACCAACGATAGCGTCGTTATCGTGATCGTTAGCGGGAACGTTTAGTGTGGCAGTACCTTAACTCTAATTTTCAGGGGTCTTGAGGTCATGCCGACATATATTTTGTTGCACGGACATGTCGCGTAATAAACTACTCCCACTGAGTTGCATGTTATATGTTGAGTGATTTCAAACACTTTATCCCCATCGCTGGAGGCAAATGTATTGCCACGTACTATATTAGGGCATGAAATGCAATCATTGCATGGGAAGAATCCCCATTTTGGGCCTCTGGAGCCAAATGCTTTCTCTGGATTGGGACCACTATAGTAACTGTGTACCAATATGTCCCGAAGGTTATTGGACCTCCTGCATGTAATCGAGGGTTGTCTCGAAATGCATTTTTCCAAAGTCTTATCAGTTGTCAGTAATGGCCAGAATTTTTCAAGGGCCTTCTTGACCTCCCACATTTCTCATTATAGGTTGATATAAACCTCACCTTTTGTGTGTCTGTAACCTTTTCTTTAGGCATCAATAATTCTGCCCGTGTAGCTTTACTAGCTTTCTTAAAACCCCTCTTTATACTACGCTTAGAGTAGCCCCTAGACAGAAATCTCTGTGATAAATCATCAGCTTGATCCTGTTGATGTTTTTCTATATCAATTATCCTAGCCTGATGAAGAGACCTGAGTAGTCTCGAAAGCTTGCAATTTGTTACCATCTTTTCAGTTAGCCATTAAAAGGTATCAACCACTGAGGACTCTCAAGTCTAAATATTTTTTTATATCAATTAAGGAATCTGCTTCTCTGACCTTCTAGGGGCATCAAAACACAATAGCAGACTCCAATCAGAGGGTAATAAAACTTTCACACTCCTTATCTATGAACTGTTCCAATATTTATGTTCATCCCTCTGCCATAATGACAGTTCTGCTTCACGTCACTTGTCCTACCTATTGCATTATTCCTGTGTCCTGTTGTGTATAAATATGTGATTCTTCAGATTTTGTATTAGTCCTAGCCTGATGAAGAGACCTGAGTAGTCTCGAAAGCTTGCAATTTGTTACCATCTTTTCAGTTAGCCATTAAAAGGTATCAACCACTGAGGACTCTCAAGTCTAAATATTTTTCTATCTACTGGCTAACACGGTACGACGATACACATCTTTCCTATATCAGCTTGATCCTGGAATGCCTTCTCATTAGAGCAGATTCTCCTGGCCCTCAAAAATTGACCAGTGGGGATGTCACGAATAAGAGGTTTAGGATGTGAGGATGTTGCATGCAGTATCGAATTAACTGCAGTTTCTTTGCGATGTACATTTGTCTGCAAAAAAACATCTTCACCTCTGGTGATCAGGATGTCCAAAAAATCCAACTTAGTTTGACTATATTTGCATGTAAGCCTGATATTCATGCAATTATCATTAAGTATGTCCCGAAAGTTGAGGAAGTCCTGCTCTGTTCCTTGCCATATCATAAATATGTCATCAATATATCGGACCCAGAGCAGGACCTTCTCAATATACGCAACTGTATTCGTGAAAAAGATATTGCGTTCCCACATACCCAGAGGGGTTTTATGAAAGCTAGTAAAGCTACACGGGCAGAATTATTGATGCCTAAAGAAAAGGTTACAGACACACAAAAGGTGAGGCTTTGTATCAACCTATAATGAGAAATGGTGGGAGGTCAAGAAGGCCCTTGAAAAATTCTGGCCATTACTGACAACTGATAAGACTTTGGAAAAATGCATTTCGAGACAACCCTCGATTACATACAGGAGGTCCAATAACCTTCGGGACATATTGGTACACAGTTACTATAGTGGTCCCAATCCAGAGAAAACATTTGGCTCCAGAGGCCAAAAATGAGGATTCTTCCCATGCAATGATTGCATTTCATGCCCTAATATGGTACGTGGCAATACATTTGCCTCC
The DNA here is from genome assembly GCA_033576555.1 of Oophaga sylvatica. NCBI lineage: Eukaryota > Metazoa > Chordata > Amphibia > Anura > Dendrobatidae > Oophaga > Oophaga sylvatica. The sequence goes on from JARQOD010000005.1 coordinate 100,375,453, forward strand.
AGCGATGGGGATAAAGTGTTTGAAATCACTCAACATATAACATGCAACTCAGTGGGAGTAGTTTATTATGCGACATGTCCGTGCAACAAAATATATGTCGGCATGACCTCAAGACCCCTGAAAATTAGAGTTAGAGAACACTATAGGGACATCAAAAATGCAAGTGAGGTTGATGATGTTACGTGCCTTAACCCCTTAATGTCCATGGACGTGCACAGTCCATCATGGCCGGGTGTCAGTTCCGGCACCAGGACGGACTGTGCACGTCATCCCTTTGAACTACCTATGACAGCTGACAGGCACAGCAAGCGGTGCGGGGACCGACGGCAAAGGTCCCCGCACCCACAGCACTGTGATTGGCCAGTCAATCTGACTGACCAAACACAGCAGCGATCGCGCAGGAGATGCTGAAATTTCAGCATCTCCAGCGCGATCAGTGCAGGAGCCGGCACTGCAGTGGCCAAGCTTCCTGCACTGACAGCCTGGAGCGGCGCCCCCGCCGCCCCTGGCTGTTAACCCCCTGACTGCTGCGATCGAGCGCGATCGCAGCGCTCAGGGGGGAGGCAGAGGGTCGGGAGGCTCCCTCTGCCTCAGATCGGCGCCCTGCAATGTATTTGCAGGGCCCGATCTCTGCCTTGATGACCCAGGGGTTGTTATGACAACCTCCGGGTCATCTAGCTACGGAAAGCTGCTGTGATCATGCTCACAGAAGCTTTCACCATAGGTACAATGCATTGCAAAGCTGGAGCATTGCAATGCATTGTAACTGCAATAAAAAGTAAAAAAAGTGAAAGTCCCATAAAGGGACAAGTTAAAAAAAAAACATTTTTTTTTTAAAAATTGTAAAAAAAATATTAAAAAATAATTTTAAAAAAATCCCCTAAAAAATACACATTTTTATGTAATAAAAAAAATAAAAAACAAAAAAAACACACATGTTTGGTATCGCCACGTCCGTAAAAATCCCATCTATAAAAACGTAACCCTATTAACCGCTTTAGTGAAAGCCGTAAAAAAAAAACACAAAAAAGTAGTAAATTATACTTTTTCCAAGCGGTATCATCATACCGCTTGGAAAAAGTGCAATAACACGCGGTCAAAAAGTCGGATATAAATAATCATGGTACCGCTGAAAACGTCATCTTGTCCCGCAAAAAACAAGCTGCCATGCAGCATCATAAGCGAAAAAATAAAAAAGTTATAGCTCGCGGAATAAACTGATGCAAAAATAATTATTTTTTCTATAAAATTTTTTATTGAGTAAAAAACGCCAAAACATAAAAAAATATATAAATGAGGTATCGCTGTAATCGTAGTGACCCGAAGAATAAAGCTGCTTTATCAATTTTACCACACGCGGAACGGAGGAAAAAAAAAAACAATTCCTGAATTGCTAGTTTTTGTTCATTCTGCTTCCACAAAAATCGGAATAGGAAGCAATCAAAAAATGTTATGTGCCCGAATATGGTACCAATAAAAGCGTCAGCTCGTCCCGCAAAAAATAAGCCAACAGATAACTCTGTCGGCCGAAATATGGAAAAATTATAGCTCTCAAAATACGGCAATGCAAAAATTTCTTACAAAAAATTATTCCAAAAAAAAGCATCTTTTAGTGTGTGACAGAAGCTAAACATGAAAAAAGGAAGTAAATCTGGTATCGCTGTAACCGCACCAATCCGAGGAATAAAGTCACCTAATCACTAATACCGCACGAGGAACGGCGTAAAAAAGAAAACCAATTCTTCACCTTTTGTGGATTTGTTCATTGTGCCTCCCAAAGATCGCAGTAAGGCGATCACAGTGGTTCCCCCCCCCACATATGGGATATCAGCGTACTCAGGACAAAATGCACATCAACTTTTGGGGCCCTATTTCTCCTGTTACCCTTATAAAAATAAAAATTTGGGGGCAAAAAGGTCATTTTTGTGGAAAAAAATATGATTTTTTTATTTTCACGGCTCTACGTTATAAACTTCTGTGAAGCCCTTGGGGGTTCAAAGCGCTGACCACACATCTAGATAAGTTCCTTGGGGGGTCTAGTTTGCAAAATGGGGTCATTTGTGGGGGGTTTCTACTGTTTAGGCACATCAGGGGCTCTCCAAGCGCGACATGACACCCGCAGACCATTCCATCAAAGTCTGCATTTAAAAACGGTGCTCCTTCCCTTCCGAGCTCTGCCATGCATTAAAATAGTGGTTCCCCCCCACATATGGGATATCAGCGTACTCAGGACAAATTGCACAATAGCTTTTGGGGTCCTATTTCTCCTGTTACCCTTATAAAAATAAAAATTTGGGGGCAAAATATTATTTTTGTGGAAAAAAATATAATTTTTTTATTTTCACGTCTCTACGTTATAAACTTCTGTGAAGCACTTGGGGATTCAAAGTGCTCACCAAACATCTAGATAAGTTCCTTGGGGGGTCTAGTTTCCAAAATGTAGTCACTTGTGGGGGGTTTCTACTGTTTAGGCACATCAGGGGCTCTCCAAATGTGACATGACACCCGCAGACCATTCCATCAAAGTCTGCATTTGAAAAAGGCGCTCCTTCCCTTTCGAGCTCTGCCATGCGTCAAAATAGTGGTTTACCCCCACATATGGGGTATCAGCGTACTCAGGACAAATTGCAAAATAACTTTTGGGGTCCTTTTATCCTTTGGAAAATAAAAATTGGGATGAAAAGATCATTTTTGTGGAAAAAATATGATTTTTTAATTTTACGGCTCTACGTTTTAACCTTCTGTGAAGCCCTTGGGGATTAAAAGCTCTCACCACACATCTAGATAAGTTCCTTGGGGGTCTAGTTTCCAAAATGGGGTCACTTGTGGGGGTTTCCACTGTTTAGGCACACAGGGGCTCTCCAAATACGACATGGCGTCCAATCTCAATTCCAGCCAAAAAAGTCAAATGGCGCTGCTTCCCTTCCGAGCTCTGCCATGCGCCCAAATAGTGGTTTACCCCAACATATGGGGTATCAGCGTACTCAGGACTAATTGCACAATAACTTTTGGGGTCCTTTTATCCTTTGGAAATTAAAAATTGGGATGAAAAGATCATTTTTGTGGAAAAAATATGATTTTTTAAATTTACGGCTCTACGTTATAACCTTCTGTGAAGCCCTTGGGGATTAAAAGCTCTCACATCACATTTAGATAAGTTCCTTGGGGGGTCTAGTTTCCAAAATGGGGTCACTTGTGGGGGGTTTCCACTGTTTAGGCACACAGGGACTCTCCAAATGTGACATGGCGTCCAATCTCAATTCCAGCCAAAAAAGTCAAATGGCGCTGCTTCCCTTCCGAGCTCTGCCATGCGCCCAAATAGTGGTTTACCCCCACACATGGGGTATCGGTGTACTCAAGAGAAATTGTACAAAAAATATTGTGGTTCATTTTCTACTGATACCCTTGACAAAATTTTAAAAAATTGTGTCGAAAGAAAAATTTTGGGAAAAAAAGTTAAATGTTCATTTTTTCCTTCCACATTGCTTCAATTCTTGTGAAGTACCTAAAGGGTTAATAAACTTCTTGAATGTGGCTTTGAACACCTTGAGGGGTGCAGTTTTTAGAATGGTGTCACTTTTGGGTATTTTCTGTCATATTGACCCCTCAAATTCACTTCAAATGTGAGGTGGCCCCTAAAAAAAATGGTTTTGTAAATTTTGTTGGAAAAATGAGAAATTGCTGGTCAACTTTTAACACTTATAACTTCCTAACAAAAAAAAATGTTGGTTCCAAAATTGTGCTGATGTAAAGTAGACATGTGGGCAATGTTATTTATTAACTAATTTTTGTGACATATCTCTCTGATTTAATGGCATAAAAATTAAAAGTTTGAAAATTGCAAAATGTTCAAAATTTTTGCCATATTTCCATTTTTTTCATAAATAAACGCAAGTTATATTGAAGAAATTTTACCACTATCATGAAGTACAATATGTCACGAGAAAACAATCTCAGAATCGCCAAGATCCGTTGAAGCGTTCCAGAGTTATAAGCACATAAAGTGACAGTGGTCAGAATTGTAAAAATTGGCCTGGTCTTTAACCTACAAAATGGCTTGGTCGTTAAGGGGTTAAACCTATACCAAAACATTTTAAGTCACATCATGGATCTAATCCCCTACAACTAAAAGTGATGGGCATAGACAAAATTTTCATTGATCAATGGGGCGGTGATTGGAGGAAGAAGCTAGCTCAGGTTGAGGTCCAATGGATTTATAAGATAGGATCTTTACAACCGAAGGGACTTAATGAGGTCTTGAGTTTTGCCCCCTTCCTTTAAACATATGTTTTTATTGTTTGGTTTAGGGCTCTATTTTTCTTTTATTACTTCATATGATTTTTCCTAGCTGTCATCATTTTGCTATGAATATATCGAGTGGGTCTAATTATCACTTACCTACCTGAAGGACAATAATATCACATGTATTCAGTGGTACAGCATATGTGGATTCTGTGACTTTGGGAGGTCCGGAGAAGAGAATATTCCTCAAGATAATGTGACCGTGTATATATATCCAGCATAAAATGGGATAAGAAGATTCCTCAAGATAAAAAATCATAGTTGTTTAATTTAGTTATATATATCTATATTTGTGTATTTTGTAGTTTTGGTTTGCTAGGTATCTTTTGATGTTTTTTATTTATATATTGTTGTGACGTTCATAGTTTCATTCCCCATGTGTTTTTGTTTGTTTCTTTCTTGTCTATATATGGGATCATTTGTCAATTGTTTTTAATCATATATCTCACTTGTGGTTCACTATTGGGTTACAGAATATAGATAATTTCATTATTTTGTCATTTTGTTTCCATATTATAAATTTCACTGATGGTTTATTATTGGTTTTCACAATATTGATAATTTTACAATATTCATATATCCTATTTGTATTATTTATTTGTTTTTTAATTTTGTTTCACTTATTTTTCATTTTTAAACATATGCCCCATTTCTCGGCAAGCTCAGTGGTGACACGGGTGCTGTGGTTGGCAGTTGCGACCCCTTCGTCCTGACATGTCGGACGGGGGTGTGGCTCAGCCACCAGTGACGTGATCCTACGGAGCTGTGCGTTGCCTGGGGGACGCGTCCTGCTCGCTCTGTCTGAGCCTCCTCCCAGTCCTGACGTGCCGGATGGGGGAGTGGCGGGACAGCGGGCGGGGGCGTTCGTGGGCTACGTCACACGCCGGGAACTGTGGTGATACACGAGTACACCTGTGGGATCACCTGGAGGTAATTATAACTCATGGGGAGTGTATATATATATATATAAGTTTATATTGAACACTTGACCACATCAACGGTACCCCTGGGACGAAGCTAACACGAAACGCGCGTCGGGTATTTCAGCACACTCTTTAAGGTTGTATGCGATCCTTACTATGGACATATGCATGTTTGCTTAGGTGTCATGATTTTTAGGTAGAAGGTGAATAATATAGCGCCACACTTGTGATGTTGTTTATAGACCATTTTGGAAAACGTCTATCCATTTCATTTTTTGGTATATACATGTGTGCACTCTATATGTTAGCGGCACTAGCTTACGTTTGGTCTTGGATTTATACTAGTTCACTTTTTTTCCTTTAACTAACTTGTATATACTTATGTAGATCTAATATTGTTGGCACTAGCCCACTCTACTTTTGACAGCCATTGTTCTCAGTAGATGCCTTATATGGCGTGTATGCTGTGTAAATTTGTACACAGCACACTTTAATTGTGTATACATACAAAATAATTTTTCTTCCCTATAGGGGGTCATGCACTTTGCCCTTTATAAATGTGTCCTCTTATGACTAATACTGGCAATAGATATTAGAGTAACATATAACTAATTCTGTGACTTATGATACTTACTATGTATCATTTTTCTTGCCAATAATTGGGTTTTTTGGTAACTGAGTATTATGACTGTCTGATCTATATTTCTATTTTGGGTTCATGCGCGTATATACATTATATGAGTGTAACTGTATGTATATCTCCCTTTATATGTTTGTGATTTTATTCATGAGTCAGTCTAATAAAGTTTGCATTTTATGGCCATATACTTCCAATTTCTTTTTTTGATACTATGTACTGTTCAAGTCTCAGAGAAAGACTAAGTAATAAAGTAAAAAAAGTTTTCGAAAAATATAAAAAAAAGTAAAAAATTACCCAAGGAAGCATTTTTTACCAAATAAAATCATATTTTCTATTTAAAAACAAAAGCATATAAAACGTCAACATATTTGGCATCACCAGGACCACTCAAACTATAATATTGACACAGAAAATGTGGAAGAGAATAAGGTTGTAAGAAAAGAAAAATTGTATCACTGAAAAACATCACCTTGTCCCAAAAATAGGCCCTCATTCTTTAGTCAGTAGAAAAATAAAAGGTTTTCTCTCTTAGCTATGCATAAACATTTTTTTATAGAAAATTGTTCCCAATGTGCAAACGTAGCAAAGCAAATAAATGTGGTAATGCTGTCATCTTATTGATAAAAAGAATACATCTATTTTATCAATGTTACTGCACAGTGAACAGCGTAAAAATAGCAATTTGTGAATTGCTATTTTTTGTTCATTCTGCCTTCCAAAAATCTGAATAGAAAGAGATCTAAAAATGTAATCAGTAAAGTTAAATGCGATAATTCACATTCATGTGTCCATTGCTAGACATATAACAATCATTCGGTGGAAATATCCTGTAATTGTGCCTACTGGTTAGTGGACAAGATGTTTTGAAGATTTCCCAAATCAATTAAATATGTTGTAGATTCACTAGATAAGGAGTACGGTAACTCTTCAGTCCCACGTCTGTGTTGTGGTGTCACTAGTAGAGAAGAGCGACTTTGCCTTTTTTAGGGTCGAATCGGGTTTCATGAAACCCGACTTTCTCAATAGTTGAATCGAACGAAATCTGCCGACTATCGGAAAAAGTCGGAGGTCCAACTGAAACACGAAACCCAATGCAAGTCAATGGGGAAGCAAAGTCGTCAGGGAGTGGAGGACAGTAAACACACCTACAGTGCCTATTTCAATGCCAACGACATCAATTCTTATTACTTAAGCTTGTCAACCTTCATTTACTTTATAATAATAGTTACGCATTGAAAACTGGGGGTTATTTGGCTAAAGTTGAGGGGGGGTAGGGCTGGCTCCAGGTTTTCATGTGCCCGGGCGAAAGAGTGTCAGTGGGCCCCTTTAACACATACCACAATTCATAATGCTCCGATACGGCAGAGAAATATAGGTATAGTACAATGAAAAATACTTTACTTCTTACATTACATGACTGATATCTATTTTAAATTCTACAATAGCTCAAAAACCGGACAGTATAGTCCTCCATACAGTATTATGGGCACCACATAGTGTGCCATACAGAATAATGAGCCCCATATATTGCTTCACACAGAATAATTGGTCCCATATAATGTTTCAAACAGTATATGATGAGCTCCACATAATGCTACAGTATATGATGGTCCCCATATAATGTGCCATACAGTAAAGGACGGTCCCCATAGAGTAAAATGAGCCCCACATATTGCTCCATACAGTATAATGAGTCGCATATAAAGCTCCATACAGTATATGATGGGCCCCACATATTCCTCCATACAGAATGCGCTCCATATAATTCTCCATACAGAATAGGCCCCATATGTGCTTCATATGATGCTCCACACCCTATATGATGCCCCATAAATAATGAACCCCATATGATGCTCCAGTATATGATGGGCCCCTTGGATGATTCTCCAGTGCATGTTGTGCCTATATAATACTCCATATATAATGGGCCAGATAAGATGCTAAAGTATGTGATGGGCCCCATGGATGATGCTCCAGTGTATAATGGGCCAATATAATGATCCATATACAATGGCCCCATATGATGCTCCAGTATATGATGGGACCCATGGATGATGCTCCAGTGTATGATGGGGCTATATAATGCTCCATATGTATTGGGCCCCATTTATAATGCTCCAGTGTATAATGGGACCCGTATATGCTGCTCCAGTGTCTGATGGGCCCCATTTATAATGCTCCAGTGTATGATGGGCCCCATGGATGATGCTCCAGTGTATGATGGGCCAATATAATTCTCCATATATAATGGGCCCCATTTATAATGCTCCAGTGTATAATGGGCCCCGTATGTGCTGCTCCAGTGTCTGATGTGCCCCATTTATAATGCTCCAGTGTATGATGGGCCCCATGGATGATGCTCTAGTGTATGATGGGCCAATATAATGCTCTATATATAATGGGCCCCATATGATGCTCCAGTATATGATGGGCCCCATGGATGATGCTCCAGTGTATGATGGGCCTATATAATGCTCCATATATAATGGGCCCCATTTATAATGCTCCAGTGTATAATGGGCCCCGTATATGCTGCTCCAGTGCTTTGATGGGCCCCATTTATAATGCTCCAGTGTATGATGGGCACCATGGATGATGCTCCAGTGTTTGATGGGCCAATATAATGCTCCATATATAATGTACCCCATTTATAATGCTACAGTGTATAATGGGCCCCGTATATGCTGCTACAGTGTCTGATGGTCCCCATTTATAATGCTCCAGTGTATGATGGGCCCCATGGATGATTCTCCAGTGTATGATGGGCCAATATAATGCTCCATATATAATGGGCCCCATATGATGCTCCAGTATAAGATGGGCCCCATGGATGAAGCTCCAGTGTATGATGGGCCAATATAATGCTCCATATATAATGGGCCCCATTTATAATGCTCCAGTGTATAATGGGCCCCGTATATGCTGCTACAGTGTCTGATGGGCCCCATTTATAATGCTCCAGTGTATGATGGACCCCATGGATGATGCTCCAATGTATGATGGGCCAATATAATGCTCCATATATAATGGGCCCCATATGATGCTCCAGTATATGATGGGCCCCATGGATGATGCTCCAGTATATGATGGGCCCCATGGATAATGCTCCAGTGTTTGATGGGCCAATATATTGCTCCATATATAATGTGCCCCATTCATAATGCTACAGTGTATAATGGGCCCCGTATATGCTGCTACAGTGTCTGATGGGCCCCATTTATAATGTTCCAGTGTATGATGGGCCCCGTATATGCTGCTCCAGTGCTTTGATGGGCCCCATTTATAATGCTCCAGTGTATGATGGGCACCATTGATGATGCTCCAGTGTTTGATGGGCCAATATAATGCTCCATATATAATATGCCCCATTTATAATGCTACAGTGTATAATGAGCCCCGTATATGCTGCTACAGTGTTTGATGGGCCCCATTTATAATGCTCCAGTGTATGATGGACCCCATGGATGATGCTCCAGTGTATGATGGGCCAATATAATGCTCCATATATAATAGGCCCCATATTATGCTCCAGTATATGTTGGGCCCCATGGATGATGCTCCAGTATATGATGGGCCTATAAAATGCTCCATATATAATGGGCCCCATTTATAATGCTCCAGTATATAATGCGCCCCATATATGCTGCTCCAGTGCTTTGATGGGCCCCATTTATAATGCTCCAGTGTTTGATGGGCCCCATGGATGATGTTCCAGTGTATGATGGGCCAATATAATGCTTCATATATAATGTGCCCCATTTATAATGCTCCAGTGTATAATGGGCCCCTATGTGCTACTCCAGTGTCTGATGGGCCCCATTTATAATGCTCTAGTGTATGATGGGCCCCATGGATGATGCTCCAGTGTATGATGGGCCAATATAATGTTCCATATATAATGGGACCCATATGATGCTCCAGTATATGATGAGCCCCATGGATGATGCTCCAGTGTATGATGGGCCTATATAATGCTCCATATATAATGGGCCCCATTTATAATGCTCCAGCTTATAATGGGCCCCGTAAATGCTGCTCCAATGCTTTGATGGGCCCCATTTATAATGCTCCAGTGTATGATGGGCACCATGGATGATGCTCCAGTGTTTGATGGGCCAATATAATGCTCCATATGTAATGTGCCCCATTTATAATGCTACAGTGTATAATGGGCCCCGTATATGCTGCTACAGTGTCTGATGGGCCCCATTTATAATGCTCCAGTGTATGATGGGACCCATGGATTATGCTTCAGTGTATGATGGGCCAAGTAATGCTCCATATATAATCTGCCCCATGTGATGCTCCAGTATATGATGGGCCCCATGGATGATGCTCCAGTGTATGATGGGGCTATATAATGCTCCATATATAATGGGCCCCATTTATAATGCTCCAGTGTATAATGGGCCCTGTATATGCTGCTCCAATGTATGATTGGCCACATTTATAATGCTCCAGTATATGATGGGCCCCATGGATGATGCTCCAGTGGATAATAGGCCAATATAATGCTCCATATATTAAATGGGCCCCATTTATAATGCTCCAGTGTATAATGGGCCCCGTATATGCTGCTCCAGTGTCTGATAGGCCCCATTTATAATGCTCCAGTGAATGATGGGCCCCATGGATGATGCTCCAGTGTATGATGGGCCAATATAATGCTCCATATAAAATGGGACCCATATGATGCTCCAGTGTATGATGAGCCCCATGGATGATGCTCCAGTGTATGATGGGCCTATAAAATGCTACATATATAATGGGCCCCATTTATAATGCTACAGTGTATAATGAGCCCCGTATATGCAGCTACAGTGTCTGATGGGCCCCATTTATAATGCTCCAGTGTATGATGGGCCCCATGGATGATGTTCCAGTGTATGATGGGCCGATTTAATGCTTCATGTATAATGTGCCCCATTTATAATGCTCCAGTGTATAATGGGCCCCGTATGTGCTGCTCCAGTGTTTGATGGGCCCCATTTATAATGCTCCAGTGTATGATGGACCCCATGGATGATGCTCCAGTGTATGATGGACCAATATAATGCTCCATATATAATAGGCCCATATGATGCTCCAGTATATGATGGGCCCCATGAATGATGCTCCAGTGTATGATGGGCCTATAAAATGCTCCATATATAATCGGCCCCATTTATAATGCTCCAGTATATAATGCGCCCCGTATGTGCTGCTCCAGTGCTTTGATGGGCCCCATTTATAATGCTCCAGTGTATGATGGGCACCAAGGATAATGCTCCAGTGTTTGATAGGACAATATAATGCTCAATATATAATGTGCCCCATTTATAATGCTCCTGTGTATAATGGGCCCCGTATATGCTGCTCCAGTGTCTGATAGGCCCCATTTATAATGCTCCAGTGTATGATGGGCCCCATGGATGATGCTCTAGTGTATGATGGGCCAATATAATGCTCCATATATAATGGGCCCCATTTATAATGCTCCAGTGTATAATGGACCCCGTATGTGCTGCTCCAGTGTCTGATGGGCCCCATTTATAATGCTCCAGTGTATGATGGGCACCATGGATGATGTTCCAGTGTTTGATGGGCCAATATAATGCTTATATGTAATGTGCCCCATTTATAATGCTACAGTGTATAATGGGCCCCGTATATGCTGCTACAGTGTCTGATGGGCCCCATTTATAATGCTCCAGTGTATGATGGGCCCCATGGATTATGCTTCAGCGTATGATGGGCCAATATAATGCTCCATATATAATGGGCCCCATATGATGCTCCAGTGTATGATGGGCCCCATGGATTATGCTTCAGTATATGATGGGCCAATGTAATGCTCCAAATATAATTTGCCCCATATGATGCTCCAGTATATGATGGGCCCCATGGATGATGCTCCAGTGTATGATGGGCCTATATAATGCTCCATATATAATGGGCCCCATTTATAATGCTCCAGTGTATAATGGGCCCTGTATATGCTGCTCCAGTGTATGATTGGCCGCATTTATAATGCTCCAGTATATGATGGGCCCCATGGATGATGCTCCAGTGGATAATGGGCCAATATAATTCTCCATATATTATGGGCCCCATTTATAATGCTCCAATGTATAATTGGCTGCGCATATGCTGCTCCAGTGTCTGATAGGCCCCATTTATAATGCTCCAGTGTATGATGGGCCCCATGGATGATGCTCCAGTGTATGATGGGCCAATATAATGCTCCATATATAATGGGCCCCATATGATGCTCCAGTGTATGATGGGCCCCATGGATGATGCTCCAGTGTATGATGGGCCAATATAATGCTCCATATATAATGGGCCCCATATGATGTTCCAGTATATGATGGGCCCTATGGATGATGCTCCAGTGTATGATGGGCCTTATATAATGCTCCATATATAATGGGCCCTATTTATAATGCTCCAGTGTATAATGGGACCCGTATATGCTGCTCCAGTGTAAGATGGGCCCTATCTATGATGCTCAAGTGTATGATGGGCCCCATATATAATTCTCCAGTGTATAATGCTCCCCATATATTGCTCCAAGCATTAAAAAAAATGAAATACCTCTCCTCGCTGGGCACTGCTCTACTCTGGATTTCTCAGCTTCGCCATCTTCCTGCTCTCTGCACTTGGACTGTTCAGGCAGAGTGCGTACAGACGTGATGACATCGCGCTCTCTGACCTGAATGTCATTGTCACAAAACGCGGAAGGCGTCACAGCGGTGGAGCAGGGAGAGGTAAGTATTGCAAGTGCTGACACCGGCCCTGGGGGGGTACAGCCCAGTTAGGGAGGTGGAAAAACTGCTTATGTTGAGGTGTAGGCTGGACGTTCAGCAGCTGCAAATGGAGGAATTGGAGAAGTCGGAGGAAGAGGAGGACAAAGCGAGCTATTTTGCTGGCAACCTATGTGTCATCAAGGGAAGGTGATACAAAATCCTTTGAAACCCAGGCATGGTTCATTTTTCTGAAGGTGAGATCACCAACATTTTGGTTCAACAGCCGGGTCCTTCTTTCTGTCAGGATTAATCCAGCTGCACTGAAAACTCTTTCTGTTAGCACACTACCAGCAGGGCAAGCGAGCTCCTGTAAAGCATATTGTGCCAATTCAGGCCAGGTGTCCAGTTTACAGGCCCAGTAGTCAAAGGGAAATGAACTGTGAAGGAGAACATCGATAGGGGAGGAGAGGTAATTTTGAACCATAGTTGACAACTGCTGTTTCCTGTCTGTTGCAATCGATTCAGTATTACCAGTCGTGTGAGCGTTACTTGAGAAATCAGTCCACAACATGGTCATGAAACTCCTGTCTCCAAAGCAACTTCGGCTGTGTGCACCACGAACACCTCTTCCGTTTGGCCCAGCACGGATCGTGGTAGAACCTGCACCACTGCTGTGTGCTGGGAATGCCTCTAACAAACGGTTTACCAGAGTTGCTTGTTTGTTCGCCAATATTAGCTCTAGGTTCTCTTGTGGCATGATGTTCTGTATTTTGCCTTTATAGCATGGATCCGAGGATGCTTGCAAACCAGTAATAGTCATACTTCATAATTTTGGCAATGCGGGGTTCCCTTTTTAGGATCTGCAAGACATAATCATACATGTGGGCCAATGTTCCAAGTGGCAATGATGCACTGACAGTGGTGGGTGGAGGAGCACTTTCTGCCAAATCCACATCCCTCCAGTGATGCACAAACCCTGTACCTGACCTCGGCAAGCCAACATTTTCTCTTGCCCTGAGAAGCATCCTCCTCTTCCTCTTCTTCCTCCACCTCGTCCAGGACAGTTCCCTGAGCAGACAATGCCTGACTGTCATCAAGGCTTCCCTCCTCCTCCTCTTCCCCCTCCGCTGCAGACGCCTGATCCTTTTTGTTGTCAAAGTTTGCATGAGCAGAAGCATAAGTGGGATGCTCATGCTTATGATAGCGTCGTCTGCGCTTACCAGCTATGTGCATTCCTCAAAACACTAAAGGACTTTACAGAGGTCTTTCAGCTTTGACCACTGCACACCCGACAACTCAATGTCTGCCCTCATACTGCCTGCCCGTGGATCCTCCCACAAATGCATTACATTCTGCCTCTGTTCACACAAACTCTCAACCATGTGCATGGTGAAGTTCCACCTTGTTGCAATTTCTATGATTAGGCGGTGCTTGGGGAGGTGGAGTGATCGCTGCAGCCTCTGCATATGACTGGAAGCTACGAGTGAGCAACGGATGTGCGAGCACAGTCTTCGCACCTTATGGAGTAAGGCTGTTAACTCCGGATAATTATTTAGGAAGCACTGCACCACCAGGTTCAAGGTGTGAGCCAGGCAGGGAATGTGTCTGAGTTTTGCCAGGGCTATGTCTGACACAAAATTACGGCCGTTATCACTGTCTACCTTCCCTGGCGCAAGATGTAGACTGCCCAGCCATGACTCAGTTTCTTGCTGCAAGTAGTTGGCCAGTACCTCCGCGGTGTTTCTGTTGTCGCCTAGACATCATCTTTTAAACAGCCTGCTGACACTTACCACTAGCTGTACAATAGAGGGACACCTCGTGTGCAACACTGGCAGCTGCAGATGGAGTGCTCGTTCGACTGCACTCTGTCGACGAGCTTTTGCTTCAGGAGTAAGAGTAGGAGGATTGTCGAATGCCTACAGCCAACTGTTGCCTATACCGTGGGCTAGGCACCACTGTCCCACCGCCGCTGTCCCCTGTGGACCCTGCATCCACCACATTCACCCAGTGCACAGTGATGGACACGTAACGGCCGAGGCCATGCCTACTGGCGCATGCATCTGTTGTGAGGTGCACCTTTCCACTCACTGATTGTTTGAGTGCATGGACAATGTGGTCTTTCACATGCAGGTGGAGGGCAGGGGTGGCTTTTCTAGAAAAGAAGTGGCAACTGGGTAGGTCATAGCTTGGGACAGCGTAGGCCATGAGCTCTCGGAACGCTGCGCTTTCAACCAAACGGAAGGGCATCATCTCTAATGAGATCAGTTTGGCAAAGTAGGCGTTTAAATCCAGTGTACGCGGATGAGAGGATGAGTACTTTCTTGTCCTACTCCGAGTGTCTGCTAGGGTGAGCTGGACTTGAGAGCTGCATATGGGTGAACTAACAGTGGACATGACTGACTAAGAGGGGGTTGGTGATGGTGATGGTGGTGGTGGTGATGGCACAGATTCACTCTTTCATTGCAAAAACATTGTGATTCCCTGACTGCTTTGGCCTTGCGACGACACCTCAACATTTCTTGCTGGTGGTGTGCTAACCGATGGGCTTACAGTGGGGGAAGCGATGTATCGTTGCTGGCTACCTTCAGTCGGATCAGGTGCACATGTGCTACCTGAGGTTTTGTAGTCCGTCCACGCTTGCAAGTGCATGTTGATTAAATGTCTTAGCAGGTAACATTGTATTAAATTTTCGGAGATTTTTCCATTTCTACTATGGGATAAATTTTCAGGGCTTGCACGCTGTGCTAATTGGACCGTCTGACCAAGCTGTCCTGCAACTCTTTTTGTTTTTTTTAACAAGTCTATATTTCGAGAGTAAAACACAGACGCTCTCAGGCTCAGTATGGATTAGACCAGAATATAAAAAGCAGAAAAAGGGTAATGTATCACAAGCGTACAGCTGTATACAGTCTAGGGTTAATTGTAAATCTCCGTATATATTTCTGGAGTAACACACAGACGCTCACAGGCTCAGTATGGATTAGACCAGAATATAAAAAGCAGAAAAAGGGTAATGTATCAGAAGCGTACAGCTGTATACAGTCCAGGGATAATTGTAAATCTCCGTATATACTGTATTTCCAGAGTCAGACACAGACTCTCACAGTCTCAGTATGAATTAGACCAGAATATAAAAAGCAGAAAAAGGGTACTGTATCACAAGCGTACAGCTGTATACAGTGTTGGGGTAATTTTAAATCTCCGTATATATTTCAGGAGTAACAAACAGATGCTCATAGGCTCAGTATGGATTAGACCAGAATATAAAAAGCAGAAAAAGGGTACTGTATCAGAAGATACCAGGTGTATATAGTATAGGGGAAAATTGTAAATCTCTGTATATATTTCCGGAGTCACGCACAGACGCTCTCAGGCTCAGGATGGATTAAACCAGAATATAAAAAGCTGAAAAAGGGTACTGTATCGGAAGCGTACAGCTGTATACAGTGTTTAGGTAATTTTAAATCTCCGTATATATTTCCGGAGTAACACACAGACGCTCACTCAGAATGGATTAGACCAGAATATAAAAAAGCAGTAAAAGGGTACTGTATCAGAAGATGCCAGGTGTATATAGTATAGAGGAAAATTGTAAATCTCCATATATATTTCCGGAGCCACACACAGACGCTATCAGGCTCAGTATGGATTAGACCAGAATTTAAAAAGCAGAAAAAGGGTACTGTATCACCAGATACCAGGTGTATATAGTATAGTGAAAAAATTGTAAATCTCCGTATATATTTCTGGAGTCACACACAGATAGTCAGCATGTATTTGTCCGTGATACCAGCCGATACACGGTACTGTGTGAGGAGCGTACAGCTCTATATGGTGTGTGAAAAAATGAACGCTCTGTAACTGTGCAGAAAGAAAGAATAAAGTATTAGTGCTGTGTAAAAAGCAGTCTGCACA
>JARQOD010000005.1:100392060-100552417 GCA_033576555.1 Oophaga sylvatica
AGCTTGCCAGTATGCTTGGAGGGGGGTTTTTTGCCTGCTGCCGTGTATTAGGGGGAGCGCGTCTTTAGTGCGCAGTGGTGTACTAACAGACCGTCGCATGCGACTCCCCTCCGTAATGTGACCAGTTCTTTTTTAAAATACAAGGCATGGATCTCCCCAAAAATTTGTCTGTTTTCATTTTAAAATAACGGTTCCAAGTTATCATGTCCCCCTGTTTGTTCATCTTTCCCCCACTAACTCTCCCCCCGGGCTACAACACCCCAGTTGCGCTCAGAGTGTCGTGTCCCAGCCAATACCGCTTAGGTTAGTGGGGTTCAGTAACCCCAGCTTTCCCCCTGCTTGTGGCTGGGAAGTCTCCTTTCCCCCTACACATGCACCAAAAACCTATGGGAAAAATGCCCAAATGGGAAAAGAGCCGTCCCCTGATTGTTATGCTTTAAAAAAGGAAATTGTGAATTTTCCCCGGCCCCTAGATTGATACATTTTTAAACAAATTGGACAAAAAATAATTGTCATCACAGCGTTTTTCTGCACATGTCTATTAAAAGGGGTAACAAAAACTAAAACATAGTGCACTTTTGAAATTAATGCAAAAAAGTCCATTTCTACTTAAAATTAAATTTTTTTTTAAGGAATTTTTTGTCCGTAAGATAATGCAGTCAATGGATGTACGAATTTTAAAACCCCTATCATCATATCATCACGATTTTTTTTTTATGACAGATTTTTATAAAATACACAACTGACCCCCCTGTAACTTCACCCCCCTTTTATGAAAGGCCGCATCTAAACTGGTATAATGTGCAATAAAATTATTAATTAGAAAGTGCTCAGCATATGAAATAGGTAGTTACCCCTAAAAGTGCTTTTAAAAACAGAAAACAGAAAAATTAAAAGGGTATATTTTTCCACAGTGCATTTTCCCCGGGGAAAGGGATGTAATACGTACCTCAATAAAGTAGCGTAACCTTTTTGCTTGTTAGTCTTGTAGATTGTTAAAGGGGGGGGAAGTGCTTTTTTTGTTTCATAGGGGGGTTTTTTTGACAGTAAGTGATTACGCTGTCGTATTTTTGGGGGTCCCGGGGGACAATAACCTGGTTTGTACATTTTTTTAGAGCATCTAATTAACACGCTACCCTCCCCCACGCGTGACAGTAGGAAGGTAGTGTTGCGGTTTTTAAAGCCTTGTGCAACCAGACATTTTTTTCCCTCTTCAAACTGTACAAGCAAAAACATGATTGCAGCCCAGACTTTTGAGTAAGTTAACATCGCCATTACCCACAGGGTGTCCCCTGTTGATACAGCATAGAATATACCTTTGCTACCCCTAGCCTTTGTTTCCCCTAACTTTCGGGGACCAATTACATTGTGACAATGAAAAAAATTTTTTTTTTTTAAAGGTTATTTTTTTTCGAAATTTTTTCGTCTCCATTGATGGGTCCATGTGGACATTCTTCTTCTTAAAAAGAAACGTTTTTTTTAAACTTAAATTTTTTAAAGTTGTGACGTCAATATAAATTGAAAAGATATGATGAGGACTATTAAAAAACCCTTGTCTTCACTATGTTATGGTTTAAAATGCGTTCCTTAAGCTTTTTCATAAATACAAAAAGGACTTTTATTTTTAAATTTCAAAAACTATATTTTGTAACCAATTTTTTGGGGGTGGTTTTCCATTTTTTGTTGGATGTGCTATATCGTTTATATTTGAAGGGTCTTTATTTTTATTCTTGAAGTTAGGAACAGTGTATCTTGTACCTGTTAGCCAGTTGAAAACAAAATTTTTTGACTTGAGAGTCCGCGGGGTTGTTCCTTTTAAGGGAAAAACTAAAAAGATGGAACAAATTGCAAGCTTTCGGGGCTACTCAATCTTTAAAAAGGCAAAGACAAAAAAAAAAAGAAGCACACAATTTTTTATAAACATAAATTAATAGGAATTGTGAAAGGTAAAAAGAAAATAGTGTAGCAGAATGCTTTTTACAGAGGGATGAACATAAATTTGGAAAAAGTTCCTAGAAAGGATAGAAAATTTTTTTCCCCCCTGATTGGGGTCGGTTTTCTGTTTTCATGCCCCCGGGAAAGGGGGAGAGCGCGATTCCTTAATTTTTATAGAATGCATAAAAACCCCGTGACTATTTATTCCTCCCCCAAGGTGTCAAAGGCATGTGAGCTTATATTCGAAACCTTGTATCTTTCTCATATTTAAGTTAATTTTAAAAACCCGAATTCCATTCCATCATGCTATGACCGGGCATAAAAGTGTTTTGCCACAGGTAAATCCATTATTTTTTTCTTAAGTGTGGCGCTGATAATTTTTCCTTGTTCTCATTTTTTTGGCCGGCTCCCCTCATTTTCCCCTCACTTTCTTTCCCCTTCCTGTGCCTGTTGTGTGTAGAAATATGGATTCTTTTTTTTTTTTTTAGCTTAGCCCCAGAAGAGCCCCAGTAGTTCGAAACTTTGGAAAAAGTTACCACTTTTAGTTTTCCTTAAACGGTATCAAAACCCTGAGGATCTCAAGTCTAAATATTTTTCTTTCTTGGAATTTAAAATTTCTTTTTTTTTTCTAGTAAAACCCCCATTTTTTCTTGTTTAAATACATAATTTGCAAAAGGGACGTAACAAGGAATAACCCTTTTTTTTTGCCTAACCCTCCTTGCCCTGGGTTCAAACCCCAGTTTTTGCCAGAAAGGGTTGATGCACAGATGAAAACAATCGTGATGTGTTTTTTGGGGTTCGTAACGGCCCCCTGTTCCCTGCTGGGTCTGGCAAAAATTTTTTGCTGTAACTACAACTTAACTTCAAACATCTCATACAAGGCCCCCGCTACATCTCCTTGACCCTGGGCTTCAAAACCCCCCGTTGCTGCTCAGAAGGTTAGATGCACGATGAAAACAAAACGCTGATGTGTTTGTGGGTTCGTAACGCCCGTTCCCCTGCTGTGTGTTGGAAAAAAAAACTGCTGCAAAAAAAAACTTCAACTTAAAAATCTCATACGCCTTGCTACACCCTCCTTGACCGGGCTTTAACACCGCATTCTGCTCAGAAGGTTAGATGCCCAGTGAAAAAAATCGTGATGTGTTTGGGGGTTCAGTAACGCCTGCTGTTCCCCTGCTGTTGTTGGCAAAAATTTGAGCCCCCTACACATGGTGAAAAAGCAGACTGTCAAAGGTTAGTGCTACACATAGTTATGAGGCTCCCCCCTTTTTAAAAGCTGTAAACTTTTAAAAACTCATTTTAAAACCAAAAAGATATTTTTTGTCACAAATTGTAAAAAAAAAATGTGACATATTTTTCAGATATGACATGTCGAAAACAAGCTAAACAAAAGCCTACTTAGCTATAGGATACTGAGGGCCCCACCTTGTCACTCCATACTTAGACAAATCCAACTCAATCATGACAAAAACCAATTTGGAAGTGATAAGGGGGGTTGAACTTTGACAACGCTGCAGTGAAAAGGTTGCTTCAGTGTTTTGGTTTTAAAAAAAGCAAAAAGTAAATATAATAATCCAATGTTGATTAAGGGACGTGTGTACCCTAAAATATTGTGAAAACAATGCATGTAGGAATAGTCCTCTTAACATTAATTATTTATTATTTTAAAAAATACATTTTTAAATTTAGAAATTTTAACAGCCCTATAAAAAAAAGGGCCCCTTCATGTAAACTGATAATCGCTAACAAAAATAATGTTTTACCTTGTTAAAGTAAATAGGCGTCACAATGAAAATTTTACCTTTAATTGCTGAAAAAACCCCACAACTGATAGATAGGTGAATGATTCTTTTTTAGATGAATAGCGCCTGAAAAAAAGTCGATATAATCTGCCCCTTAAAAAACAGCTGTGTCACACCTCCACTCGTTTTTCTTGTATTTGTTATGTATAGGGCACATGGTGTATGTTTATTGGGTTTTCATTTTTACTGGTAAAGCATCATGACAACGCCTTTGTGTTGTCGGACGCTTGCGATGATGAAGGGGTGCGCCCGTGAATGTAGCTGGTCATAAGACGCCAGAGTCCATACCCAACGCCACACGGGAAAAGCCAGTTGTGCATCCAAAAAAAAGGGAAAAACCTACATGAGAAACCCTTTTTAAAAAACTAAAAAAAAAAAGGTGTAGTAGTAAGCACATTTTTGGGTACAGTATTACATCGCCATTCAACATCGTGCATGCGTTCATCTTATATATTTTTACCCCTTGTCAGCTTGCAACCAGTCGGAAAAATTGCTTTTTTTTACTACACTTGCATTTTTTTAAATTTTGTTTGTTAAAAAAATGATTGGCAATATTTCAGTTTTTCTGAGGGGGAAAATTTTAGATATTTTTAAAAACTTTTTGTAAAATTTTTCACCAAATGAAAATTTTTTGAATGTCAAAGATAACTTTAATGCTGATTATTTTTTTGTCTCCATTCATTGTCTAAAAAAAGAAATGGGTACATACTGTTACTTAGCCATTTTTAATGGATTTTGATATGTACTTGTATGTTTTTTTTTTTAAAATTTTAAAACAGATTATATAACTTTTTTTTAATTTGGTTTGCATTGCTTTTCAACATGGGGTTTTGTATGGTTTATGTTTGTAAATTATTAATTTAAATATATTTTTTTTAAGTAAATCCTCATCTTATGGTATAAAAAGGGTTTATTTTTTTTTTGTTTGGGTATAGACATTTTAATTGACAAAAAAACCTGGCTGGCAAAAACCAGACTAAAATGAAAAAAGGGGGGAAACCCCAAGGGAACTACCCCCGTAAAATTACAAAAAAAAAAAAAAAAAAAAAAGGTGCCCCCCAAGCATACTAAAGCATGACAATTTGGGGAAAATTTTAAAATTTTGAATAGGGGAAAAAGGCTTTTTGGGAAATAAGGAAAAATTTGAGACGCTTAGTATAAACTTTTTTGGGCCAAAAAATTTTAAAACCCCCCAAACCCTCGTCAAAAGGGGTCTCCCCAAATGGGGGGTCCCTGACCCCCAAAGTGAACCCCACCTCTATTAGGGGGATATCTGAATTTTTGGGTGAATATGCCTTGTCAGCAATGCTGCATTTATGGGTAAAGTAGGGGCCCCGGGGGGAATTAAAAAAACCCCCCGGTGGGGGGGGAGTGCTCGGTCAGCAAATAACATTCAATAGACAAATAAACCCGTATGGGGGCAAAACCCAAAATAAAAAGGGAAAAAAAGGGGCAAAAAAAGGGAAGCTACCCCCAAGTAAATCATACAAAAAAAGGCTGCACCAAAAATTTCCCAAAGCATGGGGAAAAATGGAATTTTTGAAATTTAGAATTGCAATTTTTGGGTTTTTTGGGAAATAAGGGGAAAATTTTTGACGCTTAGTATAAACATTTGGCCAAACATTTTTTAAAACCCCCAACCCCCGTAGGTGGTCTCAATTAAAGGGGGTCCTGCCTAAAAATGAACATACCTCTATTAGGCTGAATTCCCCAAAATTTTTTGGGGGGAATTTTTCACCTCTGGGGGCAATGCCTGCATTTATGGGAAAAAAAGGGCCTGGTGTAATTAAAATCACCACCTGGTGGGGGCGGATTGGGGCGGTCAGCAAAATTTAAATTCAATAGACAAAAAAACCCCACTGGGGGCATCCAGACTAATGTAACTAGGTGCAAACCAAGGGAAGCTTCCCCCTGAAAAAAAAAAAAAAAAAAAAAAAAAAAAAGGGGGGCACTCAAATTTAAGCAGGAAAATATGGAATACTTTAAAAATTTTAAAAGCAATTGGCTTTGGAATATAAGGAAAAATTTGGGGGCTTAGTATAAAAAATTTTGGGCCCAAAAATTTTTTAAACCCACCCAAAAACCTCGTCAAAAGGGGTCTCAATACTGGTTTTGTCCCTGACCTAAAATGAACATACCTCTATTGGCTGATATCTGAATTTCTGGGTAAATATATTTACCTCTGTCAGCAATGCCTGCCCCTTTTTGGGTTTTGTAGGGACCTTGGGGGAATTATAATCCCCCTGGTGGGGGCGGAGTGCTGGTAAAAGCTAAATTCAAAAACAAAAAAAAACCGACTGGGGCATCCCCACTAAAATGGAACCCCGGTGCAAACCAAGGGAAGCTCCCCATGTAAAAAACAAAAAAAAAAGGCTGCACTCAAGATACTAAAGCATTTTGGCAATATGGAATTTTTTTAAATTTGAATAGGGGAAAATGGGGGTTTTGGGAAATTTAAAGGGAAAAATTTTTGACGCTTAAAAATAAAAATTTTTTGGCCAAAATTTTAAAGCCCCCAAAATCGTCAAAGGTGTCTTTTAAAACTGGTGGTCCCTGAACCCCAAAGGAAAACCCCCCTTTTAGGCTGATATCTGAATTTTGGGGGAAAAAGCAAAACCCTGTCAAAAAATGCCTGCATTTTTTTGGGGAAAGTAGGGACCCGGTGTAATTAAAATCACCACTGGTGGGGGGGGTGCCGGTCAGCAAGTAACATTCATTTTAAAAAACCGATGGCACATCCAACTAAAATTTGAACTAGGTTTTAAACCCCAAGGGAACCCAAATTTTCCTGTTTTAAAAATACAAAAAAAAAAAAAAAAACTGCACTCAAGCATACTAAAGCATGACAATATGGGGAAACATGAAAAAATTTGAATTGCAATATGGCTTTGGAATATAAGGAAAAAAATTTAGAGCTTAGTATAAACCTTTGGCCCCAAAATTTTTAAAAACCCCCAACCTTTTTAAGGTGGGGTCCAAATTTGGGGGAGGGCCCCCAAAACCAAAATGAAAAAACCTCTTTTTTTTTTTTGGGGGGATATCTGAATTTTCTGGGGGGAAAATGCACCCTGTCAGCAAAAACCCCCAAAATTTTGGGTAAAGTAGGGGGCCCCGGGGTAAAATTTTAAAACCCCCCACCCCCGGGGGGGGCAGAGTGCTCGGTCAGGGGAAACTAAAATTCAATGACAAAAAAAAAACCGACGGGGCATTTTCCGACTAATGTGAAAAAAGGTGCAAAAACCAAGGGAAAATCCCCCATGTAAAAAATAAAAAAAAAAAGGGGGCATCAAAACCCCACTTTTAAACTTTTTCCCAATTTTAATACATGAAATTTAATTTTCAATTGGCTTTTTTGGAATTTTGGAAAAATTTAACGATTTTTAAAAAACTTTTTTGGGCCAAAAAATTTTAAAGCCCCCAACCATCGTCAAAAAGGGGTCTAATAATGGTGAGTCCCTGACCTAATGTGAACCCCACCTTATTTTTGGTGATTTTTGAATTTCTGGGTGAATATGCAACCCCCGTCAGGGGAAAGCCTGATTTATGGGTAAAGTAGGGGGCCCGGTGTAAAAATTTAAAACACCCCTGGTGGGGGGGGGGTGCTCGGTCAGCAAGTAACATTCAAAAAACAAAAAAAACCGTGGCACATCCAGACTAATGTGAAC
Source organism: Oophaga sylvatica (assembly GCA_033576555.1). Taxonomy (NCBI): domain Eukaryota; kingdom Metazoa; phylum Chordata; class Amphibia; order Anura; family Dendrobatidae; genus Oophaga; species Oophaga sylvatica. The sequence goes on from JARQOD010000005.1 coordinate 100,399,463, forward strand.
TAAGGGGGAAACCAAGGAAGTACCCCTGTTTAAAAAAACAAAAAAAAAAAAAAAAAGGGGCCGCATCAAGCATAATAAAGCATGACAATTAAAAGGGAAAACAAGAAATTTAGAATGCAAATATGGCTTTGGAATATAAGGAAAAAAATTTTAGACGCTTAGTATAAACATTTTTTTGGAAACATTTTAAAGCCCCCAACCTCGTCAAGGTGGGGTTTTTATGGTTTTGTCCCTGACCTTTAAAATTTAAAAAACCTCTATTAGGCTGATATTGAATTTCTGGGGAAAAATGCACCCCCGTCAGCAATGCCTGCATTTATGGGGGGAAAAGGGGACCCCGGGGTAATTAAAAAAACCCCCGGTGGGGGCGGAGTGCTCGGCAGAAAATAACATTCAATTGACAAAAAAAAGACCGGGGCATCCAGACTTAAAATGAACTAGGGGGAAAAACCAAAAGGGAAAAAAACCCCCCCGTAAAAATTAAAAAAAAAAAAAAAAAAACTGCATCAAAATTTTAAATTTGAAAAATTTTTGGGAAACATGAAATTTAGAAAAACAAAATGGGGTTTTGGAAAAAAAAAATTAAGGAAAAAATTTTTGACGCTTATATAAACATTTGGGGCCCAAAAATTTTTAAAACCCCCCAAAACCTCGTCAAAAGGGGTCTCAATATGGTGGGTCCCCCAATAATTGAACATTTTCCCCTATTAGGCTGATATCTGAAAAATTTTGGGTGAATATGCACCTGTGTTTAAAAAATGCCTGCATTTTTTGGGGAAAGTAGGGATGGGGGAATTAAAATCACCACCCCCGGGGGGGGGGGTGTCGGTCAAAGCTGAAAAATTTAATAGACAAAAAAAAAGTTTTGGCATCCAGTAATGTGAACTAGGGGGAAACCAAGGGGGAATTCCCCCCCGTAAAACATACAAAAAAAAAAAAAAAGGCTGGGGCTCAAAAATATAAAGCATTTTCAATAGGGGAAACATTAAATTTTTAAAAACAATATTGGGGGTTTGGGGAAATAAGGAAAAAAATTTTGGCGCTTAGTATAAACATTTGGCCCCAACCTTTTTTAAACCCACCAAAAACCTCGTTTTAAAGGGGGTCTCAATACTTTGGGGGTCCTGAAAACCAAGGGAACATTCCCCCATTAGGCTGGGGATCTGATTTTTTTGGGGGAATATACACCTCTGTCAGCAAGCCCCCATTTTTTGGGGAAAGTAGGGGGCCCGGGGGGAATTAAAATCACCACCGGTGGGGGCGGAGTGCTCGGTCAGCAAGCTAACATTTTTAAAGGGGAAAAAAAATGACTGGAAAAACCCGGGTAAAATAAAAAAGGGGGAAACCAAGGGAAAATTCCCCCCCCGTAAAAATTTTAAAAAAAAAAAGGCTTTTAAAAAAGGGGTACTAAAAAATGACAAAATTTGGAATATATGAAATTTAGAAAAGCAATATGGGGGTTTTGGGAAAATAAGGGGAAAAATTTTTGAAGCTTGTATAAACATTTGGCCAAACATTTTAAAAACCCCCCAACCATCGTCAAAAGGGGTCTCAAAAATGGTGAGTCCCCCACCCCAAAGTGAAAAAACCTCTATTAGGGGGGATATCTGAATTTTGGGTGAATATGCAGCCTGTCAGCAATGCCCCCATTTATGGGTAAAGAGGGATGGTGTAATTAAAATCCCACCCCGGGGGGGGGAGGTGCTCGGTCAGAAGCTAAAAAATTTAATAGACAAAAAAAAAACCGACTGGCACAAAACCCGATAATGTGAATTTTGGGGGGGAAACCAAGGGAAAAATACCCCCTTTTTAAAAATACAAAAAAAAAAAAAAAAAAAAGGCTGCCCCCCAAAAAAAAAAATACTAAAGCATGACAAAAAAGGAATCCCCGAAATTTAGAATAGCAATATGGCTTTGGAATGTAAGGAAAAAAATTTAGACGGTTTTTATAAACATTTGGAAACATTTTAAAGCCCACCCCCAAACCTCGTCAAAGTGGTCCCCAAAAATGGTTTTGTCCCTGACCCCAAAGTGAACCCCACCTCTATTGGGATATCTTTTAATTTTGGGTGAATATCACCTCTGTTTTGCAATGCCTGTTTATGGGTAAAGTAGGGGCCCCGGGTAATTAAAATCACCCTGGTGGGGGCGGGGGGGCTCGGTCGCAAGCTAAATTCAAAAAACAAAAAAAAACCGACTGGCAATCCCCACCCCTTTTTAACTAGGTGCAAAACCCCAAGGGAATACCCCCCAAACAAAAAAAAAAAAAAAAAGGCTGCACTCAAGCTTTTTAAGCATGAAAATATGGAATACATTAAATTTTTTAATAGCAGTTTTTGGGTTTGGGAAAATTAAAAGGAAAAAAAATTTTGGCGCTTAGTATAAAAATTTGGCCAAAATTTTTTTAAAGGGGCCCAACCTCGTCAAGGTGGGGTCAATACTGGTGGTCCCCCACCCAAAATTTAAATCCCCCCATTAGGCTGATATTTTGGGGAAATTTTGGGTGAATATGCAAAACCCTGTCAGCAAAGCCCCCATTTATGGGTAAAGTAGGGGGCCCCGGTGTAATTTTTAAAAACCCCCGGTGGGGGCGGAGTGCTCGGTCAGGGGAAACTAAAAATTAAAAAAACAAAAAACCCCATGGGGGCATCCAGACTAATGTGAACTAGGTGCAAACCAAAAGGGGAATTTTTCCCAAAATTTTAAAAAATACAAAAAAAAAAAAAAAAAAAGGCTGCACTCAAGCTACTAAAGCATGGGGAAAAATTGGGGGAAAAATTTTAAAATTTTGAATAGCAATATGGCTTTGGAAAAAAAGGGGGAAAATTTGAGGGGTTAGTATAAAAAATTTTGGGCCCAAAAATTTTAAAACATACCCCAACCCCCGTCAAGGTGGTCTAAAAAATGGTGGTCCCCCACCTAATGTGGAAAAAAACCCTATTAGGTGATATCTGAATTTTTTGGGGGAATATTTTAACCCCCGTCAGCAATGCCCCCATTTTTTGGGTAAAGTAGGGACCTGTTTAATTAAAATCAACCCCTGGTGGGGGCGGAGTGCTCGGTCAGCAAGCTAACATTTTAAAAAACAAAAAACCTGACTGGCACATCCCCCTAAAATGAATAGGTGCAAACCAAGGGAAGCTACCCCCCCGTAAAACATACAAAAAAAAAAAAAAAAAAGGTGCACTCAAAAATACTAAAGCATGACAAAAATTTTGGGAAACATTTTAAAATTTGAATAGCAATATGGGGTTTGGGGAAATAAGGAAAAATTTGAGAGCTTAGTATAAAAATTTGGCCAAAAAATTTTAAAAACCCCCCCAAAACCCCCGTCAAGGTGGTTTTAATAATGGTGAGTCCCTGACCTAATTTGAACTAACCTTTTAGGCTGATATCTGAAATTTTTTGGGGGAAAAAGCACCCCCGTCAGCCCCAAGCCTGCATTTATGGGTAAAGGGAGGGACCTGGGTAAATTTTAAAACACCAAAACCGGTGGGGGCGGAGTGTCGGTTTTGCAAGCTAACATTAAATAGAAAAAACCTGAATGGGGCATCCAGACTAATGTGAATTGGTGCAAAACCAAGGGGTTTTTCCCCTTTTTAAAAAATACAAAAAAAAAAAAAAAAAAAAGGTGCACTCAAGCATACTAAAAAATGGAAATTTTTGGGAAAACATGAAATTTAGAAAAACAATATGGCTTTGGGGAAATAAGGAAAATTTTTTGACGCTTAGTATAAAAAAATTTGGCCCCCAAAAATTTTTTAAACCCCCCCAAACCCTCGTCAAGGTGGTTCAAAAATGGTAGTTCCTGACCTAATGTGAACATACCCCCATTAGGCTGATATTGAAATTTTGGGGGGGAAATGCACCGGGGGCAGCAATCCCCAAAATTTTGGGGGGAAATAGGGACCTGGGGTAAAAAAACCCCCCCGGGGGGGGCGGGGGGCTCGGTCAGAAAAACTAACATTAAATGGGCAAAAAAACGGGGTGGCACATCCGGGGAAAAAGTAAAATAGGTGCAAACCAAGGGAAAACTACCCCCATGTAAAAATACAAAAAAAAAAAAAAGGTTTTCATAAAAATTACTAAAGCATGCCAATATGGAAAACATAAAATTTTTGAATAGAAATTTTGTTGGGGGAAATAAAAAAAAAATTTGGGCTTAGTAAAACCCCTTTGGGCCCCAAAAAAATTTTAAGCCCCCCAAAAACCTCGTAAAGGGGGGCTAAATACTGGTGACCCCCGACCAAAAGTGAATTACCTCTTTTTTGGTTTATATCTAAATTTTTGGGGGGAAAAATTCACCCCCTGTCGCAATCCCCGCATTTATGGGTAAAGTGGGGGGCCCCGGGGAAAATTTTAAAACACCCCCCGGTGGGGGGGGAGTGCCCGGTAGCAAGCTAAAAATTCAATGGGGCAAAAAAACCGGGGCTGGCAATCCGGGGTAATTTTAATAGGGAAAAACCCAAAGGGAAAACTCCCCCCCTGTAAAACATAAAAAAAAAAAAAAAGGTGCCCCTAAAAGCATACAAAAACATGACTTTGGAAAACATGAAATTTAGAATAGAAATTTTGGCTTTTTTTTTAAAAAGGAAAAATTTGGGGGCGTTAGATAAACTTTGGGGAAAAATTTTAAAGCCCCCCCAACCTCGTCAAGGTGGTCTCAATACTGGTGAGTCCCTGACCTAATGTGAACAAAAACCCTATTGGTGATATCAAAATTTTGGGGGAATTTGGGAACCCCGGGGCAGCAATGCCTGCATTTATGGGAAAAAAGGGACCTGGTGAAAATTAAATTTTCCCCCCGTGGTGGGGGCGGGTGCTCGGTCAGCAAGCTAACATTCTTTTGGAAAAAAAAACCGCTGGCACATCCAGGACTAAGTGAACTAGGGAAAACCCAAAGGGGGAAGGGGCCCCCTGTAAAAAAATAAAAAAAAAAAAAAGGGGTGCATCAAGAACTAAGCATGAAAATTTTGGAATACATGAAATTTGAATAGAAATTTTGGCTTTGGAATATAAGGAAAAAATTTAGACGCTTAGTAAAAACATTTGGCCAAACTTTTTAAAAACCCCCCAACCATCGTCAAGGTGGTCACAAATTGGTGACCCCCCGAAAATGTGAAAAAAAATCTATTAGGCTGATATTGAATTTTTTGGGTGAACATGAAAATCTGTAGAAAAAGCCTGCATTTATGGGAAAAAATGGGGAAAATGGTGTAATTAAAATCACCCCCGGGGGGGGCCCCGGGTGCTCGGCCCCGAAGCTAACATTCAATAGAAAAAAAACCAAAATGGCCACCCCGACTAATGTGAACTGGGGGCCCCAAACCGGAAGCTACCCCCATTTTTAAAAATAAAAAAAAAAAAAAAAGGTTCCCCTCAAGCTTACTAAAGCATGACAATATGGAATACATAAAAAATTTAAAATTTTCCCCAATTTTGGGGTTTGGGAAAATTTTAAGGGGGAAAAAAAGAGACCTTAGTATAAAAATTTGGCCAAACTTTTTTAAACCCCCCAACCATGTCAAGGTGGTTAAATTTTGGGAGCCCCTGACCTAATGTAAAAAATTTTCCTCTATTAGGTGAATCTGAATTTCTGGGGGAAAATGCACCCCTGTCAGCAATCCCTTTTAAAATTTTGGGTTAATTTGGGCCGGGGGTTTAATTAAAAAACACCAGCTGGGGGGGGGAGTGCTCGGTCAAAGCAAATTCAAATAAAAAAAAACCCCGATTGCACATCCCCCCCAATGTGATTAATTTATTGTATGTTTTACTTGGGGGTAGCTTCCCTTTTGGGTTTCACCTAGTTACTTAGTCTGGATGGGCCAGTCAGGTTTTTTTGTCTCTTGAAAATTGCTTGTGAAAAGAGGGGCTCCGGGGCCCCCCCCCGGTGGTGATTTTAATTACAACCCCGGGTTTCCCCACTTTACCCATTAATTTTTGGCTAGTGAAGAGGGGGGATATTCACCCCCAAATTCAGATAATTTTGGGGCCTTTTAAAGGTATGTTCAAAAATTTGGTCAGGGACCACCCCTATTGAGACCCCTTGCGTTTTTTTGGGGGGTTTTTTTAAGTTTGGCCAAAATTTTTATACTAAGCGTCTAAATTTTTCCTTATATTCCCCAACCTTTTTGGGGATTCTAAATTTCTTTTTTTCCTTTTGTCATGCTTTAGGATGCTTGGTGCAGCCTTTTTTTTTTTTTTTTTTTTGTTTTACATTTTGGGGGAGCTTCCCTTGGTTTGCCCCTAGTTCACATTGTTGGATGTCCAGTTTTGGTTTTTTTTTTTTATTGAATGTTAGCTTTTTTGACCGGGAAAACCGCCCCCCCGGTGGTGATTTTAAAATTTTCCCCGGTCCCACTACTTTACCCTAAAGAGGCATTGCTGACCCCAGGTGATATTCACCCCAGGGGAAAATTAGTATTAGCCTAAAAAAGGGATGTTCACATTAGGGCAGGGATCCCCCGTTTTGAGACCCCTTGACGATGGGGTTGGGGGTTTAAAAGTTTGGCCCAAAAATTTTTTTACTAAGCGGGGTCAAATTTTTTTCCCTTAAAAATTCCAAAACCATATTGCTATTTTTAATTTTATGTTTTCCATATTGTCAGCTTTAGTATGCTTGGTGCAGCCTTTTTTTTTTTTTTTTGTATGGTTTTTTTTTTTGGGGGGGTTGTTCCCTTTTTGGTTTTTAAAAACCAGTTCAATTAGTTTTTGGGTGTGCCCCTAAGGGGTTTTTTTTCTATTAATTGTTAGCTTTTTTGGACCCCGCACTCCGGGGCCCCCCGGTGGTGATTTTTTAAATTCACCCGGTCCCTTTTTTTACCCATAAATGCAGGCTTTTTTGACAGAGGTGTATTCAAACCCGAAATTCAGTTTTTAGCCTTTTAAAAGGGGGGTTTTCCATTTTGGGCAGGGGCTCACCAGTATTGAGAACCCCTTTTCGAGGTTGGTGGGCTTTAAAATGTTTTTGGCCAAAGTTTTACTAAGCGTTTTTAAATTTTTTCCCCTTTATTCCCCAAAACATATTTTTTTTTCTAAAAATTTCATGTATTCCCTTTTGTCCCGTTTAGTATGCTTGGTGCAGCTTTTTTTTTTTTTTTTTTTTTTTTTTTGGTTTTTTTATGGGGGTTGCTTTTCCCCTTGGGGTTTTTTTTTAGGGGTTAATTTGTTTGGATGTGCCAGTCAGGTTTTTTTTTTCTATTTAAAAAAAATTGCTACCGAAAAAACCCGGGCCCCCCCCCGGTGGTGATTTTAAAAATTCACCAGGTCCCTACTTTTACCCTTTTAAAACAAAAGGATTTTTGACGGGTGATTTTTCCCCCCAAATTCGGGGATCAGGGGCCAATAGAGGTTTGGTTTTCCTTTTTGGGCAGGGAACCCCCCCAGTATTTTGGGCCCCCTTGAAAAATTTTTGGTTTTGGTGGGCTTTAAAATGTTTGGCCAAAAATTTATAATAAGCGTCCCCAAATTTTTTTTCCCTTTATTTTAAAAAACCCTATTTTTATTCTAAATTTCATGTATTCCCTTTTTTTCATGCTTTTTTTTGCTTTTGTGCAGCCTTTTTTTTTTTTTTTTTTTTTGTTTTAATGGGGGTAGCTTCCCCCTTGGTTTCAACCCCGTTCAAATTAGTCTGGTTTTCCCCTTGGTTTTTTTTTTTATTAAAATTTGCTTGCTGGGGCCCAGCACTCCGCCCCCACCAGGTGGGTTTAAAATTTTTTTTCACCAAAAGGCCCCCTTTACCATAAATGCAGGGGTTTTTTGACAGAGGGGGGATATTCCCGAAATTCAGGAAAAACGCCTTAAAAAAGGTATGTTCACATTAAAAGGCAGGGGGTCACCCCTTTTTTAGACCACCTTGCGGGTGGTTGGTTTTGGTTTAAAATGTTTGGCCAAATGTTTATATAAGGTCTCAAATTTTTCCTTTTTTTTCCAAAAAATTTTTATTGTTTCTAAATTTCTGTATTCCAATTTTTTTCATGCTTTTGTATGGGGTTTAGTGCGCCTTTTTTTTTTTTTTTTTTTTTACATGGGGGTAAAATTCCCCTTGGTTTGCACCTAGTTCAATTAGTTGGATGTGCCGTCCCCGGGTTTTTTTTTTATTGAAGTTTGTTTTTGACCCCCACTCCCCCCCCAAAAAGGTGGGGGGTTTTAATTACCCAGGGGGCCCCACTTTAAAACCCTAAAGGGGGGCATTGCTGACAGAGGTGCATTTTCACCCAGAAAAAATTAGTATAAACCCCCAAAAGGGGTATGTTCAAATTAGGTTTGGGAATCCCCCGTATTGAGACCCCTTGACGATGGTTGGTGGGCTTTAAAAAATTTGGCCAAAAATTTATACTAAGCGTCTCAAATTTTTCCTTATTTCCAAAGCCTTTTGCTTTCTAAATTTTTTTGTATTCCCCATTTCATGCTTTATTTTGCTTGAGTGCAGCCTTTTTTTTTTTTTTTGTTTTTTTATGGGGGAAAATTCCCCGGGGTTTCACCTAGTTTAAATTTGTCTGGGGGTGCCGTCGTTTTTTTTTTTTTGAAAATTAGTTGGGGGGGCCGGCACTCCCCCCCCCCTAGGTGGTGTTTTAATTACCCAGGTTTTCCCACTTTACCCATAAATTTTAGGCATTGCTGAAGAGGGGGATATTTTTCCCAGAAATTCAGATTAGCCTAATAGAGGTATGTTCACTTTTTGGGAGGGGGTCCCCAGTTTTGAGGGGCCCCCTTGACGATGGTTGGTGGGTTTAAAATTTTTTTGGCCCCAAAGTTTATATAAGCGTCTCAAATTTTTTTTCCCTTTTTTTTCCCAAAACCTTTGCTATTCTAAAAAATTTATGTATTCCATATTGTCATGCTTTTTTTTATGCCCCTTAGTGCAGCCTTTTTTTTTTTTTTAGTTTTACATGGGGGGGGTTCCCTTGGTTTTTACCCCGTTCAATTAGTCTGGATGTGCCAGTCAGGTTTTTTTTTTTTATTGAATGTTTTTTGCGACCCCGCACTCCCCCCCCACTAGGTGGTTTTTTTTAATTAACCGGTCCCTACTTTACCCATAAAAAACAAAAGGATTTTTGACAGAGGTGCATATTCACCAGGGGAAAATTAGATATCAGCCTAAAAAAGGGGGTTTTTCACAAAATTGGTCCCCGGCTCCCAGTAAAATTAGTCCCCTTGACGATGGGGGTTTGGGGGCTTTTTAAAAAATTTGGCCAAATGTTTATACTAAAAGTTCAAATTTTTCTTATATTTTCCCAAAGGGGGGAAATTTCTATTCTAAAAAATTTATGTTTTCCCTTTTTTTCATGCTTTAGTATGCTTGGTGCGCCTTTTTTTTTTGTATGTTTACATGGGGGTAGCCCCTTCCCCCCTTGGTTTCACCTTGTTACATTAGTCTGGATGTGCAGTCAGGTTTTTTTGTCTATTTTAAAGTTTTTCTTGCTGACCGAGCACTCCGCCCCATTGGTGGTGATTTTAATTTCACCCCCGGGCCCCCCTTTCCATAAATGAAAAGGTTGCTGCAGAGGTGCTATTCACCAAAAAATTTAGATATCCCTTAATTGGGGATGTTTTCATTAGGTAAAAGGGGGTCACCCCTATTGAGACCACCCCCTTACGATTGGTTTTTGGGGGCTTTAAAAAATTTGCAATTTTTTTTACTAAGGTCTAAATTTTTTTTTTTTCCAAAAGGGGCCTATTGGTATTCTAAATTTCATGTATTCCATATTGTCATGCTTTGTTTTCTTTTGTGCAGCCCTTTTTTTTTTTTTTTTTTTTTTTTGTTTTACATGGGGGGGGGCTTCCCCCTTTGGTTTTTACCTAGTTAAAAATTGTCTGGATGTGCCAAATTTTGGTTTTTTTTTTTTATTGAATGTTAGCTTTTTGCCCCAAAATCCCCCCCCACCCCGGGGGGAAAATTTTAATTCACCGGTCCCTACTTTACCCATTTTAAGCAAAAGGAAAATTCTGGGGAGAGGTGCAATTCACCCGAAAAATTAAAAAATCCGCCCAAAAAAGGTTTTTTTTTACATTTGGTCAGGGAATACCAGTATTGAGACCCCTTTTCGAAAGGGGGTTTGGGGGCTTTTTAAATGTTTGGCCAAATGTTTATTTTTAAGGTCTCAAAAAATTTTTTTTTATATTCCAAAGCCATATTGTAATTTTAAAAAATTTATGTATTCCATAAGTATGTTTAGTATGGTTGAGTGCAGCCTTTTTTTTTTTTGTATGGTTTTAAATGGGGGGTTTTCTTCCCCCTTGGTTTCCTAGTTCACATTAGTTGGATGTGCCAAAACAGGTTTTTTTTGTCTTTAATGTTCTTTCCCGGGGCCGAGCATCCGCCCCATGGGGGGGATTTTAATTACCCAGGGGGCCCTTTTTTTCCCATAATATGAGGGGTTGCTGAAGAAAAGGGCATTTTCAACCCCCAAATTCAGAATCAGCCTAAAAAAGGTATGTTCAATTTTTGGGGGGGGTTTTCCAAAAATTGGACCACCTTGCGATGGTTTTGGGGGGGTTTTTAAAAGTTTGGAAAAAATTTATTTTTAAGGTCCAAAATTTTTCCCCTTTATTCCAAAAACCCTATTGCTTATTCTAAATTTTTTTGTTTTTCATAATTTTTTTGCTTTAGTATGTTGAGTTTTAGCCTTTTTTTTTTTTTTTGTATGTTTTACATTTTGGGGGAGTTCCCTTGGTTGACCTAGTTCAAAATTTTTCTGGATGTGCCCCTCAGGTTTTTTTTTCTATTTAAAATTAGCTTGTGGGGGAGCACTCGCCCCCCCCGGTGGGGGTTTTAAAAACCAGGTTTTCCCACTTTACCCCCCAAATGCGGCATTTTGACCGAGGTGATATTCACCCAGAAAAAATTAAAATCAGCCTAAAGAGGGGGTTTTTTTACTTTTTGGGCAGGGACCACAGTATTGAGGACCACCCCTTACGATGGTTGGGGGGCTTTAAAATTTTTCCAAAAATTTTTAATTTAACGTCTCAAAAATTTTTCCTTTTAAAAAAAAAAAAAAAAAAAAAAAAAAAAAAACCCAAAATTTTTTTTCTAAATTTCATGTATTCCATATTGTCATGCTTTTAGTATGCTTTTGTGGGGGCCTTTTTTTTTTTTTTTTTTATGTTTTTTTTGGGGGTGTTCCCTTGGTTTGAACCCCGTTTTTTAGTCTGGAGGGCCAGTTGGTTTTTTTGTCTATTTTGTTTGCTTGTGACCCCGGACTCCGCCCCCACCAGGTGGTGATTTTTTTACACCAGGTCCCTTTTTTTTTAAAAAATGCAGGATTGCGACAGGGGATATTTTTCCCCGGAAAATTAGATATCAGCCAATAGAGGTTTGTTTCCCTTTTTGGGCAGGGCTCACCAGTATTGAGACCCCCCTTTACGTTTTGGTTGGGGGCTTTTTTAAAAGTTTGGCCAAATGTTTATACTTAAAAGTTCAAATTTTTTCCTTATATTCCAAAAACCTTTTTGCTATTTAAAATTTTTTTTTCCTTTTTTCCCGCCTTTAGTTTGCTTGATGGGGGCCCTTTTTTTTTTTTTTTTTGTTTTACAAGGGGGTTGCTTTCCCCTTGGTTTTTCACCCTAGTTACATTAGCTGGATGTGCCAGTCAGGGTTTTTTTTGTCTATTGAATTTACCCTTGGGGCCGGCACTCCCCCCCCCAAGGGGGGGATTTTTTAAATTTTCCCGGTCCTACCCTTTTTTCCCTTTTAAAGGGGTTGTGGGGGAGAGGTGCAAAATTCACCCAAAATTCAGTCTCTGCCTAATTGAGTTTTTTTCACTTTTTTCAGGGGACCAAAACCCCGTATTGAGACCACTTGACGATGGTTGGTTTTGGGTTTTAAAAAATTTTTGGCCCCAAAAATTTTTTCTAAGCGTCTCCCCAATTTTTCCTTTATTCAAAGCCAATTGTATTCTAAATTTTCTTTTTTTCCTATTGTCTTGGGGTTTTGTATGTTGAGTGCAACCTTTTTTTTTTTTTTTTTTGGTTTTTTTCATGGGGGGGGCTTTTCCCTTGGGGGTTTCACCCCGTTCAAAAATTTGTTGGATGTGCCGTGATTTTTTTTTTTTTTTTTTTTTTATTGAATTTTAAAATTTCTGACCCCGCACTCCCCCCCCCCCAGGTGGTATTTTAATTTCACCAAAAGGTTTTCCCACTTTTTCCCCAAATGGGCATTGCGAAGAGGTGCTTTTTTACCCGAAAAACGATTTTTAGGCCCCAAAAGAAAAGGGTTTTCCTTTTGGGGGGAAAAACCGTATTGAGACCACCTTGACGATGGTTGGTGGGCTTTTTTAAAGTTTGGCCAAAAGTTTTACTAAGGTCTCAAAAATTTTTTCCCTTTTTCCAAGCCATATTGCTATTCTAAAAATTTATGTATTCCTATTGTCTGGGGTTTTTTTTTGCTTGAAAAGAGCCTTTTTTTTTTTTTTTTTTGTTTTAATTTGGGGGGGGTTCCCTTGGTTTTTAACCCCGTTTTCCCAAAATTTGCCCGGGGGTGCCCTCAGGTTTTTTTGTTATTGAATGTTAGCTTGCTGACGAGCACCTTTTCCCCCCCCCCAGGTGGTGATTTTAATTTTTAAAAAAAGGCCCCCCTTTACCCATAAATGCAGGGGGTTGTGACAGAAGGGGGAATTTTTTACCCGAAATTCAGATATCAGCCAATAGGGTATGTTTTAAAATTTTTTCCCCGGGAAAAACCCGTTTTGAGAACCCCCCTTTACGATGGTTTTTGGTTTTGGGTTTAAAAGTTTGGCCAAAAAATTTTATTTTTAAGCGTCTCAAATTTTTTTCCCTTTATTCCAAAACCCCATTGCTATTCTAAATTTCATGTATTCCATAATTTTCCTGCCCCTTGTTTGCTTTTAGTGCAGCCTTTTTTTTTTTTTTGTATGTTTTTAAAGGGGGGGGCTTTTCCTTTTGGGGGCCCCCTTTTTTCACATTTTTCCCCGGGTGTGCCAGTCAGGGGTTTTTTTTCTTTTTGGGGAAGTTAGCTTGCTGAACCCCGCACTCCGCCCCCCCAGGTGGTGATTTTAAAATTCACCCGGGGCCCTTTTTTTACCATTTTTGAAAATTGCTGACAGAGGTTTTTAATTTTCCCCCCCAAATTAGAAAAAAGCCAATAGGTTATGTTCACAAAATTTTTCGGATACCGTATTGGACCACCTTTTCGATGGTTTTGGGGGCTTTTTTAAAAGGGGTTTGGCCAATTGTTTATTCTAAAAGTCCAAATTTTTTCCTTTTTATTCCAAAGGTTTTTTCTTTTCTAAAAATTTATGTATTCATATTTTTATGCTTTGTATGCTTGAGTGGGAACCCCCTTTTTTTTTTTTTTTTTTTTTTTGTTTTACATTTTGGGGGAGCTTTTCCCCGGTTTGGGGCCTAGTTCACATTAGTCTGGTTTTTCCCCTCAGGTTTTTTTTGTCTTTGAAAATTTTTTGCTTGTGACCCCGCCCCTTTCCCCCCACCAGGTTTGGGGGGGAAAATTTTAAAAATTCACCGGTCCCTTCTTTACCCCCAAAAACAAGGGAAAATTCTGACGAGGTGCATTTTCAAAACCGAAAATTAGATAACAGCCTAATAGAGTTATGTTCAAAAAGGCAGGGGGGCCCCCGTATTGAGACCACCCCTTTTTTTATGGTTGGTGGGCTTTTAAAAATTTTTGGGCCAAAAAATTTTTTTCTAAAAAGTCCAAATTTTTCCCCTTTATTCCCCAAACCATATTGCTTTTTTTAAATTTAGGGGTTCCATATTGGGGTGTTTTTTTATGCTTGAGTGCAACCTTTTTTTTTTTTTTTTTTTTTGTTTTACATGGGGGGGGCTTCCCCCTTGGTTTCACCTAGTTTTCATTAGTTGGATGTGCCAGTCAGGTTTTTTGTCTTTTGAATGTTGCTTGCTGACCGGCACTTTTCCGGGGCCCCCCCCCGGGGGGTGTTTTTAAAAAACACCGGGGCCCCACTTTACCCTTTTAAAGAGGCATTTTACGAGGTGCATTTCAAAACCCCCAAATTCAGTTTCAGGCCCCTTTTAGGTTGTTTTTCATTAGGTCAGGGGTCCCAGAAATTGAGAAAACCCCTTGACGATGGTTGGGGGCTTTAAAATGTTTTTGGCCCCAAAGGTTTTTTAAGGTCTCAAAAATTTTTCCCCCTTTATTCCAAAGCCATATTGCATTCTAAATTTATGTATTCCCCATTGGGGTTTCTTTAGTATGCTTGAGTTTTAACCTTTTTTTTTTTTTTTTTTTTTTGTTTTACATGGGGGTAGCTTCCCTTTTGGGTTTCACCCTTTTTTCAATTTTTCTGGATGTGCCAGTCAGGTTTTTTTGTCTAATTTATTTTAGCTTTTGACCGGCAATTCCCCCCCCCCCGGGGGGGATTTTAAAAAAAACCCCGGGCCCTACTTTACCCCCAAAAACAGGCTTGCTGACCGGGTGCATTTTTCACCAGAAATTCCCCTTCAGCCTAATAGAGGTATGTTCAATTGGGTTTGGGAATCACCAGTTTTAGACCCCCCCGGGGGGTTTTGGGGGCTTTTTTAAAAAAATTTGGCCCCAAAATTTTTACTAAAAGTCTAAAAAATTTTTCCTTTATTTCAAAAAACCCCCTTTTCTATTTTAAAAATTTATGATTCCATTTGTTTTTGCTTTAGTATGCTTGAGTGCAGCTTTTTTTTTTTTTTTTTTTTTTGTATGTTTTACTTTTGGGGGAGGGGTTTCCCTTTGGGTTTTCAACCCCGTTCAAAAATTGTTGGGTTTTTCCAGTCAGGTTTTTTTTTTTTATTGAATGTTTTTCTTGCTGAAAACCGGGGGGGGAAAACCGCCCCCACCAGGTGGTGATTTTTTAAATTCACCCCGGTTTTCCCACTTTACCCAAAAAAAGCAGGGGTTGCTGACAGAGGTGATATTTTCCCGAAATTTTTGATATCGTAATAGTGGTATGTTCACATTAGGTCCGGGAAAACACCGTATTTTGACCACCCCTTACGATGGTTTTGGGGGCTTTAAAAAATTTTTTGGCCCCAAAGTTTATACTATGCGTCTCAAATTTTTCCTTTATTCCCAAAACCTATTGCTATTTTTAAAATTTATGTATTCCTTATTTCCCCGCCCCTTGTATGCTTGATTGCAGCCTTTTTTTTTTTTTTTTTTGTTTTTTTTTTTTGGGGGTAGCCCCTTTCCCTTTTTGGGTTTCACCCCTTTTACATTTTTCTGGATGTGCCAGTCAGGGGTTTTTTTTCTATTTTTTTTTAGCTTGCTGACCGAGCACTCCCCCCCCCCAGGTGGTGATTTTTAATTACACCCCGGGCCCCCCTTTACCCTTAAAAACAAAAGGATTGCTGACAGAGGGGGATATTCACCGAAAATTTTTTATCAGCCCAATGAGTTATGTTCCACATTAGGTCCGGGGGGAATCCCGTTTTGAGACCCCCCTTTACGATGGTTTTGGGGGGGGTTTAAAATGTTTGGCCCCAAGTTTTACTAAGCGTCTCAAAAATTTTTCCCCTTTATTCCAAAGCCTTTTTTAATTTTAAATTTTGGGGTTCCCCTTTTTCATTTTTTTTGCTTGGTGCAAAAACCCTTTTTTTTTTTTTTTTTGTATTTTTTTCAGGGGGGGGGCTTCCTTGGTTGGGGCCTAGTTTTTCCCCCTTTGTTGGATTTTGCCAAAAGAGGTTTTTTTGTCTATTTTTTTTTAGTTTCTGGGCCCCGGGGCCCCGCCCCCCAGGGGTGATTTTAATTACACCCCGGGCCCTTTTTTTTAACCCTAAAAAACAAAAGGCATTTGGCGAGGTTTTATATTCACCCCGGGGAAATTAGATATCCGCCTAATAGAGGTATGTTCCATTAGGTCGGGACTCACCGTATTTTGCCCCCCTTTACGTGGTTGGTGGGCTTTAAAAAAATTTGGCCAAATGTTTTATACTAAGCGTTCAAATTTTTTCCCCCTTTTTTCCAAAGCCATTTTTTCTATTTAAATTTCATGTATTCCTTTTTTCAGCTTTAGTAGCTTGAGTGCGCTTTTTTTTTTTTTTTTTGTTTTTTTTTTTCATGGGGGTTGCTTCCTTGGGGTTTCACCTAGTTAAAATTTTTCTGGATGTGCCCCTCAGGTTTTTTTTTCTATTGAATGTTAGCTTGCTGACCCCGACTCCCCCCCAAAAGGTGGTGATTTTAATTACCCAGGTCCCCCCTTTACCCTAAAAGAGGCATTTTTTTCGAGGTGAAAAATTTACCCCGAAATTTTTGATATCAAGGGGCCAATTGAGGTATTTTTTACATTAGGTCGGGGACTCCCGTATTGAGACCCCTTGGACGATGGTTGGGGGTTTTTAAATTTTGGCCAAAAAATTTTTACTAAGCGGTTTTCCCCAAATTTTTCCTTTATTCCCAAAAAGGCCCCTTTTTCCCCTTCAAAAAATTTTTGTATTCCTTTTTGCCCCGCCTTAGTATGCTTGAAGGCAGCCTTTTTTTTTTTTTTTTTTTTTATGTTTTACATGGGGGTAGTTCCCCCTTGGTTTCACCTTGTTCACATTAGTTGGATGTGCCAGTCAGGTTTTTTTGTCTTTTGAATTTGCTTGCTGAACCCCGGACTCCGCCCCCCCCGGTTGGTTATTTTTTAAACACCGGTCCCTTTTTTTCCCAAAAAAAGCAGGCCCCGTGACAGAGGTGCTTTTTTAACCCCAAAAATTTTTTTTTTTTGCCAAAGAGTTATGTTCACTTTGGTCGGGGGGCCCCCCGTATTGGGGGCCCCCTTGACGAAAGGGGGTTTGGGGGCTTTAAAATGTTTTTGGGCCAAAAATTTATACTAAAAGGGGTCAAATTTTTCCTTTTTTCCAAAAACCCTATTGCTATTCTAAAAAATTTATGTATTTAAAATTTTTTTATGCTTTTTGTATGCTTGAGTTTTTAAATTTTTTTTTTTTTTTTTTTATGTTTTACATGGGGGTAGCTTCCCTTGGTTTGCACCCCGTTCACATTTTTTGGATTTTGCCGTGAGGTTTTTTTTTTTTATTTTTAAAGTTTTGCTTGCCCCACCGAGCACTCCGCCCCCAAAACCGGTGGTGATTTTAATTTTAAAACCGGTCCCTTTTTTTAACCCCCAAAAGCAGGCATTGCGCCCCAGGGGGATATTTTTCCCCCAAAAATTAAAATTTTTAGCCCCAAAAGAGGTATGTTCAATTTTTGGCAGGAACCTTAAAAATATTGAGACCCCTTGACGTTTTGGTTTTTGGGGGCCCCTTTTAAAAGTTTGGCCAAAAATTTATACTAAAGGGGTCTAAAAAATTTTTTCCTTTTTTTCCAAAGCCTATGTATTCTAAATTTCATGTTTTTCCCCATTGTCAGCTTTTTTTATGCTTGAGTTCGCCTTTTTTTTTTTTTTTTTTTTTTTTTTTTTTTTATTTTAAATGGGGGGTAGCTTCCCCCTTGGTTTCCACCCCGTTCACATTAGTCTGGATTTTTCCCCTAAAAGGGGTTTTTTTTTTCTATTTTAAAGTTAGCTTGCTGGGGTGAGCACTCCGCCCCCCCCAGGTGGTGATTTTAAAAATTCACCAGGTCCCTACTTTACCCATAAAGCAGGATTGCTGCAGGGTGTTTTCACCCCCAAAAATTGATATCAGCCCAAAAAAGGTTTGTTAAAATTTTTGGCAGGGACTCACCAGTATTAGGGGAAAAAACCCTTTACGTTGGGGGTTGGGGGGCTTTAAAATGTTTGGCCCCAAAAATTTATACTAAAAAGGCTCAAAAATTTTTCCTTTATTCCAAAAACCCTAAAATTTATTTTTAAAAATTTATGTATTTTTCCTATTGTCATGCTTTAGTATGCTTGAGTGCACCCTTTTTTTTTTTTTTTTTTTTTGTTTTAAATGGGGGTAGCTTCCCTTGGTTTGCACCTAGTTTTTCTTTTTTTGGTTTTTCCCCGTAAGGGTTTTTTTTTTTATTTTAAAGTTTTTCTTGTGGGCCCGGGGACTCCGCCCCCCAAAACCGGTGGTGATTTTTTTAAATTCAAAACCGGTTTTCCCACTTTACCCATAAAAACAAAAGGAAAATTTTTTTTGGGGGGGAAAAATTTCCCCCGAAAAATTAGATATCAGGGGCCAATAGGGTTTTTTTCACATTAGGGGGAGGGACTCACAGTTTGAGGGCCCCCCTTTACGTTTTGGTTGGGGGGCCCCTTTAAAAAATTTGGCCAAATGTTTATACTAAGGTCCTTTTTAAAATTTTTCCTTTTTTTCCCCAAAACCTTTTTTCTATTCTAAATTTCATGTATTCCCCCATTGCCATTGCCCCTTGTATGCTTGAGTGCAGCCTTTTTTTTTTTTTTTTTTTTGGGGTGTTTTCATGGGGGTAGCTTCCCTTTTGGGTTTCCCTAGTTCAAATTAGTCTGGATGTGCCAGTCAGGTTTTTTTTCTATTTTAAAATTTTTGCTTTTTTGGGCCCCGCACTCCCCCCCCCGGTGGTGATTTTAAAATTCACCAAGGGGCCCCCCCTTTTCCCAATTTTAAAGCAGGCATTGCTGGGGGAGGGGTTCATATTTTTCCCCCAAATTTTTGAAATAGCCTAATAGAGTTATTTCAAAATTAGGTTTTGGGACTCCCCCAGTTTGAGACCACCTTGACGGTTTTGGTTTGGGGGCTTTAAAAAATTTTTTTGGCCCCAAAGGGGTTTTTTTCTAAAAGTCTCAAATTTTTCCTTATATTCCCCAAAACCCCATTGCTTTTCTAAATTTTTTGTATTCCCCCATTGTCATGCTTTTAAAAAAAGCTTGGTGCAAACCTTTTTTTTTTTTTTTTGTTTTAAAAAGGGGGGGGGCTTCCCTTTTGGTTTTTAAAAAGTTTTCTTTTTTTGGGGGTGCCCCTCAGGGGTTTTTTTTTTTTATTGAAAATTAGCTTGCCCCCCGAAGCACTCCGCCCCCACCAGGTGGGGGTTTTTTTAAATTCACCAGGTCCCTACTTTACCATAAATGCAGCATTGCTGACAGAAGGGGGGATATTACCCCAAAAATTCAGTTTTTGCCTAATAGAAAAGGATTTTTTACATTAGGTCCCCGGGCCCCCCCAGTATTGGGACCCCTTGACGATGGTTTTTGGGGGCTTTAAAAAAATTTGGGGCCCAAAGTTTATTTTTAAGCGTCTTTTAAATTTTTTTTCCCTTAAAAATTTAAAGCCTTTTTTCTATTCTAAATTTAAAATATTCCTATTTTTATGCTTTTTTATGCTTTTGTGCAGCCTTTTTTTTTTTTTTTTTTTTGTTTTAAATTGGGGGGGTTCCCTTGGTTTGCACCCCGTTCACATTTTCGGGATGGGGGCCCGTCAGGTTTTTTGTCTATTGGGGAAGTTAGCTTGGGGGGGGGGAGCACTCCGCCCCCCCCCGGGGGTTTTTTTTAATTCACCAGGTCCCTTTTTTTTCCCATTTTAAGCAGGCATTTTTTGAAAAAGGGGGCATATTCACCCGGGGAAAAAGATATCGGGGCCAAAGAGGTATGTTTTCATTTGGTCAGGACTCCCAGTATTGAGACCACCTTGCGATGGTTGGTGGGCTTTAAAAAATTTTTTGGGCCCAAAAGGGGTTTTACTAAGCGTCTCAAAAATTTTTTTCCATATTTCCCCAAAAACCCTTTTGCTTTCTAAATTTTAAAATTTTTTCCTATTGTCATGCTTTAGTATGCTTGAGTGCGCTTTTTTTTTTTGTATGTTTTACATGGGGGGGGCTTCCCTTGGTTTTTTCCCCGTTCCTTGTCTGGGGGGTGCCAGTCAGTTTTTTTTTTATTGAATGTTAGCTTGCTGGGCCCCGGGGCTCCGCCCCCACCCCGGGGTTTTTTTTAAAATTCACCAGGGGGCCCCACTTTACCCATTTTAAAGAAAAGGATTGGGTTTTCAGGGGTGATATTCACCCAGAAAAATTGATATCAGCCTTAAAGGGTTTTTTTCCCCATTAAAAGGCAGGGCTCACCAGTATTGAGAAAACCCCTTTTTCGTTGGGGTTGGGGGGGGTTTTAAAAAATTTTTTGGCCAAAAGGTTTTTTTTCTAAGGTTCTCAAAAATTTTTCCCCTTTATTCCAAAAAAAAATTTTTTATTCTAAAAAATTTTGTATTCCATATTTTTAGCTTTAGTATGCTTGAGTGCAGCCTTTTTTTTTTTTTTTTTTTGTATGTTTTAAATGGGGGGGCTTTTCCCTTGGTTTCACCCCGTTCACAATTTTTCTGGGGTTTTCCAAGGTTTTGGTTTTTTTTTTTTATTGAATTTTTTGCTTGCTTTTCCCCGCACCCGCCCCCCAGGGGTGGTTTTTAATTAAACCAAAAGGCCCTACTTTACCCCCAAATGCGGCCCTTTTTTGACAGAGGTGCATTTTTTACCCCGGGGAAATTAGTTTTTAGCCTTTTAAAAAAAAAGGGTTTTTTTTTACTTAGGTCAGGGGGGTCAACCCTAAAATTAGCCACCCCTTACGGTTTTGGTTGGGGGCTTTAAAAAGTTTGGCCAAATTTTTTTTACTAAGCGTTTTTAAATTTTTTTTCCTTTAAAATTTCCAAAAACCCTATTGTATTCTAAATTTCATGTATTCCTTTTGCCCCCGCTTTAGTAGTTGGGGGAGCCTTTTTTTTTTTTTTTTTTTTTTGTATGTTTTCTGGGGGTTTTCTTAAATTTTGGGTTTCACCAGTTTTTCCTTTTTTTGGATGTGCCCTCGGTTTTTTTTTTTTATTGAATGTTAGCTTGTGACGAGCACTCCGCCCCACCAGGGGTGATTTTTTAAATTCACCAGGGGGCCCCACTTTAAAACCCTAAATGCAGGGCATTTTTTTACAGAGGGGGTATTTTTCCCAGAAATTAGATTTGCCTAAAAAAGGTATGTTCACATTAGGTTTTGGGACCCCCCAGTTTTTGAGCCCCTTTGGGGGGGTTTGGTTGGGGGCTTTTAAATTTTTTTGGGAAAAGGTTTACTTAAAAGTCTCAAATTTTTCCTTATATTTTTCCCAAACCATATTTTTTTTTTCTAAATTCATGTATTCCTATTGTCATGCTTTGTATGCTTTTTGTGCGCCTTTTTTTTTTTTTTTTTTTTTGTTTTACTTTTGGGGGAGCTTCCCTTGGTTTGCACCCCGTTCACATTTTCTGGATGTGCCCCCAGGTTTTTTTTTTCCCCTTGAAAAATTAGTTGCTGACCCCGCACCCGCCCCCCCAGGTGGTGATTTTTAAAATTTCACCAGGTCCTCTTTACCCCCAAATTTTAGGAATTTTTTGACAGGGTGCTTTTTTACCCAGAAAAAATTTTTTTTTAGCCTAAAGAGGTTGTTCCCTTAGGTCGGGACTCACAGTATTGAGGCCACCTTTTCGATGGTTGGTTTTGGGTTTTTAAAAGTTTGGCCAAATGTTCATACTAAGGGTTTCCAAAAATTTTTTTATTCCAAAAAACCCTATTGTATTCTAAAAATTTATTTTTTTTCCTTTTGTCTTCTTTAGTTTGCTTTTTGTGCAGCCTTTTTTTTTTTTTAAAATTTTACATGGGGGGTTTCCCCCTTGGTTTCACCAGTTAAAATTGTCTGGATGTGCCAGTCAGGTTTTTTTGTCTATTGAATGTTAGCTTGCTGGGGCCCGGGAATCCGCCCCCACCCCCGGGGGTGATTTTTTAAATTCACCGGGGGCCCCCCTTTACCCCCAAATGGGGCCCCTTTTTTACGGGTGAAAAATTTACCCCGGAAATTTCCCCTTTTTAGCCTAATTGAGGTTTTTTTTTCCTTTTAGGTCAGGGCCCCCCAAAAATTGAGGGGCCCCCCTTACGATGGGGTTGGTGGGGGTTTAAAATTTTTTTGGCCCCAAAGTTTATACTAAGGTCTCAAATTTTTCCTTTTTTTCCAAAGGCCCCCATTCTATTCTAAATTTCATGTATTCCTTTTTGTCGCTTTTTATTTTTTGAGTGCAGCCTTTTTTTTTTTTTTTTTGTTTTTTTTTTCATGGGGGTAGCCCCTTCCCTTGGGGGTTTCACCTTGTTCACATTAGTTTGGTTTTTCCAGTCAGGTTTTTTTTGTTTTTTTTAATGTTTAGTTTTTGACCGGGCACTCCCCCCCCACCGGTGGTTTTTTTTAATTTTTTCCCGGTCCCCTTTTTTTCCCATAAATGCATGGGTTTTTTGGGGGAAAGGTGCATATTCCCCCAAAATTCAGGGGATCAGCCCCCAAAAGAGGGGTGTTCACATTGGTCGGGTTTAAAAATATTGAGGGGCCCCTTGACGATGGTTTTGGTTTTGGGTTTTAAAAAATTTTTTGGAAAATTTTTTTACTAAGCGTTTTTAATTTTTTCCTTTATTTCCCCAAAGGGGTATTGCTATTCTTTTAAATTTCATGTATTCCTTTTTGTCATTTTTTTTTTTTTGGGTTTTTTCTTTTTGTGCAGCCCTTTTTTTTTTGTTTGGTTTTTTTCATGGGGGTTTTTTCCCCCTTGGTTTCACCCCCGTTCAAATTTGTCGGATGTGCCCCTAGGTTTTTTTGTCTATTGAATGTTTTTCCCCCTGAACCCCGCAATTTGCCCCCCAGGTGGTGTTTTTTTTACCCCCGGTCCCTACTTTTCCCCCAAAAATTTTTGGCCATTTTTTGACGAGGTGATATTTTCCCCCAAAAATTTTTTTTTTTAAACCCAAAAAAGGTTTTTTTCAAATTAGGTTTTGGGACTCACCAGTATTGAGACCACCCCTTACGATGGTTGGTGGGCCCTTTTTAAAAATTTGGCCAAAAAATTTTATACTAAGCGTCTCAATTTTTTTCCCTTTATTCCCCCAAAGCCTATTGTATTTAAAATTTTTAAAATATTCCCTTTTTCATGCTTTTGTTGTTGAGTGAGGTTTTTTTTTTTTTTTTTTTTTTATGTTTTAAGGGGGAGCTTCCCTTGGTTTTCACAGTTCAATTGTGGGGGGTGATCAGGTTTTTTTTTTTTATTGAATGTTTGGCCCCGCCCCAGCACTCCCCCCCCCCCCAAGGTTTATTTTAATTCAACCCCGGGCCCCTTTTACCCATAAAAACGGCATTTTGACAGAGGGGAAAATTACCCGAAAAATTCGTATAGCCTAATAGAGGGTTTTTAAAAATTTTTTTAGGGTCCCGTATTGAGGACCCCTTGGATGGTTTTTGGGGGGTTTAAAAAAATTTGGCCCAAAGTTTATACTAAGCGTCTCAAATTTTTCCTTTATTCCCCAAAAATATTGCTATTTAAAATTTTATGTTTTTTCCCTAATTTAACTTTGTATTTGAGTGCGCCTTTTTTTTTTTTTTGTAGGGTTTTAAAGGGGGGAGCTTCCCCCTTTTTCACCCCGTTACATTGTCTGGGTTGGTAGGTTTTTTTTTTTTTGAAAGTTAGCTTGCTGGAAAACCTCCCCCCCACCGGTGGGGGTTTTAATTACCCGGTCCTTTTTTTTTCCCATAAAAGCAGGCATTCTGACGAGGTGCTATTCACCCCGAAATTAGAATTTTGCCCAAAGAGGTATGTTCCATTGGTAGGGCTCCCCCGTATTGAGGGCCCCCCTTGACGATGGTTGGGGGCTTTAAAATTTTGGCCAATTTTTTACTAAAGGGCTCAAATTTTTTTATTTCCAAAGCCCTATTGTATTTAAATTCATGTATTTTTCCTTTGTCATGTTTTGTTGTTGGTGCAGCCTTTTTTTTTTTTTTTTTTTTTTTGTTTTAATGGGGGGGGCTTCCCTTGGTTTTCACTGTTTTTCCTTTTTTTTTGGTGGCCCGTCAGGGGGTTTTTTTTTCAAAATTAATGAAATTCCCCACGAAACCCCCCCAACCCCGGGGTGATTTTATTTCCCGGTCCCTCTTTACCCAAAATGCAGGCATTTTGACAGAGGGTTTCACCCCCAAATTTTGTATAGCAATGGGGTATGTTAATTGGTCGGGATCCCAGTATTGAGCCCCTTGCGATGGTTTTTGGGGGCTTTAAAAGTTTTTTGGAAAAGTTTATACTACGTCTAAAAAATTTTTCCTTTATTCCCCAAACCATTTTTTTTCTAAATTTTTTTGTTCCTAT
This sequence comes from Oophaga sylvatica, assembly GCA_033576555.1. Taxonomy (NCBI): domain Eukaryota; kingdom Metazoa; phylum Chordata; class Amphibia; order Anura; family Dendrobatidae; genus Oophaga; species Oophaga sylvatica. The sequence goes on from JARQOD010000005.1 coordinate 100,423,452, forward strand.
TGTAGCTTTTTCTTAGTGCGCCTTTTTTTTTTTTTTTTTTTTTTAGTTTTCATGGGGGGGAGCTTCCCTTTGGGTTTTCACCTAGTTTTCTTAGTTGGTGTTTCCCCTCAGGTTTTTTTTTTTATTGAATTTTAGCTTGCTGAGAGCACTCCCCCACCAGGTGGTGATTTTAATTCCCGGTCCCTCTTTACCTAAAGCAGGCATTTCAAGGTGTTTACCGAAATTCAGATATGCCAATTTTTTGGTTTTTTTCACATTAGGTCGGGACTCCCCCTATTGGGGCCCCTTGACGATGGTTTGGGGGGCTTTAAAAAATTTGGCCAAATTTTTACTAAGGTTTTAATTTTTTTATATTCCAAAGCCTTTTTTCTATTCTAAATTTTTTTGTATTCCCCTTTTTCATGCTTTTGTGCTTGAGTGCAGCTTTTTTTTTTTTTTTTTTTTTTATGTTTTACATTTGGGGTTTCTTCCCTTGGTTGGGGCCCCCACTTTTGCTGGAAGTGCCGTTAGGTTTTTGTTTTTGAAAAATTGTTTCTGCTGGCACGCCCCCACCCTGGTGTTTTAAAACCGGCCCCACAAAACCCCCCTTTCGGGGGGTTTCTGACAAGGTATATTCCCCGCGGGGTTTTTTTAGTAAAGAGGTTTTTCCTTGGGGGGGGGCTAGTTTGACCCCTTCAATTGGGGGGGTTTAAAAATTTTTTTGGAAAAGTTTAACAAGGTTTAAATTTTTCCTTATATTCCAACTTTTGCTTTTAAAATTTAATTTTTCCCTATTGGGCATTTTAAATTGTTTGGGCAGCCCTTTTTTTTTTTTTTTTGTTTTACTTTGGGGGGAGCTTCCTTGGTTTTACCCTTGTTCACATTAGTATGGGTCCAGCAGGTTTTTTTGGGGATTGTTTGTTTTTTGGGGCCGGGGTCCCCCCCCAGGTGGTGTTTTTTTTTAAAAGGGTTTTCCTTTTTCCCCTTTGGGGTTTTGGCGGGGATATTCCCCTTGAATTGCCAAATGAGGTTTTTGTTCTTTTGGGGGGGGGGAGAGGGGGCCATTTCGTGGTTTTGGGGGGTTTTAAAAAGTTTGGCCCTGTTTTACTGGTTTTTAAACCCCTTTAATTTAAAAGGGGTTTTTGCTTTTTAAAATTTTCCCTTTTATTTTGTTTCTTTATTTTTTTTTTTAGTTTAGTTTTTTTTTTTGTTGTTTTTTTTTTAAAAATTTTGGGGAACGTTCAAAGGGAAAATTTTTTTTTTTTTTTTTCTAAATTTTTTAAAATTTTTTTTTTTTTGGGGGGGGAAAACCGCCCCTTTTTGTGGAAGTGGGGGGGGGGCAAGGAAAAATTTTCCGGTTTTGGGGGTTTTAATGGGGGTTCCCCGTTTTGGGCGGGAAAAAGGGGGTTTTCCTCCCCTTTTTTTTTATTTGGGGGCCCCCCGTTGGTTTTTTTGGTTTGCCGTTAAATTTTTGTGTTACTGGGGTTAGTTTTTTCGTGTTGCTTTTGTGAGGCAAAAAGTCCTGTGTATTGTTTTTTTGGGGAAAAAATTTTGTGGAAAAAGTCTGTTAGTTAAATTGTTTTTTTTGGGGGTTTAGTATTTTAGTTTTTTTAAGGAAAAAATCCTTTAATTTTTCTTATTTAAACCCCCTTTTTTTAATTTTACACATCAAATTTCTTTTTATTTCTAATGTAGCTGTTCCCTGCTGTTTTTTGACGGCAAAAAGTCCTGCTGCTCCACCTTTTCTTTCATCCCTGGGCTCCAACACCGCCCGTTGTTGCTCGGAAGTGCTGTTAGCACAGTCAACACTTGCTCCTGTGTTACTGGGGTTCAGTAATGTCAGCTGTTCCCCTGCTGTGTGAACGGCAAAAAGTCCTGCTGCCTCCACTCTGTTCTCCTCTCATCCCTGGGCTCCAACACCGCCAGTTGATGCTCGGAAGTGCTGTTAGTACAGTCAACACTTGCTCCTGTTTTACTGGGGTTCAGTATTGTCAGCTGTTCCCCTGCTGTGTCAACGGCAAAAAGTCCTGCTGCCTCCACTCTGTTCTCCTCTCATCCCTGGGCTCCAACACCGCCAGTTGTTGCTCGGAAGTGCTGTTAGCACAGTCAACACTTGCTCCAGTGTTACTGGGGTTCAGTAATGTCAGCTGTTCCCCTGCTGTGTGAACGGCAAAAAGTCCTGCTGCCTCCACTCTGTTCTCCTCTCATCCCTGGGCTCCAACACCGCCAGTTGTTGCTCGGAAGTGCTGTTAGCACAGTCAACACTTGCTCCTGTGTTACTGGGGTTCTCCCCACTTTCCCATTATTCTAGGGCTACCATGGCTGCAGGCGCAGAATCCTACGATTAACTGGGAGACCAAGGAATTACACTTTCCGGAGAAACAGATGAGTCAAGGAGTTTCAGCTTGCTCTGTTCCTAAAGGAACCATGTCAGTCCCTGAACTACCAGCTGTATACCAGGACTATGTGCATTTTGTGACAAGAAGAACGCTGATCAGCTTCCTCCTCACCGTCCATATGATTGTCCAATTGAATTATTGCCTGGAGCCGAGATACCTTTTGGTAAGATCTACCCCTAGCGGGGCCCGAGCTAAAAGCTTTGAAGGATTATATAGACGAAAATTTAGCCAAGGGCTTCATACGCCCCTCTTCATCTCCCACAGGTGCACCCATCTTCTTTGTGAAGAAGAAAGATGGATCTCTGAGACCCTGCATAGACTATAGGGAACTCAATAAGGTTACTATTAGAAACCGTTATCCATTGCCTTTAATCCCTGAGTTGTTGGAGAGAGTGCGGCATGCCAAAATTTTCTCTAAATTGGATCTCCGTGGGGCCTATAACTTGGTCTGTATTAGACCTGGGGATGAATGGAAGACTGCTTTCAGGTCACACTATGGACACTTTGAATTTCTAGTTATGCCTTTAGGTCTGAGTACCGCCCCAGCCACTTTCCAACACTTCGTGAATGATATCTTCAGGGATCTCCTAGATACATTTGTGGTGATTTATCTGGATGATATTCTAATTTTTTCTAACTCCACAGAGGAACATCATGGACATGTGAGAATGGTCTAAGAACGCCTAAGACAAAACCATCTCTACATCAAACTTGAAAAATGTGAATTCCATAGGACCGAAATTCAATTTCTGGGGTATGTACTATCTACGCAAGGGATTAGTATGGATGGAAGCAAGACCCAAACCATCAAGGATTGGCCAATTCCTAGAAATGTGAAGGAGGTGCAGCGTTTCATCGGGTTTGCCAACTTCTATAGACGTTTCATTAAGAATTTTTCTGAGGTAGTGTCACCTATCACCCAACTTACCCGGAAACAGTCTAGGTTCTCCTGGACCCCGCAAGCTCAGGAAGCATTTTCCTGTTTAAAGGATAAATTTACCACCGCACCTATCTTAGTACATCCCAACCCCGAGCTTGCCTTCATAATAGAGGTGGATGCTTCAGACTGTGCCGTTGGAGCTATACTCTCTCAGAGAACAGGTGAGAAGAATGTCTTGCATCCCTGTGCCTTCTTTTCCCAGCAGTTGTCTTCGGCTGAGAGGAACTACGATGTGGGCAATAGAGAATTGTTGGCCATTATTGCCGCCTTCAAGGAATGGAGACACCTTCTTCAGGGAGCTGCACAGCAAATAGTCGTCCTGACAGACCATCGTAACCTTGAATTTATCAGGTCGGCTAAGTGCCTGACTCCTCGCCAGGCTCGCTGGAATCTTTTCCTAAACCAATTTAATTTTGTCATTTCTTATAGACCAGGATCACGCAATGGAAAGGCTGATGCACTCTCTAGGATTCATTCAGCAGAGACACGTCCACTTACTCCTCCTAAGACTATTCTTCCTGACTCTAGATTCCTGGGAGTGATTCATAATCAAGACCTACTTAAGGACATCAAGGAAGCATACCATGCGGATTCTTTGTTGGCTCAACCCCAAGGGACGTAAGTCTTGTCTTTAAGAATGGTGTGTGGATTCAGGGACAACGTCTGTATATACCTGAAACAGTCAGATTGAGAGTATTGCAACTCATCCACGATTCCAAGATAGCCGGGCATAGGGGAATTCTAAAGACACAAGAATTCCTTTCTCGTTTCTTTTGGTGGCCCACTTACAGGAAAGATGTCTTAAACTATGTCACTTCATGCGAAGTCTGTGCAAGATGCAAAACACCTCGCTCCTCACCAACTGGTCTGTTGCAACCTCTTCCCACCCCGTCCCGCCCGTGGGGATCCATTTCTATGGACTTCATTGTGGAGTTACCAACCTCTCAAGGGAAGAACACCATTCTAGTGGTGGTTGACCGTCTAACAAAGGCAGCTCATTTTATCCCTTGTGTCGGCTTACCCACTGCAAAACAGACATCAGACTTGATGATTAAGAATGTGTTTCGCTTACATGGAGTACCGGATGAGATCATTTCGAATCGAGGGGTGCAATTCACTTCAAGGTTTTGGCAAAATTTCTGTGCAGCATTGGACATTAAAGTAAACCTTTCTTCTGCTTTTCATCCCCAGACTAATGGACAGACAGAACGAACCAATCAGACCCTGGAGCAGTATCTCCGCTGTTTTATCTGCCACCTACAGGATGATTGGGTGGATCTACTTCCACTGGCTGAGTTCTCTTATAACAACTCTCAGAGCGCCTCCACTAAGCAGTCTCCTTTTTACTCCAATCTAGGTTATCATCCTAACATTCTTCCTCGATTTCCCATAGATACGCCCTTGCCGGCAGTGGCTGAAAGAATCACTTCTTTACAAAAGAATATGGATCTTCTAAAGGAAAATCTAGAATTGGCTCAGGAAAGGTACAAGAAAGCAGCAGATAAATTTCGTAAACCTGCACCAGTTTTCAAGGTAGGAGATTTGGTCTGGCTGTCAACCAGAAATCTTAAATTAAAGATTCCATCGTCTAAATTGAGACATAAGTACATTGGACCTTATAAGATCAATAAGATTATAAGTGCTGTTGCTTGTCGTCTTCAACTGCCCAGAACTATGAGAATCCACCCTGTCTTTCATGTATCCCTACTAAAGGCTGCAACACCCAATACGTTTCCTGGACGTTCTTCTCCTTGCCCTGACCCAGTGCTGGTCGATGGTCAGGAAGAATTTATGGTGGAAAGGATTCTAGATTCCAGGTTGTACAGAAATCAGTTGCAATATTTGATTAAATGGCAGGGCTACCAGTGGAGGACAACTCATGGGAACCAGTCAATAATGTAAATGCTCCTCGCCTGCTCCGCCAGTTTCATCAGAGGTACCCTGACAAGCCTGGTCTGAGGTCATCCGGAGGTTGTCCCTAAGGGGGGAGTAATGTAAGGTTCTTTGTCTCTGTTGACATGTTCCTTGAAACTCAGTTTTTCGTCGGCCATTTTGCTTTCTGTCTTTCTGCAGCTCTTGCCCTCAGTTAATATGGAGTTTCCAGTTTTCATGTTCCCGCCCTGATTCTTCCCTCTTGCTTCTTAAGCAGCCTCAGCTGAACAATCAGTGCTCCTGAATCAAGCCTCAGTCAGTCTGTGACCTGACTCCTGGAAGCCTTGGACTTGTACTCCAGCTATTTCCTACTGAGGAACCTTGGAACACTTTTGGACTCTGGAAACCTGCTGTTTGATGAATCCATGTTTGCAGAGGAATTACGGTACAGAGAAGAGATCCTGAACCTGCTTTGGAGATTTATTGTAGTGCTTGAAGTTACTCTGGCCTGCTGTGTCTCCTGTGGCTGTTCCTGCAAACTGTGTGAACTTTTCAGCATGCTTGTATGAAGTAATACAAGTCATTTCATTTCAACCTATGTCTCCTGTGTTTTCCTCGCACCCAAGCACAAGACGCTATAGGAACTGTACACTATACATGACAGGCAAAAAGTCCTGCTGCCTCCACTCTGTTCTCCTCTCATCCCTGGGCTCCAACACTGCCAGTTGTTGCTCGGAAGTGCTGTTAGCACAGTCAACACTTGCTCCTGTGTTACTGGGGTTCAGTATTGTCAGCTGTTCCCCTGCTTTGTCAACGGCAAAAAGTACTGCTGCCTCCACTCTGTTCTCCTCTCATCCCTGGGCTCCAACACTGCCAGTTGTTGCTCGGAAGTGCCGCTATCACAGTCAACACTTGCTCCTGTGTTACTGGGGTTCAGTAATGTCAGCTGTTCCCCTGCTGTGTGAACAGCAAAAAGTCCTGCTGCCTCCATTCTGTTCTCCTCTCATCTCTGGGCTCCAACACCGCCAGTTGTTGCTCGGAAGTGCTGTTAGCACAGTCAACACTTGCTCCTGTGTTACTGGGGTTCAGTAATGTCAGCTGTTCCCCTGCTGTGTGAACGGCAAAAAGTCCTGCTGCCTCCACTCTGTTCTCTTCTCATCCCTGGGCTCCAACACCGCCAGTTGTTGCTCGGAAGTGCTGTTAGCACAGTCAACACTTGCTCCTGTGTTACTGGGGTTCAGTAATGTCAGCTGTTCCTCTGCTGTGTGAACAGCAAAAAGTCCTGCTACCTCCACTCTGTTCTCCTCTCATCCCTGGGCTCCAACACCGCCAGTTGTTGCTCGGAAGTGCTGTTAGCACAGTCAACACTTGCTCCTGTGTTACTGGGGTTCAGTATTGTCAGCTGTTCCCCTGCTGTGTCAACGGCAAAAAGTACTGCTGCCTCCACTCTGTTCTCCTCTCATCCCTGGGCTCCAACACCGCCAGTTGTTGCTCGGAAGTGCTGCTATCACAGTCAACACTTGCTCCTGTGTTCCTGGGGTTCAGTAATGTCAGCTGTTCCCCTGCTGTGTGAATGGCAAAAAGTCCTGCTGCCTCCACTCTGTTCTCCTCTCATCCCTGGGCTCCAACACCGCCAGTTGTTGCTTGGAAGTGCTGTTAGCACAGTCAACACTTGCTCCTGTGTTACTGGGGTTCAGTATTGTCAGCTGTTCCCCTGCTGTGTCAACGGCAAAAAGTACTGCTGCCTCCACTCTGTTCTCCTCTCATCCCTAGGCTCCAACACCGCCAGTTGTTGCTCGGAAGTGCTGCTATCACAGTCAACACTTGCTCCTGTGTTCCTGGGGTTCAGTAATGTCAGCTGTTCCCCTGCTGTGTGAATGGCAAAAAGTCCTGCTGCCTCCACTCTGTTCTCCTCTCATCCCTGGGCTCCAACACTGCCAGTTGTTGCTCAGAAGTGCTGTTAGCACAGTCAACACTTGCTCCTGTGTTACTGGGGTTCAGTATTGTCAGCTGTTCCCCTGCTGTGTGAACGGCAAAAAGTCCTGCTGCCTCCACTCTGTTCTCCTCTCATCCCTGGGCTCCAACACCGCCAGTTGTTGCTCGGAAGTATAATTGGCACAGGTACTCACTCCTGCCCAGACTGGTTACAGCACGCCAGCTGTTTCCTGTCAGTGTAAACGTCACTTAGCCTCCAATAAGTTGTCCTGTCGTGTTGCAGTCGGGTTAGCCGACTCTATGGTGCCTGCAAATTAGGTGCTTCCTATGTGTGCTGCGGGATATGTAAATAAAGGCTGTTTCCGTTGTGACAATAGGACAATCACCACTGTAGGACTGTGGGATTCGGTAACTGCGGCCGGCTCGTGGCCTGTCAACTTAAATTTCCATGGGTACTTTCTGCTACCCGTCCGGGTTCCAGTACCGTCAGCTGGTTCTCCGCAGTGCCTTTGGCCTAGGTGCCTCCATCTCGGTATCCGAGTTCCAGCAACGTCTGCTGGTCCTTGGTAGTGCTTTGGAGCACAGGTACCTCCTGCTTAGTAACCGTGTCCCAGTAACGTCAGCTGGTCCTCGGTTGTGCCATTGGCTCTTTTCCTTCTGCTGCCCCTCCGGGTTCCAGTACAGTCAGCTGGTCCTCGTTACTTCCATTGGCTCTTGTACCTTCTGCTACCCGTCCGGGTTCCAGTACCGTCAGCTGGTTCTCCGCAGTGCCTTTGGCCTAGGTGCCTCCATCTCGGTATCCGAGTTCCAGCAACGTCTGCTAGTCCTTGGTAGTGCTTTGGAGCACAGGTACCTCCTGCTTAGTAACCGTGTACCAGTAACGCCAGCTGGTCCTCGGTAGTGCCATTGGCTCTTTTCCTTCTCCTGCCCCTCCGGGTTCCAGCACAGTCAGCTGGTCCTCGTTACTTCCATTGTTTCTTGTACCATCTGATACCCGTCCGGGTTCCAGTAACGTCAGCTGGTTCTCGGAAGTTAGTCAGCCTTCTTGTACCTTCAGCTACATTTCCAAATTGAAGATTTTTTAAATGTTTTTTTGGGTAATCACTATGGATCTCCAACAATGAAGACGACGCCCCTGATGACCACCCGAAGAAGACGACGACCACAAGGACGACGAGCATCAAGTCAACCAGCCTGAACACCATCACAAAGAACAAATAAAAGATTACCCAGAAGAAGATCACCAACAGGATAAAAGAAGGTTAAGACAAACTACAAGATACAGAACAAGAGACAGAAGAACAATAAGCAGAAGATCAAAAAGCAGAAGAACATGAAGTATAAGACCAAAATTAAGAGCTAAATATATGCTCTAAATTATAAGCAGAAGAAGACTAAGCAGTGTTTGGGGGTGAGTCCGTTCCTCCTCGTGGTGCCCCTGGAAAAGGCCTGCTGCTGCTGCTGCAGGCTAAACTGAACGCGGACAAACACTGTTGTAATTTAAATCTTTGGTGACAGCAAGAACGGAAGGATGAAAAATTCATACTTTTACAGACTACAAGTACAGGAATCTCTGTCACAAATAAGAATATGATGAAGAAGATGAATAGGAAGAAGATGAAGAAGTAGAATATGAAGAAGAATAATAGTTTAATAAGAAGAATATGAGTAATGTTAACAAAAAGATCAATAGCAAGAAGTTTAAGAAGAAGATAAATAAGGTGAAGATGAAGAATAATTTGATGAAAAAGATGATGCTGCTGAAGATTATGAAGGAAAAAGTGTGGCAGAAGTTAAAAAGGTGAAGAGCATGGAAGTTGTGAAACATACATATTTGCCAAAATAGAAAAAAGGTTAACAACATTGTCAATTTCTTCGTCAATCCAAACGTCTTTAAAAAAAAAAGGATTACTGCTATTTCATTTGATTGGGTTAAACATCTATGCCTTTAATGTCTCCTCAACCTCCCCCAATACATTCTACATTACACTTTGTTGTTTTCCTTCATGTACAATTAACCTACAAGGCAAGAATGGGTTTTTTTTAATTCCGATATTTTGTTCCCATAGACTTACATTGGATTTCCGGTATCGGGTATCGCCGATACTTTTTGGGTATCGGCGATACCCATTCCGATCCGATACCTATTGATATCGGAAAGTATCGCTCAACTCTAGTACTGAACCATTCATTGAAGATTGTGAAGATTGGCAATCAGGAGTTACAGGCTGGTCTTATATAAGGGAGGTTCCCTCCCATCAGAGTTGCCGGTGATCAATTGTTCTTGTCTCAACTTTGGTTCCTGGTTCACTTGGAAGCTTGCTGAGTCTTGCCTGCATCTTCTGCTAACAGATAAGATATTTTCTGCTTTTATTTTTGTGCTTGCTTTTTGCATTTTTTCCTGCACTTCTGTGGAGGACAGCCAGGTCCCCTCCTGGGGCTTGTGCTCCTCTCAGTTTATCTGAGCCACTGTTATTTGTTCATTTGCCTTTTCCAGTTTTTTCAGTGGCTGCGGCTTAGTTTTGTTACACCAGAGAACTAATTTAGGTGGTAGAGGTCGTGTGATCTCAGGTGTTTTTGCAATTAGTAGAGTTGGTATTTTTTAGGTTTTTTTTGGATTGCAGTAAGTGTCCTTCCTATCCTTTTCTTTCTAGGAAGATTGGGCCCCATCGTTTGCTCATACTATTTTCTGTCTGTGTCTGTATTTCTTCTTGTCTAACCGCCATTACATGTTTGGGGGCTTCCTATGTTCTTTGGGGATCTGCTCCGGGGCAGATAGCTTTCCTCTTTCTATCTTTAGGTGTAGTTAACCTCTCAGGCTGTGACGAGGCGTCTAAGACCAACGTAGGTACGCTCCACGGCTTCCTTTAGTTGTGGTAGTTAGTCAGGGTACTGCAATCCAGTAGTTTCCAACCTCTCTGGTGTATTGCCGTTTTTGCCTGCTCTCCTCAGCTACCAAATCATAACAAGAGTGCTCTTCACAAGGTGCCTGCAATCGGTAGTTTATCGGTCAGCTGGAGGTTAAGGTGCGGTGAAGCGGCCTGGTTGGTGAGGGGGACCTCCGTTGCTGCCGTGCGGCTAGATGGATAAGCACTGCCGTGGGATAGCGTGGAGTGCGGGGGGCAGGGTTTAGTGCTCGTGACATCACCGGAGGACAGGGGCTCAAGGGGGTCAGACTTTCCAATGCGTTTCTAAGGTGAGCTGATCTTCTTCGTCAGGAATGCTGACCTGGTGCATGTCCTGCCTTATAACCATGAGTTTACACATAGCCCCTCCCGCATCTAATTGACACCCATGTGAATACTCTGCAACAAGTATGATTGCTAAAAAGGATGACTGGTTAAGCATCCGTTGTATATCACCTAAAAGGGTTGTGTATATAAAAGGAAATCCTGGGGAACATATGTGATGTTAAAACTAGAAGACTTTATTAAAGTATGTTAAAAAGAAAAAAAATTGTATTCAGAAAGGCCCAAACATTGGGCAACCTAATAGCCCCTAAAACAAAACAATTAAACCAGTTCTTCAAGGCGCTCGCCCTACGGGCTTTACACCATGCGGGACCTCTTCATGTTGCATCCGCACAACCTTTAGTAAAAAGAGACAAACTTAATTACTAATATTTTGTTCACAAATAATTTTTCTGGTCCATGTACTTTATTCTGGCAATTATTATAGGTGCCTTTTCACTTTGATTAACCTATATTGGAAGCGCAGGTATTCTTTGTTTTAATAATTTCTATTCCCTTCAGTCAGAAGTAGCACAGAAGCTGACCAAACACCAGCAGCCTCCACAAACCCCCCCCCCATTCTTATAGGAGCGCCAGTGTATCATCTAATATGAACTATTTATATAATTGACTTGTAATGTTTTCATTTCCTGTTCTGTCCAGATGTCACCGTATCCCAGAATTCCAAGCGGAGGAAGTTCACCGACCGCCATATTGGGACATCCAAGTGATGGGTGTCTCAATATGGAAACTGCTGCTGGTACCAACCAATTGCGCAGTACTACCAGCAGAACACCATCGCACCACCACACACACATACTCTATACGCTATACGCACCACACACACACTCTCACACTCACGCAGCCTCTTGAGTGGTATCACCAGCGGAACACCGTCACTATGCGCCTGCATGAATTCCACGCAGGCGCAGTGAATAATTTGGCTGATCCCGGCAGCAGATGAGCTACGTGTCTACAGGCAGAGGAAGCTGGTTACATTAAAGGGGTTTTCCCACGAACGAAAGTTCATTTTAAAAATTGTCTGTGTCTGACCGTGTATGGAGCATACCACATCTCCTGGGCAGGGGAGGCATAAAAAGACAATACTGACATTACAGTAGGGGATCACAGAGAATTCATTTTGTGAGGTAAAATATTTCACTAACTGCTTTTAAACAATATTTTTGCGATCTCCTGCTGTAATGTCAGTATTGTCTTTTGCTTCCTCCCCTGCCCAGGAGCTGTGGTATGTTCTGTACATGGTCAGACACAGGGGTGAGAGATACAGAGCACAGGGGGGAGACAGCTCAAACGGGACAGCACATGAGGGGAGAACACAGCACAGGAAGGAGAGAGACAGCAGACAAGGGGGATAGCACATGGGGTAGACAAGTCAAATAAGAGAGCACAGATGGGAGAAGTCAGCACATGGGGAAAGAGAGAGTGGATAGGTGGGTGAGCACATGGGGGAGAGATTCTCAACGCTGCAAAGCCTGCCCCCTTCGTGACATTACCGCCCTCCCAATGCGATAGCATCGGGCCTCTATGTAGTTATATAATAAATGGTTTATTTCACTTTCAAAGTTAAATTTTATCATTTCTAATTAGTAACTGGTAGATTTTGGTTTGTATGGCAGCTCACAGGTGAATTGATGACTGATGAAGTTCTGCACTATTTAAGACACTTTATGTTATAAATTTCTGTTAGTTTTCTTGGGGTGCACTTTTCTTGATATTTTCATGAGCTAAGCTTTCCAACTTTTCAGAAAGTTTTTACTTTTTCCAAAATAGACTTTTTTATGACATAAGACTGTTGCAACATCAATTAGTAAATGTCCCCCCAAATTGTTTTGGATGTGGCTGTAGGTACAGAACCTTTAGACATAGGCCCTATTCATCACAAAATGGTGTAAAAGCTTTGAAAAGTCGTAGAATTTTGGTTGAACTCAAAACTGCGACTTTTAACATTTTTAAGCAAGGTTCTCCCAGCACCAAAAAATACAAGGGCAAGGCGGGAGCATGAAGCAACAGCTTAGTTTATGACGAGCTGTGGTGTTCCATACACCTGAAATTTCACTTCAGTACATGACTAAAATAAGATTTCTGGCCCGGCGCACAGAAGCACATGCCATTCGTTGGTCGCTCTAGATTCATGAAGAGCCATTTACCTCTTCTTGCATCAGGAAAGTCTAACTCCACCATGCCCCTCATGAACACCAATGAGAATATTGCCAGTCTAGATTAATTGTGGCCACAACATGCAAATTATTACTAACAGACAGAAGCTTTTCTAAAATATGTAAAACTTTACAAGAGATTTCAACTAGTATGAATCATTGGGATCTCTAGCATAATGTTCCTGCTTTATACCTTTTTTATTTTCTTTAGAGTAAGGGTTTGAACTAGGATTACTGGTAAGGTTACGGTTAGACTAGGCTTAGGCCTAGGGTTAAGGATAGTGTTAGGGATCGGATAAGGTTTAGAGCCAAAGTAACAAAAAAATGACCTTGACAAAAACATAAAAATGTAGTAAAGAAAAAGTGAGAAAAAATTGAATTTTAAGCTGCATTTCAGCAGAAACTAGATAGTAACTAGAGGATGAAAGGACACATTATAATTCTATCAGTATTTTCTTTAAATACAATACATTTGCTTGAGGTAAGAAGGGTACAATATTGAGCTGGTAAAAGGGTCTCAGAGAGTGATAATGGTTAGGGGGCACAAAAACCTTGCCTTGTCCCATGTGCTGGCAATCCATGCTATGTGTCTATTATAGGAGGTATGTTTATAAGCCTGATTCTCCTAAACCAGGTGCAGCGCTCAATAACGCACATAACACATATTTTTGGCTACGGCACCAATTATACTTTGCTATGTGAGAGCCATTTCCATTTTGTTTTGCATTTTCACTTTACTAATCTAAAAAACAGGTTTCTATAAACTGTCAGCAATGCACATTTAGCCGACTAGTGAGGTAGCCAATATCATTCTAAAAAGCTTCAAAAATCAAGAGAGAAGTCTGGTAAAGCTATAAAGTAACATCAAGCTGTCAGAGCTGAAAGGGGATTTTTTCTTTTATTCCATGAAACTAAAATGTAAAACAATATAAGAATTAGCTCTTCTTAGATCTGATAATACCAAAATCCAATCTCTCAGCATCTATACAGATGGAACCCTCTCACAATCAATCGGTTTTAACTAAACTAAAATCAAACACATCATTTTATTATCTAAAGACAGTTCCGGCTACCTGCTGATATTGTCGACATCTCCCAGCATACCTTGTAACAAGCTCGCAATGATGGAACAATCTGGGAGTTGCAGTTTGAAACAAACAAAAGGCTTGTCCAAAGGAGACAGCAAGTGGAATGGAATCTCCGTCCACAGCCCCAACAACTCCAGTAATAAACTGTAGGGAATGAGATTATGGGCGTTATGACATTAATTTTAATGGGTTATCATAACTTTAATATTTTACATTTTTGTCTGGAAATGTGATGTGTACACTGTCTGGCTGCCAAGATTTTATCTACTGCCAGGGAAGTGCTTTTTAATCATTTACAGGTTCTTGAAAATCTTTGATGTTCTTCATCTTTTCCTACATCTAACATTGAAATGAGACATTTATTTTATCTGAAGGCACATTCTATCTTTTGGAGCCCAAAAGCAACACATACACATATATACACACAGAACAGAAACCTGCTAGTATTGCTTATTCTATTCGGCTATGCAAACCATAAGAGTTCCAAGCCAAGGAATTCCAAAAAGCCCAATCTATACACAGTTACAACTGTTTAGAACTGCATCTTTCCACAGACATTCTTTGGTCCAATAAAATATGGTTAATCTAACTGCAAGCTTTCCGCTTACTCATTAATGTTTTTTTTTACCATGGGTCTAAGAACTAACTGGCAGGAAGTTGCTAACTACCTTCGTGTTCTACCCGCAGCCAATCTCTGCCGATACAGAACAGCGATCCTGCTGGTGATTCTATGGCTTCCACTGATGATACGTCCACAGAGTAGCCTCTTCTCTTCCGTTCTGCTTTGTCAATCAGGAGTGACTGCCCATTTCATGCTGATGGACAACCAGCTCCCTGCTGCATAACTGCGGGAGGCCAGCTGTCAATCAGCATGACACTGGCAGTCACACCCCCTCAACAAAGTAGCTTGGAAGACAAAGAGCTGCTCTGTTGACCTGAAGCATCAGATGGAAGGCAGAACCAGGTAGAATAGGCAGTTAGCTAGAAACTACCTGCCTGTTAGTTCTTAGGCGCATTGTAAAAAAAAAAATTAAAAAGTCCTGAAAATCCAATTTAATTGGATATGCTATGTACACCTTAGAGCTCATGCAGATGTCCATGGATCTTGGTCCGAGCACGGACCACAATGCATGGACTGTCTACCTGTTTCACGACCTGATCTCAACAGCATTATAAATGACTAGGAGGCTGTCAAGTTTGGGTCATGTTGTTCCCTGTTCCCTGAGATTTCTTCTCTACTTGGTCTCTCTGGACTGTCTCCATTCACCATTGTCCTTAAAGAGACTGCTTAAAAAAATAAAATATTCTATGGTGAGATTTTCATTTTAAGGCCACGTTTACAGCTTCAGTATTTGATCAATATTTTACCTCAGTATTTGTAAACCAAAATTTTGAGAGGAACAATCAAATGAAAAGTATAATAGAACACGTCACCACTTCTGTATTTATCACCCACTCCTGGTTTTGGCTTACAAATACTGAGGTAAAATACTGACCAAATACTGAACGTGTGAATGTGGCCTAAGGGTAACTTTACTTCTGTTCTCCTCTATATTGTGACCATCTGGTGTGGTAGTGTGCAGTTTTCAGTAAAGTATTTTTTTGTTGAGTAAAATTCTAAATAACTGGACCCATGCTTCGTGCTTTCCAGGTATACCATTAGAGATAAGCAGATGAGTCATAATTCAAATTTGCTTGTTCTTGCGGGTTTTTCCAGAAAATTTGACTTGCAAAGAAGTTATTTTCTGCAAAAACAATATCCCTTTGTATGCTCTGTGGGCCCTTCAGACCCCAGAGAACAATAAACATAAGATGTGAAAAATAAGAAAGATTTATATTCACTTACCTCTCTTGCCTCTCTGCTCCTCACCATCATCAGTTCGGTTTTCATCATAACTTCCGATCCTTGCTGCTTGTGTTGAAATCACTAGAAGTTCATGATGTCATGATGCTATGACGGTGCACATTCACTTTGCAGAACCAGCCTGGGCCTCATCAGTGTGGGAGCCGTAAAAAGAAAAAGTATTTATTTGTTTTTTAACCTTTTGATGGCCCTTTAAAGTTCAGAAAAATGGTGGCCAGTTGATGCCACTTTGCTGAATTCACACAGAAGCAGACTACAAAAAAATACACATTTTTATAATATTCAAGTAGAATTCAATTCAATCTGCTATATATTTGCTCATCTATAGTAACCATGGTTCTATGTAGAAGCATTACACACTATCAGATTGTTAGACCATCCCAAGAACAAAAGTATTCTTTAATAGAGTAAGATCCCTCAGTTGATGTATATGTCAATTAATTGGAGCAGGGAAACTCTGAATCTGGAGGCATCTTCACATCAGTGCTGGGTTTTGCGATGCTGAAGAGAGATTGAACACTTACTAACATGCTTCTTTACTTCTTTGCTTATTGCAGATCTACCAGAAATCACCAGCAGTGGGACATGAAATGCACTTATTTTTCCAAAATTATTTTAAAGGGAACCTGTCACCTCATTTTTTGCATATAAGCTGCGGCCTCCGCCTTTAGGGGCTTATCTACAGCATTCAATAATAAATGTAGATAATCCCCCAATGTAACCTGAAAGATAAGAAAAACAAGTTAGATTATACTGACCTGGGGGTGGTCCGGTGCGGTCCGGTCCGATGGGCATAGCAGGTTCAGGTCCAGCACCTCCCATCTTCATGTGATGACATCCTCTTCCTTGCTTCTATCGCGCTCCTGCGCAGGGGTACTGATTGAGGGTAGAGCAAAGTACTGCAGTGTGCAGGCGCTGGGCCTTTCTGACCTTTCCCGGCACCTGCGCAGTACTCTGCTCTGACCTCAACAGGGCAGAGATCTATGCCTGCGCAGGAGCCACAACAGAAGCAAGGAACAGGACGTCATCGCATGAAGATGGGATGCGCCGGACCCGGACTGCGACGCCCATCGGACCGAACCGCATTGGAACGCCTCCCCAGGGTAGTGTAATCTAACTTATTTTTCTTATCTTTCACGTTACATCGGGGGCTTATCTAGAGCATTACAGAATGCTGTAGATAAGCCCCTAATGGTGGTGGCCGCAGCTTATATGCGAAAAATGAGCTGACAGGTTCCCTTTAATAAAAAGGAATAAAAAAAAATGCCAACCTCTGTAAGGCTGGAATTACACATACCGGTTTTAGGATAATTTTTTCTGCACGTTTTTGAGACAAGATTGAAGCTGAAGAAAGGAAAAAATATAAAGAAATGACTAATACTTCTCCACTTTTTTGTATCCTCTCAGAAAAATAAAAAATATAATTGTGATTTGAATTTAGAGATTAATCTAACCTACCTCATGCAAATGTTGTTTTCCTTATCCATCATTCTTAGTTTGCATTTTCAGTTACACACCTCTCGGTAGCATTTTTTAATGTGACATAAACTCAACATTAGGTAGCTAAACTTGCTAAAGAATAATAATAATAATAATAATAATAATAAATAAATAATAATAATATTTTATTTCAATAGAGCCAACATATTCCCAAGCAGTATACATTTTAGAGGGGACTTGTACAGACAATAGACATTACAGCATAACAATAATCACATAGATCAACAGATACCAAGAGGAGTGAGGGCCCTGCTCGCAAGCTTACAATCTATGAGGAAATAGGGGAGACACGAAAGGTAGATGGTAACAATTGCTCGTATTGCATAGGCCAGCCATCAATGTAATAAATAGGGTGTTCATGTAATTATTATTATACATTTTTTAGCACCATTTATTCCATGGCGCTTTACATGTGAAAAGGAGCAAATATAGACAAGTACAATAAACGTGAGCAATACAAGGCACACACAAGTACAGAAGGAGAGAGGACCCTGCCCGCGAGGGCTCACAGTCTACAGGGATGGGTGAGGATACACTAGGAGAGGATAGAGCTGGTCGTGCGGTGGTTCAGTAGACCGAGGATCACTGCAGGTTGTAGGCTTGTCGGAAGAGGTGGGTCTTCAGGTTCTTTTTGAAGGTTTCTGTAATGTATGTAGTACAGTTCATATAGCGTCTTGTGCTTGGGTGCGATTAAAATACATGAGACACAGGTTTGATATAGAAAGTCTTGTATTACTTCATACAAGTTGGCAAAAATAGTCACACAGTTTGCAGACACAGAAGCAGGAGACACAGCAGGCCAGAGTAATCTAAGCTCAGCAATCACTCTCCACAACAGGTTCAGGATCTTCTTCTCTGTTACCGTAAGTCCATGCAAACGTGGGTCTTTCAAAGAGCAGGGTTCAGAGTCCACAAGTGCTTCAGAGTTCCTCAGTAGGAATAGCTGGAGTACAAGGTCCAAGGCTTTAGGAGTCAGGTCACAGGTTCACTGCAGGCTAGATTCTGAAGCACTGATTGCTCAGCTGTGGCTGCTTAAGAAGCAAAAGGAGAGAATCAGGGCGGGAACATGCAAGCTGGAAACTCCATTTTGACTGAGGGCAAGATAGCTGCAGCAAGACAGAAAGTAAAATGGCTGACGAACAAACTGAGTTTCAGGAACATGTACACAGAACCTTACATTACTCCCCCCTTAGGAACAACCTCCGGATGACCTCAGGCCAGGCTTGTGTGGGTACCTCTGATGAAACTGACGGAGCAAGCGAGGAGCATTAACGTTATTGACTGGTTCCCATGAGTTGTCCTCCACTGGGTAGCCCTGCCATTTAATCAGATATTGTAACTGATTTCTATACAACCTGGAATCTAAAATCCTTTCCACCACAAATTCTTCCTGACCATCGACTAGCACTGGGTCAGGGCAAGGAGAAGAACGTCCAGGAAACGTATTGGGTGTCGCAGCCTTTAGTAGGGATACATGAAAGACAGGGTGAATTCTCATAGTTCTGGGCAGTTGAAGACGACAAGCAACGGCACTTATAATTTTACTGATTTTATAGGGTCCAATGTACTTATGTCCCAACTTAGACGATGGAATCCTTAACTTAAGATTTCTGGTTGACAGCCAGACCAAGTCTCCTACCTTGAAAGCTGGTGCAGGTTTACGAAATTTATCTGCTGCTTTCTTGTACCTTTCCTGAGCCGATTCCAGATTCTCCTTTAGAAGATCCATATTCTTCTGTAAAGACGTGATTCTTTCAGCCACTGCTGGTAAAGGCGTTTCTATGGGAAATCGTGGTAGAATGTTAGGATGATAACCTAGATTAGAGTAAAAAGGAGACTGCTTAGTGGAGGCACTCTGAGAGTTGTTATACGAGAACTCAGCTAATGGAAGTAGATCCACCCAATCATCCTGTAGGTGGCAGATAAAGCAGCGGAGATACTGCTCCAGGGTTTGATTGGTTCGTTCGGTCTGTCCATTAGTCTGGGGATGAAAAGCAGAAGAAAGGTTTACTTTAATGTCCAATGCTGCACAGAAATTTTGCCAAAACCTAGAAGTGAATTGCACCCCTCGATCCGAAATAACCTCATCCGGTACTCCATGTAAGCGAAACACATCTTTAATCATCAAATCTGATGTCTGTTTTGCAGTGGGTAAGCCGACACAAGGGATAAAATGAGCTGCCTTTGTTAGACGGTCAACCACCACTAGAATGGTGTTCTTCCCTTGAGAGGTTGGTAACTCCACAATGAAGTCCATAGAAATGGATCCCCACGGGCGGGACGGGGTGGGAAGAGGCTGTAACAGACCAGTTGGTGAGGAGCGAGGTGTTTTGCATCTTGCACAGACTTCACATGAAGTGACATAGTTTAAAACATCCTTCCTGCAAGTGGGCCACCAAAAGAAACGAGAGAGAAATTCCTGTGTCTTTAGAATTCCTCTATGCCCAGCTATCTTGGAATCGTGAATGAGTTGCAATACTCTCAATCTGACTGTTTCAGGAATATACAGGCGTTGTCCCTGAATCCACACACCATTCTTAAAGACAAGACTTACGTCCCTTGGGGGTTGTGCCAAAAAGGAATCCGCATGGTATGCTTCCTTGATGTCCTTAAGTAGGTCTTGATTATGAATTACTCCTAGGAATCTAGAGTCAGGAAGAATAGTCTTAGGAGGAGTAATTGGACATGTCTCTGCTGAGTAAATCCTAGAGAGTGCATCAGCCTTTCCATTGCGCGATCCTGGTCTATAAGAATGATAAAATTAAATTGGTTTAAGAAAAGATTCCAGCGAGCCTGGCGAGGAGTCAGGCACTTAGCCGACCTGATAAACTCAAGGTTACGATGATCTGTCAGGACGACTATTTGCTGTGCAGCTCCCTGAAGAAGGTGTCTCCATTCTTTGAAGGCGGCAATAATGGCCAACAACTCTCTATTGCCCACATCGTAGTTCCTCTCAGCCGAAGACAACTGCTGGGAAAAGAAGGCACAGGGATGCAAGACATTCTTCTCACCTGTTCTCTGAGAGAGTATAGCTCCAACGGCACAGTCTGAAGCATCCACCTGTATTATGAAGGCAAGCTCGGGGTTGGGATGTACTAGGATAGGTGCAGTGGTAAATTTATCTTTTAGACGGGAAAATGCTTCCTGGGCTTGGGGAGTCCAGGAGAACCTAGACTCTTTCCGGGTAAGTTGGGTGATAGGTGACACTACCTCAGAGAAATTTCTAATGAAACGTCTATAGAAGTTGGCAAACCCGATGAAGCGCTGTACCTCCTTCACATTTCTAGGACTTGGCCAATCCTTGATGGCTTGGGTTTTGCTTCCATCCATACTAATTCCTTGTGTAGACAGTACATACCCCAGAAATTGAATTTCGGTCCTATGGAATTCACACTTTTCAAGTTTGATGCAAAGATGATTTTGTCTTAGACGTTCCAAGACCATTCTCACATGTCCATGATGTTCCTCTGTGGAGTTAGAAAAAATTAGAATATCATCCAAATAAATTACCACGAATGTATCTAGGAGATCCCTGAAGATGTCATTCACCAAGTGTTGGAAAGTGGCTGGGGCGGTACTCAGACCAAAAGGCATAACTAGATATTCAAAGTGTCCATAGCGTGACCTGAATGCAGTCTTCCATTCATCCCCAGGTCTAATACGGACTAAGTTATAGGCCCCACGAAGATCTAGTTTAGAGAAAATTTTGGCATGTCGCACTCTCTCCAATAACTCAGGGATTAAAGGCAATGGATAACGGTTTCTAATAGTAACCTTATTGAGTTCCCTATAGTCTATGCATGGTCTCAGAGATCCATCTTTCTTCTTTACAAAGAAGATGGGTGCACCTGCAGGAGATGAAGAGGGGCGTATGAAGCCCTTGGCTAAATTTTCATCTATGTAATCCTTTAAAGCCTTTAGCTCGGGCCCCGCCAGGGGGTAGATCTTACCAAAAGGTATCTCTGCTCCAGGCAATAATTCAATTGGACAATCATATGGACGGTGAGGAGGAAGCTGGTCAGCGTTCTTCTTGTCACATAAATCCACATAGTCCTGGTATACAGCTGGTAGTTCAGGGACTGACATGGTTCCTTTAGGAACAGAGCAAGCTGAAACTTTTGGACTCATCTGTTTCTCTGGAAAGTGTAATTCCTTGGTCTCCCAGTTAATGGTAGGATTCTGAGCCTGCAGCCATGGTAGCCCTAGAATAATGGGAAAGTGGGGAGAAGAGATAAGCATAAAGGACAGTTTCTCTTGATGATCTTTACCCATAAGAACCCTCAAAGGCTCTGTTTCCTGATCCACTGGTCCAGAGGTCAGCAGGGAGCCATCCACAGTTTCCATCTGTACTGGAGTAGCCTTCTTCACTGAACGTATCCCCTGTTTCAGAGAAAAGGAGACATCCATAAAATTTCCACTTGCCCCTGAGTCGATCATAGCAGAGCTAGACACCCAAGCTGAGTCAACCCAGAGTTTGATGGAAAGAAAGCAATGAGAATTGTTTTTCTTACAACTCAGCTGGGACACCGCTGAGGAAACTTGAAAAATGGCAGCGTTTACACAGTCAACGTCCTCAGAGGTAACGGAGTTTAAGTCCGAGAAATCAAGATCTGTTGCTGCAGATCTCTCTGGAGCCTGAGGCTCGGACCTGACAGATCCCCTCTCGCAACACTCACAATGAATGAGTGCTGCAGTAGTCTTACGAGAACGGCTGGGGCAGTTTATAATGAAGTGCCCTGACTTACCACAATAGAAACATAGATTTTCCTTAAAACGATGTTCCTTGCGTGCATCACTAACCCGTCGTTGTAAAGAGTCTACCTGCATGGGTTCAGGTTCAGGTTCCAGTGTAATCCTACTCAAAGGTTCCTTAGCTGGAGAGGAAGGTAGGAAAAGGTTAGTGCGATTGCTTTCGAACCATCTCTCTTGCCTGCGTTCAGTCAGACGAGTATCAATACGGATGCAGTAGTTAATAAAGTCACCTAACGCAGTGGGAGGGTCGGCACAAGCAAGTTCATTCTTAATCAGTGGAGATAACCCCTTTCGAAAAATAGATTTTTTGGCGGAACTGTCCCAGGTGGTATCAAGGGCCCATCTCCTGAAATCCAAGGCATATTCAGCTACCGAGTGCTTACCTTGGCGCAAAGCTAACATGGCTGCTTCAGCTGTTGCACCTCGATTGGGGTCATCAAACACCTGCCCCATGGCTGAAATAAAAGCATCAAGGTGATTCAAACAATCATCCTCAGTCTCAATCAGAGGGTTTGCCCACATCAAAGCCTTGTTGGTAAGCAACATAATTATAGTAAGCACCTTAGATCGTTCAGTGGGAAATTGTGAAGCATGTGCAGAAAAAAAAAGATTGCATTGATTAATAAATCCCCTGAATTTCTCACGTTCACCGCCAAAACGAAAAGGGGGCAACTTGGGAATCCCAGAACTCGGGGCTACGGCAGGAGCCTGGACTCGCTCTTCTAGAACCTCAATCCTGGCTCGCAAATCCTGGGCAGTCTGTCCAAACACTTGCAAATTGTGATTAGTGAGGTCCTGTAGGCTTGAAAAACGGGTCTTTATATTCTGCAAATCTGCAAGGATATTATCAGTCACTCCGCAAAGTTCCTTTATGCGGGCCTCCATTTTCCAGATCTTTTAAGACAGGAGTACTGGAAGAAGAGGAGAGGAGAAAAAAAAAAAAAAACAATAGTGTTTACTTGTGGTAACACTGCAGAGAGAAAAAAAAAATTAAGGGAACTGCTCACCTGGAATGGTTGTGAGAAGTCACAACCACTATCATCACAGAAAGTTCACCCGGACATCTGATATCCACAGTTACAGCAGACAAAAAAGAGAAAAGAGAAAAAAAAACAAAAAAAAACAATAGTGTTTACCTGTGGTAACACTGCAGAAAAAAAAACACTTAAGGGAATTGCTCACCTGGAATGGTTGTGAGAAGTCACAACCACTGTCATCACAGAAAGTACAACCGGACATCCGATATCCACAGTTACAGCAGACACAGCCTTTCCAGACCCAGCAGACACTAACGTTTTGGCTTCAGAATCTTGTAATGTATGTAGTACAGTTCATATAGCGTCTTGTGCTTGGGTGCGATGAAAATACATGAGACACAGGTTTGATATAGAAAGTCTTGTATTACTTCATACAAGTTGGCAAAAATAGTCACACAGTTTGCAGACACAGAAGCAGGAGACACAGCAGGCCAGAGTAATCTAAGCTCAGCAATCACTCTCCACAACAGGTTCAGGATCTTCTTCTCTGTTACCGTAAGTCCATGCAAACGTGGGTCTTTCAAAGAGCAGGGTTCAGAGTCCACAAGTGCTTCAGAGTTCCTCAGTAGGAATAGCTGGAGTACAAGGTCCAAGGCTTTAGGAGTCAGGTCACAGGTTCACTGCAGGCTAGATTCTGAAGCACTGATTGCTCAGCTGTGGCTGCTTAAGAAGCAAAAGGAGAGAATCAGGGCGGGAACATGCAAGCTGGAAACTCCATTTTGACTGAGGGCAAGATAGCTGCAGCAAGACAGAAAGTAAAATGGCTGACGAACAAACTGAGTTTCAGGAACATGTACACAGAACCTTACAGTTTCCATGGTAGGCGCGAGTCTGATGTGTTGGAGTAGAGAGTTCCAGAGTATGGGAGAGGCACGGGAGAAGTTTTTTATGCGGTTGTGGGAAGAAGAGATAAGAGGGGAGTATAGGAGGAGATCTTGAGAGGATCGAAGGTTGCGTGTGGGTATGTACCGGGAGACCATGTCACAGATGTATGGAGGAGACAGATTGTGGATGGCTTTGTATGTCATGGTTAGAGTTTTGAACTGGAGCCTCTGGACGATAGGAAGCCAATGAAGGGCTTGGCAGAGAGGAGAGTCTGGGGAATAACAGGGAGACAGGTGTATTAGTCGGGCAGCAGAGTGCAGGATGGATTGAGTGGTGCCAGAGTGCTAGAGGGAGGCCAGAGAGTAGGAGGTTGCAGTAGTCGAGGCGGGAGATGATGAGGGCATGCAATAGTGTTTTTGTAGTTTCATGGTCAAGGAATGCACGGATCCGGGAAATATTTTTGAGTTTGAGACGGCAGGAGGAGGCAAGGGTTTGGACATGTGGCTTGAAAGAGAGGGCAGAGTCGAGGATCACCCCGAGGCACCGAGCATGTGGGACTGGGGAAGTGAGCAGCTGAATGAAACGGTAACCAACCAGTATGTGAAGAACTACAGACACAGAGGACTACTAATTGCATGAAGAGTGTGAGAACACATGATAGGAGATTCCTGGTTTTAAAGAAAATTTTGTATGGGCAAGACAGAGATAGTTAGATAAATATGATGTCTGAAGAAACATGTTTTTAGGGCATACTTAAAGCAAACCTGTCAGCAGGATTTAGCTCAGTAATCTACAGACAGCATCAGGTTGGCTCTGTTATACTGATTAAAATGATACCTTGGTTGAAAAAATCCGTCTTGTGGTTGTTGTTAATCTGTATTTGTAGTTTTTAGATAATGAGATTCTTTTGCTCTGGATCGGGCCTGTGGGCGGGGCTGGGGATTGTGTGCGGGGCTGTGGGTGGGTCTTTATGGGGTGTTCTGCTTGCATATTCATTCTTATGGCTTACGACAGGTCACTGATAATTCAGTGGCCTGCCCTCTACTTTGCATAATGTACATAATATTGTAGCATTATAAAAAAAATTACATTCAGAAAAATGGCTCAGGCGGCGGCATCTACGCAGTAACATATATTGCATATGTATCGCATTATGCGTATAATATTGTAGGGAAAAAAAATGTGGCTGCAGCAAAATGACGCTGACACTTTCGCAGTAGCATATATCAGAACGTGATAGATGGTACTGTGCATGTGCAGCCGGTGCCATTTTGATGAAGTTAAATTTTTATTTTTACCCTACAATATTATGTGCATAACGTGATGCATATGCAATATATGTTACTGCGCAGGTGTCGCCGCTGACGCAATTTTGCTGAATGTAATGTTATTTTTTTAACCCCACAATATATGCATTATGTAAAATAGGAGGTGGGTCACTGTAGGATGAGTGACCTCTCATAAACCCGTAAGAATACATATGTAAGCAGAGCACCACATAAAGCCCCGCCCACAGGCCGCCCCAAAGCACCAGAATCTCATTAACTGAAAACTGCAAATAAAGATTAAACAACAACCACAAGAAGGATTTCATCAAACAAGGTGTCATTTAATCAGTATAATAATTTTTTGCCAGTTTGACAGTGCAGCCAAAATGGGTGTAGTTGGAGCATAGCAAGGGGTGTGGTGTGTCCATGAGAGCCTGTCAAATTCATCAAAAATGCTGGTGCTTTGTACACCAGAAATACTACTCCAGTCCCACTTACTATTTCAGCAAAACTGGCGCTACACGATTCTACTCTTCGCCAGTCTTGATGAATCAGTCCCTAAATTCTTATTTTTCTGAAAATATCAAAATGACCACCAACTATTTGCCAGTCACCATGATGACTGACAGGCATGTAGTTATATAACCAGAACTCTATTACAAAGGCTTACAACGCTTACCAAAATCACAATGAAGCCATAAAGTCCAGTCATAAACGCAAAGCTAAACTACTTAAAACTAAGGGAAAAGAGGTAGAAGATAGGCGGAAATATGCTGGCTTACTTGACCGCTGACTTGGTACACATACTAATATACCCTTCCCTTCCTGCTAACCAGGTAGCAGCTTGGGTCCTGAACTAATACTTCTATTTATTTCATAAAGGGTCTACAGTCATGGGGTTGAATCGTTAAGCACAAAATCTTCATTTTACCTAGTTCCCAAACATCAGCACATCCAGGCATTAAGGAGTGACACTTTTGCAGAAAGTCTATGTGCAATATCAACCATCTGCTCTACAGAAGACTGACTTGAAGCTGTGACAAATGTATTTCCTTTAAAAAGAAAATTTGGATCCCTATGTGCTGTAGAATTATAATGACTGGCTCTTTAAGCCCAGAAAGCCTTGGTGAACAGGTGCTACATGGACACAAGTTATTAAAACGTTTAATGTACTTGCCAAGAAATATTTTTAAGGTAGCGTATTCTGCTTCTCTGAACTCTGGAAATCATATACAACACAATTAAAGGCTGCTATCCTGGCCAAGTGAGAAGACTAACCAGATCTATAAAACACATTTTTTCCTTGGATCAGTAGGCTGCAAACACCCTTTAATGTCTGTCTCATAAAAGTAACAGTAACATGTTTTCTCCAAACAACTGGAATTCCTACACTTCTTATAACATTATAAAGGGCTTCCCATCACAGCAGTATGCGAGCGGGGGCATCTGAGATCACCCCAGCGCTAAATAAAATGCTTAATAATCTTTAAAGCTGCCCACCACACCATTTCCTGCCAGCTTGCAGGATGTAGTAAAATGTTACAATGCCTAATTAGAGTTGTCCTCACACCTCAGCAACGTATAAAGGGACATTTTACCACAACTTCATGTAATTGAATAAACCATTTTGCTTCAAATTCTGCTATAATTGGTGTTTTCCAATCAATTTAACACTGCCATATGCTAGAGAAGAATACACACGCATACAGAGGACACACATGTACAGTAAGTACTGTATATATCCCATACACAGAAGTGATAATGCTCATATAAAGTCTAGATTCTTTAATTTTGCTTATAAGTTAGTTATGTTGGTAAATTGTGGACATGGCTGTCTCCGTGAGCAGTTCTGTATGTTCCATCGTATTTTCATTGTTTTCTATTGCACGCACAGTTTTGGTATGTAAAATGAAGAAGTTCTTGGCTAGATCATGCTGCAATTTTTTTTCTGCATAGACCATTGCTATGTATGGAAAACAGCTGGTGTGCCCTGACCTTTAGGCTAATATTGGGTCAGCGTGATGTCCGATGTGCACAATGTCAGCATAGCATAGTAACTGAAAAAAAGGCATCTTAACCCAGTCTAACGGCAAGGTCACACCATTGTAGATTCATTCATCAGAGAGAATCTGGTCAATTGGGCTAATGACTCGCTAAGTCTCAGCATAGTGTGATCCGATTCTCTCCTATGGCCTGTGTCACACTTGCTTGTGTGATGCGAGAAACTTGCACGAGTCTCTCGCATCAACACCCGGCACTGCCGCCGACACTCGGACTGGTGTGTGCGGCTGCATAGAAATACATGCAGCAGCACACTCCGGTCCGAGTGCCGGTGGCAGTGCCGGGTGTTGATGCGAGAGACTCGCACGAGTTTATCGCATCACATGCGCAAGTGTGACACCGGCCTATGAGGAGGAGATGGAGAACAAAATTTCTCCATCTTTTCCATTGTGTGAGTCCACAGAACTCGGACTGCATGAAGATATCATCCAAGTGCAGTCCAATTCTTTCCGCGCACCCATAGTCTTGAATGGGTGAGTGGCATCCAATGTCAGAGTGAAATCAGACCATGCTGCGAGTTTTGTCACTGATACATTCTGCCACTGAAAATAATCAGTCATCGTCGTTGCCTCATAGAATAATATTGATCCGAGTGTTATCCAAAAAAGTGATCAAAGCATTTGCTATATAGCAGACCGTATCCTAATGCAGGCTGTCCCACTAAAGTAACATAAGGTAAGCTAGTAAGCATATAAGCGGCTTAATCCTTTAAGGATTAGTTATGTTGATTTTCTTCGCAGGTCACATTCAGGGTGCATGTAGCTGAGTTGCTTCATACCAAGTAGATGCTTCCTGTGTTATACAGCCAACATCTGCCTGTAACAGCAGCGACTGAAGCTAGCTCTGATCGCTGCTTTTAGCCACATAGATGTCACTATCAATCTCGCTAATAACAGCACGTAACCCTAGCTATTTACTACTGCACTCACCGGCTCCCATCAGTACTCTGCAATAAGGTTACAGTGTGTCATTGAATAATATGGAACCCGGGACCTGCTCAATACCTCCATGGCTGCAACCATGGTACTATTGTGTAGCCAGCTTCATTGGCCAGGATATGTGAGATGTGCCGATCATGTTCCTGCATGGACAGACACAGCCATTACACATTTGTCAAGTAAACGTGTCTTATAGATGCCTGTATCTAAACATCCGTAAAAGTGTGCTGATAGCCCTTCATTATTCTACTGTAAAGGGTATGCCACACTAAACAATATCGCTAACGGGATCGCTAAAAAACGTCACTATTTAGCGATCCCGTTAGCGATATTGTTCAGTGCGGCAGCTTCCAGCGACGAGCTTCCTGCTGTGATCTCGCTCGTCGCTGGAATCGTTCCGGACCCTATTTCATCGCTGGCGCTCCCGCTGGGTAAGTATCTAATCGCTGTGTGGCACCTTTTCTTAGCGATTTAGCGGTACTTTTGTACCGCTAAAGTCGTTAAGAAGATCGCTAACGGCGATAGCGTCGTTAACTATATCGCTAAATGCGGCAGCATTTAGCGATATAGAAACAATCCCGCTAGCGATCTCATTAATATGCAACGCTAACGAGATCGCTAGCGGGATAGCTTAATGTGGCAGTACCTTAAGTGTGTCTTGATGCTGTGTAGATACAATTAAGTACAGGAAGGAGAAGTTCAAGATTTTCTCTTCTCTCTCAATTGCATCCTTGTCTCTTGTCACATATCTTAGCACTATGTTGAATCAAGAAAAAAGGTAAAGAAGGACTCATCTGTATCTTAGAATTAATCTATTAGACTTGGAGAATTCCATATTGTAGACTGGCAATGTACGGTATTATTTATTGCATGAGTTTGTTTTGCTACTAAACTGATTGTTAACTTAACCTTTATCACTTGTGAATGAAGCTTTTTCAGTTTTCTCAACTTTAGTTTGATTATGGAATAAAATAATATAATATTGTTACAAAAATGTTTACAAGACAATAATTAAATTTGCTATAGCAGAATAAATTATCTCATGAGTGTATCAGATCTGTGCAATAGGTATGTTTTACAGACACATCAGGGAGGTGAATATTTTAGCATTTGTATACACTTTTATCAACCACTCACATTTTCAACTGCTTAACTCATGTCGATACAAGCTGCAAACGATCATATTCTGCAGTGAAGTGGTTTTAAAATGACTTCATGTTAACCCCCATTTTTAATTAATGAAAATTAAGATAGACTTACATAACCCAAAATTGGAGGTTCACTGAAATTAATTACATAATAAAAAGAAAAGTAACAATTGCAAAGCTTAAAAAACGGCTTCTGTTCAGTAAACCTAATGTTATTGTTATTATTTATTATTATAGTGTCATTTATTCCATTGGCTTTACATGTGAAAAGGGGAATACATAATAAAAAATAGATCTTTATTTGAAATAATTTTTTTATGGCCATCACACTCTTCAATCTGCTGATTGGACCCCAAGCAATTTTATATTAAAGTTAACAACAGAAAATACAAGGTACTTCATGTTGACAGAAGGTTATTTCAATTTATACCAAGGTCATTGGGTTCATATTTCAGGACCAAATTTTGGTTATTAACAAATCTAAAAAAAAATATTTTATGACCATGATATAACCCAGCGAATAGTATAAAAGATCTCAAATAGAGTGTCTAGTTTAGCTGTGTCACCTCAACTGTACATTCTCTCTGATGTCTACCAATAATTTGACTTTTTAAAAGCATAAAAATGGGATGTCCAAGCTTGGGCCAAAATTCTGCAATTACTATGTAACTGTAGGCTGCTGAAACCTTGAATATTTGTGTGGAGTGTACAGTCATGGTCAAAAGTTTTGAGAATGACACACATATTAATTTTTAAAAAGTCTACTGAATATGCACCCAGAAATTCAGATATCAGCCTAATAGAGGTATGTTCACATTAGGTCAGGGACTCACCAGAATTGAGACCACCTTGACGATGATTGGTGGGCTTTAAAATGTTTGGCCAAATGTTTATACTAAGCGTCTCAAATTTTTTCTTATTCTCCAAAGCCATATTGCTATTCAAAATTTCATGTATTCTATGTTGTCATGCTTCAGTATACTTGAGTGCAGACTTTTTTCGTATGTTTTACATGGGGGTAGCTTCCCTTGGTTTGCACCTAGTTCACATTAGTCTGGATGTGCTAGTCAGGTTTTTTTTGTCTTTTGAATGTTAGCTTACTGACCGAGCACTCCGCCCCCACCAGGTGGTGATTGAAAAATATCAAGAACTTCAATATTACGTATTTTTGGTTGATGCAATTCCACAAAAATAGCTGTAGCAAGCGATCAAAACATAACACCTATGGTAAAATGTTATAAATACAGTGCCTTGCGAAAGTATTCGGCCCACTGGAACTTTTGAACCTTTTCCCACATATCATGCTTCAAACATAAAGATACCAAATGTAAATTTTTGGTGAAGACTCAACAACAAGTGGGACACAATTGTGAAGTTGAATGGAATTTATTGGTTATTTTACATTTTTGTGGAAATACAAAAACTGAAAAGTGGGGCGTGCAATATTATTAGGCCCTTTTACTTTCAGTGCAGCAAACTCATTTCAGAAGTTCATTGTGGATCTCTGAATGATCCAATGTTGTCCTAAATGACTATTGATGATAAATATAATCCACCTGTGTGTAATCAAGTCTCTGTATAAATGCACCTACTCTGTGATAGTCTCAAGGCTGTTTGAAGCACAGAGAGCATCATGAAGACCAAGGAACACAACAGGCAGGTCCGTGATACTGTTGTGGAGAAGTTTAAAGCCAGATTTGGATACAAAATGATTTCCAAAACTTTAAACATCCCAAGGAGCACTGTGCAAGCGATCATATTGAAATGGAAGGAGTATCATGCCACTGCAAAACCTACCAAGACCCTGCCGTCCCTCTAAACTTTCATCTCAAAGAAGGAGAAGACTGATCAGAGATGCAGCCAAGAGGCCCATGATCATTCTGGATGAACTACAGAGATCTACAGCTGAGGTGGGACAGTCTGTCCATAGGTCAACAATCAGTCGTACACTGCACAAATCTGGCCTTTGTGGAAGAGTGGCAAGAAGAAAGCCATTTCTCAAAGATATCCATAAAAGTGTAGTTTAAAGTTTGCAACAAGCCACCTGGGAGACACACCAAACTTGTGAAAGAAGTGCTCTGGTCAGATGAAACCAAAATCGAACTTTTTGGCAACAATGCCAAAAGATATGTTTGGCGTAACGGCAACACAGCTCATCACCCTGAACACACCATCCCCACTGTCAAATATGGTGGTAGCAGCATCATGGTTTGTGCCTGCTTTTCTTCAGCAGGGACAGGGAAGATGGTTAAAATTGATGGGAAGATGCTTGGAGCCAAATACAGAACCATTCTTGAAGAAAACTTGTTGGAGTCTGAAAAAGACCTGAGACTTGGGACGGCGATTTGTCTTCCAACAAGACATTGATCCCAAACATAAAGCAAAATCTACAATGGAATGGTTCACAAATAAACGTATCCAGGTGTTAGACTGGCCAAGTCAAAGTCCAGACCGGAATCCAATCTGTGGAAAGAGCTTAAAACTGCTGTTCACAAACGATCTCCATCCAACCTCACTGAGCTCAAGCTATTTGCCAAGGAAGAATGGGCAAGAATTTCAGTCTCTCGATGTACAAAACTGATAAAAACATACCCCAAGTGACTTGCAGCTGTAATCGCAGCAAAAGGTGGCACAACAAAGTATTAAGTTAAAGGGGTCGAATAATATTGCACGCCGCACTTTTCAGTTTTCGTATATCCACAAAAATTAAAAAAAAAACAATAAATTTCTTTCAACTTCACAATTGTGTCGCACTTGTTGTTGATTCTTCACCAAAAATTTACATTTGGTATCTTTGTGTTTGAAGCATGATATGTGGGAAAAGGTTGAAAAGTTTCAGGGGGCCGAATACTTTCACAAGGCACTATAAAAACAGTGTAGTTACGCAAAAAATAAGCCATCACACAGCTCCATCGACATGACAAAAAAATAATGTTACGGGACTCAGAATATAGAACCATAAGAAACAATAGGGAGCTCAAATCTCCAGTATATAAACACGTAACAAATATGGAGTAAAATGCAAAAAATGGCAAAAAGTATCACAAATTTTATTGAATAATCCAATAACAATGCTACAAAAACCACATACATATTATAACAATTTTAAAAGAACCAGTGGAAAAGATGATTAGACCGTGATGCGATAATAGCAGAAAGTATCAATACATAATAGTACTCCACGATAGGGAGAGGGTAACATGTATAAAAGGTATCGGCAGTCGTTGTAATGCCCAATGAAAAAAGTTTTTAAAATGGGGAGGTTTAATGTCCCAGCAGGATGCAGGCAAATGCCTAATTAATATAACCAATGGTAAATCCCACTAAGGACGTATTGCTGGAGACCCAACTGAGAGCATAACCCTCTAGAGATCACTACATGCCGCCGATAACCCCATAGTATAAGATAGTAAAGACCAAAAGTGTTCAAACATGCTGAATCATGTAAGCCCACTCACCCATCGTGGAAAGCTGCTGGTCGCACCGAGGCCCCGACGCCGTTTCGCGTTTCCGCTTCCTCGGGGGGCAGTGTCTAAATGTGCCAAAAGTGTTATGTTTCGGTAGCTGAGGAGTGCAGGTAAAAAAGGCAATACACCAGAGCAGTTGGAATCTATGAGATTGCAGTACCCTGACTAACCACCACAACTAGAGGCAGCCGTGGAGCGTTCCTACATTGGTCCTAGACGCCTCGTCACAGCCTGAGAAACTAACTACACCTAAAGATAGAAATAGGAAAGCTATCTGCCCCGGAGCAGAACCCCAAAGAACATAGAAAGCCCCCAAACATGTAATGGCTGTTAGACAAGATGAAATACTGACACAGAAAGAAAATAGTATGAGCAAACGCTGGGCCCCAAACTAACTAAATAGAAAAGGATAGGAAGGGTACTTACTGCAATCCCAGAAAACCCTGAAAAGCACCAACTCTACTAATTTCAAAAACACCTGAGATCACACGACCTCTTCCACCTAAATTAGTTCTCTGGTGTAACAAAATCAAAACAGCAGCCACTGAAAAAACTGGAAAAAACAAAAGTACAAACATCAGTGGCTGAACTAAACTGAGAGGGCAAAAGCCCCGGAGGGGACCCTGAAGGCCCCCACAGAAGTGCAGGACAAAATGCAAAAATATAGCACAAAAACAAACAGAAGAAAATGTCTTATCTGTTAGCAGAAGATGCAGACACGACACAGCAGGCTACAAGGGAAACAGGAATGAAGGATTCAGACCAGAACAATTGATCACCGGCAACCCTGATGGGAAGGTGACTCCCTTATATAAGACCAGTCAGTAACACCTGATTCCCAGTCCTCACAATCTTCACTGGAGAGACCAGCACCGCTTGTAACCACCAGAGGAAGCCTCTGCTTAGAACTCATCTCAAACCCATTCACGACAGTACCCCCCCCCCTTGAGGAGGGGTCACCGAACCCTCATTTGAGCAACCAGGTCGGTCAGGATGAGTTCTATGATACGCACGGATAAGTCTCCTAGCATGGATGTCCGAAGCAAACACCCAAGAATTGTCTTCCTGACCATAACCTCTCCATTTAACCAAATACTGGAGTTTCCGTCTAGAAAAATGAGAATCTAATATTTTCTCAACCACATACTCCAGATTGCCCTCAACCAAAACAGGGTCAGGAGGCACAGCAGCAGGAACCACTGGCTCAACAAACCTCTTCAACAAGGACTTGTGGAACACGTTATGGATCTTAAATGTCCCTGGAAGAAGCAAACGAAAAGAAACAGGATTAAGAATCTCCATGATCTTATAAGGTCCAATGAACCTAGGCTTAAATTTAGGAGATGCCACTCTCATAGGAATATTTCTTGAGGACAACCAGACCAAGTCCCCCACTTTAAACCGAGGACCATCAGTCCTATGCCGGTTAGCAAACCGCTGGGCCTTCTCCTGAGAGAGGGACAACCTCTCCACTACCTGGTCCCAAATCTGTTGCATACGCTCCACAACAGAGTCAACACCTGGACAGACAGAAGCCTCCGTCTGTCCTGAAGAAAATCGAGGGTGAAACCCAGAATTACAGAAAAATGGAGACATCAAAGTGGCAGAGCTAGTCCTATTATTAAGAGCAAACTCAGCCAAAGGCAAAAAAGAGACCCAGTCATCCTGATCAGCAGACACAAAGCATCTTAGATAAGTCTCCAATGTCTGGTTTGTTCTCTCAGTTTGACCATTGGTCTGAGGATGAAATGCCGAGGAGAAAGACAATTGAACACCCAGTTTAGAACAAAAAGTCCTCCAAAATATGGAAACAAACTGGACTCCTCTGTCAGACACAATGTTTTCAGGAATGCCGTGTAAATGAACCACGTGCTGAAGGAACAACGGCACCAATTCAGAGGAGGAAGGCAACTTAGGTAATGGCACAAGATGTATCATTTTGGAAAACCTATCACAAATTACCCAGATGGTGGTCATTCTCTGAGAAACAGGAAGGTCGGAAATGAAATCCATAGAGATATGGGTCCATGGTCTCTTGGGCACAGGCAATGGCATCAACAAACCACTAGAGCGAGAGCAAGGCTTGGAGCGAGAGCAAGTCCCCCAGGACTGCACAAATTCCCTGACATCACGAGACAAGGTAGGCCACCAAAAGGACCGACTAACCAAGTCTCTGGTACCAAAAATTCTGGGATGCCCAGCCAATGCGGAACAATGAATCTCAGACATTACACTCTTTTTCCACTGGTCCGGGACAAACAATTTTCCAACAGGGCAGCACTCGGGCCTATCCTCCTGACACCCCTCCAGAGCAAGTCTCAAATTGGGCGAGATGGCGGAAAGAACTACACCCTCTTTCAAAATAACAGAAGGATCAGATAACTCAGGAGAGTCCGCAAGGAAACTCCTCGAGAGGGCATCCGCCTTAACATTCTTAGTGCCAGGAAGAAAGGAAACCACAAAATTAAAACGTGTGAAAAACAAGGCCCACCTGGCCTGTCTAGGATTGAGTCGCTTGGCAGATTCCAGATAGACCAGATTCTTATGGTCCGTAAGGACCACCACCTGATGTTTGGCTCCCTCCAGCCAATGTCTCCACTCTTCAAAAGCCCACTTCATGGCCAATAACTCCCGATTACCCACGTCATAATTACGTTCAGTGGGAGAAAATTTTCGAGAGAAAAAGGCACAAGGGTTACTTTTAGAGGTCTCTGGATCTTTTTGGGACAAAACGGCACCTGCCCCAATTTCAGAGGCATCAACCTCCACCTGAAATGGCAGAGAAACATCAGGCTGCCGTAGAACAGGAGCAGAAGTGAATCTCTGCTTAAGTTCCTGAAATGCAGAGACTACCTCAGGAGGCCAAGTCACCACATCAGAACCCTTTCTGGTCAAATCAGTTAATGGTTTAACAATAACCGAGAAATTACCAATAAATTTACGATAAAAATTGGCAAAACCCAAAAATCTCTGAAGAGCCTTTAATGAAGTAGGTTGGACCCAATCACAGATGGCCTGAACCTTGACCGGGTCCATTTCAATAACAGATGGGGACAAAATGAATCCCAGAAATGAGATCCTCTGTACGCCAAAAAGACTCTTTGATCCCTTCACATTCAGAGCATTCTCTCTCAAAATCTGGAATACAGTTTGAACATGTTTCACATGAGAGTCCCAGTCATTAGAAAAAATCAAGATATCATCCAAATAAACAATCAGAAATTTGTCCACAAAATCCCTGAAAATGTCATTCATGAAGGACTGGAAGACGGAAGGAGCATTAGTGAGCCCAAAGGGCATCACTAGGTACTCAAAATGCCCTTCAGGGGTATTGAATGCCGTCTTCCATTCATCCCCGTGCTTAATGCGAATAAGGTTATACGCCCCCCTGAGGTCAAGCTTGGTAAAACAAGTAGAGTTTTTCACCCTGGAAAACAGGTCAGAAATCAAGGGTAACGGGTATTGATATTTCACAGTAATATTGTTCAAGAGACGATAATCAATACACGGCCTTAATGAACCATCTTTTTTGGCCACAAAGAAAAAACCGGCACCTAAGGGTGAAGAGGATGGTCTGATATGACCCTTCTCCAATGATTCCTTGATATAAGACTGCATAGCGTCATGTTCAGGTACAGACAAGTTAAAAAGGCGACCTTTAGGGAATTTACTACCCGGCACTAATTCAATAGCGCAGTCATAGCTCCTATGGGGAGGCAAGGATGCAGATTTACTTTCGCTAAACACATCAGAAAAATCAATCAAAAAGTCAGGAACATCCTGAGCCTGGGGGGAGGCAGAAAAAACAGGAGTGTTGGTATTAACACATTGGCAGCCCCAACTGGTTACAGACACAGATTTCCAATCCAAAACAGGATTATGAGACTGTAACCAAGGGAAACCCAGCACGATAATGTCATGCAGATTATACAGAACCAAAAATTTGCAGCACTCCTGGTGATCAGGTTCAACCCTCATTATCACCTGAGTAGAAAACTGGGGTTTATTCTCAGCCAAAGGGGTAGAATCGATCCCCAGTAGGGGAATAGACTTCTGTAGGGGTATCAAGGGAAACCCACAACGTTTAGCAAAATCATAATCCATCAGGTTAATAGCTGCTCCAGAATCAACGAAAGCCTGAGCAGAAAATGAGGACAGAGAGCATATCAGAGTGACAGTTAATAAAAACTTAGTCTGAACACTACCCAAGACAACTGAGAGTGCAAAACGTCTTAAAAAAAATAGCATGAGAGGCATCACCACAGTAGAAACATAACCCATTGCGCTTTCGAAACTCATGACGCTGTGCCCCAGACACCACTCTATCACACTGCATGGGTTCAGAAACTGGTTCACAAGGCAACACCATTCCACGCATACTTCTCCGCTCACGCAAACGTCTGTCAATTTGAATCGCTAATGACATAGAATCATTGAGACCAGAGGGGACAGGGAATCCCACCATACCATCCTTTACATTATCTGACAGACCCTTCCGGAAAAGGGCTGCCAAAGCGTCGTCATTCCATTTGGTCAGGACTGCCCACCTACGGAATCTCTGACAGTATAACTCAGCGTCATAAGGCCCCTGATTTAATGCCAACAAGGCTTTTTCAGCTTGATCAGTGACATTAGGCTCATCGTACAATAACCCCAAAGCCTGAAAAAATGCATCAACATCACTCAAAACAGGATCCCCAGGTGTCAGGGAAAAAGCCCAATCCTGAGGATCGCCGCGCAGGAGAGAGATGATAATTTGAACCTGCTGCGCTGCGTTCCCTGAGGACTTAGATTTTAAGGCAAAAACCAATTTACAATTATTTTTGAAATTCTGAAACTTAGCTCGATCCCCTAAAAACAAATCTGGCATGGGAATCCTAGGTTCCACAACAGGCAACCTAGCAAGATATGCAGCAATACTCTGAACCTCAGTGGCAAGCTGATCCACATGGCCAGACAACTGTGCAAACTCCATTGAGAGAAAAGATCCTCCCCAGCACCCAGAGATACAGAGGGAAAAAAATGCAACAAACAGAAAAATATCTCTGACAACTCTGACAACCTTTTTTCTTTCACAATATTTTTTCCCTTCTGTGAGTACCATACAATTTTCAATTTTTTGGCCGGTGATACTGTTATGTTTCGGTAGCTGAGGAGTGCAGGTAAAAAAGGCAATACACCAGAGCAGTTGGAATCTATGAGATTGCAGTACCCTGACTAACCACCACAACTAGAGGCAGCCGTGGAGCGTTCCTACGTTGGTCCTAGACGCCTCGTCACAGCCTGAGAAACTAACTACACCTAAAGATAGAAATAGGAAAGCTATCTGCCCCGGAGCAGAACCCCAAAGAACATAGAAAGCCCCCAAACATGTAATGGCTGTTAGACAAGATGAAATACTGACACAGAAAGAAAATAGTATGAGCAAACGCTGGGCCCCAAACTAACTAAATAGAAAAGGATAGGAAGGGTACTTACTGCAATCCCAGAAAACCCTGAAAAGCACCAACTCTACTAATTTCAAAAACACCTGAGATCACACGACCTCTTCCACCTAAATTAGTTCTCTGGTGTAACAAAATCAAAACAGCAGCCACTGAAAAAACTGGAAAAAGCAAAAGTACAAACATCAGTGGCTGAACTAAACTGAGAGGGCAAAAGCCCCCGGAGGGGACCCTGAAGGCCCCCACAGAAGTGCAGGACAAAATGCAAAAATATAGCACAAAAACAAAAAGAAGAAAATGTCTTATCTGTTAGCAGGAGATCCAGACACGACACAGCAGGCTACAAGGGAAACAGGAATGAAGGATTCAGACCAGAACAATTGATCACCGGCAACCCTGATGGGAAGGTGACTCCCTTATATAAGACCAGTCAGTAACACCTGATTCCCAGTCCTCACAATCTTCACTGGACAGACCAGCACCGCTTGTAACCACCAGAGGAAGCCTCTGCTTAGAACTCATCTCAAACCCATTCACGACACAAAAGTGGGTTTAAATAGTCCCTAATGTAGCGCGATCACCAATCACGTCGCAAAGGAAGGAAGGGGCAGACTCCATATTGGTGCTCATCGCCTGAAGGCGGGACATCCGGTACTGGCACCGTCACTTCCGGCATCACGGGAACGATGTGTGAGGAACAAGTGTTTCCAGTGACGTCATCGATACACAACGTTCCGTTTAGATGCCATAGGTGACGGGAGCACACAGGAGGGGCCGACAAAAGGCGATAATCATGGAGCCCTGTAGCCCTATGGTATATTGCATATTAGGCAAAGGTGACAAGCCCCATATAAATGTATATATATAAGCGCAACCATACTATTGTCTAGTGTGCCAGCAAAATCCACGTTAAATAGTAAGTACACATGGAAAATCAAACAAATTATATCCAATTAGTAAAAACATTATAATGATTATACAATTATATATACATCATAGAGATATACAAAGATGTTTTTCAATAAGAAACAAATATATTGTTCTGATGGCCAAGAGACGAAGAAAAGGGACGATTAATTGCTGTTATCCTTCATCCGATATGAACCCAAAGGAACATAGGAGTAAGTATAAACCCAACGAAAATCCAAAACTGGAGGTGGAGGGAGAAAAAAATTCATCCACTAAGCTGAAAACTGCACAAAAAACACAAACAATTAAAATCACATAAAAATTCTGAAAAATTAGGACTAATTATAATCAGAAGAAAAA
Organism: Oophaga sylvatica; assembly: GCA_033576555.1. Lineage (NCBI taxonomy): Eukaryota > Metazoa > Chordata > Amphibia > Anura > Dendrobatidae > Oophaga > Oophaga sylvatica. Next base: position 100,462,645 of record JARQOD010000005.1, read on the forward strand.
GGAAGGAGGAAAAGGGAAAATGAAAAGAGGAAATATTACAAAAATGAGGAAAAACTCAGTTGCTCATTGAGCCCATGGGGAAACATAGTGTCCAATTTCACTATCCACCTACATTCCAATTGAGATAGCTTCCGTTTTAAATCACCGCCCCTAATCCCACCATGGACGCGATCAATACCCCGTATTTTTAATAAGTCAGGATTACAAGCGTGCTTGGCTCTAAAATGACGTGATATAGTTTTTAAGGAACCCACATCAATAACAGTTGCGGCTGACTGAATGTCCCTGACGTGTTCCCTCGTGCGTACTCTAAGCTCACGTGATGTCAAGCCCACATATATCAAGCCGCAAGGACATGTGGCATAATAAACTACAAAGTCGCTTCTACAGGAAATATATTCCCTAATTTGGAAATTACGTTTCCCATCTGATGAACAGAAGGTGGCTGTGCGTTCAATATTACGACAGGCCAAACACGAGCCACAAGGAAAACATCCCAGATGAGGTTTGCTGTCTGAGAAGAAAGAAGGAGGTGGCTGTGCAATGTAATGGCTATTCACCAATAGATCCTTTAAGTTGTTACTCCTTTTAGCAGTGAGGAGTGGTCTATCAGGGAGCCATTTGCACAGTGTAGGTTCAGTCTTTAGAACCGACCAGTGTTTATTCAGTATCCCTTTAATAGTATTCCATCTATTATTATATGTAGAGATAAATCTGACACTCTGTGGCACGTCGGAAACAATCGCTGGGTTAGACAGGAGGGGGCCACGAGCGGATGTCTTGGCACGATTATAGCCCTTTTTAATAGAGCGTTGACTATAGCCACGTGTGCGGAATCTGTCCCGGAGGTCAGCTGCCTGCGTCTCAAAACCCTCCTCCGTGGAACAGAGGCATCTGATCTGCAGGAACTGACCCACCGGGATGGCCCGCACCGTGGAAGACAAATGGGCCGAGGTGGCATGAAGGAGCGAATTGACAGATGTCTCCTTCCGGTGTACATCTGTCCGTATTGCGCCTGTTGCCGTCAAAGTGATCCGAATATCCAAAAAAGTCAAGCTGCCTCTCATAGAACTTATAAGTAAGTTTAATGTTGTAGGGGTTCTGATTTAAATGAGCCAAAAAATGACACAGTTCACCCTGTGTGCCCTGCCAAATAATCAATAAATCATCAATATATCTATACCATGATAATGCCTGGGAGGCGGCCCCCGTCCCATCGCCAAATACCTCCCTCTCCCAGAAACCCAAAAAGAGGTTGGCATACGATGGGGCGCAGGCCGCCCCCATGGCAGTCCCCCGCTTCTGCAAATAAAAACGGTCCTTAAAAGTAAAGAAATTATGAGTCAAAATAAATTCTAACAGTTCCATGATTAGCAGCTGCAATGATGGATCCAGATCACTTGTGTTTAAATAGAAATTGACTGCCCTCAGCCCATGCTCATGATTGATACATGTGTACAAGGACTCGACATCCGCCGTGGCCAGCACCATGTCCTGCTCCAGGGAAAGACCATCTAGTTTACAAAGGGCATCAGTAGTGTCTCTGATGTAGCAGGGTAGAGCACTCACCAAAGGTTGTAGATAAAAGTCAATAAATCTACAGATGGGCTCAAAAAGCCCCCCTACACCAGAAACAATAGGACGGCCAGGAGGGGATAAGGGGTCCTTATGCACCTTTGGTAGTAGGTAAAATGTCGGTACCATCGGGTAACGGACAGAGAGCCCCTCCAGGACCTTTTTAGTGATAATACACTGAGTAAAGGCTCTATCCAAAATTTTAGCAATCTCACCCTGAAAGCCCGACAGAGGATTTGAGGGTAAGGGCAAATAGGCCTCCTTGTCGCGCAATTGGCGAAAAGCCTCCCGCTCATACATACCCACCGGCCAAATCACCACATTCCCCCCTTATCAGCTGGTTTAATTACCACATCCCTTAGTGCTCTAAGATCACTTAGAGCTCGTCTTTGTGCACCAGTCAAATTATCCCTCACCCTACCTGTGGGGACAGTTTTAAGGTCATCTGTGACCAGTTTGCAAAAAATCTCAATCTGAGGGCACAGAGACAAGGGGGGGAATGTGGTTGACCTCGGGAGAATAGAGGGGGGAAATTTACCTGTCAAGGTGCCAGAGCCCTCACTCTCCAATTCCTCCAAAATACGTATGGCTTCCTGTTCCATTGTACTGTCCAAGTCCATGTTCCGACCAGCCCCAGAATGTAGACGCTTCAAAATAAGTTTCCTCAGAAATAAATGTAAATCTTTCACTGTTGTAAAAAGATCAAAATTATTATTCGGAACAAACGAAAGACCCAATTGAAGAACTTCAAGTTGGGTATGAGTCAAAACATGTGATGATAAGTTAATTACCTCTAACTTATTATTTTTACTTTTCTTCTCAACAGATTGAGGTGGGGTTATTTTTCGTTTGTTAAATGATTTTCCCTTTCGTCCAGCCACAAATCTGTTAGGGCCCAGTCTTTCCATTAGACATCTTTGTATATCTCTATGATGTATATATAATTGTATAATCATTATAATGTTTTTGCTAATTGGATATAATTTGTTTGATTTTCCATGTGTACTTACTATTTAACGTGGATTTTGCTGGCACACTAGACAATAGTATGGTTGCGCTTATATATATACATTTATATGGGGCTTGTCACCTTTACCTAATATGCAATATACCATAGGGCTACAGGGCTCCATGATTATCGCCTTTTGTCGGCCCCTCCTGTGTGCTCCCGTCACCTATGGCATCTAAACGGAACGTTGTGTATCGATGACGTCACTGGGAACACTTGTTCCTCACACATCGTTCCCGTGATGCCGGAAGTGACGGTGCCAGTACCCGGATGTCCTGCCTTCAGGCGATGAGCACCAATATGGAGTCTGCCCCTTCCTTCCTTTGCGACGTGATTGGCGATCGCGCTACATTAGGGACTATTTAAACCCACTTTTGGCACATTTAGACACTGCCCCCCGAGGAAGCGGAAACGCGAAACGGCGTCGGGGCCTCGGTGCGACCAGCAGCTTTCCACGATGGGTGAGTGGGCTTACATGATTCAGCATGTTTGAACACTTTTGGTCTTTACTATCTTATACTATGGGGTTATCGGCGGCATGTAGTGATCTCTAGAGGGTTATGCTCTCGGTTGGGTCTCCAGCAATACGTCCTTAGTGGGATTTACCATTGGTTATATTAATTAGGCATTTGCCTGCATCCTGCTGGGACATTAAACCTCCCCATTTTAAAAACTTTTTTCATTGGGCATTACAACGACTGCCGATACCTTTTATACATGTTACCCTCTCCCTATCGTGGAGTAATATTATGTATTGATACTTTCTGCTATTATCGCATCACGGTCTAATCATCTTTTCCACTGGTTCTTTTAAAATTGTTATAATATGTATGTGGTTTTTGTAGCATTGTTATTGGATTATTCAATAAAATTTGTGATACTTTTTGCCATTTTTTGCATTTTACTCCATATTTGTTACGTGTTTATATACTGGAGATTTGAGCTCCCTATTGTTTCTTATGGTTCTATGTATGGGTTGGAGAGCATCTCAAACGATATATAATGTCTATTAAGCATATTCTGAGTCCTTGGTATGTTTTCATGGGACTCAGAATATGTTGACACAACCTAAAATAAGTTTTTTTTGCAAACGTTTGAATTTTTCTTCACCACTAACATAATGTAAAAATGTTACATATTTGGTATCACCATAATCATATTGATGAGCAGAATCCTATTGCAAGGTCATTGGGCAGACACCTGCATTTTCGGGTTCGGCCGTACAGTTACAAAAAGTTTGGATTCAGGTACCAGAACAGTACCCTGACCCGAACCCGAACCCGGACCCCATTCACTTGAATGTAGGGCCCGAACATCTAGTGTTTGCCATGCTGCTAGCGGGGATCTCACCGAGGTCACTACAGTTCAGCCCAGCTGGGAACGGAGCCTCAGTGACCGGACGTAACCTCAATGAAGTCACCATCGGTCTCGGAGGCTGCGCTCGCAGCAGCTCATTCATCAGTGGTTCTCAGCCTGGACGGTCGTATCTTGGCACCGTCCCAGTTGAAAACTGTTTATCCCCCAAACATGGATTACGGCATGTTGTTTTCTTATTTTAGTTTTATTACTTTTATTACATAAGTATGGTTTAATTAAGATTATTGAAAGAGTCTGTGTCATTCTTTCAATTAAAGGACTTTATTCTGGCTATGTCTTTATTTACCATACAACTATAGTATTAGTAATGTATAAGTGTCTTATAGACGCCTCTCCATTACTAAGCCATCTGGTTGATGTCACCTGACAATACAAAGGTGGCATCAACCCCTCCAACTATCATCCCACTTGCCACCGCTACAGGGCAAGTGGGAAGAACCGGGCAAACCACCAGAACTGGTGCATCCATCAGATGTGACTTTTATGGGCAGGTGCGGGCTGTTGTTTTTAGGCTGGAGGGCAAATATTTATAGCCCCTTACCAGCCTGAGAATACCAGACCTCAGCTCTCTGCTTTAGCAAGGCTGGTTGTCAAAAATTGATTTTTTAATTACTTATTTAAATAAATAAAAAAGTGGGGACCTCTCTATTCTTGACAACTAGCCTTGCTGAAGCTGACAGCTGAGGGTTGTAGCCCTGAGCTGTGAGTTTTGTCTCGATGGTTAGTAAAAATACAGGGAAACCCATGCCGTTTTTTTTTAATTATTCATTTACAGCGCAGGAGTGACTGATGAATACTCCCATCTGCTGCTCCTGCTCTCACTGTAATTAGCGGCAGCAGGTGTCGGATGATGGGATCAGTAGTCCCATCATCTGACACCAGTGACGAGGTAACGTTTATACCCCCGATCACAGCTGCACACTCACTCTGTCTTTTGACAGTGTGGGAACCGCGTCTTTCTGACCTGTGGGGATGATTTCACCCCCGATCAGAAGCGGTTTTGCTGCGCTGCCATGCACATGACAGCACGACAAACACCCGGTGTTCAGCCAGACGAACCCGAACAGTAGCACGGACTTCCTGATGAAGTCCATGTTCGGTGTCTGTGCCCGAACAGTAGGTGTTCGGTCCGACGCCAAAATTTACTGTTCGGGTACGCCCATCTCTAGTGATTAAGCTAAGGTCTCTACAAATTAGTTTTTAGAATTAATGGGACTCAATGTAACCCAACATCAACCAATATTCCTGCAAATCAGAGCTTTAACTCGCACCATTCCGCAGAATGATTCCATCTATCTTGGAACACGCAGTGTTTTCACCACTAAGTAAGTCTCACCCTCATGACAAGGGAACGTCTTTGAATATTTAGCTTAGTTTCAAATTGCTGACAGACATGTGATCTGGGCAAGAAACAAGGAGGAGAGTCGAAATTTCAACAGGAAAAAAAATTAAGCAAAAATGTGACAATGATAGATGTTCAGACATTAATCATTGTTTCTAAGGATCTGCACGCACATTGTTCAGCAGACATTTCTTACATCATTCCAGAGTAAATGATATTCTTTAAAGATGATAATATTTGCATTGGATGGAGTCTGTTCATTCTTTGCAGTTCTGTACAAATATTGTAACTTAAAGTTACATTTCTAGAGCTGTACATAGATGTAATGATTTGTAGGCACTATTACAGTTAATGTAAAGCTATAGTAGAGGACCCACCTGACAACAATTCTATAGCAGAGGACCCACAAACAGCAATTCTATAGCATAGGACCCACCTGACAGCAACTCTAAGCTTCCATGAGGCTTGTGAATGTGTAATGGGGAAAAGGTGTAGGGGTTAACTGGACTTCAATTTTTATCAATATTAATAATGTGGAATTCATTTATTTTCCTTTCATTTACCAGACACAGCTATATACTTTTATTTCCCTTTCAACTCCCAACTACTTCAAGTATGAAAATCTTGTGGGACTTTCTTGTACTGAAAATATAAAGAGAGTGGTGTTACTGAAAAAAAACATCTGGTGAAAGAGGATCTTGTGTGTGTTAAAAACTTTTTGACAAAATTGCTCAAAGGAGGATTTCAAGAATTGTTCAGATTAACAGATGATGCCCAGGTAAAGGGTTGTCCAGTTTTAGACTATAAGTCTGTAGTGAATTTATGTGATGGCAGACTCCGGGAGGAGCAGGTGCGTCACTGCAAGTATGTGATTTGCATACATGCGGTCACATGGCGACTACACATGTGCACCTCGCTCAAAGCAAGTGTATTGAGAGAAGAGAGACACAGAATGTGTCCACAGAATGTGGCCAGAAGTAGGCAATTTGTATACTTGTAGTCATATGACTGCCTGTATCCGGCACTGGAGAATCATCACAATAAGCAGTGCACACAAAGTCATGATTAGTGATGGGCAAACTTGTGGATGTTCAGGTCCAGTGGGTTCAGCAGAACATCAAAAAAACATTTGGTTCGGGTACAGAATGGTACCCAAACCCTAACCCTATCTAGATGAATGGGGGGCCCGAACATCAGTTGTTTGGCAGATGACAGCATGAGCCACCAGCTGTGACTGGTGGTAAAAAGATTAACTCTGGTCACAGCCATCGGCTCATGAGAGAGTACTACTCACATCAGACTACATCTGCTGTTGCTGAAAACAGTGAGAGCAGGCTCCACTGATAGGAGTGTTCATCAATTGGCACCTGTGCTAAAAACAAATAAATAAATAAATGACATTGGGTTTCTTCTTTTTTTTTTTATAACATGCACAGGCAAATCTGACAGCTGAGGGCTGAAACGCTCTGCTGTCAACTTTAACATGGCTGGTTATCAATTATAGAGGGGTCCCAATGTCGTTTTTTTTAATTATTTGAATAAATAATTAAAAAAAAGGCATGGGGTCCCCCCTATTTTTGACAACCAACCAAGCTAAAGCAGACAACCTGGCTATTCTCAGGCTTGTAAGGGGCAATGGCTATTGCCCCCGGCCTTAAAATAGCAGCCGTCAGCCACACCAGATAAGGCGTATCTATTAGATGCGCCAATTCTGATGCTTTGACACACTCTTCCCACTTTCTCATGCAGCAAGCAATGCTGTAAGTTAGGTCACCGGGGTTAATCAGGTTTGAACTCTGGTAATCTTTCTCATGGCAGTTCAGCATTACAAAATGGAGGAGCGATTATGCTTCTCTCAGTGTGTTCCGACAGGTGGGTATAGCAACCGCATCACTGGTGTGACTGCTATTCAAATCATCCGGATCCTCGTGTGACCATATAGATTATCTTCATATTGGATAGGTGAGGGATATGGTTGTTTATTATTTTTCTTGTTTTTAAAGGGTATAAGGGCTTCAATGGATTAGGCATAAGGTGAGTATGACTCTGTTTTTTATTTTTGAATAAATGTGTAAAACAAGGTGTTGATTTCAAATAAAGGATTTTATTAATGCTTTTTGTTTATTTTCAAACTTACTAGGGGTTTCGTAATAGGCGTCTTATAAATGCCTCTCAATTACTAACCCTTGGGCTTGATGTCAGCTGCCAATATAAAGCTGACATCAACCCCAAAACTATTACCCCACTTCCAATCACCACAGGGCAAGTGTGAAGAGTGAGGCTAAGCCCCAGATTTGGCGCATCTTATTGATGCTCCGTTTCTGGGGCAGCTGAGTGCTGATGTTCTTAGCCTGGCTATTAATATCAGTCCACAGCTGTCTGCTAAGCCTTTTCTGGTTCAAACTTATTATTATTACCCTAAGTCATTTTTTTCTGGGGTCCCCGCATAAAAAACAGTAAAGGCTAACCAAACAGCTGTGAGCTGATATTAATAACCTGGGAACCTTTAGAGATATTGCCCTCCTTCCCAGAATATTAACATCAGCCCTCAGCCGTCAGCTTTCCCTCTGATACTTATGAAAATTACGGGCTACCCCACATAATTTTTTTTCATTTATTTTTTTATTTATTAAAAACTGCAGAAAAACATAGACCTAAGGTAACCTTAGTCCATGGCCTCCAGGTGTTCCAGCAGCTAGAAACTCCGGACCCCGGTGCACCCGGAGTCTGCCTTACAATGGGTGTAAGTTACTTCTTTTAAAACATGCATTTTTTCAGGGAATCTGTTACATATAGGTCTGCTGGTACTTTCCTGTTTTATGCCCCTTCCCCATTTTGTGGGTAAACTATATCTCCTTTATAGGGTACAACATTATTAGCTGCTTTTTGCATGTATTTACTACTATCGGAGCTATACATTACTGCTCTTTCAGTAGGGGTTCTTATCCCCTGAGTCCCACAGTGGAGTAAAAGTTGTGCAGTTACTGTCTAGCTCCTTTTTTGCTTTTGCCCCATAGGTTTTGTATTTATCTCTGGGTTGACATCTGGCCGTTATCACTTTTGGGTGGTGTTTATTGATTGTACTCATCATCTTACATGTTGTATTTAATGTTCTTATGGGTCTTGTTCTCATGTGTGTCTATTTGTATTATTCTAATAAAGCTGTACTTTTTATTAGTGGACTTGTTTTTCTCCTTTTTTGCCCCCCCATGTGATTCTGTTGGCAGAAATATGGAAAAATTATAGCTCTCAAAATACAGCGATGCAAAAAGTTGTTTTCACATGAATAGCCTCTGTTACAGTGTGACAGCAGCCAAACATAAAAACCAAGTCAGCTGCAGAGGTCATGGTAGCCTTTACTACTTCTGAATGCTTTAGCAAATCAGCAGCCAATTATTGCCTGCAACAGTCACATGACATAACATAATGTTATGTGACCACCAGGAGACATACAGTAAGAAGATATTGGAGGAACAAATGAGATCTGGGAGGTAAATGCATGCTTTTTTATTATTATTTTATGATGGACAACTCCTTTAAACTTAATTGTTACAGTGTGAAACCAACACTGTTGATTGACAACTTTCTATTTAGGGACATACTAAACAAGAGATGCAGTATTGATGACCAAACCTGTGCAGGTTCGGGTTCGCTGGGTTCGGATGCCTTTTTTAAAAGGCCATTTTGGGACCCAAACTTGACCCTGGACTCCAAATCTTATTCAAATAAATTGGGACCAGAACTTCAGTGCTGTTAAATGTCTTTAAAATGGTCAAAGTAAGGGCTAGGGGGCTGCAAAAGGAAGCAAACTGGAGGAAAGAGCAGGACAATTGCCCTGCAAACAAATGTGGATAGGAAAATGACTTAACGCGGTTCTGTCACAATAGTAATCATGGTAAAATAGAAAGTAAATGAATAACATAAACATTTTAACAGTGCCCTCATAGAAACTGAGGCTTGCTACCCCCAGACCAATTAAAAATTTCACCCACAGAACATGGGGCACGGTACCCCCACAGAAGCAGCTTACAAATTTCACCCACAGAGCATGAGGCAAAGTACTCCCACAGAAGTACTGTATTTTTTGGACCATAAGACGCACATTTTTTCCTCCAAATTTGGGAGGAAAGTGTGGGTGCGTCTTATGGTCGGAATGTAACATGTGGGGAGGGGGGCAGGGGGCAGCAGTGGAGTGGGATCAGCAGGAGGCAAGAAAATATCCCCTCTGCTGCAGGAAACAAGCACTGGGGAAACCCCTGGTCCCTACTTAAGTGCAGTGAATATTAATCAGCTGCTTCCCCGCCCACCTATCAGCTGAGCAGTGAGCAGGGAGCAGCAAATCACAGAGCCACACAGTTTCCCCAGCGCCTGATTCCTGCAGCAGCTGGGCAGATCGGTGTCTGAAGGAGAAGGAGGCAGCAGGAGCAGCTGGCATACCTGACAGCCTGGGGCTTTGCTGATGGGAGGCTGAATGCTCCTGTGGAGGACCTGTGATGAGGTCATGAAGAGGGCGGGCTGAGCATCACATGACCAAAGCCCTGCCTCTTCATGATGTCATCACAGGTCCTTCAGACACACTGTACAACAGAGAATTAATGAAATGGTTAGGCTACTTTCACACTTGCGTTTTTTTGTGCAGCGCATCATGCGCACATGAAACGCATACGTGTCACATTTCTATCAACTCTGTCTCTATCATCTCTGTCTCTATCATCTGTCTCTATCATCTGTCTCTATCATCGCTGTCTCTATCATCTGTCTCTATCATCTCTGTCTCTATCATCTCTGTCTCTATCATCTGTCTCTATCATCTGTCTCTATCATCTCTGTCTCTATCATCTCTGTCTCTATCATCTCTGTCTCTATCATCTCTGTCTCTATCATCTCTGTCTCTATCATCTGTCTCTATCATCTCTATCATCTCTGTCTCTATCATCTCTGTCTCTATCATCTGCCTCTATCATCTGTCTCTATCATCTGTCTTTATCAACTCTGTCTCTATCATCTCTGTCTCTATCATCTCTGTCTCTATCATCTGTCTCTATCATCTCTGTCTCTATCATCTGTCTCTATCATCTCTGTCTCTATCATCTCTGTCTCTATCATCTCTGTCTCTGTCATCTGTCTCTATCATCTGTCTCTATCATCTCTGTCTCTATCATCTCTGTCTCTATCATCTGTCTCTATCATCTGTCTCTATCATCTCTGTCTCTATCATCTGTCTCTATCATCTGTCTCTATCATCTCTATCATCTCTGTCTCTATCATCTCTGTCTCTATCATCTCTGTCTCTATCATCTGTCTCTATCATCTCTGTCTCTATCATCTCTGTCTCTATCATCTCTGTCTCTATCATCTCTGTCTCTATCATATCTGTCTCTATCATATCTGTCTCTATCATATCTGTCTCTATCATCTGTCTCTATCATCTGTCTCTATCATATCTGTCTCTATCATCTCTGTCTCTATCATCTCTGTCTCTATCATCTCTGTCTCTATCATCTGTCTCTATCATCTGTCTCTATCATCTCTTTCTCTATCATCTGTCTCTATCAATCTCTGTCTCTATCATCTCTGTCTCTATCATCTCTGTCTCTATCATCTGTCTCTATCATCTGTCTCTATCAACTCTGTCTCTATCAACTCTGTCTCTATCATCTGTCTCTATCATCTCTGTCTCTATCATCTCTGTCTCTATCATATCTGTCTCTGTCATCTGTCTCTATCATCTGTCTCTATCATCTCTGTCTCTATCATCTCTGTCTCTATCATCTGTCTCTATCATCTGTCTCTATCATCTCTGTCTCTATCATCTGTCTCTATCATCTCTATCATCTCTGTCTCTATCATCTCTGTCTCTATCATCTGTCTCTATCATCTGTCTCTATCAACTCTGTCTCTATCATCTCTGTCTCTATCATCTGTCTCTATCATCTCTGTCTCTATCATCTCTGTCTCTATCATCTCTGTCTCTATCATATCTGTCTCTATCATATCTGTCTCTATCATATCTGTCTCTATCATCTGTCTCTATCATATCTGTCTCTATCATCTCTGTCTCTATCATCTCTGTCTCTATCATCTCTGTCTCTATCATCTGTCTCTATCATCTGTCTCTATCATCTCTGTCTCTATCATCTGTCTCTATCATCTCTGTCTCTATCATCTCTGTCTCTATCATCTCTGTCTCTATCATCTGTCTCTATCAACTCTGTCTCTATCAACTCTGTCTCTACCATCTGTCTCTATCATCTCTGTCTCTATCATCTCTGTCTCTATCATATCTGTCTCTGTCATCTGTCTCTATCATCTGTCTCTATCATCTCTGTCTCTATCATCTGTCTCTATCATCTCTATCATCTCTGTCTCTATCATCTCTGTCTCTATCATCTCTGTCTCTATCATCTCTGTCTCTATCATCTGTCTCTATCATCTGTCTCTATCAACTCTGTCTCTATCATCTCTGTCTCTATCATCTGTCTCTATCATCTCTGTCTCTATCATCTGTCTCTATCATCTCTGTCTCTATCATCTCTGTCTCTATCATCTCTGTCTCTATCATCTCTGTCTCTATCATCTCTGTCTCTATCATCTCTGTCTCTATCATCTCTGTCTCTACATCTCTGTCTCTATCATCTGTCTCTACCATCTGTCTCTATCATCTCTGTCTCTATCATCTGTCTCTATCATCTCTGTCTCTATCATCTCTGTCTCTATCATCTCTGTCTCTATCATCTGTCTCTATCAACTCTGTCTCTATCATCTGTCTCTATTTCTATGCAGCATGTATTTCTATGCAGCCGCACGCTCCAGTCTGAGTGCCGGCGGCAGTGCCGGGTGTTCATGCGAGAGACTCACACGAAGTCGTGCGAGTTTCTCGCATGTGTGACCCCGGCCTTATACTCACCCTCCAGCGTCTTCACATAGTAGTTTACAGACACCACACTGGTCCCGCAGCACCATCTCCTACCCGTAGCTTCCAACATAATAACATACTATTATATATAATAACACCACATATAATACTATGTTATTTATGTTATTAAAAATTTTACCACATTTTTTGATTCAAATATATTTTTCCCTATTTTCCATCTCTAAAACCTGGGTGCGTCTTATAGTCCGGTGCGTCTTATAGTCCGAAAAATACGGTAGCTTACAAATTTCACCCACAAAGCATGCTGCAGTGTACCCCTACATTAGCAGCTTACAAATTTCACCCACAGAGCATGGGGCAGAGTACCCCAAAGAATATTTTTAAAAATTTCACCTACAGAGGATGTTTTCACATTTCTTTAACAATTCCAAAATTTCAGCTCCAATTGTGTACATAACAAATGCCGCCCATAAAAAGCTGATAGCATGATCTTGGTCCCCCTTGAGGCTTGCTACCAGCAGTCCATTGAAAAATTTAATTTGCGAATGTGCTACCAGTTAGCATAACTGAAAGGGCTTGCTAACACATCCCACCTACTTTGCCTTGGGGCAACTCTCCAATGCTTCTGCTTTATGTTCCTGGAGGCCCAAAGTGATTCCCTTGAAAAATGTGTTCCATACTGGCAACCATGCGTTAATACTTCAGCTAGTGATAATGAAATTGTACTCTGTTTCTATTTTCTTGTTTGTTCGCACTGGGACCATGATTAAGAGGGGACCTGGTGGGACACAAAGTAATGGAACTCGAGGCACTCTAAGCCTTCCAATCTCAAACCACCCACAGGCAGTGTTGCAAAGCACATACGAGTAACGGAGTATCAGATTTCTATTCTGGAGAAGCAACCTGATAATCTTGTACCACATCCACGGAAGTCAGCAGCCAAGCAAATTAACGACTGCTCAATCAACTGAGTCATGGCAATTTAGTGGCTCTGTATTTGGAATGAGTAGTTAAATCCTTTAATTAACATTAGGCCATTTCACAAATGTATAGTAAAATTATTTTTTAGGCTCACTACTCATACAGACATGGTAGAAAAGTACACAGAGGCTTTTTGGGCACAGTACCCCCACAGAAGCCAATAACGAATTTCACCCACAGAGCAAGCTTTCACATTTCCCCCAACAGAAGCTAATAACAAATTTCACCAGAAGAGCATGTTTCTACATTTCCCCCAGAGAAGCTGATGAAAAATTTCACCCACAGAGCGTTTTCACATTTTCCCCAAAGAAGCTGATTAAAAATGTAACATTCTGACAATACAACACAGTACCCCCACAGGCAGCATTGCAGTGCACACACAGCGTCTTAAAGGCACAGTACTCCCACAGATATGGGGTAAGAATACACACAGCGGATTTATCACAGTATTATCGCAGACATGCTTGCATAAGAGTAGAAAAATATGTTTAGATGCACATCACTCCCATAAACACAGTTGAAGATTATAAAAACTTTTGGTTATGCACAGAACTATCACAGACACGAGTGAGAGTGATTTTGGAAAACTGCCGACACGAAAAGCCTAATATTGTCACTCACAACAGCTGCATCCTGTCCCTACACTAATCAGAGCAGAAACAAAAAATAAGAATCTTGAACCAGGAGTAACAGGTCCAAGTGGAGGAAGAGATGGACGTAGCAGTATAGGTAGAAGGGCAGCATGGTGGCTCACTGGTTATCATTGCAGCACAGGGGTCCTGGGTTCAAATACAACCAAGGACAACATTTGTAAGGACTTTGTATCTTCTCACACGCCAAAGACATACTGATAGGGAAATTAGGTTATGATCCCTCATAGGGACAGTGCCGATAATGTCTGTAAAGCGCTGTTATATTAATGGCGCCACATAACTAATACTATTTTTTTCCTTGTTTATGTCGTTTGTATTTTTTGGTATTTTTTTTTATGGAACTGACATAAAACAACCTAGAATTTGCAAAACTAAAACTAGCAATCTATAACCAGGAGATGTAGGTACAAATGGAGGAAAAGGTGGATGTGGTGGTATGGGTGGAAGAGGCAAAGGAGTTTACCCCCCAAACATTTTTTGAGGGGTATTTTTTTATTTTTTTTTGTCTTTTTAACCCCTTAACGACCAAGCCATTTTGTAGGTTAAAGACCAGGCCAATTTTTACAATTCTGACCACTGTCTCTTTATGAGGTTATAACTCTGGAACGCTTCAACGGATCTTGGCAATTCTGAGACTGTTTTCTCGAGACATATTGTACTTCATGATAGTGGTAAAATTTCTTCAATATAACTTGCGTTTATTTATGAAAAAACGGAAATATGGCAAAAATTTTGAAAATTTTGCAATTTTCAAACTTTTAATTTTTATGCCATTAAATCAGAGAGATATGTCACAAAAATTAGTTAATAAATAACATTTCCCACATGTCTACTTTACATCAGCACAATTTTGGAACCAAAATTTTTTTTTGTTAGGAAGTTATAAGTGTTAAAAGTTGACCAGCAATTTCTCATTTTTCCAACAAAATTTACAAAATCATTTTTTTTTAGGGGCCACCTCACATTTGAAGTGAATTTGAGGGGTCAATATGACAGAAAATACCCAAAAGTGACACCATTCTAAAAACTGCACCCCTCAACGTGTTCAAAGCCACATTCAAGAAGTTTATTAACCCTTTAGGTACTTCACAAGAATTGAAGCAATGTGGAAGGAAAAAATTAACATTTAACTTTTTTTCCCAAAATTTTTCTTTCGACACAATTTTTTAAAATTTTGTCAAGGGTATCAGTAGAAAATGAACCACAATATTTGTTGTACAATTTCTCCTGAGTACAGCGATACCCCATGTGTGGGGGTAAACCACTATTTGGGCGCATGGCAGAGCTCGGAAGGGAAGCAGCGCCATTTGACTTTTTTGGCTGGAATTGAGATTGGACGCCATGTCGCATTTGGAGAGTCCCTGTGTGCCTAAACAGTGGAAACCCCCCACAAGTGACCCCATTTTGGAAACTAGACCCCCCAAGTAACTTATCTAAATGTGTAGTGAGAGCTTTGAACCCCCAAGGGCTTCCAAGAAGGTTATAACGTAGAGCCGTAAAATTAAAAAATCATATTTTTTCCACAAAAATTATCTTTTCATCCCAATTTTTATTTTCCAAAGGATAAAAGGACCCCAAAAGTTATTGTGCAATTAGTCCTGAGTACGTTGATACCCCATATGTGGGGGTAAACCACTATTTGGGTGCATGGCAGAGCTCGGAAGGGAAGCAGCGCCATTTGACTTTTTTGGCTGGAATTGAGATTGGACGCCATGTCGCATTTGGAGAGCCCCTGTGTGCCTAAACAGTGGAAACCCCCCACAAGTAACCCCATTTTGGAAACTAGACCCCCCAAGGAACTTATCTAGATGTGTAGTGAGAGCTTTGAACCCCCAAGGGCTTCACAGAAGGTTATAACGTAGAGCCGTAAAATTAAAAAATCATATTTTTTCCACAAAAATGATCTTTTCATCCCAATTTTTATTTTACAAAGGATAAAAGGACCCCAAAAGTTATTGTGCAATTAGTCCTGAGTACGCTGATACCCCATATGTGGGGGTAAACCACTATTTGGGTGCATGGCAGAGCTCGGAAGGGAAGCAGCGCCATTTGACTTTTTTGGCTGGAATTGAGATTGGACGCCATGTCGTATTTGGAGAGCCCCTGTGTGCCTAAACAGTGGAAACCCCCAACAAGTAACCCCATTTTGGAAACTAGACCCCCCAAGGAACTTATCTAGATGTGTGGTGAGAGCTTTGAACCCCCAAGGGCTTCACAGAAGGTTATAACGTAGAGCCGTAAAATTAAAAAATCATATTTTTTCCACAAAAATTATCTTTTCATCCCAATTTTTATTTTACAAAGGATAAAAGGACCCCAAAAGTTATTGTGCAATTAGTCCTGAGTACGCTGATACCCCATATGTGGGGGTAAACCACTATTTGGGTGCATGGCAGAGCTCGGAAGGGAAGCAGCGCCATTTGACTTTTTTGGCTGGAATTGAGATTGGACGCCATGTCGTATTTGGAGAGCCCCTGTGTGCCTAAACAGTGGAAACCCCCCACAAGTGACCCCATTTTGGAAACTAGACCCCCTAAGGAACTTATCTAGATGTGTGGTGAAAGCTTTGAACCCCCAAGGGCTTCACAGAAGGTTAAAACGTAGAGCAGTAAAATTAAAAAATCATATCTTTTCCACAAAAATGATCTTTCCACCCACAATTGTTATTTTCCAAAGGGTAACAGGACCCCAAAAGTTATTGTGCAATTTGTCCTGAGTACGCTGATACCCCATATGTGGGGGTAAACCACTATTTTGACGCATGGCAGAGCTGGAAAGGGAAGGAGCGCCTTTTTCAAATGCAGATTTTGATGGAATGGTCTGCGGGTGTCATGTCACGTTTGGAAAGCCCCTGATGTGCCTAAACAGTAGAAACCCCCCACAAGTGACTCCATTTTGGAAACTAGACCCCCCAAGGAACTTATCTAGATGTGTGGTGAGCACTTTGAACCCCCAAGTGCTTCACAGAAGTTTATAACGTAGAGCCGTGAAAATAAAAATATCATATTTTTTTCCACAAAAATAATTTTTTTGCCACCAAATTTTTATTTTTATAAGGGTAACAGGAGAAATAGGACTCCAAAAGCTATTGTGCAATTTGTCCTGAGTACGCTGATATCCCATATATGGGGGGGAACCACTATTTTGACGCATGGCAGAGCTCGGAAGGGAAGGAGCACCGTTTTTAAATGCAGATTTTGATGGAATGGTCTGCGGGTGTCATGTCACGTTTGGAAAGCCCCTGATGTGCCTAAACAGTAGAAACCCCCACAAATGACTCCATTTTGGAAACTAGACCCCCCAAGGAACTTATCTAGATGTGTGGTGAGCACTTTGAACCCCCAAGTGCTTCACAGAAGTTTATAACGTAGAGCCGTGAAAATAAAAATATCATATTTTTTTCCACAAAAATAATCTTTTTGCCCCAAATTTTTATTTTTCTAAGGGTAACAGGAGAAATAGGACCCCAAAAGCTATTGTGCATTTTGTCCTGAGTACGCTGATACCCCATATGTGGGGGGGAACCACTGTGATCGCCTTACTGCGATCTTTGGGAGGCACAATGAACAAATCCACAAAAGGTGAAGAATTGGTTTTCTTTTTTGCGCCGTTCCTCGTGCGGTATTAGTGATTAGGCGACTTTATTCCTCGGATCGGTGCGATTACAGCGATACCAGATTTATACTCTTTTTTCATGTTTAGCTTCTGTCACACACTAAAAGATGCTTTTTTTTGGAATAATTTTTTGTAAGAAATTTTTGCATCGCCGTATTTTGAGAGCTATAATTTTTCCATATTTCGGCCGACAGAGTTATCTATGGGCTTATTTTTTGCGGGACGAGCTGACGTTTTTATTGGTACCATATTCAGGCACATAACGTTTTTTGATCGTTTCCTATTCCGATTTTTGTGGAATCAGAATGAACAAAAACCAGCAATTCAGGAATTGTTTTTTTTTTTTTTTTTTCCTCCGTTCCGTGTGTGGTAAAATTGATAAAGCAGCTTTATTCTTCGGGTCACTACGGTTACGGCGATTCCTCATTTATATATTTTTTTTTATTTTTGGCGTTTTTTACACAATAAAAAATTTTATAGAAAAAATAATTATTTTTGCATCAGTTTATTCCGCGAGCTATAACTTTTTTATTTTTTCGCTGATGATGCTGTATAGTGGCTTGTTTTTTGCGGGACAAGATGACGTTTTCAGCGGTACCATGATTATTTATATCTGACTTTTTGATCGCGTGTTATTGCACTTTTCCAAGCGGTATAATAATACCGCTTGGAAAAAGTATAATTTACTACTTTTTTGTGTTTTTTTTTTACGGCTTTCACTGAAGGGGTTAACTAGGGTTACACTTTTATAGATGGGATTTTTACGGACGTGGCGATACCTAACATGTGTATGTTTTTTGTTTTTTATTTTTTTTATTACATAAAAATGTGTATTTTTTAGGGGATTTTTTTTTAATTATTTTTTAATATTTTTTTTTACAATTTTTTTTAAAAAATGATTTTTTTTAACTTGTCCCTTTATGGGACTTTCACTTTTTTTACTTTTTATTGCAGTTACAATGCATTGCAATGCTCTGGCATTGCAATGCATTGTACCTATGGGGAAAGCTGCTGTGACATGATCACAGCAGCTTCCCGTAGCTAAATGACCCGGAGGTTGTCATGACAACCCCCGGGTCATCAAGGCAGAGATCGGCCCCTGCAAATACATTGCAGGGTGCTGATCTGAGGCAGAGGGAGCTCCCGACCCTCTGCCCCCCCCTGAGCTCTGCGATCGCGCTCGATCGCAGCAGTCAGGGGGTTAACAGCCAGGGGCGGTGGGGACTCCGCTCCTGGCTGTCAGTGCAGGAAGCCTGGCCACTGCAGCACCGGCTCCTGCACTGATCGCGCTGGGGAAGCTGAAATTTCAGCTTCTCCTGCACGATCGCTGCTGTGTTTGGTCAGTCAGATTGACTGACCAATCACAGCGCTGTGGGTGCGGGGACCGACGGCAAAGGTCCCCGCACCGCTTGCCGTGCCTGTCAGCTGTCTGTGACAGCTGTCGGCACTGATCTACCACTGCGTGTTTACACGCAGTGGTAGATCAAAGCCATGACGTGCAGAGTCCGTCCTGGTGCCGGAACTGGCACCTTGCCATGACGGACTCTGCACGTCAGTGGACATTAAGGGGTTAAAATTTGTTTCATAGAAACAACCTATCATTTACAACAGGGTTCCCCAACTCCAGTCCTCAAGGCCCACCAACAGGTCATGTTTTCAGGATTTCCTTAGTATTGCCCAGGTGATAATTGAATCATCTGTGCAATACAAAAGAAATCCTGAAAACTTTACCTGTTGGTGTGCCTTGAGGACTGGAGTTGGGGAACCCTGATTTACAAACTAAAACTATTAATCTATAACCCTTCACCCCAGGCCATTTTTTGCTCCCCTTGTTTCCAGAGCCATAAGTTTTTTTTATTTTTCCTTTAATATGAGGCTTGTGTGTCCAAGTGCAAAAAAAATGCAATCCCATAAAAATTTTTTTACCATATTCACTAAATGCTTAAACTGACCTGCCAAAATGATTCTCCAATTCATTATGAGTTTGCAGATACCAAAGATGTATAGATTCTTTTTTATTTAAGTGCGAAAAAAATCCAAAGCTTCTATGAAAATAAAATTGCGCCATTTTCCAAGAGCCATAGCGTCTCCATTTTTCGGGATCTAGGGCTGTGTGAAGGCTTATTTTTTGGGCTCCAAGCTGATGTGCCTCTGCCTTGTTCTTCCACTGAGTCCCCACTGTCAGGTGGGAAAGCCATCAGTAGTTTATCTAGCAGCCTCTGCTTGCATTCATGTATTTGGCACTCCTACACCAGTGATGGAAGTAATTATAGTATGTTGTACTTGTAGAGGGGTTCTAGCAGGGTGGCCACCCAGTAATTCTCACTGGCAACTATATGGACAACTCGTCAGTCATTGCGCAAGTACGGTAGCATGTTGTGGCTGTGTGCCAGGCTGCCCAGAGGCAACTACAAGCTGTGCTCGGAGGGAGGTGTATCGTCTGGGCACTCTGTATTCCTCCAAGAATGCTCCAGTGATGGCCATGAGCTGATCTGAGTACTACCCTGCTCTGAACATGGTGGTTCCTCCTCATCATCATCATCATCCTTTTGCCTTCCACTGGCTGTACAGTTAAGTACTTGGCCACTGTTGAAACAGTAACCCACCATCCGAGCCATGTGTGGATGACAGGCCTGATAATGGCGTGAATTGGCACTGCTCTTTCTCCAGTGAAGCCACCTTATCCATCATGGCCTGAATTGTTTTATTCCAGCAGACATATAAGTGGCATAGTAATGCTAATGATGGCGTTAACAGCGCTATCCTTATTGGTGGAATATTCAAAGCAGCACAATACGGCTTGCACGTCCCACATGTAGAGCTACTCATTGGTGGTGGAGTGGTGTTGTTCTGCAGAGCAACTCATCCGTGCATACTGCAGCTGAAACTCCACTATTCCCTGCTGCTGATCTCACAGTCTCTCCAGCATATGCACGGTGGAATTCCTCCTTGTTGGTACGTTGCATATCCGCCGGTATACTGAAAGGCAGAATTGACGCTGCAGAGCAAACAGGCGAACTGCAGCAGGATGGAACACTGAAAGTGCCCACACATTGCCCAAGCTGCTAGCAGTAGCTCCGACATGTGTGGGTAGTTTTTCAGGAAGCACTGCACCACCAAGTTCAGCATTCAGCACATGCACCAGGCAAGGGATGTGCATCAAACCAGCTAGTCCCAGAACTGCTACAATATTTCACTCATTTTCGCACACCACCAAGCCAGGCTTGATGTTCAATGGCACCAACCACTCATCTGTCTGCTTTTTGATCCCAGTCCACAGCTCCTGCATATTGTGGAATTTGGCCCCAAAAGAAGAGTTGAAGAACAGCCTGCTGTCATTTCCTAGTGGTTATGCTGATATTGGTGGTGCAGGTCTTACTGTGAATGGAGGAAGCAGAGTATGAGGCAACCTGAACAGATAAACGTACAGCAATCTTTGATGGTGCTAGGAAATGGGCTACAACGCCTTACGCCTCTGTCCAGCTGCCACTACATTTATCCTGTGGACAGGTAGGGAGCTGTAACATCCATGTCCATGCTTACTGGTCCATGTATCAGTGGTTATGTATACCTTGACACTGATTATGTTGCACAGTTCACACTTGATTTGGCCCGCAACATGTTTGTGCAGGGCAGTGATGGGATGACTGGAAAAATAGTGGTACTAAGAGACAGCCACCGCCATCAGTTTTTAGAACTGTCCATCTCCATCAGTCGGAACGGCAGCATTTCAAAGACCAATAATTTGAAAATTCTGTCATTCAGGACTATGGCTCGTGGGTGGCCCATAAATGGCAAAGAGATGGCTGGTGACAATTATTTATTTGCCACACTACAAGAAAAGAAGCAATATAGGAAACATATTTCTTTGGCCTATAAATGGTAACGAGATGGCGGGTGACAATTATTTATTTGCCACACTACAAGAAAAGGAGCAATATGGAAAACATATCACTTTGGCCTATAAATGGTTTCGAGATGGTTAATGCCAATTGTTTATTTCCAAGACTAATAGAAAATACACAGTGGCTTAAAAGACAATACTCCCACAGGCGGAGTTGCAGAGTACCCACAGCTGCTTAAAGGCACAATATTCTCACAGGTGGAAGGTGCGGAATACACACAGCACCTTTAGCACACTACTCCAACAGATATGAATGCTGAGTACACACAGCATTTTTTTGCAGAGTGCAGAGTCTGAATCTGTCACTCAGTTCAGCTGTGTGAAATCCCTACACTGATGAGAGCATAATAGTGGTGGCAAGCATGATCCGGTCAATACTTGGCATGGCTGTGATGGCTCCAGAATTACCCGCAGTCTAAGAGCTTGCTTATTGACTGCACCTTTTAACAAGCTTTATAAGAGTGGCAAACCCGACAGGAATCTAGTCGTACAGTAAAAAGTCTATAATCAGGGTTTTACGGAAGCAAAAATTTATTGTTCGGATTTTCTCATCCCTATGCAACATTCTTTCAGTAGTAGCCATGTGCATGAGATTTAACACTAGGACTACTGGACTCGTGACCCCGCCTAGAACTACTGAAAGGAGTCATTTTGACTCCTTGCTTGTTTTCGTTTATTTTTAGAGTTTCATTTGTGGTTATTTATTAATAATTATATTTTTTGTAATGTATTATTATTGTGAGATCCAACAGTAATGCTTTTGATTGTTTTTTTTCTGCTTTTCTCATTTTTCTACAGAAAATAACAATAATTATAATAGACGTTTTTCAAACATTTTTTTTTATTCAAGTGCACACATATAAACAACAACTGAAGAACAAAAAGCAGAGAAAATGTAGGTGGAGGAGCATAAAAATAAAAATATGGCGCAGAATTCACCTTCTAAACATTTGGTGTTTCGCATTTTAGGCATTGCCTTTGATTTATGGCAGTACATTGCCCACACAAAGACTTACCACAAGTCTTACAATTGCCGACAGATCTATTTTTCTTGCACTTTTCTTTGATCTGGCAAAATTTTGTTTGAACCATCACTTCTGAGCATGTAGAAACTTGGGACGTGGAACCCTTTTCCCTATCTGTGACATAAGGACCACTCAACTCTCTCACAAGCGTTTGCAAAAATGCCTTGCGTGACATTTTTTGGTGGGTTATCTCATTGAATATTATCCATGCATTTATACCCGCAAAGTCTAAGGCATTTTCAAATGCATGAACAGGCCATCTCCTTGTGCATGTTCGTGTGGTATATTTTCGTGCCATCTGATCCACTACATCTACTCCATATTTTGTTTCATTGTAAAACTTTACCGTTTCTGGAGTTTTTTTTAGCGGAATCAGACGCAACAACAACATCTGGATGGACGGAACTCAAAATGACAACATTTTTGTTGGGCTTTCCTTGATATACTGTAAGTGTAAAATTGTCTTCATTTCTAAACACTTTAGTGTTGTACAATTCCTCTTTCATGGATTTTATTTCTTTAGGCACTTCTCGCCTTATCTTGTTCAGTGTTCCCACGATGGTTGTTCCTTTGCTTTTTAGCTGTTTAGCTAATTTTACTGAAGTAAAATAATTATCGGTTGTAACATTGCGACCTTTTTTCAAAATAGGGTCCAATAACTTCATTACCACATGGTCAGCTAAACGGTCCTCAGCACGGCGTGTGTCATCTTTGCCTAGATAAGGGAAGCCATTTGCCAGATATTTGCTCTCCTTATCAACAGCTAGCCAATATTTGTGGCCATATTTATCTGGTTTGGAAGGCATGTACTGCGTGAATGGACACCTAGTTTTGCTTGGGAAAAGTTGCTCATCCACCGTTATGTATGGGCCAGGTTTGTAACACGCAATACAATTTTCAATAAACCTGTCCCACACAGTAGAAAATAGAGCAAACTTGTCCATTTGCAGTCTCTCCGATCGAGTAGATTTCTCATCAAATCTGAGAAACCTCATAATTTCAACAAAGCGGTCCCTAGACATTGTCGCTTTGCAAAACGGTATTCCCCAGTCATTACACCAAATACTGCTAATCGAGTGACGGTTCGTGCCAGATATTCCACGAGCATAGAATATCGCAATGAATGTATCTAGCTCCTCATCAGATAGAGTAAACTGTAAATTATTGTTCCTGCATGCTTCTGCAAGCGTACAGTTCTTTATATGTGTCAATATATATGAATCAAAAATTAGCATAAGATAAGAGCCTAGAGTAAACAAGCTATTTTGTTCAGCATTACACAGTAATACAAGCAGGTAAAACACAAGGAAAATGTGAAAAGTTGACATGTAAATTGAACTACATCTATATGAACATCAGGGTAAATAAGACAGAGTGAAAAAATTATGCACAAAACTTTATAGCAACATTTAGTGACAAAAGGACCTCAAAATATAGTAGGGAGTCAAAATGACTCCCTTCAGTAGTTCTTGGTAAATTTTGAAAAAAACGCGCAAATTTTTCACCAAAATTATTTATTCTCACAAAATCTTTTTTCACATCATATTTGAGGAAAAGTCACCGAGTTTCAAGCCGGAATTCTGAAAATGTAGTCACAGAAGAGAAATAAAAAACGAAAGGAGTCAAAATGACTCCATCAGTAGTTCTAGTGTTAAAGGGTTTTTCTCAATGCAGGTTCTACGACTGGAACCCCCACCTCTCTCCAGAACAGGTCATATCAGGATCTATTGCGCAGTCGCACTCACACGGCTCCTTTCATTGACTTGTCTGTGAGTTCTGACATGCACCAAGCAAGTGTGTTCTGCAATTTACAGAACAACCTTTATTATGACTTGATAACTAGGATGCAAGTGTATTGTACTATTACTCACACAAAGAGATTTTGTAAGATAACTTGACTGGATTCCAGGAGTCATGTTTATTTTCAAACTGAATTCTTGTAGTTATGCACAATTACAGTAACTGGAGCTGTTTTTGATGATCGTTCACTGGGTTAAATTCAAGCAGTGTTCTGTACTTGGACAGACTGGTACCCTTTGAGATGCTTTAAATCTCATGACGATATTCTTCTTGTTGCGCACACTACATGATAGCATGTTCAGCATGTTTGATGTCAGAAAAAGTAGGGTGTCCTTCAAAAATATGCTGGCCACGACACTGATGATTTGTCACTGGTAAAGCAATGAGCGACTCAAACTCAGGTTACAACAAATCAGGAGTGCTATTGTTGTCAATTGAAGAAGAATCCTCAAAAAGGAAACTTGGAGGCGACAGCAACATGTTGTCATTAAGCTTAGATGCAGCTGTAAGTTTTGTTAATCGGTCAGATAGTTTCAGATCTGTAGAGGTGCCGTAAGTGAGATCACCAGGGCTCATCAACTGATGAACTCCGATTAACTTTCTCACCACAACTCAGCACTAGACACTGTAG
This sequence comes from Oophaga sylvatica, assembly GCA_033576555.1. Taxonomy (NCBI): domain Eukaryota; kingdom Metazoa; phylum Chordata; class Amphibia; order Anura; family Dendrobatidae; genus Oophaga; species Oophaga sylvatica. The sequence goes on from JARQOD010000005.1 coordinate 100,487,434, forward strand.
AAGTAATTACACGCGCCTCTCAGTGTGTCACCAGCTGCTGTGTAGAGCAGTCACATTAGTGACTACTCTCAAAGTCATCAGGATCAACGTGGGATATTATGGATTATCTCTTCACTTAGGACAGGTGAGAAATATTATTGTTTTTTATTTTAATTCATTTGCAGGGGACGTTGGCTTCAGTGGACTGAGCGATGGCGTAAGTATGGTTCAGTTTAGAGTCAATAAAGGAATCTGTGCCATTATTTCAAATAAAGGACTTCATTCTAGGTGTGTGTTTTTTAATACAAAATCACTATAGGGTTAGCAATGGAGATGTCTTATAGATACCTGTCCATTACAAACCTCTGGGTTTGATGTCATTGGACAATACAAAGGCGACATCAACCCCACAAATATGAACCCCACTTCCACTGCCACAAGGCAAGTGGGAACAACCGGGCAAAGTGCCAGAATTGGTGCATCTAATAGATGCACCTTTTCTGTGTGGCTGCAAGCTGATATTTTTAGGCTTCCTTCCCCTCACGCACGACTTTCAGCGCGACCAGGAATTGACGTCAGACCCTGCGTGAGTCACTTCCGGGGTTTGCATTCCAGGGTGTAACGCAGGTGCCTCTCGGCTCCCTAATGGTATGCAGAGCACGCCGAACTCATTGAGCATGCTCAGGACCCGGAGTGGGAGGAGGGAAATTTGAATGACGCTGGAGTCAGAGTTTACCTCTACATAAACCTGCCAGAAGACACCTCCAGGTAAGACTAATGCCTGCAGTATGGATGCTGTGTCTGCTTCCTGCCCTGTGCCTGCAGAGCCCAGCGCTGCCCCAGCCTCAGTAAGTCTGTGTATGGGGTGGGTCCTAGCCTAGGGTCCTGGGCATTATTTTTAGTAGTCCCTCTAGTTACACTTCTCCCCTTTTTTCAGGAAGACAAGTCTGCCCATAAAGACACTGCTAAAAAGGCTCCTAAATGTGCCATCTGTAATAAGAAGCTTCCCTCTCTATGGGAGAAAAAGCTCTGTCAAGTGTGTACAAATAAAGTGGTTAGAGCTGAATACCCCTCTCTCCTGGATGAAATCCATACCCTAATCAAGCAGGAGGTTCAGTCCTCCTTAGCTGCCTTTACACCTCCCCCTCCACCACCTCCTTCTCCGTGACCATCTCCCTCTAAAAAGAGAAAAATATTTAGAGTTGAGAGTCCTCAGTGGTTGATACCTTTTAATGGCTAACTGAAAAGATGGTAACAAATTGCAAGCTTTCGAGACTACTCAGGTCTCTTCATCAGGCTGAACTAATACAAAATCTGAAGAATCACATATTTATACACAAAAACACAGAAAAAATGCAATAGGTAAGACAAGTGACGTGAAGCAGAACAGTCACCATGGCAGAGGGACGAGCACAAACATTGGAACAATTCATAGATAAGGAGAGAAAGTTTTATTACCCTCTGATTGGGGTCTGGTAATGTTTTGTGATGTTTTCACAGGGTATTTGGAGTAAATTCCTTAATTGATGTAATAGGCCATAAAACCATGTGACAGGTTCATTCCAGCATTAAGAGTGTCAAAGGTCACCATCAATTTGTATTCGCAAATTCTTCTCTGCCTCTGAGATGTGAATCTGCTTCTTAGTACCAGTATTTTCATATCTGACATGCTATGATCAGGGGAGCAAAAATGTTTTGCCACAGGTAGATCCATTCTTTTTTCTCTTATTGCGTGGCGATGAGAATTCATCCTTGTTCTCAGTTTTTGCCCGGTCTCCCCCACATACAGACCCCCAGTTGGACATTTAGTACATATAATTAGGTACACAACATTAGATGTGATGCAGCTGAAAGTACCTGGTATCTTGTAGTCCTGATGTGAGTTGGGGATCTTTATCTTGTCCGTGGTCATTATAAATGGACAGGTTTTGCATTTCTTCTGATTGCAAGGCAAGGTTCCTGCAGCTGTTGGGGAGGACAGGGAACTTCTGACAATGATGCTTTTAGTGGTCACCTACAATCCAAATCTGGAGGTGCTAAGGGGAGCTGCACGGAAACTACAACCTTTACTACAAAAAGATGCCCGGTTACAATCCATATTTCCAGACCCCCCACTACTGTGTTTTAGGCAGCCCCCAAATCTAAGAAGCATCATTGTCAGAAGTTCCCTGTCCTCCCCAACAGCTGCAGGAACCTTGCCTTGCAATCAGAAGAAATGCAAAACCTGTCCATTTATAATGACCACGGACAAGATAAAGATCCCCAACTCACATCAGGACTACAAGATACCAGGTACTTTCAGCTGCATCACATCTAATGTTGTGTACCTAATTATATGTACTAAATGTCCAACTGGGGGTCTGTATGTGGGGGAGACCGGGCAAAAACTGAGAACAAGGATGAATTCTCATCGCCACGCAATAAGAGAAAAAAGAATGGATCTACCTGTGGCAAAACATTTTTGCTCCCCTGATCATAGCATGTCAGATATGAAAATACTGGTACTAAGAAGCAGATTCACATCTCAGAGGCAGAGAAGAATTTGCGAATACAAATTGATGGTGACCTTTGACACTCTTAATGCTGGAATGAACCTGTCACATGGTTTTATGGCCTATTACATCAATTAAGGAATTTACTCCAAATACCCTGTGAAAACATCACAAAACATTACCAGACCCCAATCAGAGGGTAATAAAACTTTCTCTCCTTATCTATGAATTGTTCCAATGTTTGTGCTCGTCCCTCTGCCATGGTGACTGTTCTGCTTCACGTCACTTGTCTTACCTATTGCATTTTTTCTGTGTTTTTGTGTATAAATATGTGATTCTTCAGATTTTGTATTAGTTCAGCCTGATGAAGAGACCTGAGTAGTCTCGAAAGCTTGCAATTTGTTACCATCTTTTCAGTTAGCCATTAAAAGGTATCAACCACTGAGGACTCTCAACTCTAAATATTTTTCTATCTACTGGCTAACACGGTACGAAGATATACATCTTTACTGTATCTAAAAAGAGAAGAATTCAAATAGAGGATTCCGAATCTGAATGCTCTCATGACTCAGCTTTGGGGAAATGGGAGAAATCATCAGCCCATAAGATGTTGGAGGCTAGAAAATATCTGTTTTCCTCGGAGTATATAGAGGAGTTGGTTAGCGCAGTTCGTAGCACTATGGGGCTAGAGAAGGAGTCGGTTAACCTGTCTGTTCAGGATGAAATATTTGGGGGATTAAATACAGGGAGACAGATTAGTTTCCCGGTGCATAAAAACATCGTGGATACGATCTCTCAGGAATGGCAGCTTCCAGAGAAACGGCTGAACATCCCCTCAGAATTTAAACATAGTATTCCTCTGGAGGATGATTCAACTAGGTGGGATATTCCTAAGGTGGATGTACAAGTGGCGATAGTAGCTAAAAACCTGCACTCCCATTTGAGGATTCTTCACAGCTTAAGGATCCAATGGAAAGAAAAATAGAAAGTCTGCTGAAAAAATCCTGGGAAATTTCCACCTCTGCACTTAGGTTCAACATAGCTTCCATCTGTGTTCCCAGATCCCTCTTCCGATGGCTGGATGAGTTGGAGAATCACATCTCTCAAGGAACCTCAAGAGGGGAATTGTTGGACTTTCTTCCTATACTCCAAAAGGCGACTGCCTTCCTGGCCGATGTGTTATGATTTGGTAGCTGAGGAGAGCAGGCAAAAAGGAAATACACCAGAGCAGTTGGAAACTATGAGATTGCAGTACCCTGACTAACCACCACAACTAGAGGCAGCCGTGGAGCGTTCCTACGTTGGTCCTAGACGCCTCGTCACAGCCTGAGAAACTAACTACACCTAAAGATAGAAAGAGGAAAGCTATCTGCCCCGGAGCAGATCCCCAAAGAACATAGAAAGCCCCCAAACATGTAATGGCGGTTAGACAAGAAGAAATACTGACACAGACAGAAAATAGTATGAGCAAACGTTGGGGCCCAAACTTACTAAATAGAAAAGGATAGGAAGGGCACTTACTGCAATCCCAAAAAACCCTGAAAAGCACCAACTCTACTAATTTCAAAAACACCTGAGATCACACGACCTCTACCACCTAAATTAGTTCTCTGGTGTAACCAAAAACAAAACAGCAGCCACTGAAAAAACTGGAAAAAGCAAATGTACAAACATCAGTGGCTGAACTGAACTGAGAGGGCAAAAGCCCCCTGAGGGGACCCTGAAGGCCCCCACAGAAGTGCAGGACAAAATGCAAAAATCAAGCACAAAAACAAAAAGAAGAAAATGTCTTATCTGTTAGCAGGAGATTCAGACACGACACAGCAGGCTACCAAGGAAACAGGAATCAAGGATTGAGACAAGAACAATTGATCACTGACAACCCTGATGGGAAGGCGACTCCCTTATATAAGACCAGTCAGTAACACCTGATTCCCAATCCTCACAATCTTCACTGGACAGTCCAGTACCGTTGGTAACCACCAGAGGGAGCTTCTGCTCAGAACTCATTTCCAGCCTATTCACAACAGTACCCCCCCTTGAGGAGGGGTCACCGAACCCTCATTTGAGCAACCAGGTCGGTCAGGATGAGTTCTATGATACGCACGGATGAGTCTCCTAGCATGGATGTCCGAAGCAAACACCCAAGAATTGTCTTCCTGACCATAACCTCTCTATTTAACCAAATACTGGAGTTTCCGTCTAGAAAAACGAGAATTCAATATTTTCTCAACCACATACTCCAGATTTCCCTCAACCAAAACAGGGTCAGGAGGCACAGTAGTAGGAACCACTGGCTCAACAAACCTCTTCAACAAGGACTTGTGGAACACGTTATGGATCTTAAATATCCCTGGAAGAAGCAAACGAAAAGAAACAGGATTAAGAATCTCCATGATCTTATAAGGTCCAATGAACCTAGGCTTAAATTTAGGAGATGCCACTCTCATAGGAATATTTCTTGAGGACAACCAGACCAAGTCCCCCACTTTAAACCGAGGACCATCAGTCCTATGCCGGTTAGCAAACCGCTGTGCCCTCTCCTGAGAGAGGGACAACCTCTCCACTACCTGGTCCCAAATCTGCTGCATACACTCCACAACAGAGTCAACACCTGGACAGACAGAAGCCTCCGTCTGTCCTGAAGAAAATCGAGGGTGAAACCCAGAATTACAGAAAAATGGAGACATCAAAGTGGCAGAGCTAGCCCTATTATTAAGAGCAAACTCAGCCAAAGGCAAAAAAGAGACCCAGTCATCCTGATCAGCAGACACAAAGCATCTTAGATAAGTCTCCAATGTCTGGTTTGTTCTCTCAGTTTGACCATTGGTCTGAGGATGAAACGCCGAGGAGAAAGACAATTGAACACCAATTTTAGAACAAAAGGTCCTCCAAAATCTGGAAACAAACTGGACTCCTCTGTCAGACACAATGTTCTCAGGAATGCCGTGTAAACGAACCACGTGCTGAAGAAACAAAGGCACCAATTCAGAGGAGGAAGGCAACTTAGGTAATGGCACAAGATGTATCATCTTGGAAAACCTATCGCAAATCACCCAGATGACGGTCATTCTCTGAGAAACAGGGAGGTCGGAAATGAAATCCATAGAGATATGGGTCCATGGTCTCTTGGGCACAGGTAATGGCATCAACAAACCACTAGAACGAGAGCAAGGCTTGGAGCGAGAGCAAGTCCCGCAGGACTGCACAAACTCCCTGACATCACGAGATAAGGTAGACCACCAAAAGGACCGACTAACCAAGTCTCTGGTACCAAAAATTCCGGGATGACCGGCCAACGTGGAACAATGAATCTCAGACATTACACTCTTTTTCCCCTGGTCCGGGACAAACAATTTCCCAACAGGGCAGCGCTCGGGCTTGTCCTCCTGACACCCCTCCAGAGCCAGTCTCAAATTGGGCGAGATGGCGGAAAGAACTACACCCTCTTTCAAAATAACAGAAGGATCAGATAACTCAGGAGAGTCCGCAAGGAAACTCCTCGAGAGGGCATCCGCCTTAACATTCTTAGTGCCAGGAAGAAAGGAAACCACAAAATTAAAACGTGTGAAAAACAAGGCCCACCTGGCCTGTCTAGGATTGAGTCGCTTGGCAGATTCCAGATAGACCAGATTCTTATGGTCCGTAAGGACCACCACCTGATGTTTGGCTCCTCCAGCCAATGTCTCCACTCTTCAAAAGCCCACTTCATGGCCAATAACTCCCGATTACCCACGTCATAATTACGTTCAGTGGGAGAAAATTTTCGAGAGAAAAAGGCACAAGGGTTACTTTTAGAGGTCTCTGGATCTCTTTGGGACAAAACGGCACCTGCCCCAATTTCAGAGGCATCAACCTCCACCTGAAATGGTAGAGAAACATCAGGCTGCCGTAGAACAGGAGCAGAAGTGAATCTCTGCTTAAGTTCCTGAAATGCAGAGACTGCCTCAGGAGGCCAATTCACCACATCAGAACCCTTCTTGGTCAAATCAGTTAATGGTTTAACAATAACAGAGAAATTACCAATAAATTTACGATAAAAATTGGCAAAACCCAAGAATCTTTGAAGAGCCTTTAATGAAGTAGGTTGGACCCAATCACAGATGGCCTGAACTTTGACCGGGTCCATTTCAATAACAGATGGGGACAAAATGAATCCCAGAAATGAGATCCTCTGAACGCCAAAAAGACACTTTGATCCCTTCACATACAGAGCATTCTCTCTCAAAATCTGGAACACAGTCCGAACATGTTTTACATGAGAGTCCCAGTCATTGGAAAAAATCAAGATATCATCCAAATAAACAATCAGAAATTTATCCACAAAATCCCTGAAAATGTCATTCATGAAGGACTGGAAGACAGAAGGAGCATTAGTGAGCCCAAAGGGCATCACAAGGTACTCAAAATGCCCTTCAGGGGTATTAAATACCGTCTTCCATTCATCCCGTGCTTAATGCGAATAAGGTTATATGCCCCCCTGAGGTCAAGCTTGGTAAACCAAGTAGCGTTTTTTCACCCTGGAAAACAGATCAGAGATCAAGGGTAAAGGATATTGATATTTCACAGTAATATTGTTCAAGAGATGATAATCAATACACGGCCTTAATGAACCATCGTTTTTTGCCACAAAGATAAAACCGGCACCTAAGGGTGAAGAGGATGGTCTGATATGACCCTTCTCCAATGACTCCTTGATATAAGACCGCATAGCGTCATGTTCAGGTACAGACAGGTTAAAAAGGCGACCTTTAGGGAATTTACTACCAGGCACTAATTCAATAGCGCAGTCATAGCTCCTATGGGGAGGTAAGGATGCAGATTTACTTTCGCTAAACACATCAGAAAAATCAATCAAAAAGTCAAGAACATCCTGAGCCTGGGGGGAGGCAGAAAAAACAGGAGTGTTGGTATTAACACATTGGCAGCCCCAACTGGTAACAGACACAGATTTCCAATCCAAAACAGGATTATGAGACTGTAACCAAGGGAAACCCAGTACGATAATGTCATGCAGATTATACAGAACCAAAAATTTTCAACTCTCCTGATGATCAGGTTCTACCCTCATTATCACCTGAGTAGAGAACTGAGGTTTATTCTCAGCCAAAGGGGTAGAATCGATCCCCAGTAGGGGAATAGACTTCCGTAGGGGTATCAAGGGAAACCCACAACGTTTAGCAAAATAAAAATCCATCAGGTTAATAGCTGCTCCAGAATCAACAAAAGCTGAGCAGAAAATGAGGACAGAGAGCATATCAGGGTAACAGTTAACAAAAACTTAGTCTGAACACTACCCAAGACAACTGAGCGTGCAAAATGTCTTCCCCGCTTAGGGCAGACTGAAATAGCATGAGAGGCATCACCACAGTAGAAACATAACCCATTGCGCTTTCGAAATTCATGACGCTGTGCCCCAGAAACCACTCTATCACACTGCATGGATTCAGAAGCAGGTTCACAAGGCAACATTATTCCACGCATACCTTTCCGCTCACGCAAACGTCTGTCAATTTGAATCGCTAATGACATAGAATCATTGAGACCAGAGGGAACAGGGAATCCCACCATAACATCCTTTACATTATCTGACAGTCCCTTCCGAAAAAGAGCTGCCAAAGCATCGTCATTCCATTTGGTCAGGACTGCCCACCTACGGAATCTCTGACAGTATAACTCAGCGTCCTCAAGCCCCTGACTTAATCTCAACAAAGTTTTTTCAGCTTGATCAGTGACATTAGGCTCATCGTACAATAACCCCAAAGCCTGAAAAAACGCATCAACATCACTCAAAACAGGATCCCCAGGTGTCAGGGAAAAAGCCCAATCCTGAGGGTCGCCGCGCAGGAGAGAGATGACAATTTGAACCTGCTGCGCAGCGTTCCCTGAGGACTTAGATTTTAAGGCAAAAAACAATTTACAGTTATTTTTGAAATTCTGAAATTTAGCTCGATCCCCTAAAAACAAATCTGGCATGGGAATCCTAGGTTCCACAACAGGCAATCTAGCAAGATAGGTAGCAATACTCCGAACTTCAGTGGCAAGCTGATCCACACGGCCAGACAACTGTGCAAACTCCATTGAGAGAGAAAAAAATCCTCCTCAGCACCCAGAGATACAGAGGGAAAAAAAAAAAAATGAAACAAACAGAAAAAAAAAAAATATATATCTCTGACAACTCTGACAACTTTTTTTTTTTCTTTCCACAATATTTTTCCCTTCTGTGAGTACCATATAATTTTCAGTTTAGGCCGGTGATACTGTTATGATTTGGTAGCTGAGAAGAGCAGGCAAAAAGGAAATACACCAGAGCAGTTGGAAACTATGAGATTGCAGTACCCTGACTAACCACCACAACCAGAGGCAGCCGTGGAGCGTTCCTACGTTGGTCCTAGACGCCTCGTCACAGCCTGAGAAACTAACTACACCTAAAGATAGAAAGAGGAAAGCTATCTGCCCCGGAGCAGATCCCCAAAGAACATAGAAAGCCCCCAAACATGTAATGGCGGTTAGACAAGAAGAAATACTGACACAGACATAAAATAGTATGAGCAAACGTTGGGGCCCAAACTTACTAAATAGAAAAGGATAGGAAGGGCACTTACTGCAATCCCAAAAAACCCTGAAAAGCACCAACTCTACTAATTTCAAAAACACCTGAGATCACACGACCTCTACCACCTAAATTAGTTCTCTGGTGTAACCAAAAACAAAACAGCAGCCACTGAAAAAACTGGAAAAAGCAAATGTACAAACATCAGTGGCTGAACTGAACTGAGAGGGCAAAAGCCCCCTGAGGGGACCCTGAAGGCCCCCACAGAGGTGCAGGACAAAATGCAAAAATCAAGCACAAAAACAAAAAGAAGAAAATGTCTTATCTGTTAGCAGGAGATTCAGACACGACACAGCAGGCTACCAAGGAAACAGGAATCAAGGATTGAGACAAGAACAATTGATCACCGGCAACCCTGATGGGAAGGCGACTCCCTTATATAAGACCAGTCAGTAACACCTGATTCCCAATCCTCACAATCTTCACTGGACAGTCCAGTACCGTTTGTAACCACCAGAGGGAGCTTCTGCTCAGAACTCATTTCCAGCCTATTCACAACACCGATGCATATATGAAATCTAATTGTATCACTGCCAGGTCCCTGGTTCAGTCTAACTCCTCCAGAAGATCCCTTTGGCTCAAGATGTGGAGTGGGGATGTCACTTCTAACTTAAGTTATGATCCATCCCCTTTAAGAGTGAATACGTGTTTGGGCCAGCTTTTGATGAAATTGTGGAGAAAGCCACAGATAGAAAGAGGGCTATTCTGGAGCAAAAGCCTCCCAGGAATCGCTTTTTTTATGCCTCTCTGCGTCAGATCCCCCAAACAAAGAGTAAAGGGAAAACTGGGAGATGGAGTTATGCTAAAGCAAAAGGCAAGAACATCCTTGTTCCCCAGCAACAGCACCAACAGGATAAGCAATGACTCTGACCCTGTGGGCGGGAGGCTTTCGGATTTCTTGTACCGTTGGCAGGCCATTTCCAATTGCTGTTGGGTCCTCAATGTTATCAAGGATGGCCTTCTTATAGAATTCAAGCCCACCCCTCCTCGGAGTTTAAGAGTCACCTCCTTACCATCTCAGGGAGCCCAAAACTTGCTGATATCAGGTCTACAGGATCTGCTAAAGTCAAACGCAGTCTCAGTAGTACTAGTGGACGAGTGGGGAAAGGGTCACTACTCCCGTCTCTTCTTGGTAAAAAAAAACTTCAGGAGAGGCACGCATCATCATAAATTTGAGGAATCTCAATCGTCATATTTCATATCGCAGATTCAAGATGGAGTTGGTAAAATCAGCTATTCCCCTGATAAGCCCTCATTTTTTCATGGCAACCATCGACCTGAAAGATGCTTACTTTCATGCACCAATCCATTTACGGCACAGAAAGTATTTGAGGTTTGCAGTCGAGCAGAAGCACCAAGTGAGGCACTATCAGTACAACGTGCTCCCCCTTGGCATATTCTCAGCACCAAGGGTGTTTTCCAGGGTAATGTCAGAGGTGGTGTCATACATCCGGGGACAGGGCTTCTGCATTGTGTCTCACCTGGACGATCTCCTAGTCATAGGCCTCTCTGCTCAGACTCTCAGGAGTCAGGTAGCAAAGTCTCTGGACATTCTACAATCTCTGGGATGGCTCCCAAATCTGAAGAAGTCTCAGCTCCAAATATCTCAGATTTCAGGAATAAAGGTCTCCCACCCTTCGGGCAGCCATGTCTGTCCTAGGCTCTATGACCACTTTTATTCAGTCAGTGTCTTGGGCTTAGGCCCACTCCAGGGTTCTACAAGCCCATATTCACTAGAACTGGAACGGGAACCCCAACTCGTTGAACAGGAGAGTGTAGACTCCAGGCCGCGAAAAGGCTTCACTAGCTTAGTGGTTGAGCCCTAGGAATCTTCGCAGAGGTGTAACGTGATCTCAATCTCCTCTGGTTATGATAACATCCGACTCCAGCAAGAGAGGCTAGGGTGCTGTAATATCCCATACCCCGTTCCAGGGACATTGGAGTCCAGAAATAAGTGCCAGATCCTCCAACTTCAGGGAGCTGAATGCGGTGGAGGAGGCTCTTCTGGTAGCAGGCAGCCTGGTCTCCGGCTGTCACGTCAGGGTATATTCAGACAAAATGACTGCAATTGCTCACCTCAAACATCAGGGGAGCACGAGGGTCGACAGCCTAAAGGGAATTTCAAGCCGTATATTCTTTTGGGCGAAAAACACCTTCTCTCCCTGACAGCCGTCCACCTAAAGGGGTCCTCCAACTGACAGGCAGATTTCCTGAGCCGCCAGGACATACAACCAGGAGAAAGGAGTCTGAGCAAGGGGATTTTCCAGATGCTTGGAGCAAGGCGGGGCCTACCAGAGATCGATTTATTGGCTTCAGGTCAAAATGCACAGGTCGAAGTCTATTGCTTTCTGAACCCCAGGGACTGGTCCGTGGGAGTGGATGCCTTTGCTCAGGAGTGGAGCTTTCGGCTGGCTTATGCATTTACTCCGATTCCAATGCTTGCAAGAACCCTTCAGAAGATCCGGGAGGATCAGGTGCCACCCATCCTAGTAGCTCCTGTGTGGCCAAGGAGGAGCTGGTTCAACCTCATCATAGATCTCCAGATATACGGCCCAGTTCATTTACTGTTAGACGCCGACCTTCTTTCGCAGGGACTTCTTCGTCATCCGAATCCTCAAAGGCTGAATTTACCTGACTGATTACTGAAGCTCAATTGTTACGTACATGAGGGCTTTCGGACACAGTAATTACTACCTTACAAAAGTCCAGGAAACCAGTCATCAACGCTATTTATAATAAGGTGTGGAAGAGGTTTTCATCCTGGTGTCTTCCTAATCTACCTGATCCTTTCCACCCCAATGTTTCCCAGATATTGGACTTTCTACCAAGAGGGCTAGAGTTAGGGCCCCGTCATACATAGCGACACACCAGCGATCCCGACAACGATATGCACTTGTCAGGATCGCTGGCGCTGGTGTGTCATTACATGATCACTGCTGAGCTGCCCAAACAGGCAGCTCAGGCAGCGATCAGGACAGCGACACTGCGGGTAACGTCGCTTAGTTACCCGCAGTGTACGTTGGATACCAGCCCGCTGGTGCAGGAAGCTGGTAACCAAGGTACATATCGGGTTTCCAGGCGCTGCGCGCTGCATGTAAAACCCGATGTGTACCTTGGTTACCAGCTCCCCTGCAGCAGCGCGCTGGTATCCAACGTACACATCGGATTTCCAGGCGCCGCTCAGCGCCTGGAAACCCGATGTGTACCTTGATTACCAGCTGATCGCTGGTCTCTGGTCTCCTGCCTTCCACATGCAGCAATGCGTGCTGGCCAGCAGGAGACCAACGATCAAAAAAATGTCCAGGACATTCAGTGACGATCAGCGATACCCGGCAGGGGGGCTGATTGTCGCTGTATGTCACACAGAGCGATATCGCTGGGGAGATCACTGTTGCATCAAAAAACTAGTGACTCAGCAGCGATCTTGCTAGCGAGATCTCTCTGTGTGACGGGGCTTTAGCCTTAAACCTAGTACTCTTAAGGTTCAGGTCTCTGCCCTGAGCTCTGTATTTGATCAGGACTTGGCCAACCATCGGTTCATGGTGTCAGCCCTTAGACTAAATCCCAGGGAGCAAACTGTTTTTCCTTCTTGGGATCTAAATTTGGTCCTCAAAGGTCCCACACAGCCACCCCTGGAGCCTCTGTCTTCCTGTACTCCTCAGCACCTTTCATTCAAGGCAGCCTTCCTTGTCGCCATAACTACAGCAAGTTGTGTGGGAGAGTTGCAGGCTTTATTCATAACAGAACCATATCTAAATATTAGAGACAACTCTATAATTCTTTGTCTTGATTCATCCTTTCTTCCTAAGGTAGTGTCCGATTTCCACCATTCGCAGTTCTCCCTTCCTTTTGCCAGAATCCAACAAATCCAAAAGGAGCCTGAATACATGTGGGGATTTCCTAACAAAACAAGCAATCCCCACATGTATTCAGGCTATCTAGCACTCACAAATCATGCAGCTGTGGCGACAAAAACGAAATCTCCGAGCACACCGAAATACTCGGAGAACAACTGAGAATGCTAGGGAAAACTCAAGCAACGAGTATACTCACTCATCACTACTTCATACATTTTTATGCATTTGTTTTTGGTCCCGTGTGTCTTTTATGTTGTTTTATACTTAAAAAATTATGATTAAAAATTGATTCAGCATAAAATTGGATAATGAACGTTGTTAAATTATTGTCATTTTGTTGTACATTGTTAATTATTTTGTGGTGTACTTAGAATAATGTGCATCTATGACACATTGCATTACTCATGTTTCGCTGAGTAAATAAAACTGCACCCCATCGCCAAAATCAACTGCCTATTTTATACTATTTTATGTGCTGCAATATTTTTTGGTGTAGGTAATTCATATCTTTTGCTGTGCAAGAATTATATAACTATTTGTTTTTTGCATGAGTTGAAAAAAGTTTAAAGTTCTTTAATCATCAGATACTCATGAAATGGCACTACACCCGCGGAATATTAGGCATATATTTAGAATAATGATAAGCAACAGAATTACATGGCAGTATTAACAACACTGAGTGGTTCAGGTGACAGTGCCATAAACCACACAAGCCAAGCTCCAGTGTTTTATGTCACCACAGCTAAGAGATGTTATTACCACCTAGTAAATTCACACTTGCTTGCCCTTTATTTTGTGAAAGGGTGTATCTAGACCTCCAATGTAATTAACAGGGGAACTGAAATGAGGGATTTGTGATTCATGGTTGAGCTAACTCCCACCGCCATGGTAAATTATTACAAGACTAAACTACAGAATGGAACAATGCACAAATTGTTACTTGTTTGCAGTTGCCATTTGTGTTACCTTTTATTAATAATACAAAAGTCTTAAAGCCGCAGCTTGACAGGAATGTAATCTATGCTGGTCCTCTTCTTTATAGTGGTGGTTGGGGGCTAGATTTTATGGGCTGTTAGAAAGTGTGCTTACTTTCTTATACAAAATATATGGCTTCCAATTTTTTGTAATGTTTCATTGTTGCTCTTGTTTATCACAAGAAATATTGTTTCTATTTGGTGCAAACAGGAAATGGTTGGATCACGCTAGCACTGAAAGTGGAGGAGTACTGTTTTGTTATTATTTTATAGTCTTAATGGAGCACAGCCTTTTTTGCGTCCTTGGGGCCAAAAAGTAAATGTATGACTGGGTCCTTATCCGACCATGGTCATAAGAATTAGGTGAAAAATGGACACGTTGTGGAAACCTTTCACTCTGACTGCAATGTGTGCACAGTTCACACTCATTTTCTCTTGTTCCACCATGATCATGCCCTAATTAGCCTGAAAATGTTTCTTAGGGCTCCTTTCCACTTGCGAGCAATACGTCCGATTCTCGCATGTGAAATCCTGTTATGATTTGGTAGCTGAGGAGAGCAGGCAAAAATGGCAATACACCAAAGAGGTTGGAATCTACTGGATTGCAGTACCCTGACTAACCGTTGGTCCTAGACGCCTCGTCACAGCCTGAGAGACTAACTACACCTAAAGATAGAAAGAGGAAAGCTATCTGCCCCGGAGCAGATCCCCAAAGAACATAGGAAGCCCCCAAACATGTAATGGCGGTTAGACAAGAGGAAATACAGACACAGACAGAAAATAGTATGAGCAAACGTTGGGGCCCAATCTTCCTAGAAAGAAAAGGATAGGAAGGACACTTACTGCAATCCAAAAAACCCTAAAAAAATACCAACTCTACTAATTGCAAAACCACCTGAGATCACACGACCTTTACCACCTAAATTAGTTCTCTGGTGTAACAAAACTAAGCCGCAGCCACTGAAAAAACTGGAAAAGGCAAATGAACAAATAACAGTGGCTAAGATAAACTGAGAGGAGCACAAGCCCCCGGTGGGGACCCGGCTGACCTCCACAGAAGTGCAGGAAAAAATGCAAAGAGCAAGCACAAAAATAAAAGCAGAAAATATCTTATCTGTTAGCAGAAGATGCAGGCAAGACTCAGCAAGCTTCAAGTGAACCAGGAACCAGAGTTGAGACAAGAACAATTGATCACCGGCAACCCTGATGGGAGGGAACCTCCCTTATATAAGACCATTCTGTAACTCCTGATTGCCAATCTTCACAATCTTCATTGAATGGTTCAGTACTGTTTGTAACCACCAGAGGGAGCTTCTGCTCAGAATTCATTTCTAACACATTCACAACAGTACCCCCCTTGAGGAGGGGTCACCAAACCCTCACCTGAGCAACCAGATCGGTCAGGATGAGCTCCGTGATACGCACGGATCAGTCTCCTAGCATGGATGTCCGAAGCAAACACCCAAGAATTGTCCTCCTGACCATAACCTCTCCACTTAACCAAATACTGGAGTTTCCGTCTAGAAAAACGAGAATCCAATATTTTCTCAACCACATACTCCAGATTTCCCTCAACCAAAACAGGGTCAGGAGGCGCAGCCATAGGAACCACTGGCTCGACAAACCTCTTCAATAAGGACTTGTGGAACACGTTATGGATCTTAAATGTCCCTGGAAGAAGTAAACGAAAGGAAACAGGATTAAGAATCTCCATGATCTTATAAGGTCCAATGAACCTAGGCTTAAACTTAGGAGATGCAACTCTCATAGGGATATTTCTTGAGGACAACCAGACCAAGTCCCCCGCTTCAAACCGAGGACCATCAGTCCTATGCCGGTTGGCAAACCGCTGGGCCCTTTCCTGAGAGAGGGACAACCTCTCCACTACCTGGTCCCAAATCTGCTGCATACGCTCCACAACAGAGTCAACACCTGGACAGACAGAAGCCTCCGTCTGTCCCGAAGAAAATCGAGGGTGAAACCCAAAATTGCAGAAAAATGGAGACATCAAAGTGGCAGAGCTAGCCCTATTATTAAGAGCAAACTCAGCCAAAGGCAAAAAAGAGACCCAGTCATCTTGATTAGCAGACACAAAGCATCTCAGATAAGTCTCCAATGTCTGGTTTGTTCTCTCAGTTTGTCCATTAGTCTGAGGATGAAAAGCCGAGGAGAAAGACAATTGAACACCAAGTTTAGAACAAAAAGTCCTCCAAAATCTGGAAACAAACTGGACTCCTCTGTCAGACACAATGTTCTCAGGAATGCCGTGTAACCGAACCACGTGCTGAAGGAACAAAGGCACCAATTCGGAGGAGGAAGGCAACTTAGGTAATGGCACAAGATGTATCATTTTGGAAAACCTATCACAAATCACCCAGATAACGGTCATTCTCTGAGAAACAGGGAGGTCGGAAATGAAATCCATAGAGATATGGGTCCATGGTCTCTTGGGCACAGGCAATGGCATCAACAAACCCAGGGCTGCCACTAGGAATTTCAGGGCCCCATACTGGCAAAATTTATGGGGCCCCCCTTGAGACTCCACCCAGGCTCCACCCCCAGTTCCGCCTTCACCCTAGCTCCTCCTACACCACGCGAACCATCCAAAATCCCTCCACTTCTGCATCACGCCCTCACCAATGACACATTAACATCAAATTACATGCATACACATCAGCTTTTGTTTTGACCAAAAGATTTTTTTAAGACTGCCACCACAACAAGGTAATATGGGTGAAATGGTGTGCACTCAAGTCTAGTGTACAGGAGATGCTGGTGAATTGGTCCTAAGCGGCACCAACAAATATAGGAAGAGCAAAATTCACCGCACACTACAATTGATTACTATGCAGAAAAATATTTTTATTTGAAAAATTATCCAATCCAAAAGAAGAAAGTGCCAGTGCCGTAATAATAATATGTACAATATACAGATACCCAACGTTTCGACCCTCCCGGATGTTAATCATGGGGTACTAGAGAAAAATAGAAGAAACATAGTGTGAGGCAATTATATACAGTGATTACATATACATACTGTACAGTAATGGCCAAAAGTTTTGAGAATGACACAAATATTATATTTTCACATGATCTGCTGCCCTCTGGTTTTTATGTGTGTTTGACAGATGTTTTTATCACAGACAGAAATATAATTGCAAACATATGAGTAACAAAAGCTTATATTGACAGTTAGAATGAGTTAATGCAGCAAGTCAATATTTGCAGTGTTGACCCTTCTTCTTCAGGACCTCTGCAATTTCCCTGGCATGCTCTCAATCAACTTCTGGACCAAATCCTGACTGATAGCAGTCCATTCTTGCACAATCAATGCTTTCATTTTGTCAGAATTTTTAGGTTTTTGTTTGTCCACCCGTCTCTTGATGATTGACCACAAGTTCTCAATGGGATTAAGATCTGGGGAGTTTCCAGGCCATGGACCCAAAATCTCTATGTTTTGTTCCCTGAGCCATTTAGTTATCACCTTTGCTTTATGGCAAGGTGCTCCATCATGCTGGAAAAGGCATTGTTGATCGCCATACTGCTCTTGGAGGGTTGGGAGAAGTTGCTCTTGGAGGACATTCTGGTACCATTCTTTATTCATGGCTGTGTTTTTAGGCAAGACTGTGAGAGAGCCGATTCCCTTGGCTGAGAAGCAACCCCACACATGAATGGTTTCAAGATGCTTAACAGTTGGCATGAGACAAGACTGGTGGTAGCACTCACCTTGTCTTCTCCGAATGAGGCGTTTTCCTGATGTCCCAAACAATCGAAAAGGGGATTCATCAGAGAAAATAACTTTACCCCAGTCCTCAGCAGTCCACTGCCTGTACCTTTTGCAGAATATCAGTCAGTCCATGATGTTTTTTCTGGAGAGAAGTGGCTTCTTTGCTGCCCTCCTTGAGACCAGGCCTTGCTCCAAGAGTCTCCGCCTCACAGTGCGTGCAGATGCACTCACACCTGCCTGCTGCCATTCCTGAGCAAGCTCTGCACTGCTGGTAGCCCGATCCCGCAGCTGAAACACTTTTAAGAGACGGTCCTGGCGCTTGCTGGTCTTTCTTGGGCGCCCTGAAGCCTTTTTGGCAAAAATAGAACCTCTCTCCTTTAAGTTCTTGATGATGCGTTAGATTGTTGACTGAGGTGCAATCTTTCTAGCTGCGATACTCTTCCCTGTTAGGCCATTTTTGTACATTGCAATGGTGACTGCACGTGTTTCTTTAGAGATAACCATGGTTAACAGAAGAGAAACAATGATGCCAAGCACCAGCCTCCTTTTAAAGTGTCCAGTGGTGTCATTCTTACTTAATCATGACAGATTGATCTCCAGCCATGTCCTCATCAACACCCACACCTGTGTTAATGGAGCAATCACTGAAAAGAGGTTAGCTGGTCCTTTTAAGGCAGGGCTGCAATGATGTTGAAATGTGTTTTGGGGGATAAAGTTCATTTTCTAGCCAAATATTGACTTTGCAAGTAATTGCTGTTAAGCTGATCACTCTTTATAACATTCTGGAGTATATGCAAATTGCCATTAGAAAAAGTGAAGCAGTAGACTTTGTAAAAATTAATATTTGTGTCATTCTCAAAACTCTTTGGCCATGACTGTATGTAACATATATACAGATATGCGCTGGATCATATATAATTGATTGCGAAAAATGTCATGTAGATAATAATCCAGAAAGTAGAATATATCGTTAAAGTACATATGGAGCCTCATTATACAATCTCAACATGGAGATATATAGAGTAACGATTTATATAATCACAAACAAAAGCACAATGATATAAGAAACAAAGAAGTAGCGCATTTCTACCTTGTAAAATTAGTATAACAGAGATATGGCACATAGTAGAGGCAATAAATTCCTTGTAAATTCCCTTATAGCAGAGCCAGATACTGCAGATAATATCAAAATTATTAATTAAATAAATATAGGGAAATAGGGGTCACCATCATTGAAATGTCAGAGATTACCTGCTGTGTACAAAGAGCAGGAGTTAAATGTATCCAGAATAGGGTAAAGTATGTCCTGAGTGGCGTCCTGATAGCCTGTACAGGGCAAATGGAACACAAATTATAGCCCATTATGTGGCAGATGGAGTGGACTATTTACATGAAAACATACCTTTGGAGGTGGATGAAATGAGAATATAGGCGGAGCACCTGCGCCCTGCCGTGTACACAAAGTAGGGGTTAAATGTGCCCTGGACGGGGTTAAAACATGTCCTGGATGGCGTCCACAGAGCCTACATGGGGTAAATGTGGCATAAGTTGCAGCCCAGAGTGATGGCAGATGGGGGAACCGCTTTGAATCAAAGACATACCTTAAGAAGCGAATGTACAGGTTTACAGGCGGCGCTCCTTTGCCCTGCCTTGCCTGCTGGGTGACCAGGTGTATGGGAAGGGAGCAAATGGGGGTTTAAATGCGGCGCCGTGTACCGCCGGACTGGAAGTGCGTCAGCCGGACCGGAAGTGACACGGCAGATTATTGTATTCAGTTAATGATGGGCCCCATATAATGCTCCATAAAAGTTATGCCCCCATAAGATGCTCCATATATTTTATGCCCCATATGATGCCCCATAGATTTTATACCCCCATATGATGCTCCATAGATTTTATGCCCCCATATGATGCTCCATAGATTTTATGCCGTCATATGATGCCCCATAGATGTATATGCCCCCATATGATGCTCCATAAATTTTATGCCCCATATGATGCTCCAAAGATTATGCCGCCATATTATGCTCCAAAGATTATGCCGCCATATGATGTTCCAAAGATTATGCCGCCATATGATGCTCCATAGATTTTATGCCCCATATGATGCTCCATAGATTTTATGCCCCATATGATGCTCCATAGATTATGCCGCCATATGATGCTCCAAAGATTATGCTGCCATATGATGCCCCACAGATTATGCCGCCATATGATGCTTCAAAGATTATGCCGCCATATGATGCTCCATAGATTTTATTCCCCATATGATGCTCCATAGATTTTATGCCCCATATGATGCTCCATAGATTATGCCGCCATATGATGCTCCAAAGATTATGCTGCCATATGATGCCCCACAGATTATGCCCCATATGATGCCCCAAAGATTATGCCGCCATATGATGCTCCAAAGATTATGCCGCCATATGATGCTCCAAAGATTATGCCGCCATATGATGCTCCAAAGATTATGCCGCCATATGATGCTCCATAGATTTTATGCCCCATATGATGCTCCATAGAATATGCCCCATATGATGCTCCATAGATTATGCCGCCATGATGCTCCAAAGATTATGCCGCCATATGATGCCCCAGATTATGCCGCCATATGATGCTCCATAGATTATGCCGCCATATGATGCTCCATAGATTTTATGCCCCATATGATGCTCCATAGATTATGCCCCATATGATGCTCCATAGATTATGCCGCCATATGATGCTCCAAAGATTATGCCGCCATATGATGCCCCACAGATTATGCCGCCATATGATGCCACAGATTATGCCGCCATATGATGCTCCATAGATTTTATGCCCCATATGATGCTCCATAGATTATGCCCCATATGATGCTCCATAGATTATGCCGCCATATGGTGCTCCAAAGATTATGCCGCCATATGATGCCCCACAGATTATGCCGCCATATGATGCTCCAAAGATTATGCCGCCATATGATGCTCCAAAGATTATGCCGCCATATGATGCTCCATAGATTATGCCGCCATATGATGCTCCATAGATTATGCCCCCATAAGATGCTCCATAGATTATGCCCCATATGATGCTCCACAGATTATGACCCCATAAGAAGCTCCATAGATTAAGCCCCCATATGATGCTCCAAAGATTATGCCGCCATATGATGCTCCATAGATTTTATGCCATCATATGATGCCCCATAGATGTATATGCCCCCATATGATGCTCCATAAATTTTCTGCCCCATATGATGCTCCAAAGATTATGCCGCCATATGATGCTCCAAAGATTATGCCGCCATATGATGCTCCAAAGATTATGCCACCATATGATGCTCCAAAGATTATGCCGCCATATGATGCTCCATAGATTTTATGCCCCATATGATGCTCCATAGATTTTATGCTCCATATGATGCTCCATAGATTATGCCGCCATATGATGCTCCAAAGATTATGCCGCCATATGATGCCCCACAGATTATGCCGCCATATGATGCTCCAAAGATTATGCTGCCATATGATGCTCCAAAGATTATGCCGCCATATGATGCTCCATAGATTTTATTCCCCATATGATGCTCCATAGATTTTATGCCCCATATGATGCTCCATAGATTATGCCGCCATATGATGCTCCAAAGATTGTGCCGCCATATGATGCCCCACAGATTATGCTGCCATATGATGCCCCAAAGATTATGCCGCCATATGATGCTCCAAAGATTATTCCGCCATATGATGCTCCAAAGATTATGCCGCCATATGATGCTCCATAGATTTTATGCCGCCATATGATGCCCCATAGATTATGCCGCCATATGATGCCCCATAGATGTATATGCCCCCATATGATGCTCCATAGATTTTATGCCCCATATGATGCTCCATAGATTATGCTGCCATATGATGCTCCAAAGATTATGCCGCCATATGATGCTCCATAGATTTTATGCCCCATATGAGCAGGCAGGGGGGGCGGCCACACGCAGCAATCCAACAGGGCCCCAGCCCAGGGTAGGCAGGAGGGGCCCGCAGCATCCACCAACAGGGTCCCCAGGGCCCCTGTTGCTGGATGCTGCGCCTGCGGGCCCCCCCGCCTGCCCTGGGGGCCCATTTGGTGGATGCTGGGCCCCCCTTCCTGCCCTGGGCCCTGTTGGTGGTGCGTGGTGGATGCTGGCGCTGCGGCTGTCCTGGCCGGGCCCCCCCTGCGACAGACTACTCACCCTGCTGAGCTCGCCTGCACCCGGTCCGGTCAGCCGCTCCCAGCCATGTGGCAGTATGTGTCTGGCACAGCACACCGACGTGACACGCTGCTCGCTCTGCTCCAGAATGAGGAAGTGGAGCAGAGCACCGTGTGACGTCACGGCTGGACCATGATGCATCAGGGCGGGCTGTAGCTTAAAGCTACAGTGCCTGCCCATTTAATTTGCCAGCCAGGAGGTCAGGACTGGGGACAGTGGGGAATATAAAGCAGCAAAGCGCTGCGCCTGCTGCTGGACTGTGCTGGGGTGGCGGGCGGGCCCCCCTAAAGCACCGGGCCCCATACATTAGTAAGGGCTGTAATGCCCTGATGGCGGCCCTGCTTCCCAACGAGGACTGCTTGTCGTTGCTTCTGAGCAACCTGGCATGAGGCAATGCATGCTGTTGTGCCTGTGCAATGGCCGCTGAGTTGCCCGGATTGTTACAAGTGCTGCATCCCCACTACAACCACAATGTGTCATCCTTTACTTACATCACTAGAGCGAGATCTGAAAATGCGGGAATACAAGCACATGTTGGTAGACCCACTACTGATGTTGTCCTCACCTAACAGTGGGGGCTCAGTGAAAGAACAAGGCAGAGGAGGATGAAGACGCCAACGATCTGGGGCACTGACACCAACTTAAGGGATGGTTAGCATGGCATAAACAAGGAAAACCTTACTCAGCAAGTTACAAAATCCAGCACCACCATCTGATATAGTTCCTATTAGCATAAGGTGGCATTTAGATTATGCTAAAGGGATCAAATACATGAGCATTACAGTTTTAACAAAATGGTGGACAAGCATGTGTCTACCAGTCTCCACATACTGAGTGACCTACATATCCTAGGTATTTCGCCTCTTCTTTCCCCGTGGCTCATTTTTGGGGATTTATAGAAAACACCACCTTCCTGAGAGCATCAAACACTACCGGACCTTTTTCAAATGACTTTCCCAATTCGGGCTGTAGATTACAATATCATCCAGTTATATCGCTGTGTAATTCCTATGGGATAGGAGGATCCAGTCCATGGGCCTCTGGAAGATAGCCAGAGCTCACTGCAGTACAAATGGCACATTGATATATTAGAAGCAAAAGTCAGGCATGGAGAAAGCCCTCTGATTTGTCAATATTCCTTAGTTAGAGCTTCTGTACTTTGCTCTCTCAAGTCTCTCGATCAGCTTATTGAAACATGTCTTCGGATGTGTGCCACATTTGGAGACTTCGTTCAGCTTCCGATCATTACAAAATCTGCATTTACCATTGGGTTTTGGAAGAAGGACAATCGGGCTAGACCACCCACTCTTAGAATCCTCAATGACTCAGAGATTCAGTGTACATTTCACTTCCTTGGACATAAGACCTCACCAGGCCTTAGGAGTTCAGTAGGGCTTCAAGTTCACCCGCACATCGGTTCCATCAGAACCCTAAGTTCTGAGACAACTGTACACCCTGGCAAATCAGAGAACTGCTGCTGTTTTTGGGCCTTCGACAGTGTGTCGACTATGGTGACACTTTCAATGTCGCCTTCTGTCTTAACCAACAAACATGGAGTTTCAAGAGGGTCCCTATCTTACTATGCCTTTATAAGATTGACATGGTAGACCTAGTATGGCTTTCGTATTCATGGTTGATGAACCATGTAGTTCACTTCCCTCAGTTTCTCTACCATCTCATAGGGGCCTTGCAATTTGGCCCAAAGCTCTCTACTGTAGGAATAATCATGAGGATTCAGTCCTTGAGACTGAACTGCCTCACTCTAGCTGACCAGTTGCAGACCCGGGATGAGCCTCTTGTGCCTGGAGGAAATGTTTCTATACGATGGGCATTACCTTCTCAACCCTCTCCTGCATCTGGGTAACGTGCTCGATGATATTATGATGGGAAGTGACATCAGTTTCCAGGTTTCCTTTACTATGTCAAGGAGACACTGAAAATGTTGAACATACAGGAGTTAAAATGGAGACAATCCAATAGATGCTTGCGCAGCCTCCCGGATAGAGAATAATAATAAAGGGGACAGTTCTAGTCTTCACCGTCCTTTTCTATGACCTTCTTAAAGCATACTCTTTAAGGTTTTATTGTGCCTTTCCTCAAGGTCGTCTGTCTGGGGATAGTTTACTGTTGTCTTCAGTTGTGTAGTTTGCAAGACCTTACACAGTTCCTTCATCATCTTACTTGTAAAGGGGGTTCCTTGTTTAGTCAGGATCTCCTTCGATAGTCTGGTCGGGGCAAATATGTGGACCAACTCAAGGGCTATACTTTTTGATGAGGAGTTTTTCAAGTGAACCGCTTCTGGGTACCATGTAGCACTGTCAAGGACAACCAATATATATTGAAGCCCACAAGCAGATTAACAAGGTGGCCGACCAGGTCCATGGCAGTTTGCTCAAACTGCACCTCTATAATGGGTAGCGGCACAAAAAGATTTTGAAAGTGAGAGGTGGAAGCGGTTATCTGGTAGGTGGGATAGGACTTGCAATACATCAGGATTTCCCAGTGACACCTGGTCTAAGAACCTACAAGTTACCCGTTCTTGGGTTTTTGTTCACACCCAGATCGCCACTCAGGATATGGGAATAGGCCATGTCCAAGACCATCCGTTTATAAGGTCCTGGCACCAACAATTGCTCCACTATTTCCTCTCTATCCTTAATAACCTGGTACAATAAGTCCCCACTCATAATAAAATTGGGAAATCTGGTGTCAGCCCCTCGCTCCTGCACAATGCCATTTATAACCGTTACATTATTGAAAATCTCTTTCAGAGTTAGGTCACTATGCTGGGTAGACCCCAAATTTTCTCCAGTCACTCCTATCTCAGGAATATCAGCTTTAGGGGATACTACCTCCTCATCCCCAACCATTATATGTAAAGGAAACCCATCAGACTCTGGATGTGGTGAGACTTCTTTAGGACCATCCCATCTCTTCTCCAACCGATTAAGGCCTCTCCGCCTTCCCTCACAAGTCCCAAAACAACACAAAGTCCCGGCTTATGATAATTGGGTGAAATAAATCCTGGACCACTCAGACCTCATGGGACTCAGTACCTCGGGCTGTCTCAATGACCACTCTGGCCACCGGATTGTCTTTAGCATCCCCTTGAATGCAGCTGATGCACACTTTCTTCCTAGGGATCAGTTGGAAAGGCATTGTACCACAGGACTGGCGTATAGCAAATGTGGTGCCAATATTCAAAAAGGGGGCAAAAACTGAACCTGGAAATTATAGGCCAGTGAGCTTAACATCTACTGTTGGTAAAATCCTGGAGGGTTTTTTAAGGGATACTTTATTGGAGTATCTGAGGCTGAATAACCTCATGACACAGTATCAGCATGGGTTTACGAGGGACCGTTCTTGTCAGACTAATCTGATAAGCTTTTATGAAGGGGTAAGTTCCGGACTGGACCAAGGGAACTCAGTGAACGTGGTGTTCATGGACTTCTCAAAAGCTTTTGATACGGTGCCACACAAAAGGTTGATACATAAAATGAGAACAATGGGATAGGGGAAAATATGTTTAAGTGGGTTAAGAACTGGCTCATGGATAGAAAACAAAGGGTGGTTATTAATGGAGCACACTCGGACTGGGTCACGGTTAGCAGTGGGGTACCACAGGGGTCAGTATTGGGGCCGCTTCTCTTTAACATATTTATTAATGACCTTGTAGGGGGCATACAGAGTAGTATTTCAATATTTGCAGATGACACTAAACTCTACAGGGTAATAAATACAGAGGAGGACAATTTTATATTACAGGAGGATTTATGTAAACTAGAAGCTTGGGCTGATAAATGGCAAATGAGCTTTAATGGGGATAAATGTAAGCTCATGCACTTGAGTAGAACAAACAAGATGTATAATTATGTGCTTAATTGTAAAACACTGGGCAAAACTGACACTGAAAAAGACCTGGGTGAATGGGTGGACGACAAACTCACATTTAGTGGCCAATGTCAGGCAGCTGCTGCCAAGGCAAATAAAATAATGGGATGCATTAAAAGAGGCATGGATGCTCATGAGGAGAACATAATTTTACCTCTATACAAGTCACTGGTGCGACCACACTTAGAATACTGTGTACAGTTCTGGTCTCCGGTGTATAAGAAAGACATAGCTGAACTGGAGCGGGTGCAGAGAAGAGCGACAAAGGTTATTAGAGAACTGGGGGGTCTGCAATACCAGGACAGGTTATTACACTTGGGGTTATTTAGTTTGGAAAAACGAAGGCTTAGTGGTGATCTTATTACAATGTATAAATATATGAGGGGACAGTACAAAGACCTTTCTAATGATCTTTTTACTCTTAGACCTGTGACGGGGACAAGGGGGCATCCTCTACATCTGGAGGAAAGAAGGTTTAGTCATAATCACAGACGCAGATTCTTTACTGTAAGAGCAGTGAGACTATGGAACTCTCTGCCGTCTAATGTTGTAATGAGTGATTCCCTACTAAAATTTAAGAAGGGACTTGATGCCTTTCTTGAAAAGTATAATATTACAGGCTATATTCACTAGTTTCCTAGATACTGCGTTGATCCAGGGAGCTAGTCTGATTGCCGTATGTGGAGTTGGGAAGGAATTTAATTCCCCAATGTGAAGCTTACCGTTTGCTACTTGGGTTTTTTTTGCCTTCCTCTGGATCAACATGTTAGGGCAGGTTAGGATAGGATATGGGTTGAACTAGATAGACTAAAGTCTTCCTTCAACCTTAATTGCTATGTTACTATGTATTGTGGCCCTCACGAGGGTCACTAAACTTGAGTCTAGTAGTCCAGTCATATGCAGACCATTCACTTTTACGCAACAAGCTTGGGACCCCTCGCTGGGTGCGTAGGCTGAATAAGCGTAGTATTAACACCGGCATCCCAAGCTACAGTAAAACTACTCAGTGGTCAGGGGATAACAGGCAGCTATATGACCTGGGCCACGACATCTCCAACAAATTACATCACCGGCTGAGACCTTTAGTATGACCTCCACCGCCACTTTGAGCCTTGGATCCCCCAACCCACTTTTGAGCATCCGCCCCCTGCATCGACCCCCAGTATGGAGTGAGTTGCCTCTCCAAGGAACCATCGACCCCATGATATATTTGCGCATGTTCAACCAGGTCATTGGCATTCCGGGATCTCCCTGGGCAACCCAAGTCTGCATTGGCTTTGGAAGAGATTTCATGAACTGGTCTATTACAACTCGTTCTACCATCTGCGATGGAGTAGAGGACTCCAGCTGCAACAAATTTTGGAAGAGGTGCAGTACATAAAACATTAGGGAGCAAGGGGGTTTGTCCCAGTGATATGCCCAGGGGAATACCCATTATCCCCTGACAGCTGTTGTCACCCCCAAGTGCACCAAAAATTCCGTTTTTAATTTTGCATATTCTTTAGCATCATGTAAGGCTAAATCATAATAAGACTTTTGTGGCTACCCATTAAGTATGACGCCAGGACTTCTGTCACTGCTCTGGCTGAAGTTTCTCCCTACAGGCAAACCTTTCAAAACTGGTTAAAAAGGTCTCTATTTTGTCACCCAGGGTATTTTCTGCAAGGCTCTCCTCACCAACTTCCTGACAGAGAAATCATCAGCTGACCTTGATATCCAAGCTGCTGTAGTTCCATGAACCACCACTGCGAGTAATTCAATCTGCTGCTGATGTCAGTGCTGCTGCTGCTGTTGCTGGAACCTTTGCTGGAGATGGTGCATAAGATGGTCGCATTACCCACACGCAACCTTCGATCCTCTCAAGGTCTCCTTCTCGACTCCCCCCTCATCTCTTCTTCCCACAACCGCATACAAGACTTCTCCCGGGCTTCCCCCATACTCTGGAACTCCCTGCCGCAAAACATCAGACTTTCACCAACAACGGAAACCTTCAAGAAGAACCTGAAGACCCACCTGTTCCGACAAGCCTACAGCCTACAATGATCCTCAGTCTACTGAACCATCGCACGACCAGCTCTACCCTTTCCTAGTGTATCCTCACCCATCCCTGTAGACTGTGAGCCCTCGCGGGCAGGGTCCTCTCTCCTTCTGTACTTGTGTGTCCCTTGTCTAGCACACGTTTATTGTACTTGTCTATATTTTCCCTTTTCATATGTAAAAAGCACCATGGAATAAATGGCGCTATATAAATGTGTAATAATAATAATAATAAGCAGCTTATTTGTCTCTTGTTGTGCCAGCTGTTGTTGCTGCTATTGAAGCTGTTGCTGGTGCTGTTGCTGGGTTTGTACTAGGTATTTAATCAGGTCCTCCATACCATCTGGCATTGCTCCTTGGCTTGTAGACGCCTTCACCCAAGACATGCAGCACTTCTGTACCAGTCACATATGTTCCTCAGGAACGCTAAATGTCTAAGTATGGAATGGACAAGGCAACTGTTAGGTGGATTCATAACTGGTTTAGTGATCGGACCCAAAGAGTGGTTGTAAATGGCTGCACATCCAGTTGGAAGAATGTCTAAAGTGGGGTACCACAGGGCTCTGTCCTGGGCCCTGTATTATTGAACATCATTATCAATGATTTAGATGAAGGGATTGAGGGTAAACTGATTAAATTTGCTGATGACACAAAGCTATGAGGGATAGCTAATACTAGAGAAGAGAAGGGATTCAAAAAGATATAAATCAACTGGAGCAGTGGGCAGCAACTAACAGAATAGTTTTTAATAGGGAAAAATGCAAAAAGCATATACAGAATGGGAGGAATAGGGCTAAGCAACAGCACATGTAAAAAAGACTTGAGTATACTAATAGATAACAGACTGAACATGAGTCAACAGTTTGATGCAGCAGCAAAAAAGGCAAATACCGTTCTAGGATTTATTAACAGAAGCATATAGTCTAAATCACGTGAATTCATTATTGCCCTCTACTCCTCTTTGGTCAGACCTCTTCTTGAATACTGTGTCCAGTTTTGGGCAACACATTTAAAAAAAAAGACATCAACAAACTGGACCAAGTTCAGAGAAGAGCGACCAGAATGGTGACCAGTGGGCAAACCATGTCCGATGAGGAACGGTTGCAGGATTTGGGAATATTTAGCTTGCAAAAGAGAAGACTGAGAAGAGACTTAATAGCTGTCTACAAATATCTCAAGGGCTGCCACATTGTAGGAGGATCATCTTTATTCTCATTTGCACAATGAAAGACTAGAAGCAATGGGATGAAACTGAATGGGAGGAGACACAGATTAGATATTAGAAAAAACTTTTTGACAGTTAGGGTGATCAATGAGTGGAACAGGCTGCCACGAGACGTGGTGAGTTCTCCTTCAATAGAAGTCTTCAAACAGAGGCTGGACAGAAATCTGTCTGGGATGATTTAGTAAATCCTGCTTTGAGCAGGGGGTTGGACCAGATGGCCCAGAAGGTCCCTTCCAACTCTATTATTCCATGATTCTATGCACTTCTAACACCAAGTGTAATAATGCTACTCACTTGGGAGCAGGATGAGGTATAACAGGAACTGTTTCTATATAAAAGTCCATCTGACTAATTTTACTCCTCATAAACCACATCACAGGAAAACATAGTGCGAGTTGGCTCCCTTGGGTTAGATTCAAGCTTTTTTATCCATTAGTCCTTTTGTGTGAGACAAACAGGTCCCATTTTACCATGTTTTCCACACCCAAGGGTCGAAATATGTAAGCAGCCGTCCCACCCTAACTCTTCAGATGCTCACAATAAACCAGGCCCTGTCATGGCCGATTAACCTCTCTTAGTTCTATGTGTACTAGAGCATTACTCCAGGTTTATATCACAGAGGACAATCTACTCTGATACATATCTCCAATTCACTATGTGTTCGACAGCCACCTTACAAAATATAAACATCTGTAAACAGTGGCATGTAAAAGTTTGGGAACTCCTGGTCAAAATTACTGTTCCTGTGAACAGTTAAGCATGTTTAAGATTCCCAGCTTTAACCCCTTTATCCCATCTGACATACTATTCCGTCCATGTGACCCTGGACCTAATTCCCAAGGACGGAATAGTACGTCATATGCTATCAGCTGCGCTCCCGGGCGAAGCTCAGCTGACGCGACAGGGTGTCAGCTGATTATCACAGCTGACACCCGGCACTATGTGTCAAGAGCGGTCACGGACCACTTCCAGCACATTAACCCCAGGCACACTGCGATCAAACATCATCGCAGTGTTACGGCGCTATAGGGAAGCATCGCGCAGGGAGGGGGCTCCCTGCGTGCTTCCCTGAGACCCTCAGAACAGCGCGATGTATCTCACTATTCCAAGGGACCCTCCTCCCTGCAGGCCCCCGTATCCAAGATGGCCGCGGGGTCCTGCAGGGTCCTGCAGGGAGGCGGCTTCCTCAGTGCCTGCTGAGAGCAGGCGCTGAGAAAGCCTGCAGCAGTGCCATTGAGATCGCTGGTCTGACAGAGTGCTGGGCACACTGTGTGACCAGCGATCTGATATAATATGGTGATGTCCCACCCTGGGACAAAGTAAAAAAGTCAAAAAAATAAAAATAACGTGTAAAAAAAAATTCATAAATAAAGAAAAAAAATATATTCCCCCAATAAATTCCTTTCTTCATGTAAATAATAAAAAAAACAATAAAAGTACACATATTTAGTATTGCCGCATCCGTAACGACCTGCCCTATAAAAGTGTCCCAATAGATAACCCCTTTAGTGAACCCCTTAAAAAAAAAAAGCAAGGCTAAAAAACAATGATTTATCATCATACCGCCGAACAAAAAGTGGAATAACACGCAATCAAAAAGACGGATATAAATAAACATGGAACCGCTGAAAACATCATCTTGTCCCGCAAAAAATGATCTGCCATACAGCATCATCAGCCAAAAAATAAAAAAGTTATAGCTCTCAGAATAAAGCAATGCAAAAATAATTATTTATTATATATAATAGTTTTTATTGTACAAAAGTGCCAAAACATAAAAAAATGATATAAATGAGGTATCGCTGTAATCATACTAACCCGAAGAATAAAACTGCATTATCAATTTTACCACACGCGGAACGGTATAAATGCCACCCCAAAAGAAATTCATGAATTGCTGATTTTTGTTCATTCTGCCTCCCAAAAATCGTAATAAAAAGCGATCAAAAAATGGCATGTGCCCAAAAATGGTACCAATAAAAACGTCACCTTGTCCCGCAAAAAAAAGACCTCACATGACTCTGTGGGCCAAAATAAGAAAAAATTATAGCTCTCCAAATGTGATGATGCAAAAACTATTTTTTGCAATATAAAGGGTCTTTTAGCGTGTGACAGCTGCCAATCATAATAACTCGATATAAATAGTAAATCAAACCCCCCTTTATCACCCCTTAGTTAGGGAAAAATAATAAAACTTAAAAAATGTATTTATTCCATTTTCCCATTAGGGTTACGGTTGGGGCTAAAGTTAGGGTTAGAGTTGGGGCTAAAGTTAGGGTTAGGGTTAGGGTTGGGAATAGGGTTACGGGTGTGTTAGGGTTAGGTTTGTGGTTAGGGTTATAATTGGGGTTGGGATTAGGGTTAGGGGTGTGTTGGGGTTAGGGTTGGAATTAGAAATGGGGGTTTCCACTGTTTAGGCACATCAAGGGCTCTCCAAACGTGACATGGGGTCTGACATGGACACTTCAATGGTATAAGTTGAATGGAGCAGGTCAGATATGGCCTTGGTCAGATGTGACATCATTTTAAGTGTGACATCTTTGAAGTGTTACATCAGAAATATATCCAGAATGATAGCGCATGGTATATTCCCCTTCATGTTGTTTTGTCCTGATCCATCTACTTTCATCAACAGGTACGTCTGAACCACCTCTCTATCCAGAATATCCACTGCACCCCAGAATCCTATGTACTCCTTTTTTCTGTTTTAACTGGTACGTCTGAACCACCTCTCTATCCAGAATACCCACTGCACCCCAGAATCCTATGTACTCCTTTTTTCTGTTTTAACTGGTACGTCTGAACCACCTCTTTATCCAGAATACCCACTGCACCCCAGAATCCTATGTACTCCTTTTTTCTGTTTTAACTGGTACGTCTGAACCACCTCTCTATCCAGAATACCCACTGCACCCCAGAATCCTATGTACTCCTTTTTCTGTTTTAACTGGTATGTCTGAACCACCTCTCTATCCAGAATACCCACTGCACCCCAGAATTCTATGTACTCCTTTTTTCTGTTTTAACTGGTACGTCTGAACCACCTCTCTATCCATAATACCCACTGCACCCCAGAATCCTATATACTCCTTTTTTCTGTTTTAACTGGTACGTCTGAACCACCTCTCTATCCAGAATACCCACTGCACCCCAGAATCCTATGTACTCCTTTTTCTGTTTTAACTGGTACGTCTGAACACCTCTCTCGAATACCCACTGCCCCATCCTATGTACCTTTTTGTTTAACTGTACTCTGAACTTACATAATACCCACTGCACCCCATAATCCTATGTACTCCTTTTTCTGTTTTAACTGGTACGCTGCTGCTTTTTCCCTGATTTTAATCTATGTAGCATATTAGATTTACTGAATACATATTTATTTGTCTGTGACCCTCACTCATAAGCCTATACCTCCATCTTAATCTGTCTTTCTTCATCTGTGATGCTAGGCAAATGTTCTATTAACTGCAATCTGTTAATTGCTCCCTGCTGTGAACTCTCCTCCTGTTCCTTTCTCTTCCCCTCTCTTTCTCTCACCTGGCTTCATTTCTTGGACACTTCAATGGTATAAGTTGAATGGAGCAGGTCAGATATGGCCTTGGTCAGATGTGACATCATTTTAAGTGTGACATCTTTGAAGTGTTACATCAGAAATATATCCAGATATAGTCCAGAAATCGGTCAGAAAGTAAGAATAATCCCTGTCTTCCAATTTTACTTGCCTTTCTTTTACCCTGCTCTTTAACCATGTTCACATTTGCCCTCACCGTTTGTGCTCCACTAATCTTCACTCTCCTTCGCTACCCCTAAACCCCTGCAAGCTCGAACCAAATAACTGTCTCCCCCTCTCTCCTACTCCCCCACATCGCCTCATCTGCAGACCTGCTTTTTAACCTCAGACCTCTCCCACTAAAATATAACGTAAGCCGCTCACTCTCCTTCACCCATCTGCTTTCCCTTTCTCTGCTTCTTCTCACTGCTGGCGACATATCCCCCAATCCTGGTCCCCCCCGCCCCATACATCCCACTAATCCTCACCCCTACACTTCTCACAGTAAGAGAAACTACCACAATCCCTCACACTTAAAACCTGTGCCACTGACCCCTACCCCCCAGCTTCCTCTCTCTGGAGCACTCTGGAACGCCCGCTCGGTCTGAAACAAGCTCCACGTGACCCACGATCTCTTTACCTCCCGCAACCTCTCCTTCCTAGCCCTCACTGAGACCTGGCTGACGCCCCATGACACGGCCTCCCCTGCTGCACTGAGTTACGGTGGCCTCCACTTCACCCGCACTCCTCGCTCTGGCAACAGACATGGTGGAGGTGTGGGTTTCCTTCTCTCTAATAACTGCTCCTTCAACCCTATCCAACCCCCACCCATCCTCATCCTCCCTTCCTTTGAGGTCCACTCGGTCCGTATCTTCTCTCCCTCTAATCTCCAAATGGCCGTCATATACCGACCACCAGGTTCAGCCACTGCCTTCATTGACAAATTCTCCAGCTGGCATCTTCACTTTCTCTGCTCTGACATCCCCACCATCATCATGGGTGACTTTAATATCCCTACTGACACCTGCCAGCCAGCAGCCTCCAAACTCCTGTCACTTACTTCATCCTCTGGACTTACTCAGTGGTCCTCCACAGCCACCCACACAGACGGACATACATTAGACCTCATCTTCACCCGCCTCTGCTCCCTATCTAATTTCACAACCTCTCCCCTCCCCATCTGACCACCACCTACTCACCTTCTCATCCCTGTCCTCTTCACCTGCCCCCTATGTTCAGCCACTGGCACATCCTCGCAGAAACCTCGCACACCTAGACATTCACAGACTCTCAGATTCTCTTCTACCTCTGTCCTTCATATATTCACTCTATGACACAGACAGCGCCACTGCTTTCTATAACACCACCCTCACATCTGCCATAGACTCAGTCGCCCCTCTCACGCACGGCAAAGTGCGACGAATCAATAGGCAACCCTGGCACAACAATCTCACCAAAAAACTTTGACACTCATCCAGGGTCGCCGAGCGGCATTGGAAGAAAACACGCCTGCCAGACGACTTCACTGCTTTCAAACAAGCTACACTTGCCTTCAAAATAGCCCTCACCTCTGCTAAACAGACCTATTTCGCAAACCTTGTATCTTCATTATCCTACAACCCAAAACAACTGTTCAGCACATTCAACTCTCTCCTCCGCCCACCACTGCCACCTCCAACTCCCCTCATCTCTGCCGAGGACTTTGCCACCTACTTCAAAAATAAGATCGACCAAACAAGGCAAACCTTTACTGTTCCACCACCCCAACCACTCCATATACCAGACCTCTGTCCTTCCCTACTAGCCTCCCTATCCAACATCACTGAAGGAGAGCTTACTCATCTGCTTTTCAAATCACACCTCACCACCTGTGCACTTAACCCCATCACTTCCCACCTGCTCCCCAACCTCACTAACATGCTCATCCCATCCCTAACTCATCTCTTCAACCTATCGCTATCTTCTGGCACCTTTCCCTCTGCCTTCAAACATGCCACCATCACACTCATCCTCAAAAAAACAAACCTTGACCCAACTGCTATGCCCAGCTATCGCCCAATATCATTGCTCCCGTTTGCTTCCAAACTCCTTGAGCAGCATGTCCACGCTCAACTTTCCTCCCACCTCTCATCTAACTCTCTCCTCGACAACCTCCAATCTGGCTTCCGCCCCCACCACTCCACTGAAACTGCCCTGACCAAAATTACTAACGACTTACTCACAGCCAAAGCTAACAGACTGTAAGGTTTTTTGTCTCTGTTGACATGTTCCTTGAAGCTCAGTTTTCCGTCGGCCATTTTGCTTTCTGTCTTTCTGCAGCTCTTGCCCTCAGTTAATATGGAGTTTCCAGTTTTCATGTTCCCGCCCTGATTCTTCCCTCTTGCTTCTTAAGCAGCCTCAGCTGAACAATCAGTGCTCCTGAATCAAGCCTCAGTCAGTCTGTGACCTGACTTCTGGAAACCTTGGACTTGTACTCCAGCTATTCCCTACTGAGGAGCCTTGGAACACTTTTGGACTCTGGAAACCTGCTGTTTGGTGAATACATGTTTGCAGAGGAATTACGGTACAGAGAAGAGATCCTGAACCTGCTTTGGAGATTTATTGTAGTGCTTGAAGTTACTCTGACCTGCTGTGTCTCCTGTCGCTGTTCCTGCAAACTGTGTGAACTTTTCAGCATGCTTGTATGAAGTAATACAAGTCAT
Source organism: Oophaga sylvatica (assembly GCA_033576555.1). Taxonomy (NCBI): domain Eukaryota; kingdom Metazoa; phylum Chordata; class Amphibia; order Anura; family Dendrobatidae; genus Oophaga; species Oophaga sylvatica. The sequence continues at coordinate 100,522,718 of JARQOD010000005.1, forward strand.
TTCATATCAACCTGTGTCTCCTGTGTTTTCCTCGCACCCAAGCACAAGACGCTATAGGAACTGTACACTATACATGACACAGACTGTTCTCCATCCTCCTCCTCCTTGACCTGTCCTCTGCCTTTGACACAGTCGACCACTGCCTACTGCTACAGATTCTTTCTTCCCATGGCATCAAAGACCTTGCCCTGTCCTGGATCGCCACTTACCTTTCCGACCGCACATTTAGTGTCTCCCACTCCCACTCTACCTCCTCATCCCGCCCTCTGTCTGTTGGAGTCCCTCAAGGCTGTGTCCTGGGGCCCCTACTTTTTTCCATCTATACCCTTGGCCTAGGACAACTCATAAAGTTCCATGGCTTCCAGTACCACCTCTATGCGGACGATACTCAGATCTACCTCTCTGGCCCAGATGTCACCTCTCTGCTGTCCAGAATCCCGGAGTGTCTATCAGCCATATCCTCCTTCTTCACCTCTCGTTTCTTAAAACTCAATGTAGACAAAACCGAACTCATCATCTTTCCTCCATCTCATGTATCTTCCCTACCCGATCTATCTATTATGGTAAATGGCATCACGATCTCTCCCGCACCTGAAATCCGCTGCCTCGGAGTAACTCTCGACTCTGCCCTGTCATTCAAATCACACATCCAAACTCTTGCCACCTCCTGTCGCCTCCAACTTAAAAACATTTCCAGAATCCGTCCCTTCCTCAGCCCTCAATCTGCTAAAACTCTTGTGCATGCCCTCATCATCTCCCGCCTTGATTACTGCAACACCCTCCTCTGTGGCCTCCCCGTCAACTCTCTTGCACCACTCCAATCTGTCCTCAATTCTGCTGCCCGACTAATCCACCTCTCCCCTCTCTACTCCCTTGCTTCTCCCCTCTGCAAATCCCTCCACTGGCTCCCAATTCCCCAACGAATCCAGTTCAAACTACTAACACTGACCTACAAAGCCGTCCACAACCTGTCCCCTCCCTATATCTCTGAACTAATCTCCCAATATCTTCCTTCACGTAATCTTCGATCCTCCCAAGACCTCCTACTATCCTCCACACTTATTCGTTCCTCACACAACCGCCTCCAAGATTTCTCCCGAATATCCCCCATCCTCTGGAATTCCACGCCTCAACATGTCCGATAATCCACCACCTTTGGATCCTTCAGATGGAACCTGAAAACCCATCTCTTCAGGAAAGCCTACAGTCTGCAATAACCATTCCGCCTCGCCGCCACCACCCGAGCTGCTGCCTCGCTGCCACCACCCTAGCTTCCGCCACGCCGCCACCACTAGAGCTGCCACATCGCCGCCACCACCAGAGCTGCCGCACCCTCGACCTTCTGTTTCTTCCCCATTATCCCGTAGAATGTAAGTCCACAAGGACAGGGTCCTCTCCCCTCTGTACCAGTCTGTCATTGAAAATTTGTTTACTGTAAACGATATCTATAACTTTGTATGTAACCCCTCTCATGTACAGCACCATGGAATTAATGGCGCTATATAAATAAATAATAATAATAATAATAATAATCTCAATTCCAGCCAATTCGGCGATGAAAAAGTCAAACTGTGCTCCTTTCCTTCTGAGCTCTGCCATGCTCCCAAACAGTAGTTTACACACATATGGGGTATCAGCATACTCAGGACAAATTGCACAATAACTTTTGGGGTCCAATTTCTTCTGTTACCCTTGGAAAAATAAAAAATTGGGGGCAAAAATATTATTTTTGTGGAAAAAAATATGATTTTTATTTTTATGGCTCTACGTTATAAACTTGTGTGAAACACTTGGGGGTTCAAAGTTCTCACCACACAACTAGTTACGTTCCCTTGGGGGTCTAGTTTCCAAAATGGGGTCACTTGTGGTTTTTTTTCACTGTTTAGGCACATCAGGGGCTCTCCAAATGCGACATGACACCCGCAGACCATTCCATCAAAGTCTGCAATACAAAAAGACACTACTTCCCTTCCGAGCCCCGACGTGTGCCCATACAGTAGTTTTCTCCCACATATAGGGTATCAGCATACTCAGGACAAATTGGACAACAACTTTTTGGGTCCAATTTCTCCTGTTTACCTTGGGAACATAAAAACTGGGGACTAAAAGATCATGTTTGTGGAAAAAAAATGATTTTTTTTATTTTCACGCCTGGCGTTATAAACATCTGTGAAGCACTTGGGGGTTCAAAGTGCTCACCACACATCTAGATAAGTTTCTATTGGGGTCTAGTTTCAAAAATGGGGTCACTTGTGGGGGGTTTCCACAGTTTAGGCACATTAGTGGCTCTCCAAACGCGACATGACACCCGCAGAACATTCCATCAAAGTCTGCATTACTAAATGTCACTACTTCTATTCCGAGCCACGACGTGTGCCCATACAGTAGTTTTCTCCCACATATAGGGTATCATTGTACTCAAGACAAATTGGACAACAACTTTTGGGGTCCATTTTCTCCCCTTACCCTTGGGAAAATAAAAAATTGGTGACTTAAAAGATCATTTTTGTGGGAAAAAAATAAGATTTTTTATTTTCATGCCCGGGCATTATAAACTTATGTGAAGCACTTGGGGTTCAAAGTGCTTACCACAGATCTAGATAAGTTCCTTAAGGGTCTAGTTTCCAAAATGGGGTCACCTGTGGGGGGTTTACACTGCTTAGGCATATCAGGGGCTCTGCAAACTGAACATGATACCTATCAAAGTCTGCATTCCAAAATGTCATTACTTCCTTTCGGAGCCCAGCCGGACGCCCAAACAGTATTTCCCCCACACATATGGGGTATCAGTGTACTCAGGACAAATTGGACAACAACTTTTGGGGTCCAATTTCCTTGTTAAAAATCAAAAATTGGAAAATTGGGGACTAAAAATTCATTTTTTGTGGATTTTTTTTTTCACACCCAGGCATTAAAAACTTTGGTAAAACACTTGGGGGTTGAACGTGCTCACAACAGATCTCAATAAGTTCCTTAAGGGGTCTAGTTTCCAAAATGGTGTCACTTGTGGGGGGTTTCCACTGTTTAGGCACACCAAGGGCTCTCCAAACGCGACATGGCATACAGCCAATTATGCGTTGAAAAAGTCAAACTGCGCTCCTTACCTTCCGAGCTCTGCAATACACCCAAACAGTGGTTTACCTCTACATATTGGGTATCAGCGTACTCAGGACAAATTGCACAATAACTTTTGAGGTATTTTTACCCTTGGGAAAATAAAAAGTGGGGTGAAAAGATCATTTTTGTGGAATAAATATGATTTTTTAATTTTACTGCTCTACGTTATAAACTTGTCTGAAGCACTTGGGCGTTCAAAGTGCTCATTAAAGATCTAGATAAGTTCCTTAGGGGGTCTAGTTTCTAAAATGGGGTCAATTGTGGGGGATTCCCACTGTTTAGGCATATCAGGGGCTATCCAAATGGGACATGGCGTCCAATCTCGATTTCCGCCAATTTTGGTTTGAAAAAGTCAAATGGCGCTCCTTCCCTTCCGAGCTCTGCCGTGCGCCCAAACAGTGGTTCCCCCCACATATGGGGTATCAGTGTACTCAGGACAAATTGGACAACAACTTTTATGGTCCAATTTCTCATGTTACCATTGGGAATATAAAAATTGGTGACTTAAATATCATTTTTGTGGGAAAAAAATAGGATTTTTTATTTTCATGCCCGGGCATTATAAACTTGTATGAAGCACTTGGGGGTTAAAAGTGCTCACCACAGATCTAGATAAGTTCCTTAGGGGGTCTAGTTTCCAAAATGGGGTCACTTGTGGGTGATTCCCACTGTTTAGGCACATCAGGGGCTATCCAAATGCGACATGGTGTCCAATCTCGATTCCAGCCAATTTTGGTTTGAAAAAGTCAAATGGCGCTCCTTCCCTTCCGAGCTCTGCCGTGCGCACAAACAGTGGTTCCCCCCACATATGGGGTATCAGCGTACTCAGGACAAATTGGGCAACAACTTCTATGGTCCAATTTCTTATGTTACCCTTGGGAAAATAAAAAATTGGTGACTTAAATATCATTTTTGTGGGAAAAAAATTGGATTTTTTATATTCATGCCATGGCATTATAAACTTGTGTGAAGCATTTGGGGGTTCAAAGTGCTTACCACAGATCTAGATAAGTTCATTAGGGGGTCTAGTTTCCAAAATGGGGTCACTTGTGGGAGGTTTCCACTGTTTAGGCACATCAGGGACTCTGCAAACTGAACATGACACCCATCAAAGTCTGCATTCCAAAATGTCATTACTTTCTTTATGAGCCCTGAAGTGCGCCCAAACAGTATTTCCCCCACATATGGGGTATCAGCGTATTCAGGACAAATTGGACAACAACATTTGGGGTCCAATTTCCTTGCTAAAAATCAAAAATTGGGGACTAAAAATTAATTTTTGAGGAATTTTTTTTTTCACACCCAGGCATTATAAACTTTAGTGAAGCACTTGGGGTTCAAAGTGCTCACAACAGATCTAGATAAGTTCCTTAGGGGGTCTAGTTTCCAAAATGGTGTCACTTGTGGGGGGTTTCCTCTGTTTAGGCACATCAGTGGCTATCCAAACGCAACAAGGTGTACAATTTCAATTCCAGCCAATTTTGGTTTGAAAAAGTCAAACTGCGCTCCTTCCCTTCCGAGCTAGGACGTGCGCCCAGACAGTGGTTTTCCCCCACATATGGGGTATCGGCATACTCAGGAAAAATTGCACAACAACTTTTTCTGTCCATTTTCTCCTTTTACCCTTGTTAAAATAAAAATTTTTTTGTAAAAGATCATTTGTGTGACTAAAATGTTAAATGTTCATTTTTTCCTTCCAAGTTGCTTCAGCTCCTGTGAAGCACCTGAAGGGTTAATAAACTTCTTGAATGTGGTTTTGAGTACCTTGAGGGGTGCAGTTTTTAGAATGGTGTCACTTTTGGGTATTTTCTGCCATATAGTGACTTATATGTGAGGTGGTCCCTAAAAAAATGGTTTTGTACAAATTGTTGTAAAAATGAGAAATCGCTGGTCAACTTTTAACCCTTATAACTTTGTAACAAAAAAAAAATTTGGTTTCAAAATTGTGCTGATGTAAAGTAGACATGTGGGAAATGTTATTTAGTAACAATTTTGTGTGACATATTTCTCTGTTTTAATGGAATAAATATTCAAAGTTTGAAAATTGCAAAATGTTCAAAATTTTAGCCATATTTCCATTTTTTTCATAAATAAACGCAAGTTTTATCGAATAAATTTTACCACTATCATGAAGTACATTATGTCACAAAAAAACATTCTCAGAATCGAGAAGATCCGTTGAAGCATTGCAGAGTTATAACCTCATAAAGAGACAGTGGTCAGAATTGTAAAAATTGGTCCGGTCATTAACGTGCAAACAATCCTCGGGGCAAAGGGGTTAAGAAAAAACTTGCAGGTGTCTGCGGGTGTGTGCGAGTGTCTGTGTGTGCGGTAATGCTACAGCCGGTACTGTTGGTCGCAGCACAGCGGGATTATTCTGGCAGATCTCAGCGTGATTCCGCAGCTGACTATGACTCGCAGCTGTGAAGCAGGCTTGGCCTGATGAGACTACTGGTCCCATCCGGCTATGTCTGATGTCACTGATCGATAACAGTGACAACAGGAGATGCTAATTGGAAAGTACTATCATCTGCAAACACAGACACTCGCACACACCCGCAGACACATGCATACACACACTCAGACACCCGCACACAGCCGCACACACAAACACAGCATGTGACAAGCATGGAGGCGCCACGTCTGAAATAGACCTAAGGATGCTGTGCGGCCAGCCAATCACTGTAATACAACAACCAACATGGCTTCGGTATTAGAGTGTGTGGCAGACAATTCCTGCAATTTCATTGGCTCTCTAAAAGGCGCCCAACATATATGAAGGGAACCCGAGCTCCAGCCGAGCAACCCATTTAATACTCAGCGAGCTCCGAGCATCGCGAGCATTGCGATGCTTGGGCGAACACCGAATAGTGGTGAGCATGCTCGCTCATCAATACTGTACTCATCACCTGCCAAAAACAATCCCAACAGTGAAGCATGGTGGTGGCAACATCATGTAATGGGGGTGTTTTTCAGCTGCAAGGACAGGATGACTGGTTGCAATTGAAGCATACATGAATGCAGCCAAGTACAAAGATATTCTGGATGAAAACCTCTTCTAGAGTGCTCTAGACCTCAGACCTTCATGTTATCCTTGAAGGTTTCAGCGGTTGGTGAGAGTCTGATGTGTTGCGGCAGAGAGTTCCAGAGTATGGGGGAAGCACTGGAGAAGTGTTGTATGCGGTTGTGGGAAGAAGAGATGAAAGGGGGAGTAGAGAAGGAGATCTTGAGAGGATCGAAGGTTGAGTGCGGGTAGGTACCAGGAGACCATGACACAGATGTATGGAGGAGACAGGTGTGTATGGCTTTGTATGTCATGGTTAAAGTTTTGAACTGGAGCCTCTGGGCAATAGGAAGCCAGTGAAGTGCCTGGCTTAGGGGGAGGCTGGGGAATAGCAGGGAGACAGGTGGATTAGTCGGGCAGCAGAGTGTAGAATGGACTGGAGTGGTGTCAGAGTGCTAGAGGGGAGGCCAGAGAGTAGGAGGTTGCAGTAGTCGAGGTGGGAGATGATAAGGGCATGCACTAGTGTTTTTGTGGTTTCATGGTTGAGGAATGCGCAGATCCAGGAAATATTTTTGAGCTTGAGGTGGCAGGAGGAGGCAAGGGCTTGGATATGTGGTTTGAAAGAGAGGGCAGAGTTGAGGATCACCCCAAGGCACTGAGCGTGGGGGACTGGGGAAAGAGAGCAGCTATTGACATTGATGGATAGGTCTGGTGGAGGGGTAGATTGAGATGGGGGAAAGATGATGAATTCTGTTTGGTCCATGTTCAATTTGAGAAAGCGAGCAGAAAATAAGGCTGTGATAGCAGACAGACATTGTGGGATTTGGTCAGTAAGGAGGTGAGGTCAGGTCCAGATAGGTAGATCTGCGTGTCATCGGCATAGAGATGATACTGCAAACCGTAGGATTCTATGAGCTGTCCCAGGCCGAAGGTGTAGATGGAGAAGAGTAGGGGTCCTAGGACTGAGCCTTGAGGAACACTGACAGACAGGGGGTGAGGTGAGGAAGTGATGTGTGAGAGGGAGACACTAAATGTTCGGTCTGTTAGGTATGATGGGATCCAGGATAGGGCCAAGTCTGTGATGCCAAGAGATGAGAGACTCTGTAGCAGACAGGTCCAGGAGAAGGAGGACAGAGTAGTGCCGCTTACTCTTGGCGGTTAGCAGGTCGTTAGTGACTTTATTTAGGGCAGTTTCAGTTGAGTGATGCGGTTGGAAGCCAGATTGTAACTGGTCAAAGAGCGAACAGGAGGAGAGGTGGGAGGACAGTTCAATATATACATGCAGTTCCAGTAGTTTTAAGGCATAAGGGAGAAGAGATATCGGGTGATAGTTAGACACAGAGGATGGGTCGAGGGAGGGCTTTTTGAGGATGGGTGTGATTGAGGCATGTTTGAAGGATGAGGGAAAGACAGCATTTGTATGTGAAAGGTTGAAGAGGTGTGGTGGAGTTGGGATGAAGACTGTGGCAATGTTAGGGATGAAGTGGGACAGGAGCGGGTCAAGCGCGCAAGTTGTGAGGTGTGATCTTGACAGGAGGGTGGAGAGCTGATCTTCTGTCATGATTAGTGTTGAGCGATATTGCTCGATATCTAAAAATATCGTATCAAAATTGTATCGCCGATAGCACTAAATATCGTCGATATCCGATTCCGATTGCGGAAGTCCAATGTAAGTCTATGGGAACAAAATATTGCAACTAAAAAAAACCTTTATTTCCTTGTAAACACTAAATATACACACATAGAATACATATATATATATATATACATGTCATTGTGACATATATATATACATATATGTATAGTTTATACTCTTCTACATAGTAAAATATCCTCTGATTCAATTGCCGGGTAAAGCCGGCTTCTGTGAAAAGACAGAAGCACCCGACATGAAATGACACTTGGTGTACATAGGGTTAACCATGTCTTTTCATGTCGTTTGCAATCTGATTTGCACAAACAATTACATCAGTCTATGTGTGCAAAATTTCACACCTGTAGGGTTAATTAAAGGTGTAAATTCGTTGTAAAAAAAACTGACTTTTTTGCTACGAATTTACACCTTTAATTAACCCCTACAGGTGTGAAATTTTGCACACTTACACTCATGTAATTGTTTGTGCAAATCAGATATCAAACTACATGAAAAGACATGGTTAACTCTATGTAAACCAAGTGTCATTTCATGTCGGGTTCTGCATTTTCACAAAAGCCGGCAATTGAATTAGCGGCTATTATACTATGTAGAAGTGTATGAACTATAAATATAAATATATATATATATGTCACAAATTTAATGACATGTATATATATATATGAGGTGTAAAATTGCTGAAAAAAAATGCGTGGGCTCCCGCCCTATTTTCGCAACCAGACAGACAAAGCCAGTGAGTGGGGGCAGATAATAATAGCCCAGAGAGGGACCATTATTTTTGCCCCCCCCGGCTACTAACATCTGCCCCCAGACACCCCAGAAAGGGCAAATCTCTAATTAGATTTGCCCTTTCTGGCACTTTGCCCGTCTATTCCCATTGCCCTGTAGCGGTGGCGAATGGGTTAATAAGGGGTTAAAATGACCTTGCAATTGAAAGGTCACTTTAAGCCAGGTTAATAATTGAGAGCTGTCAATTAGACAACTATCAATTATTAATCCTATTGTATGAAAGAAAAATCAACACACACACTTTAATAAAAAAGAAGTTTAATGAAATAATCACACAGTTTTTGACCATATTTTATTTTTCTGCTAAAACCATTTCCTGTAATAAAAATAAAATAATAAAGCAAAATTATTCTTACCAATCCGATGTACAGTCAGGTCCCACGGTGTAATCCTTCAGAAAGGGTTAATGTTTACTGCAGGGACCGCAGCTAATGCTGCAGCCTCACAGTAAACCCCCAAATGAATGAGTTCCTCTCCTGGCTGACAGGAGAGGAAGTGGAAAGCTTAATTGATTGCTTTCCACTTTCACTTCAGGTCAGCCAGGGACACAATCAGTGACGTCAGAGGGAACTGGTTAACAAAAATAGGGGATCCCCTCGAAAAAAATTGGCGTGGGGTCCCCCCTATTTTTGTTAACCAGCCAGATGAAGCAGACCGCTGAGGCCTGGATTTTCAGGCTGTTAAGGAGCCAAGATCCATGGACCTTGCCAGCTTGATAATACCAGGCCACAGCAGTCTGCATATCTTGGCTGATTAACAAAAATAGGGGATCCCCTCGAAAAAAATTGGCGTGGGGTCCCCCCTATTTTTGTTAACCAGCCAGATGAAGCAGACCGCTGAGGCCTGGTTTTTCAGGCTGGTAAGGATCCAATATCCATGGACCTTGCAAGCCTGATAATACCAGGCCACAGCAGTCTGCTTAGCTTGGCTGGTTAACAAAAATAGGGGATCCCCTCGAAAAAAAAACGGCGTAGGGGACCCCTATTTTTGTTAACCAGCCAAGTAAAATGCAGACTGCTGCGGCCTGGTATTAAAAGACTGTCAAGGCCCATGGATTTTGGCCCTCAACAGCCTGATAATACCAGGCTACAGCAGCCCCACATTTGGCGCATCAAAAGATGTGCCAATTGTGGCACTTTACCCGGCTCTTCCCACTTGCCCTGTAGCGGTGGCAAGCGGGGTAATAAGGGGTTAATGTCACCATTGATTGCACGGTGACAATAAGCCCGGTTAATAATGGAGAGGCGTCAATAAGACACCGATCCATTATTAATCCCAAAGTTATTAAATGCATAAAAAAAAGACAAAGCAAGAAAAAAGTATTTTAATGAAATAAAAGAGACAACACAGTTTTCATTTCTTTTATTGTACTCTCATTCCTGCGACGCCATCGATCTCCTGTAAAAAAAGAAAAAAAACAAACCAACAGTATACCACCTGTCCGACGCAGTCCATAGTAACGATAGTCCCACGACGATCCAGCTCTGCTACATCGCAATGACAGGCAGAGCCTGTCATCCCGGCGCAGCACAGCTGATTACCTGCTTCCCCGGCGGTGACGTCATCGGACTGACTGCTTTACGGCCGGGATTACCCAACAATGACTGCAGTTATCGCGAGAAACTGCATGTGACCGCCGGGGAGAAGAGGATGGCGGCCATGAAGCAGTCCAGGCCGTGACCGCCGAAGATCTTCTGCCAGGTAAGTGCCGCTGACTCCTGACAGACCCGACCGACGGACACTGACAGTGACAGACCCGACCGACGGACACAGACAGTGACAGTGACAAATCTGATTCCGGTATTCGATAAGACGAAAATATCAAAACGAATTATCGAAAGGCCGATAGAGCTAATATCGGCCGATAGCCGATATTTGCATTATCGTATCGCTCAACACTAGTCATGATGAAGAAGCTGGTTTTGGAAGAACTGGGTTGAGCGGCTAAGAGGGGCATGGGGGGTTGCGGGCCAAAGCTTTCTCTGATCGTATAGTTCTTCTGCTTAAAGGAGGCAAAGTCTTCAGCAGAAATGAGAGGAGAAGAAGGAGGTGCTGTGGGACAGAGTAGAGAATTGAAAGTGTTGAAGAGCTGTTTAGGGTTGTGAGACAGGGAGGATATGAGAGATACAAAGTAAGTTTGTTTTGCGGCAGAGAGCGTGGACTTGAAGCTGGCAAGGGACTGCTTGTATGCGTTGAAGTGCTCAGTAGAATGGGTTCTCTTCCATCTCCGCTCAGCGGCCCTGGAAACCCGTCTCAGTTCTTTGGTCAGGCTGGTCAGCCAGGGATGCCTGTTGATTGTGCAAGTTTTGATCTGCATGAGGGGGGCAGCCAAATCAAGTGTGGCTGTTATTGAGGTGTTGTAAAAAGTGGCAGCAGCATCTATGTCATGAAGGGAAGCTATGTCTGTAAGAGGGAGAAGGGACTCAGAGAGTGATTGTAAATTCATGTGTTTGAGATTCCTAGGAGGGTGAGTGTGTTTGTGGAGCAGGGGTTGTGCACTAGCAGAGGACAGGGAAGAGAATGTCAGTAGGTTGTGGACAGACAGGGGGAGGGATGAGTTAGTGAGATTAGTGAGGGAACAGAGACGGGTGAAGATAAGGTCCAGCGTGTGACCATCTGTGTGAGTGGTCGCAGAGCACCATTGAGTGAGGCCGAGGGAATAGAAGTTTGGAGGCAGCCGGGGTGGAAGTGTCAATATGGATGTTGAAATTGCCCATGATTATGGGCGTGCAGGTCAAACCTGCACTGGACTCAAGACATTAACCCCTGGGATCATGACACATCCAACCTGATGTAACTGGAGAGGATCTGCAAGGAAGAATAGCAGAGGATCCCCAAATCCAGGTGTGAAAAACTTGTTGCATCATTCACAAGAAGACTCATGGCTGTACTAGCTCAAAAGGGTGCTTCTTCTCAGTACTGAGAAAAGGGTCTGAATACTTATCACCAAGTGATATTTCAGTTTTTCTTTTTTAATAAATATGCAAAAATGTCTACATTTCTGTTTTTTCAGTAAAGATGGGGGGGCAGAGTGTATATTAATGAGAAATAAAATGAACTTTTTTGAATTTACCAAATGGCTGCAATGAAACAAAGAGTGAAACATTTAAAGGGGTCTGAATACTTTCCGTACCCACTGTGTGTGCTGGCATTGTCATGTTGAAAAACGGCTGCTCGGACACTTTGGAGAAATGGTCATACCACTTTTTCCACAACCAAATTAATGTAATGCTACTCTGTTAGGATAAAATTAATGAAACACAAGTTGTTAGTGTATCTGGAAGAAAGGCTAGAAGGGTCTGGGTATTGTACATTATGCAACCACTCTCCATAATCCTGGAAGTAAGACCATTATGATGCTCACTCATGAAGGTCTGTTCATGCCATTGCCAATGTGGTAATAACGCCATAACTTTTCCCTCCTGTGTTGCAATTGGCATACTTCTTCTCTGACCCTAGGTGAAACACATACTGTTTGATGCAGCATAACAAGTCCATAAAATTGGCAAAACTAGAAGCATATCAGTGTTTTAGAGATTCAGGTTCAGATCATTGCCTACCACTATGCATTAAGAGATCAGAACTTTCTTTACTTGTTATGGAGAGCACAAGTCTTCAAAAATCTGGTATAACATTTAGTATTTTTATTGGTGCTTTGACGTTCTAAAAAAAACCCCTTAAAATAATGTAGAAGATTTATGTTTTACTATTAGACTGTGAGTAAATATGATATCATAACCAGCCTGATCAGTGTAGCATTTCACAAGACTGCTTTATTCCTAATTTTAAAGAGACATCAATATGGTCTGGCTCATATAAGTTGAAATCTTACATACTGGATTTTCCAGAAAAGGAATTATGTAGGGATTCAATGTTCATTCCTTGAGAATGTTTGTGGTTGTTAAAGCATGTTATTTCACAATAATGTTTAGTTTGTTGCAGCGTGACTACTTTGTCAAACCTGAGAGAATCTGCCATACAAAACAGGTTTATAAATTTAGAGTTTGCACATAAATCCCCCAGGATCAGACAAGTTTTAGAGGAAATGGTCAAATAATGAAGCATAAATGGCCAAAAGAACCCAAAACTAGTAAACTGCAATCTGCAGAAGTGAATATACATTCTCCACACTTGATTGGACCAAAGTAGTTTTCCTTCTTTAGGGGAAAAAATGAATTCAGGCAATAGAACAAGTATATTGTCAAACTTGTTAGTAACTTTCTGAATTACAAAGAGGTGTTTCCATTTGTCAGAGGACAATTCTGTAAATGATGCCTGCTATACTGATATTGTGTTCTAGTGATAACGTGTAATTATAAATAGAAATCTACAAAGCTTGTAATATTTTCTGCTTATGGTAATCTGTCAGTAGGATCAACCTTCCTAAGTCTTCTATATGGGTATGTACTGTAGATCATAAAAAGCTGAATAAAATGATAATTTGATATTTGTGATCTAATGTCTTATTCCAGACAAATCTATGTTTTACTTATATATAAATAAACTGTTCAGGGCTATGTGCTGGAAACTGATCTTCTTGAGAATCTGTTTCTATAAATTATTTTAAATGAAAGGAGGCATTACCACTGTAACACATGTAACTAGCACAGAACAGTAGAACTGAACTTTGTCTTCTTACAAACACGTTAGCAGCTGCAGCTCTCACAGTTCTACTTTATTGGAACAATATAGCAACAATGGCTTCCAGTGAGATGGAAGCTCACGCACTGAAAGAAATCTGCAGACGTGTCAATTATAGTCACACATACTGTAGCTCTGCAGTAAGATCAGGAGAGCAGAGAGCGGCCATTACGTATTACAATGGTAATACCTCCTTTTATTTAAAATACTGTCAAGGGGCAGTTGTTCATGGCAATCTGTGGTCTGCTCATGGTTCTTAGCAGCTCATTTACATTTAAGAAAACCAGGGATTTCTTTGGAAGAAGACATTGGATCGTAGATATCAAGTTATCATTTTATTCAGATTCCTATGCTGTGCATGCTCATATAGATGGCTTAGATGAGTTGAACCTACTGACAGATTTCTTTTAATCTATTTACCCCCCAAAGGCTGTTTTCACCTTCATGCAAAACAGGAAGAAAAAAGGGATGGCAAGGGATGGTTACCAAAAGTAGAAGTCTTTATTTCATGGATAAAAATGCATAGGCTCGGGAGTCATACAGAGAGTGCGGACAACGGCCGTTTCGCGCTCCTGTGCTTCAACGAGTCCTAATCAATCATTCATAACCAGGCTAAATTTTAAAATTCTGACCAGTGTCATCTTATGTGGTAATAACTTTGAAACGCTTCAACAGATCCCACTAATTGTGAGATTGTTTTTTGTGACATATTGTACTTTATGATAGTGGAAAAAGTAGAAATTTGGCAAAAATTTGGAAAGTTTTTAAACTTTTAATTTTTGCTCCCTTAAATCGTTTGAAGTGACTCTAAGGGGTCTATATGACATAAAATACACAAAAGTGATGCCAATCTAAAAACTGCACCCCTCAAGGTGCTTAAAACCACATTCAAGAAGTTAATTAACTCTTCAGGTGCTTCACATGAATTTCTGGAATGTTGAAGGAAAAAATAAACATTTAGATTTTTTTCACAAAAATTTTAATCTAAACCCAACTTTTTTTATTTTCGTTAGGGTAACAGGAAAAAATGGAACACAAAATCTGTTCTATAATTTTTCCAGAGTATGCCAATACCCCACATGTGAGGAAAACTACCATTTTGGAAACTAGACCCCAAGTGCTTTTTTAGAAGTTTGTAACATTGAGCCAAGAAAATTAAAATAAATCACATTTTTCTCATAAAAATGATTTTAGCTCCAAATTTTGCATTTTCACTAGGGTAACTGGAGAAACGGAGAAATTGTACCATACATTTTGTTGTGAAATTTCTCCTCAGTATGCCAATACCCAATATGTGTAGGAAAACTTTTGTTTTGGCTCACAGCAGGGCTTGGAAGGGAAAGAGTGCCATATGACTTTTTGAATGCAAATTTGCTGGAATAATTAGCGAGTGCAATGTCACGTTTGGTGTGCCACTGATGTGCCTAAAAAGTGGAAACACCCCTCAATTGACACCATTTTAGAAACTAGATCACTATGGGAACATTTCTAGATGTGTCGTGAGCACCTTGAACACCCAGGTGCTTCTCAGAAGTTTCTAACATTGTGCCGTGAATAGTGTTGAGCGATACGATACTGCAAATATCGAGTATCATCCGATATTAGCTGTATCGGGCTTTCGATTCCGAGTACCGATATTTTCGTCATATCGGATACCGGAATCGGATTTGTCACTGTCACTGTGAGTGTCCGTCGGTCGGGTCTGTCAGGAGTCAGCGGCACTTACCTGGCAGAAGATCTCCGGCGGTCACATCCTGGACTGCTTGATGGCCGCCATTATCTTCTCCCTGGCGGTCACATGCAGTTTTTCGCGATAACTGCAGTGACTGCAGGGTAATCCCGGCCGTAAACCAGTCCGATGACGTCACCGCCGGGGAAGCAGGTAATCAGCTGTGCTGCGCCGGGATGACAGGCTCTGCCTGCCTGCCTGCCTGCCTCTGATGTCATTCTGATGTAGCAGAGCTGGATCGTCGTGGGACACTCGTTACTATGGACTGCTTCGGACAGGTGGTATACTGCTGGTTTTTTTTTTCATTTTTTTACAGGAGATCGATGGCGTCGCAGGATGAGACTGTAATAAAAGTAATGAAAACTGTGTTGTTTTTTTATTAAATTAAAAAACTTTTTTATGAACATTCACCCGTCTGGATACATCAACAATTTAACTATTTACATACAGGGACCCTGTCCGGGTTATTTATAATTCTTTAGCAGGGGTGTTCCAGGTACCACCTGGTACTCTTCTGATGCTTGCCAAACATCCGAGACACCAAGGACCACCAGGACCTGATGACGTCGTGTGGTCTGTACAGTCAAGTCGTGACCCGCTATCTGTGTCTGTGTGGCCACCTCTTTCATCTCCCTCCGGGTCTGGAGCCCTATGTCCCGGAATGAACGAACCCCAGGGGGCCTAATAGGCGCCGGGTACGGGCCAGCTATCATTATCATGTCCATAGCTGGGGCTGCTGAGGAGACCACTGAGGGAGGCTGGGGAGATTTACGGCGTGGGGTGGGCACTTGTGCAGAGGCCTGGATGTGGGAGGCTGAAGGCTCCGAGGGTCTCACAGGTTCCTGACACTCTGGGGATCAGTGGTCGCACCTGGTGACATTTAGGGCATACCATCCATTGTAACCCCAGTGTCGGGTGTAAGTTACCAAGTCTCCTGGCAACAGGTCCCTCCCCGGGTGTCCTTCTGGGAGGTGAGTCTCCACGTCCCGCTGGGTCACAAACACTTCTAAATAAAGTCCAGGCTCCTGGATGAAGCCCCAACCAGCTTTCAATTTAAAGCTCCGTACTGCACCCTTACGCTGCGGCTCCCTCACCGTACTTTTATCTTTTCTCATCCGGTCCTTATCTGCCCGGTCCTTCTCAATGTGACGTTGGCGAAGCTTCTGGGATTCGCGCTGCTCCCTTTGTCGCTCGGCTTCTCTCTCCCGACGTCTACACTCTTCCTCCTGACGCCGGTTGTAATTCTCCTCCACCAGCATCTCCATGTCTCCACCATCAAACTGCAGCTTACGATGTCCGGTTTGCGTCAGCTCTCCTGGCGCCCGACAGTCCTGGCGGCGCTCACCTGCGGAGGAAGCAGCCGGCTCTGGAACAGATGACAGTCGGGGCTCCAGTACAGACAGGTAGACCTCTGGTGCCTGCGCGGCCTCCTCCATGAGGACGGGTGTCGCTTCTTCTGTTTCAGCGACGGGGGCAGACAGCGGGATCTGGGGTGCTGCCGGTGCAGCGTTTTTTGCAGGAACGGGTGCCTCTACTGCGACAACGTCAACCGGATCACATTGCAAGGGCTGGGATGCCCGCACGGACTCCTCTACTAGAACGGGTGCCTCACCTTTCGGTACAGACACTTCAGGTAAGAGGGATTGGCGCCGCTCCAAGTTTAGTTTTAGGGCACGCCAGCTGGCTTCCATCCTGGCGACCTCCTCCCGGTGCCGGGCCAGGTCTCTCAGGGTGTCCTCCGCTTCTTGCAGCGTAGGAGGGTTTCCAGGCCGGGTGCCCAACGGTGGTTCCGTGGCGATCGGGTCGCTTCCGTGGGGGGAGAGCTCTGACTGCTCCATCCCTTCACACTTCTGCTCGTGTCCATTAGCCATCTCTGCCAAGTCACATGTGTCATTAGCATCTGGAGAGGGCCCCTCTTTTGTAGTGAGGCGGGACCTTCGTGTTAGTTTCCGCACACTGAGGAGGATGAGGAGGCGGAACTCAAGAGCTGTGGGGCACGATCTTACATTGCAGTAACATTTAGAGTGGTCGGCCATCGTTTTCGCGCCACTGAGTGAGTGTACACCCACGAAGAGCACTCCCTTCTTCTTCACCAGTGCCTCGTCGTGACGCAGAAATGGCGGAAAAATGGCAAATACATTCTCTGATGATTTTAGCAATTCTCAAGCACAAAACCAGTTCAATTCAGGCACACAGGACTCGCTTATAGCGAGCTACAGAATCCTGTTCGTGACGCCCAAGTTGAGTCGCACAGAGCCAGAGGTTTTGGGGGTACTCGGCACCGAGCCCGTCGACTTCTATGGGGTATGTCACGGCTTTACCCGGCAATTGAATCAGAGTCTATTTTACTATGTAGAAGTGTATAAACTATAAATATATGTATATATATATGTCACAATGACATGTATATATATATATATATATATATATATATATGTATTCTATGTGTGTATATTTTGTGTTTACAACGAAAGAAAGTGTTTTTTTAGTTGCGATATTTTGTTCCCATAGACTTACATGGGACTTCCGGTATCGGAATCGGATATCGACGATATTTAGTGATATCGGCGATACCATCCCGATCCGATATTTTTAGATATCGAGCAGTATCGCTCAACACTAGCCGTGAAATAAAAAAATCACATTTTCCCACAAATTTTTTTTCAGTCCCAATTTTTTTATTTTCACAAGATAACAGGACAAAATGGACCCCACAATTTGTTGTGCAATTTCTCCTGAGTACTCAGATACCCCATATGTGGTGAAAAAGTACTGTTTGGACAAACAGCAGGGCACAGATAAGAAGGAGTGATGTTTTGGAACACAGTTTGAAAACCGCCAGGAGACTACTGTTAATGCTGGCGGAACGCACAAAATAATATAAATAATAAGTGCGTTCGCAGCCCGGGGTCCACCGTGCAGGCGAAGCCCGCTGCTGGCAAAAAGGCGCAAGAAGCAAACTCTGTTATCCCGCAGAGCTGCCAACATAAACGCCGTAATGCGCTGTGGCAATGAGTGCGAACTCTGTTACTCCACAGAGCCGCTAGAAGAGGAGCCGCAACGCTATATGGCGATGTGTGCGCACTCACTAGACACAACTGAGTGGCAAAGAAAACACGCTAGGGCGCTGACTAGCGTTGAAAGCGAACCCTGTTACGTCACAGGGCCGCTTGAGAAAAAGCACTGTGTCCTGTAAGGCTCTCAGATACACAGTTAAGTGCTAAGCGTACATAAAGAGTGATCATGTGCTAATGTCCTCGCGGGAGTCACCCGCAATCTACGGTGTCTGAACGCCAGACCCTGAATACGGCAATCAAAACTCCTCACCGGTTATGCCGGTAATCTAGGGCATCTAGGACACCGACCCTGACCAGCTACCATACCAAACTCCTCACCGATTAAGTCGGTATTCTAGTGGCTTATTTCAGTTGGGTCCCTATCCACACATACACATGACCACACTGGCGCATAGCATACAAAGATTGATATTAGCGCATGGCGGCCCAGCCATGCTACCCTTTTATAGCAACAGCTACAGGACCTTCCAGGAACAAGGACCAATGAGAAGCTGTTACAAACACACGTAGCTACATGACCTTCCTGGCGGACCAATAGGAGCCGCTGCAGCACCTGAACATGTGACCCCTGATCTCCAATGAGAGATCTCACTCTGGGCATGCTCAGATGGGAAAACGCAGGACTTTGTTCCAAAGACGACTGCTCCAGCACTGGCTATAACAGCAGATCCAGGAAAGGCAGCAGCAAGTCACTGCACAGTAGAGGAGTGGGCAAGACGCCTGGACCGACGTCTCCGCTGAGCAGGCTCCACTGCGGCTGGAGATGAATGGGAGACCGCAGCTGGACGGGTTCGAGACTCCCCTTGTGCAGCAGCGGGAAATCGAACCCTAACATTATCCCCCCTCCTAGGGCCCCCCCTTCTTTGGGCCTCACTTCGCTCAAAGGCAGCGATGAGCTGCGGAGCGTGAACATGCTCGGCAGGCTCCCAAGATCTATCCTCAGGCCCATAGCCCCTCCAGTCCACCAAATAAAACTTTTTGCCCCGTACCACCTTACACCCTACGATGGCGTTCACCTCATGGTCATCCGTAGATGAACCCGATGTCCCGGCAGATGACTCAGAAAACCAGGACAAGAGCACGGGTTTCAGGAGGGATACGTGAAAGGTGTCGGAGATACCCAGGCGTGGTGGAAGAGCCAAACGGTATACCACAGGGTTAACCTGCTCGAGGACCTTGAAAGGACCCAGCTAGCGGGGTGCCAACTTAGTGGACTCAACTCGCAGCCTGATGTTACGGGCGGAGAGCCACACCATGTCCCCAGGAGCAAATGTTGGAGCGGGGCGCCGATGTGCGTCAGCGGAGGACCTCATCCTCTCCTTGGATGCCTGAATGGCATCCTGGGTACGGTCCCAAATGTCCCGTGCCTCCACAGCCCAGTCTGCCACCCTGGAGTCGGCGGAAGACACAGGCATGGGCACCGGAACCAGCAGATGCTGACCGTAGTTTAGGAGGAATGGAGTTTGTCCGGTGGAATCAGCCACAGCATTGTTTAGTGCAAACTCAGCCCATGGTAGCAAGGATGCCCAGTCATCCTGCCTGGCCGAGACAAAATGTCATAGATAGGTGACCAAGGTCTGGTTGGCCCTCTCTACCAACCCATTCGTCTCAGGATGGTACGCTGAAGAGAGATTTAACTCAATACTGAGTAGACGACAAAGCTCTCTCCAGAACCGAGACGCAAACTGGGGACCTCGGTCACTGACAATTTTGTCCGGCATGCCGTGTAGACGAAAGATATGCCTAACGAACAACGCTGCCAGAGCCCGTGCAGAAGGCAACCGTGGAAGCGGCACCAAATGCACCATTTTGGAAAAATGGTCGGTGATTACCCAAATGATGGTGCAACCTCGAGACTTGGGCAAGCCCACCACAAAGTCCATCCCAACCATCTCCCAGGGCCTGTCTGCCACCGGCAAAGGGTGAAGTAACCCAGCTGGCCATTGTCGTGGAGACTTATTCTTGGCGCAGGAGACACACGCCCGAACATAGTTCCCAACGTCACGGACCATATGCGGCCACCAGTATGTCCTTGCCAACAATTCAGATGTCCTCTTTGCCCCAAAGTGTCCACCCACCCTGGACGAATGAGCCCAAGAGAGTACCTCCGGTCGGAAATTAGTAGGCACGAAAGTCTTGCCCGGGGGCACAGACTCTACCGAAACCGGGGCCACTGTTCTCAGGCTCTCTGTGGGGACGATTAGCCGAGGCTCCTCCACCTCCTCCTCCGAGGACACCACAGAGCGAGAGAGAGTGCCGGCACGAATGTTCTTCTCTCCCGAGAGGAAATGCAGTGTGAAATATAACCGGGAGAAGAACAAGGACCATCTGGCTTGGCGAGAATTAAGCCGCTGGGCTGTCTGAAGATATACCAGGTTTTTGTGATCCGTGAAGACCTGGAAGGGAAAGCGAGCTCCCTCCAACAGATGTCTCCACTCCGAGAAGGCCAACTTCATTGCTAGCAACTCCCTGTCCCCGATGGAATAATTCCTCTCCGCTGGTGTGAAGGTCTTGGAGAAAAAGAAGCATGGATGCTTCCGACCTTGAGCATCCTTTTGGAAAAGGACTGCTCCAGCTCCAACGGACGAGGCATCCACCTCCAATATAAATGGCTTATCAACATCGGGGCGATGTAGGATGGGAGCTATAGCGAAATGGGATTTAATAGACGTGAAGGCCTTGGAGACCTCTTCAGACCACAATTTGGGATTAGCTCCCTTTTTGGTGAGGGCAACCACGGGAGCTACAAAAGTTGAGAAGTGAGGGATAAACTGGCGATAGTAATTAATGAACCCCATAAAGCGCTGCACTGCCTTTAGAGAATGGGATCCTTGCCAGTCCATCACCGCCAGTAGTTTGGCAGGATCCATAGCCAATCCCTGGGCGGAGATGATATAGCCCAGGAAAGGTAAGGACTCCTGCTCAAACACACATTTCTCCAACTTTGCGTAGAGGGAATTTGCCCATAGGAGGTCGAAGACTCTGCAAACATCTCTTCGGTGGGAGTCAATATCTGGGGAAAAGATGAGAATATCATCCAGATAGACTATGACTGAGGTGGAGAGCATATCCCGGAAGATGTCATTAACAAAGTCTTGGAAGACGGCCGGGGCGTTACAGAGCCCGAAGGGCATCACCAGATATTCATAGTGCCCGTCCCTGGTATTAAAAGCCGTCTTCCATTCGTCCCCCTCACGGATGCGAATCAGGTTATAGGCACCCCGCAGATCTAATTTCGTAAATATCCTTGCCCCTCGTAGCCTATCAAATAGCTCAGAAATCAGTGGCAACGGGTATTTATTCTTAACAGTGATGGCATTAAGACCCCTGTAATCGATGCATGGACGTAATTCTCCGTTCTTCTTCTGCACGAAGAAGAACCCCGCCCCTGCAGGTGACACTGACTTCCTAATGAATCCTCTCGCCAGGTTCTCCTGGATATATTGGGACTAGTGTTGAGCGATACGATACTGCAAATATCGGGTATCGGCCGATATTAGCTGTATCGGGCTTTCGATTCCGAGTACCGATATTGTAAGGTTCTGTGTACATGTTCCTGAAACTCAGTTTGTTCGTCAGCCATTTTACTTTCTGTCTTGCTGCAGCTATCTTGCCCTCAGTCAAAATGGAGTTTCCAGCTTGCATGTTCCCGCCCTGATTCTCTCCTTTTGCTTCTTAAGCAGCCACAGCTGAGCAATCAGTGCTTCAGAATCTAGCCTGCAGTGAACCTGTGACCTGACTCCTAAAGCCTTGGACCTTGTACTCCAGCTATTCCTACTGAGGAACTCTGAAGCACTTGTGAACTCTGAACCCTGCTCTTTGAAAGACCCACGTTTGCATGGACTTACGGTAACAGAGAAGAAGATCCTGAACCTGTTGTGGAGAGTGATTGCTGAGCTTAGATTACTCTGGCCTGCTGTGTCTCCTGCTTCTGTGTCTGCAAACTGTGTGACTATTTTTGCCAACTTGTATGAAGTAATACAAGACTTTCTATATCAAACCTGTGTCTCATGTATTTTCATCGCACCCAAGCACAAGACGCTATATGAACTGTACTACATACATTACAAGATTCTGAAGCCAAAACGTTAGTGTCTGCTGGGTCTGGAAAGGCTGTGTCTGCTGTAACTGTGGATATCGGATGTCCGGTTGTACTTTCTGTGATGACAGTGGTTGTGACTTCTCACAACCATTCCAGGTGAGCAATTCCCTTAAGTGTTTTTTTTTTCTGCAGTGTTACCACAGGTAAACACTATTGTTTTTTTTTTTTCTCTTTTCTCTTTTTTGTCTGCTGTAACTGTGGATATCAGATGTCCGGGTGAACTTTCTGTGATGATAGTGGTTGTGACTTCTCACAACCATTCCAGGTGAGCAGTTCCCTTAATTTTTTTTCTCTCTGCAGTGTTACCTCAGGTAAACACTATTGTTTTTTTTCTCCTCTCCTCTTCTTCCAGTACTCCTGTCTTAAAAGATCTGGAAAATGGAGGCCCGCATAAAGGAACTTTGCGGAGTGACTGATAATATCCTTGCAGATTTGCAGAATATAAAGACCCGTTTTTCAAGCCTACAGGACCTCACTAATCACAATTTGCAAGTGTTTGGACAGACTGCCAAGGATTTGCGAGCCAGGATTGAGGTTCTAGAAGAGCGAGTCCAGGCTCCTGCCGTAGCCCCGAGTTCTGGGATTCCCAAGTTGCCCCCTTTTCGTTTTGGCGGTGAACGTGAGAAATTCAGGGGATTTATTAATCAATGCAATCTTTTTTTTCTGCACATGCTTCACAATTTCCCACTGAACGATCTAAGGTGCTTACTATAATTATGTTGCTTACCAACAAGGCTTTGATGTGGGCAAACCCTCTGATTGAGACTGAGGATGATTGTTTGAATCACCTTGATGCTTTTATTTCAGCCATGGGGCAGGTGTTTGATGACCCCAATCGAGGTGCAACAGCTGAAGCAGCCATGTTAGCTTTGCGCCAAGGTAAGCACTCGGTAGCTGAATATGCCTTGGATTTCAGGAGATGGGCCCTTGATACCACCTGGGACAGTTCCGCCAAAAAATCTATTTTTCGAAAGGGGTTATCTCCACTGATTAAGGATGAACTTGCTCGTGCCGACCCTCCCACTGCGTTAGGTGACTTTATTAACTACTGCATCCGTATTGATACTCGTCTGACTGAACGCAGGCAAGAGAGATGGTTCGAAAGCAATCGCACTAACCTTTTCCTACCTTCCTCTCCAGCTAAGGAACCTTGGAGTAGGATTACACGGGAACCTGAACCCACGCAGGTAGACTCTTTACAACGACGGGTTAGTGATGCACGCAAGGAACATCGTTTTAAGGAAAATCTATGTTTCTATTGTGGTAAGTCAGGGCACTTCATTATAAACTGCCCCAGCCGTTCTCGTAAGACTACTGCAGCACTCATTCATTGTGAGTGTTGCGAGAGGGGATCTGTCAGGTCCGAGCCTCAGGCTCCAGAGAGATCTGCAGCAACAGATCTTGATTTCTCGGACTTAAACTCCGTTACCTCTGAGGACGTTGACTGTGTAAACGCTGCCATTTTTCAAGTTTCCTCAGCGGTGTCCCAGCTGAGTTGTAAGAAAAACAATTCTCATTGCTTTCTTTCCATCAAACTCTGGGTTGACTCAGCTTGGGTGTCTAGCTCTGCTATGATCGACTCAGGGGCAAGTGGAAATTTTATGGATGTTTCCTTTGCTCTGAAACAGGGGATACGTTCAGTGAAGAAGGCTACTCCAGTACAGATGGAAACTGTGGATGGCTCCCTGCTGACCTCTGGACCAGTGGATCAGGAAACAGAACCTTTGAGGGTTCTTATGGGTAAAGATCATCAAGAGAAACTGTCCTTTATGCTTATCTCTTCTCCCCACTTTCCCATTATTCTAGGGCTACCATGGCTGCAGGCTCAGAATCCTACCATTAACTGGGAGACCAAGGAATTACACTTTCCAGAGAAACAGATGAGTCCAAAAGTTTCAGCTTGCTCTGTTCCTAAAGGAACCATGTCAGTCCCTGAACTACCAGCTGTATACCAGGACTATGTGGATTTATGTGACAAGAAGAACGCTGACCAGCTTCCTCCTCACCGTCCATATGATTGTCCAATTGAATTATTGCCTGGAGCAGAGATACCTTTTGGTAAGATCTACCCCCTGGCGGGGCCCGAGCTAAAGGCTTTAAAGGATTACATAGACGAAAATCTAGCCAAGGGCTTCATACGCCCCTCTTCATCTCCTGCAGGTGCACCCATCTTCTTTGTAAAGAAGAAAGATGGATCTCTGAGACCATGCGTAGACTATAGGGAACTCAATAAGGTTACTATTAGAAACCGTTATCCATTGCCTTTAATCCCTGAGTTATTGGAGAGAGTGCGACATGCCAAAATTTTCTCTAAACTAGATCTTCGTGGGGCCTATAACTTAGTCCGTATTAGACCTGGGGATGAATGGAAGACTGCATTCAGGTCACGCTATGGACACTTTGAATATCTAGTTATGCCTTTTGGTCTGAGTACCGCCCCAGCCACTTTCCAACACTTGGTGAATGACATCTTCAGGGATCTCCTAGATACATTCGTGGTAATTTATTTGGATGATATTCTAATTTTTTCTAACTCCACAGAGGAACATCATGGACATGTGAGAATGGTCTTGGAACGTCTAAGACAAAATCATCTTTACATCAAACTTGAAAAGTGTGAATTCCATAGGACCGAAATTCAATTTCTGGGGTATGTACTGTCTACACAAGGAATTAGTATGGATGGAAGCAAAACCCAAGCCTTCAAGGATTGGCCAAGCCCTAGAAATGTGAAGGAGGTACAGCGCTTCATTGGGTTTGCCAACTTCTATAGACGTTCCATTAGAAATTTCTCTGAGGTAGTGTCACCTATCACCCAACTTACCCGGAAAGAGTCTAGGTTCTCCTGGACTCCCCAAGCCCAGGAAGCATTTTCCCGTCTAAAAGATAAATTTACCACTGCACCTATCCTAGTACATCCCAACCCCGAGCTTACCTTCATAATAGAGGTGGATGCTTCAGACTGTGCCGTTGGAGCTATACTCTCTCAGAGAACAGGTGAGAAGAATGTCTTGCATCCCTGTGCCTTCTTTTCCCAGCAGTTGTCTTCGGCTGAGAGGAACTACGATGTGGGCAATAGAGAGTTGTTGGCCATTATTGCCGCCTTCAAAGAATGGAGACACCTTCTTCAGGGAGCTGCACAGCAAATAGTCGTCCTGACAGATCATCGTAACCTTGAGTTTATCAGGTCGGCTAAGTGCCTGACTCCTCGCCAGGCTCGCTGGAATCTTTTCTTAAACCAATTTAATTTTATCATTTCTTATAGACCAGGATCGCGCAATGGAAAGGCTGATGCACTCTCTAGGATTTACTCAGCAGAGACACGTCCAATTACTCCTCCTAAGACTATTCTTCCTGACTCTAGATTCCTAGGAGTAATTCATAATCAAGACCTACTTAAGGACATCAAGGAAGCATACCATGCGGATTCCTTTTTGGCACAACCCCCAAGGGACGTAAGTCTTGTCTTTAAGAATGGTGTGTGGATTCAGGGACAACGCCTGTATATTCCTGAAACAGTCAGATTGAGAGTATTGCAACTCATTCACGATTCCAAGATAGCTGGGCATAGAGGAATTCTAAAGACACAGGAATTTCTCTCTCGTTTCTTTTGGTGGCCCACTTGCAGGAAGGATGTTTTAAACTATGTCACTTCATGTGAAGTCTGTGCAAGATGCAAAACACCTCGCTCCTCACCAACTGGTCTGTTACAGCCTCTTCCCACCCCGTCCCGCCCGTGGGGATCCATTTCTATGGACTTCATTGTGGAGTTACCAACCTCTCAAGGGAAGAACACCATTCTAGTGGTGGTTGACCGTCTAACAAAGGCAGCTCATTTTATCCCTTGTGTCGGCTTACCCACTGCAAAACAGACATCAGATTTGATGATTAAAGATGTGTTTCGCTTACATGGAGTACCGGATGAGGTTATTTCGGATCGAGGGGTGCAATTCACTTCTAGGTTTTGGCAAAATTTCTGTGCAGCATTGGACATTAAAGTAAACCTTTCTTCTGCTTTTCATCCCCAGACTAATGGACAGACCGAACGAACCAATCAAACCCTGGAGCAGTATCTCCGCTGCTTTATCTGCCACCTACAGGATGATTGGGTGGATCTACTTCCATTAGCTGAGTTCTCGTATAACAACTCTCAGAGTGCCTCCACTAAGCAGTCTCCTTTTTACTCTAATCTAGGTTATCATCCTAACATTCTACCACGATTTCCCATAGAAACGCCTTTACCAGTAGTGGTTGAAAGAATCACGTCTTTACAGAAGAATATGGATCTTCTAAAGGAGAATCTGGAATCGGCTCAGGAAAGGTACAAGAAAGCAGCAGATAAATTTCATAAACCTGTACCAGCTTTCAAGGTAGGAGACTTGGTCTGGCTGTCAACCAGAAATCTTAAGTTAAGGATTCCATCGTCTAAGTTGGGACATAAGTACATTGGACCCTATAAAATCAGTAAAATTATAAGTGCCGTTGCTTGTCGTCTTCAACTGCCCAGAACTATGAGAATTCACCCTGTCTTTCATGTATCCCTACTAAAGGCTGCGACACCCAATACGTTTCCTGGACGTTCTTCTCCTTGCCCTGACCCAGTGCTAGTCGATGGTCAGGAAGAATTTATGGTGGAAAGGATTTTAGATTCCAGGTTGTATAGAAATCAGTTACAATATCTGATTAAATGGCAGGGCTACCCAGTGGAGGACAACTCATGGGAACCAGTCAATAACGTTAATGCTCCTCGCTTGCTCCGTCAGTTTCATCAGAGGTACCCACACAAGCCTGGCCTGAGGTCATCCGGAGGTTGTCCCTAAGTTGGGAGTAATGTAAGGTTCTGTGTACATGTTCCTGAAACTCAGTTTGTTCATCAGCCATTTTACTTTCTGTCTTGCTGCAGCTATCTTGCCCTCAGTCAAAATGGAGTTTCCAGCTTGCATGTTCCCGCCCTGATTCTCTCCTTTTGCTTCTTAAGCAGCCACAGCTGAGCAATCAGTGCTTCAGAATCTAGCCTGCAGTGAACCTGTGACCTGACTCCTAAAGCCTTGGACCTTGTACTCCAGCTATTCCTACTGAGGAACTCTGAAGCACTTGTGGACTCTGAACCCTGCTCTTTGAAAGACCCACGTTTGCATGGACTTACGGTAACAGAGAAGAAGATCCTGAACCCGTTGTGGAGAGTGATTGCTGAGCTTAGATTACTCTGGCCTGCTGTGTCTCCTGCTTCTGTGTCTGCAAACTGTGTGACTATTTTTGCCAACTTGTATGAAGTAATACAAGACTTTCTATATCAAACCTGTGTCTCATGTATTTTCATCGCACCCAAGCACAAGACGCTATATGAACTGTACTACATACATTACAGATATTTTCGTTATATCGGATACTGGAATCGGGATTGTCACTGTCACTGTCTGTGTCCGTCGGTCGGGTCTGTCACTGTCAGTGTCCGTCGGTCGGGTCTGTCAGGAGTCAGCGGCACTTACCCGGCAGAAGATCTCCGGCGGTCACATCCCGGACTGCTTAATGGCCGCCATCCTCTTCTCCCCGGCGGTCACATGCAGTTTCTAGCGATAACTGCAGTGACTGCTGGGTAATCCCGGCCGTAAAGCAGTCAGTCCGATGACGTCACCGCCGGGGAAGCAGGTAATCAGCTGTGCTGCGTCGGGATGTTAGGCTCTGCCTGTCATTGCGATGTAGCAGAGCTGGATCGTCGTGGGACTGTCGTTACTATGGACTGCGTCGGACAGGTGGTATACTGTTGGTTTGTTTTTTTTTTTTTTTACAGGAGATCGATGGCGTCGCAGGAATGAGAGTACAATAAAAGAAATGAAAACTGTGTTGTCTCTTTTATTTCATTAAAATACTTTTTTCTTGCTTTGTCTTTTTTTTATGCATTTAATAACTTTGGGATTAATAATGGATCGGTGTCTTATTGACACCTCTCCATTATTAACCGGGCTTATTGTCACCGTGCAATCAATGGTGACATTAACCCCTTATTACCCCGCTTGCCACCGCTACAGGGCAAGTGGGAAGAGCCGGGTAAAGTGCCACAATTGGCACATCTTTTGATGTGCCAAATGTGGGGCTGCTGTAGCCTGGTATTATCAGGCTGTTGAGGGCCAAAATCCATGGGCCTTGACAGTCTTTTAATACCAGGCCGCAGCAGTCTGCATTTTACTTGGCTGGTTAACAAAAATAGGGGGACCCCTACGCCGTTTTTTTTTTCGAGGGGATCCCCTATTTTTGTTAACCAGCCAAGCTAAGCAGACTGCTGTGGCCTGGTATTATCAGGCTTGCAAGGTCCATGGATATTGGATCCTTACCAGCCTGAAAAACCAGGCCTCAGCGGTCTGCTTCATCTGGCTGGTTAACAAAAATAGGGGGGACCCCACGCCAATTTTTTTCGAGGGGATCCCCTATTTTTGTTAATCAGCCAAGATATGCAGACTGCTGTGGCCTGGTATTATCAGGCTGGCAAGGTCCATGGGTCTTGGCTCCTTAACAGCCTGAAAATCCAGGCCTCAGCGGTCTGCTTCATCTGGCTGGTTAACAAAAATAGGGGGGACCCCACGCCATTTTTCTTTCGAAGGGAACCCCTATTTTTGTTAATCAGTTCCCTCTGACGTCACTGATGGTGTCCCTGGCTGACCTGAAGTGAAAGTGGAAAGCAATCAATTAAGCTTTCCACTTCCTCTCCTGTCAGCCAGGAGAGGAACTCATTCATTTGGGGGTTTACTGTGAGGCTGCAGCATTAGCTGCGGTCCCTGCAGTAAACATTAACCCTTTCTGAAGGATTACACCGTGGGACCTGACTGTGCATGGGATAGGTAAGAATAATTTTGCTTTTTTATTTTATTTTTATTACAGGAAATGGTTTTTGCAGTCAAATAAAAGATGGTCAAAAACATGTGTCTTTATTTCATTAAAATGATTTTTAATTAAAGTGTGTGTGTTTTATTTTTATTTCATGCAATAGGATTAATAATTGATAGTTGTCTAATTGACAGCTCTCAATTATTAACCTGGCTTAAGGTCACCTTTCAATTGCAATGTGGCTTTAACCCCATATTAACCCATTCGCCACCACTACAGGGCAATGGGAATAGACGGGCAAAGTGCCAGAAAGGGCGAATCTAATTATAGATTTGTCTTTTCTGGGGTGTCTGGGGGCAGATGTTAGTAGCCAGGGGGGCCAAAAATAATGGTCCCTCTCTGGGCTATTATTATCTGCCCCCATTCGCTGGCTTTGTCTGTCTGGTTGCGAAAATAGGGCGGGAGCCCATGCATTTTTTTTAAACAATTTTACACCTCATGTATATATATATATATATACACATGTCATTGAATTTGTGACACATATATATATATTTATATTTATAGTTCATACACTTCTACATAGTATAATAGCCGCTAATTCAATTGCAGGCTTTTGTGAAAATGCAGAACCCGACATGAAATGACACTTGGTGTACATAGGGTTAACCATGTCTTTTCATGTCCTTTGCTATCTGATTTGCACAAACAATTACATCAGTCTATGTGTGCAAAATTTCACACCTGTAGGGGTTAATTAAAGGT
>JARQOD010000005.1:100552517-100739753 GCA_033576555.1 Oophaga sylvatica
CTGGTATGCATGGTCCCCTCACCCCCCAATCCTGGTATGCATGGTTCCCTCCTGCCCAATCCTGATATGCATGGTCCCCTCACCCCCCAATCCTGATGTGCATGGTCCCCTCACCCCCCTATCCTGATGTGCATGGTCCCCTCACCCCCCTATCCTGATGTGCATGGCCCCCCTCACCCCCCAATCCTGATGTGCATGGTCCCCTCACCTCCCAATCCTGATGTGCATGGCCCCTCACCCCCCAATCCTGATGTGCATGGTCCCGTCACCCCATCCTGTTGAGCATGGTCCCCTCACCCCCAAACCTGATGTGCATGATCTCCTCACCCCCAATCCTGATATGCATGGTACCCTCACCCCCAATCCTGATATGCATGGTCCCCTCACCCCCCAATCCTGATATGCATGGTCCTCTCACCCCCAATCCTGATATGCAAGGTCCCCTCACCCCCAATCCTGGTATGCATGGTCCCATCACCCCCAATCCTAATGCGCATGGTCCCCTCACCCCCCCAATCCTGATGTGCATGGTCTCCTCACCCCCTATCCTGGTATGCATGGTCCTCTCATCCCCTATCCTGGTGTGCATGGTCCCCTCGCCCCCCAATTCTGATGTGCATGGTCCCCTGCAAGCATTTTTAAAGGTATATGGTTCCCATGCTGGTATGTGCTGCCCCCCTCCTATCCTGGTATGCATGGCACCCCCATCCCTATGCTGGTATGTATGGTCCCCTCACCCCCACCAAAATCTGGTATGCATGGCACCCCATTCCTCATCCTGGTATGCATGGACCCCTCACACCCAATCCTTGTATGCATGGTACCCCCTCATCCCTATCCTGGTATGCATGGTACCTGCTCATCCATATCCTGGTATTCATGGTTCCCTCACCCCCAATCCTGGTATGCAAGGTCACCTCCCACCCAATCCTGGAATGCATGGTCCCCTCACCCACCAATTCTGGTATGACTGGTCCCCTCGCCCCCAATTCTGGTATGAATGGTCCCTCACCCCCAATCCTGGTATGAATGGTCCCCTCATCGCCCAATCCTGATGTGCATGGTCCCCTCACCCCCCAATTCTGGTATGACTGGTCCCCTCGCCCCAATTCTGGTATGAATGGTCCCCTCACCCCCAATCCTGGTATGAATGGTCCCCTCATCGCCCAATCCTGATGTGCATGGTCCGCTCACCCCCCAATCCTGATGTGCATGGTCCGCTCACCCCCAATCCTGATGTGCAGGGTCCCCTCACCCCCCAACCCTGATGTGCATGGTCCCCTCACCCCCCAACCCTGATGTTCATGGTCCGCTCACCTCCCAACCCTGATGTGCATGGTCCGCTCACACCCCAATCCTGATGTGCATGGTCCGCTCACCCCAAATCCTGATGTGCATGGTCCCCTCCCCCCAATCCTGATGTGCATGGTCTGCTCATCCCCAATCCAGATGTGCATGGTCCCCTCACCCCCCAACCCTGATGTGCATGGTCCGCTCACTCCCAATCCTGATGTGCATGGGCCCCCACCCCCCAACCCTGATGTGCATGGTCCCCTCACCCCCCAACCTGATGTGCATGATCCCCTCAACCCCCAACCCTGATGTGCATGGTCCCCTCACCCCCCAATCCTGATGTGCATGGTCCCTTCACCCCCCAATCCTGATGTGCATGTCCCTCACCCCCCAACCTGATGTGCATGGTCCCTTCACCCCCAACCTGATGTGCATGGTCCGCTCACCTCCCAACCCTGATGTGCATGGTCCGCTGACCCCAATCCTAATGTGCATGGTCCCCTCACCTCCCCAATCCTGATGTGCATGGTCCCCTCAACCCCCAATCCTGATGTGCATGGTCCGCTCACTCCCCAATCCTGATGTGCATGGTCCCTCACCCCCCAACCCTGATGTGCATGGTCCCCTCACCCCCCAACCCTGATGTGCATGGTCCGCTCACCCCCAATCCTGATGTGCATGGTCCGCTCACCCCCCCAATCCTGATGTGCGTGGTCCCCTCACCCCTATCCTGATGTGCATGGTCCGCTCACCCCCAATCCTGATGTGCATGGTCCCCTCACCCCCCAACCCTGATGTGCATGGTCCGCTCACCCCCCAATCCTGATGTGCATGGTCCCTCACCCCCCAATCCTGATGTGCATGGTCCCCTCACCCCCCAACCCTGATGTGCATGGTCCGCTCACCCCCAACCCTGATGTGCATGGTCCCCTCACCCCCAATCCTGATATGCATGGTCCCTCACCCCCTATCCTGATATGCATGGTCCCCTCACCCCCCAATCCTGATATGCATGGTCCGCTCACCCCCCAATCCTGATGTGCATGGTCCCTCACCCCCCAATCCTGATGTGCATGGTCCCTCAACTCCCAATCCTGATGTGCATGGTCCGCTCACTCCCCAATCCTGATGTGTATGGTCCCTCACCCCCCAACCCTGATGTGCATGGTCCCTTCACCCCCCAACCCTGATGTGCATGGTCCGCTCACCCCCAATCCTGATGTGCATGGCCCGCTCACCCCCAATCCTGATGTGCATGGTCCCTCACCCCCCAATCCTGATGTGCATGGTCCCCTCACCCCCTATCCTGATGTGCATGGTCCGCTCACCCCCAATCCTGATATGCATGGTCCACTCACTCCCCAATCCTGATGTGCATGGTCCCCTCACCCCCCAACCCTGATGTGCATGGTCCCCTCACCCCCCTATCTGGTATGCATGGACCCCTCATCACCCAATCCTGGTATGCATGGTACCCCCTCATCCCTATCCTGGTATGCATGTTACCTGCTCATCCATATCCTGGTATTCATGGTTCCCTCACCCCCCAATCCTGGTATGCATGGTCCCCTCACCCCCCAATCCTGGTATGCATGGTTCCCTCCTGCCCAATCCTGATATGCATGGTCCCCTCACCCCCCAATCCTGATGTGCATGGTCCCCTCACCCCCCTATCCTGATGTGCATGGTCTCCTCACCCCCCTATCCTGATGTGCATGGCCCCCCTCACCCCCCAATCCTGATGTGCATGGTCCCGTCACCCCATCCTGTTGAGCATGGTCCCCTCACCCCCCAATCCTGATGTGCATGGTCCCGTCACCCCATCCTGTTGAGCATGGTCCCCTCACCCCAAACCTGATGTGCATGATCTCCTCACCCCCAATCCTGATATGCATGGTACCCTCACCCCCAATCCTGATATGCATGGTCCCCTCACCCCCCAATCCTGATATGCATGGTCCTCTCACCCCCCAATCCTGATATGCAAGGTCCCCTCACCCCCCAATCCTGGTATGCATGGTCCCATCACCCCCCAATCCTAATGCGCATGGTCCCCTCACCCCCCCAATCCTGATGTGCATGGTCTCCTCACCCCCTATCCTGGTATGCATGGTCCTCTCACCCCCTATCCTGGTGTGCATGGTCCCCTCGCCCCCCAATTCTGATGTGCATGGTCCCTGGCAAGCATTTTTAAAGGTATATGGTCTCCCATGCTGGTATGTGCTGCCCCCCTCCTATCCTGGTATGCATGGCACCCCTCATCCCTATCCTGGTATGCATGGTACCCCTCATCCCTATGCTGGTATGTATGGTCCCCTCACCCCCACCAAAATCTGGTATGCATGGCACCCCATTCCTCATCCTGGTATGCATGGACCCCTCATCACCCAATCCTGGTATGCATGGTACCCCCTCATCCCTATCCTGGTATGCATGGTACCTGCTCATCCATATCCTGGTATTCATGGTTCCCTCACCCCCCAATCCCGGTATGCATGGTCCCCTCACCTCCCCAATCCCGGTATGCACGGTCCCCTCACCCACCAATCCTGGTATGCAAGGTCACCTCCCACCCAATCCTGGAATGCATGGTCCCCTCACCCCCCAATTCTGGTATGACTGGTCCCCTCGCCCCCAATTCTGGTATGAATGGTCCCCTCACCCCCAATCCTGGTATGAATGGTCCCCTCATCGCCCAATCCTGATGTGCATGGCCGCTCACCCCCCAATCCTGATGTGCATGGTCCGCTCACCCCCCAATCCTGATGTGCAGGGTCCCCTCACCCCCCAACCCTGATGTGCATGGTCCCCTCACCCCCAACCCTGATGTTCATGGTCCGCTCACCTCCCAACCCTGATGTGCATGGTCCGCTCACCCCAATCCTGATGTGCATGGTCCGCTCACCCCCAAATCCTGATGTGCATGGTCCCCTCACCCCCCAATCCTGATGTGCATGGTCCGCTCACCCCCAATCCTGATGTGCATGGTCCCCTCACCCCCCAACCCTGATGTGCATGGTCCGCTCACCCCCAATCCTGATGTGCATGGTCCCCTCACCCCCAATCCTGATGTGCATGGTCCCCTCACCCCCTAACCCTGATGTGCATGGTCCGCTCACCCCCCAACCCTGATGTGCATGGTCCCCTCACCCCCAATCCTGATATGCATGGTCCCCTCACCCCCCTATCCTGATATGAATGGTCCCCTCACCCCCCAATCCTGATATGCATGGTCCGCTCACCCCCCAATCCTGATGTGCATGGTCCCCTCACCCCCCAATCCTGATGTGCATGGTCCCCTCACCCCCCAATCCTGATGTGCATGGTCCCCTACCCCCCAATCCTGATGTGCATGGTCCCCTCACCCCCAATCCTGATGTGCATGGTCCCCTCACCCCCAAATCCTGATGTGCATGGTCCCCTCACCCCCGCTATCCTGATATGCATGGTCACCTCACTCCCCAATTCTGATGTGCATGGTCCCCTCACCCCCCAACCCTGATGTGCATGGTCCCCTCACCCCCCTATCCTGATATGCATGGTCCCCTCACCCCCAATCCTGATGTGCATGGTCCCCATCACCCCCAACCCTGATGTGCATGGTCCGCTCACCCCCAATCCTGATGTGCATGGTCCGCTCACCCCCCAATCCTGATGTGCATGGTCCCCTCACCCCCTATCCTGATGTGCATGGTCCGCTCACCCCCAATCCTGATGTGCATGGTCCCCTCACCCCCCAACCCTGATGTGCATGGTCCGCTCACCCCCCAATCCTGATGTGCATGGTCCCCTCACCCCCCAATCCTGATGTGCATGGTCCCCTCACCCCCCAACCCTGATGTGCATGGTCCGCTCACCCCCCAACCCTGATGTACATGGTCCCCTCACCCCCAATCCTGATATGCATGGTCCCCTCACCCCCCTATCCTGATATGCATGGTCCCCTCACCCCCCAATTCTGATGTGCATGGTCCCCTCACCCCCCCTATCCTGATATGCATGGTCCCCTCACCCCCCAATCCTGATGTGCATGGTCCCCTCACCCCCAACCCTGATGTGCATGGTCCCCTCACCCCCCTATCCTGATTTGCATGGTCCCCTCACCCCCAATCCTGATGTGCATGGTCCCCTCATCCCCAATCCTGATGTGCATGGTCCGCTCACCCCCCAATCCTGATGTGCATGGTCCCCTCACCCCCCAACCCTGATGTGCATGGTGCCCTCACCCCCCATCCTGATATGCATGGCCCCCTCACCGCTATTAAACTGCACAGATACCCCAAAAAAAAAAAAAACATTTATACTCACCTTTCATCCCTGTGCTCCGTTCTGTTGGACGTCGGGGAAGGAGAGCGGCGCCGGAGTACGCGCATGCCCATACCGCGCGGTCCGGCGCCATATTGCTGAAGACACACTGTAAATGTGTCTTCAGCAAAATGGCGCCGGATAGCGCTACTGCGCATGCGCGATCCGACGAGCACTACTGGTCTCCTGCCCCGGGAGAAGAGAAGCGCCGCGGCAACGCTCCTCCTGGTCAGGTAAGTATGTGAGTATGGCGCCGGAGATCGCGGTATGCATCCAGTACGCATACCGCAATCTCCGGCGCCATACAGAGTACTCACCGCTCTGGATGCCTCACTCTGTCTGGAGCCAGACTGCGCAGGCGTGTTGCGCTTGCGCAGTCTATAAAGGTTTCAGACAGAGTGACGCTCCTACCGTTATATTATAGATTCCATTTTAAAGGCTATATTTATTGCAGTATTAAAGGAAAGTATGTTGCTGTACCATTATTTGCCACAAGAATATATAGAAAACAAACATAAAGAAAATCCTATAAAGGGAAAATACGAATAATGTTATTATTTGACACACACTGCATAAGAACACCATTTAATAACCTATGTACTGGGGAATAGTAAGTGCTTCAGTAAAATATATGGGCACATTATAGACTCCGCTGCTAAGCATTGTTCATTCAGGGTCAATCCTATTTGTTACCATAAACTAAGGCGCAGGCAGTGGAGCAGAATACAATTACTCATTCTCAGATAAATCACAATGCACAAAGTAAAAAATGATGCTAAATACTATTGAGATACAAATTACTTTGTCCACTTGTATTCACAGACACGCACACACACACATACACACCCGGCTATAGGTCATAACAGATATTTACCATGACAAATATTGGACCTAAATCTATTTCCAGATTGGTCAACCATCTGGTAGGGAGAGTTGTAGCATGAGAACTATGATATCCTTTTCCTCACTTGGTTGCAAAACAGTTAAGGTCACACACTGGGAGATAAAGTAATCTGTTCATGATCTGAGATGTGGGGAGATGAAGTGATTTGCTCAAGGTCAAACTATGTGGCTGTGGCTGCAAGTGAGCTCCAAATCCTGTGTTTGGATGATAGCTGAGATTTTGTCGTTCTGATGTGGTTTAAGAGCAGCTTTGTGTTCATGCATAAAAGGGGTTGAAGAGCTGATGAAGCTCATACAATAATGTATAAAAGATGTGTTATATTGTGAACATAAATATAGTACTTTGTATAGAAATTATGCAATTTATATAGTAGTTTAGGATTGTGGAAATTCACTAATAGTTTATTTACTTCAATAAATCAGTATTTTCATATATATTATATATATTTTATGATGTACACAAAGGTTTACAATAATTAAAAATCATATCCTATAGATGCAGAACAACTGTGGGCACTAAGCAGAAATGTTCAGCACTGCATTTATTGGATGTCATTGTATTAGAGATGATCAAATCTTTTAAAGTTTAAATTTGCCAGCGTTGACACAAATTTTTCTAAAAATTTGCAAAAAATTTCTACATTTCTGTGTTTTTTTCAGTCCAGATGAGGTGTAGAGTGTACATCAATGAGAAAAAAATGATCTTTTTTGAATTTACCAAATGGCTGCAATGAAACAAAGAGTGAAAAATTTAAAGGGGTCTGAATATTTTCCATACCCACTATATAGGTGAATGTTGTTATGACAGTGTAGCAACTCACTCGGAAAAATAGGTAACACACTAAAAACTCCAAGTAACCCTGCCGATTCCTGTACAGGCTAGAGATCCTGATGCTGCAGTTCCTAGTGGATACTGTATGAACTGAGAAAGCCCTAGTCACAGACTAGGCGATGACAACTTGGACCTATGCTGCCTGAAAGTCCTTCGAGCGCTTCACGTTTCTCCTAAAGGACCAGAGGGCAGAGCAGAGTGCAAATTACCTAGAAAAGGGAAAGTGTGCTGAAATAGAGATCCCTGAGTGAGTAAAACAAACTATGAAATACAAAAAAGGTACTTGTTGTTAGAGAATATTCCTCCTACTTCCTAAAAAGAAACACAAGAAAGGTACAAGATAAAGAACATAAACAGCAGAGAGATAAACCCTAGCTGTCTTCCACTGACTGGCTTAAGCTACAGCAGTATTGTAGCTGCCAGAGCTATTCCTACAAATGAGACTATCACCAGCAGGAAATACCAGAATGGGGAAAGTATATGAAGCCATACCGAAAAGGTGATAGAGCAGACAAATAAGTAAATGAAAATAATGTTGCCCTAAAAAGACTGAAGCAAAGATAACAGAAGCTAAACGCCAATCTTGTTACCAGAAGTCCATAGGATCAATGTATCTGCTGGGGACAAGATACAGTCAAGTTTAACTGCACCCGGCTGTTCAGGTGATGCATCTCTGCTGAAATGTGTCAGGTTAGCAAAATGGCAGAAAAAAACATCAGATCCATCATGTAAAATTATTTGTAGTTGCTGCTGCCTTTTTCTCATCCTAGCATTAGCAAATATAGGAG
Source organism: Oophaga sylvatica (assembly GCA_033576555.1). Taxonomy (NCBI): domain Eukaryota; kingdom Metazoa; phylum Chordata; class Amphibia; order Anura; family Dendrobatidae; genus Oophaga; species Oophaga sylvatica. Next base: position 100,560,639 of record JARQOD010000005.1, read on the forward strand.
AGCATTTGGTCTGTGTTGACTAGAACCCTTCCAGGAAAGCCATGTGATAAGCAAGCATCCACTCTGTGAAAGAATTGTCAAGAAGAAAACAGCTAATCCCGGAGAAAACACCAATTTGGTCTTTCTTTCTGAAGCTATGAAAACGTCCTCCATTTTGCTATTATAGCAAGAATATCATGGTAAGCATGACTATTTAACAGTAGTGTTGAGCGATACTGCTCGATATCTAAAAATATCGTATCTAAATGGTATCGCCGATATCACTAAATATCGTCGATATCCGATTCTGATACCGGAAGTTCCATGTAAGTCTATGGGAACAAAATATCGCAACAAAAAAACCCCTTTCTTTCGTTGTAAACACAAAATATACACACATAGAATACATATATATATATACATGTCATTGTGACATATATATATATATACATATATTTATAGTTTATACACTTCTACATAGTAAAATAGACTCTGATTCAATTGCCGGGTAAAGCCGTGACATACCCCATAGAAGTCGACGGGCTCGGTGCCGAGTACCCCCAAAACCTCTGGCTCTGTGCGACTCAACTTGGGCGTCACGAACAGGATTCTGTAGCTCGCTATAAGCGAGTCCTGTGTGCCTGAATTGAACTGGTTTTGTGCTTGAGAATTGCTAAAATCATCAGAGAATGTATTTGCCATTTTTCAGCCATATCTGCGTCACGACGAGGCACTGGTGAAGAAGAAGGGCGTGCTCTTCGTGGGTGTACACTCACTCAGTGGCGCGAAAACGATGGCCGACCACTGTAAATGGTACTGCAATGTAAGATCGTGCCCCACAGCTCTTCAGTTCCGCCTCCTCATCCTCCTCAGTGTGCGGAAACTAACACGAAGGTCCCGCCTCCCTACAAAAGAGGGGCCCTCTCCAGATGCTAATGACACATGTGACTTGGCAGAGATGGCTAATGGACACGAGCAGAAGTGTGAAGGGATGGAGCAGTCAGAGCTCTCCCCCCACGGAAGCGACCCGATTGCCACGGAACCACCGTTGGGCACCCGGCCTGGAAACCCTCCTACGCTGCAAGAAGCGGAGGATACCCTAAGAGGCCTGGCCCGGCACCGGGAGGAGGTCGCCAGGATGGAAGCCAGCTGGCGTGCCCTAAAACTAAACTTGGAGCGGCGCCAATCCCTCTTACCTGAAGTGTCTGTACCGGAAGGTGAGGCACCTGTTCTAGTAGAGGAGCCCTTGCAATGTGATCCGGTTGACGTTGTCGCAGTGGAGGCACCCGTTCCTGCAAAAAACTCTGCACCGGCAGCACCCCAGATCCCGCTGTCTGCCCCCGTCGCTGAGACAGAAGAAGCGACACCCGTGCTCATGGAGGAGGCCGCGCAGGCACCAGAGGTCTACCTGCCTGTACCGGAGCCCCGACTGTCATCTGTTCCAGAGCCGGCTGCTTCCTCCGCAGGTGAGCGCCGCCAGGACTGGGGGGCGCCAGGAGAGCTGCCGCAAACCGGACACTGTAAGCTGCAGTTTGATGGTGGAGACATGGAGCTGCTGGTGGAGGAGAATTTCAACCGGCGTCAGGAGGAAGAGTGGAGACGTTGGGAGCGGTAAGCAGAGCGACAAAGGGAGCAGCGAGAATCCCAGAAGCTTCGCCAACATCAGCTGGAGAAGGACCGGGCAGATAAGGACCGGATGAGAAAAGATAAAGGAACCCTGTGGGAGCCGCGGCGTAAGGGTGCAGTACGGAGCTTTAAATTGAAAGGTGGGTGGGGCTTCATCCAGGAGCCTGGACTTTATTTAGAAGTTTTTGTGAACCGGCGGGACGTGGAGGCTCACCTCCCAGAAGGACACCCGGGGAGGGACCTGTTGCCAGGAGACTTGGTGACTTACACCCGACACTGGGGTTACAATGGATGGTACGCCCTAAATGTTACCAGGTGCGACCCCTACTCCCCAGAGTGTCAGGAACCTGTGAGACCCTCGAAGCCTTCAGCCTCCCACATCCAGGCCTCTGCAAAAGTGCCCACCCACGCCGTAAATCTCCCCAGCCTCCCTCAGTGGTCTCCTCAGCAGCCCCAGCTATGGACATGATAAGTATAGCTGTCCCGTACCCGGCGCCTGTTAGGCCCCCTGGGGTTCGTTCAGCTTGGGACATAGGGTTCCAGACCCGGAGGGAGATGAAAGAGGTGGCCACAGACCCAGATAGCGGGTCACGACTTGACTGTACAGGCCACACGACGTCATCAGGTCCTGGTGGTCCTTGGTGCCTCGGATGTTTGGCAAGCATCAGAAGAGTACCAGGTGGTACCTGGAACACCCCTGCCAAAGAATTATAAATAACCCGGACAGGGTCCCTGTATGTAAATAGTTAAATTGTTGATGTACCCGGACGGGTGAATGTTCATAAAAAAGTTTTTTAATTTAATAAAAAAAAAAAACACAGTTTTCATTACTTTTATTACAGTCTCATCCTGCGACGCCATCGATCTCCTGTAAAAAAATGAAAAAAAAAAAAAAAGTATACCACCTGACCGACGCAGTCCATAGTAACGAGTGTCCCACGACGATCCAGCTCTGCTACATCAGAATGACAGGCAAAGCCTGTCATCCCGGCGCAGCACAGCTGATTACCTGCTTCCCCGGCGGTGACGTCATCGGACTGGTTTACGGCCGGGATTACCCTGCAGTCACTGCAGTTATCGCGAAAAACTGCATGTGACCGCCAGGGAGAAGATAATGGCGGCCATCAAGCAGTCCAGGACGTGACCGCCGGAGATCTTCTGCCAGGTAAGTGCCGCTGACTCCTGACAGACCCGACCGACGGACACTCACAGTGACAGTGACAAATCCGATTCCGGTATTCGATTTGACGAAAATATCGGTATTCGGAATCGAAAGCCCGATACAGCTAATATCGGCCGATACCCGATATTTGCAGTATCGTATCGCTCAACACTATTTAACAGTCATTCAATTACATGATGGCAATGATCATCATACATGCATTCTAGCATACAGCTTGCCATGCTCGACAGCTCAACAGAGTGCTCTGTTGGTTCACTTTTCCACACTTCTGCTATGGCTGGTAGTTATAAACAAGTTCAGCATTGTCATCGCCATTTTCACTTTGATTGTCAGCCTCATCCACTACCTGTGCCTGGGATAACTCCTTTTATAGTCTGCTGTATGTAACACGGACCTTCATGGACGGGTGGCAATAAAAATTTACAAGTGGTTGTTCTTCCTCTACTTCTGCATTCTGGTGAGTTTTTCCCAGGATAAATAAGAGAGGAATGACAGTGTTGATGCCACTGTTGTCCCAACTGATACTTTTTGTAACTTCTTGGAAGAGCTTCAGTAGGTAACCTGCATTCCTAATCATCTGACAGTGGTGGATCTCAAAGTAACCCACACTCCAGTGGGTCTGCTGTATGATATGGTCCACCAGTAGAGATGAGCTACTTTCCCGTTTTTCGGGTCGAGTCGGGTTTCGTGAAACCCGACTTTCTCAAAAGTCGAGTCGAACGAAGTCGGCCGACTAACAGAAATGGTTGGGTCAGAGTCAAAAATCCGACCCCAATGCAAGTCAATGGGGAATAAAAGGGGGAATATAATATAATATATAATATAATAATATAATATAATAATCTATCTATATAATTGTCTTATCCTGTCTGTCTGTCCAGGGAATCCCGTGTCGCTGATTGGTCCGGCCGCGGCCAATCAGCGACGCAGGGCTAACTCTGCCCATGTGGTCATGTGACTCACCAACTGCCCATGATGAACTGAACATGTTTTGTCAGTTACAGTGGCTGATATACTTCTGTCACGTTTACTGAACACGGGTAATACACAGTGACATGAGGTAATACACAGGTGACATGAGGTAATACATAAGTAACATAAGGTAATACACAGTAAAATGAGGTAATATACAGTAACATGAGGTAATACACAGTAATATGAGGTAATACACAGGTAACATGAGGTAATATGAGGTAATATACGTTAACATGAGGAAATACACAGTTACATGAGGTAATACACAGTAATATGAGGTAATACACAGTGACATGAGGTAATATACAGTAACATCAGCGACGCAGGGCTAACTCCGCCCATGTGGTCATGTCACTCACCAACTGCCCATGATGTACTGAACATGTTTTGTCAGTCACAGTGTCTGATGTACTTCTGTCACGTTTACTGAACACGGGTAATACACAGTGACATGAGGTAATACACAGGTGACATGAGGTAATACATAAGTAACATAAGGTAATACACAGTAAAATGAGGTAATATACAGTAACATGAGGTAATACACAGTAATATGAGGTAATACACAGGTAACATGAGGTAATATGAGGTAATATACGGTAACATGAGGTAATACACTGTGGTATGAGGTAATACATAATAATATGAGGTAATACACAGTAACATGAGGTAATACACAGTGACATGAGGCAATACACAGGTAACATGAGGTAATATACAGGAACATGTGGTAATATACAGTAACATGTGGTAATATACAGTAACATGAGGCAATACACAGGTAACATGAGGTAATATGAGGTAATATATGGTAACATGATGTAATACACAGTAATATAAGGTAATACACAGTGACATGAGGTAATACACAGTAAAATAAGGTAATATACAGTAACATGAGGTAATACACAGTAATATGAGGCAATACACAGGTAACATGAGGTAATATGAGGTAATATATGGTAACATGATGTAATACACAGTAATATAAGGTAATACACAGTGACATGAGGTAATACACAGTAACATCTATCTAATATATATAATCGTCTTATCCCGTCTGTCTGTCTTTCTGTCCAGGAAATCCCACGTCGCTGATTGGTTCTGCCGCGGCCAATCAGCAATGCGGGATTTCAGAAAAAAGATGGCAGCCGTTAGCGGCTTATCTGCCGCACAGAGGTCAGTGGCGATGCAGCCGGGAGATGACCGGCGCTAGCCGGTCATCTCCTGGCTGCTTGCAGCAGAAGTACCCTGACCTGCGGCGCCGCCGCTGACCTCCATGCAGCTACCGTTGGCAGATCAGCGGCTAGGGCTGGTCGGGATACTTCTGGTGCGAGCAGCTGGTCATCTCCTGGAGAGAGTGTATCATCTCCCGGAGAGCGTGTTTAAATTTGGCGCCAAAATCACTGATATGAGCAATAACATTTAATGATAATGTATATATTTTACTCAAAAAATCATGTGTATTCATTGCATTATTCTTAAATCTTCATAAATAAACTACATACATATCCTTGGATACCAGATGCGTTAGAATCGGGCCACCATCTAGTATAATATAATATAATATAATTGCCCCCTTATCACAGGCAGGCAGCCTACTAATCAAATCTGATGCTTCACACAAGCAATTTCTACAGCGTCACTGGCAGGCAGGCAGCCTAAGAACCAGCGTTGCTGCACACAGCAAAATCCTCCCCTCTCACTGCACAATCACTGTACAGCTAATCGCTATCAGCAGAAAGTAATTTTTTTTTTAGGCTCTGCCTAACGCTCTCCCTGCTCAGACGCACCACCAGCAACCTTCCCCTACACTGAGTTCGGCAGATGTAAAATGGCGGTCGCCGCTGAGGGATTTTATATGCACTGTGACGCCACTGAAAGCCAGCCAATCGCTGAAATGCCCTTCTCTAACATGGTGCTGGCCACTGGCTATGTCATCCCGTTGCCCACAGGCTGCGTCCTTGCTCATTGGCCGAGAAAAGGCACTTAAAGTGTAGGGGAAAACCGACTCCAGCAAAATGGTTGACGAACACGTGACCGAACTCACTCCATGGTCGGGTTTCGTTTCATGAAACCCGACTTTGGCGAAAATCGGTGATTTTTGAAAATGAACGAGCTGTTTCGCTCAACTCTATCCACCAGCACTTTACACTGCTCGTTCAGACACTGCAACATTTTCAGCAATGAATTCCAATCAGACAGCACTCTGGGAGACCTTTCTATTTTTTGTAGAGCCAGAAGCCAACATCTTCCTGAAGCTGGCATCTTTCTTAAAAAAAATGTTGTACAATTAAATTCAGGATAAGTGTCATGCAGGGAGTGTGAGTTACTTTGCTCAAACATTGTAGTCAAAATGTTCTGGACATTATCACATATTAGAAACTCATCTGATGTATAGGTTTTGTCCCCTATGCTTTGAAGTGGTAAAACTACTTGACAGTGTTTTAACTTGCAAGAATGAAAAGAATGAGGAATCAACACTGTGCCCTGTTGCTGTTCAGGATAGGGTCTTATCTGTTGTGGAGGATGAAGAGAAGGTGTCGGAGAAGACAGATAACTGCCACCTGGTAATGGAAATAGATGTAGCTCCCAGTTGTGGAGACCTCACTATCTTTCCCAGTTGTGTTGGTGCATTTTTGCTGCTGAAAACAGTCAACCAGTGAGCTGTGAATCTTGTGTTTTCTCTCTGCCCATAGTTGCTGCTCCAGGTGTCTATAGTGCAATGTACTTTGGAGATCAAAGACAAGTTGATAGAGCAACCTTGGTTCCCCTAAGTGTTATTTAATAATGGCGGCTATGTATTTTGCACTTACTTATATTTTGTATCTATGTATTTTATTCATAGACTGAGACTACCACTCCCATTTTCTATGTTTTTCAGTGCTGCACTAGTATACCTCAGTATGATTTCATCCCTTCTATCCTTATCAGTAATGGTGAGCTGTGTGCTATGACCTCCTATGTCTATGCTATAAAATTCTGAAATAGACACTGCTTCCATACTCTCATCTGTACATTGGCTGTGATTGTTCCCCTTGATTAGCTGTGCTAGACCATGTGATGGCATGGGTATAAAGCATTATGGGAAAGCACGCACATTAACAGCTGGCACAATGTTAGCCCACTCTTTGACTGATGCAATATTCAACAATGTGTGATATAGTGCTGGGCATTTTTGTTCATATTTACTAGGATCTGTGAATTTCATGAAATGAAGTCATTTTGCAACAGATCGACTCGATCATCTCTATTACTAATCAATTGCATTGCATTTCTGTATGTCATTTTAATTACTATTAGAAATAACGAAAGTGCAAATCAGTTCATAGGATACAGTCCAGTGATCAGGTCAGTAATCTTTGGCAAGTGGTCGGGAGCCCTGAGTACCACTTTTACCGTCTGGCTTCCATGACTCTCCTTTTGATTAGCCAGCCTGGTGTGATGTCACATGTGTGTTATGTATGTACGGTATATGTTTGTATGTATATGTGTGTGTGAACATATTTGTTTTCGGTTCAAGTATTATACTACAATTGTACAGATTAGCAGAATCAACCAGACTCTTTAAAGGGTTATTCACCAAGAAATCAAGTTCTCCCCTATCCATTGGATCGCGGATAACTTGCTGATCACTGGGGATTCAACCACTGAGCCCCCAGAGGTTCTGAGAACAGGGTTCTGCAGTCTCATCCACAGTTGTGCATGTTTGGTTTCTGCTCTATTCATTATCTATATAGATGCTGGGTGAAGCACCCGCAATTTCCATCAGTTGTATTGTCAATGAATAAAGTAAAAACACAGGCTCTCCATGCATGTGCAGTGACTGTGACACAGCTGCGACACATTCAGCTCTGGCACCGATCAGCTGATCAGCCGGCACGCTCCATGTATCCGGGTTCCCGCTGTTGTTTATTCGGTAAGCGCTATAGCTTGCTGAGTAAGCAGGAACCCGAACAAATTTGCTCAACTCTAGTAACCACGAGGATGCGCTTTGCACACTTGCTGTCATCTGCCAACTAGAGAGTCAGCCATGTCTGCAGTGTTCCAGTCACTGACATAGCAGACACTCTTGTTATCACTTAACTACAAGTCTGACTGCGCTGGAACCAGCAGAACTGATTCCTATCGGATTTATGCTTAATAGTTTATTCCAGCAAATATTTATCTGATAGCTAAGTGTAGGTATAAGCTGTTTTCATGCCATGCAATTTTTCCCTTGAAATGTTGAAACGCAGCCCAAATGTGTTCAATATGCTCTTAAGTACCAGAACCTACTTATTACAATACCAAATCTCCACACTGCTGTAGAGTTATGACTGGGCTGTGTCATCTGTATTATTAGCAGAATACTAAAGTTATTTAAAATTCACTTTTAACAGTTTTGATCATTGTAGACCTAGAAGCTAATTTGGCCACTGATTCCCATCTCTGGGCTAGGCAGTCATGTATTTATTTTTGTGGTCATTGACTTGCAGTGACACGTTACTAGTGTTGAGCATTCCGATACCGCAAGTATCGGGTATCGGCCGATATTCGCTGTATCGGAATTCCGATACTTAGTTCCGATATTTTCCATATATCGTATACCGGAATCGGAAGTTCCCATAATTCTTTGAGAGGCAATGTGATTTTAGTCAGCCAATGAGGAATCCTAAGAAGTGTGGGCACATCCTGTACTGCTGCGGTCATGTTAACTAATGGCATGGCTGTGATTGGATGCTGAAATGATGTCAGAATGCACTATAAAAGGCACCGCCACCATTTTAGCGTCACTGTGCTGTGAACTCAGTTAGGGAAAGAACGCTGCTCTGCTGACTCTGAGGGACAGTTAGAGATTGCGATTTAGTGTACTGTGCTTTAGGCAGGCTAGTTTACCACCGGCTGTGTAAAGCTTCCTTTTGCCTGCAGTGTTGTTTTAACAGCTCTGCAAGGTGTGTGTGAGTGCAGGTGACGCTGCAGTTTGCTCTGTATGCAACGCTGTCTGTAGGCATCTGCACGTGTCACTGACAGACTCTTTTTTTTTTCTTCAGTGTAATTCTTGCTGCTCCATGCAATTGAAATAATAGTGTGACGTGCTTCCATCCGTATACAATACCTTGGTTGCAAACACTACAGAAGTCCACAAAGGAGCCTTTCACAGCAAGTGAACAGTTGTGTTTCAGTGTTCACTGCAGTCTGTGATTTTTTTATTTTTTTTGAGTGCAGATCACGCTCCAGTTACTTCAACTAATGCTGCGTGTACTCTGCTGAGCGTCTGTCACTGGCTCATCCTTGTAATTTTTCAAAAATTGCTGCTGCTTTCTTCTATTTTAAATTTACAAAAATCTATTAGTGTGACGCTCTTCCATCAAAATACAATACATTGCTTGCAAACATAATAGAAGTCCACAAAAGGCCTTTCACAGCAAGTGAACAGTTGTGTTTCAGTGTTCACTCTAGTCTGAGGTTTAATTTTTTTGTAGGAGTGTAGATCCGCTCTACTTCAACCACCGCAGCGTGTACTCTGCTGAGTGTCTGTCACTGGCTCATCCTTGTAATTTTTCAAAAATTGCTGCTGCTTTCTTCTATTTTAAATTTACAAAAATCTATTAGTGTGACGCTCTTCCATCAAAATACAATACATTGCTTGCAAACTTAATAGAAGTCCACAAAAAGGCCTTTCACAGCAAGTGAACAGTTGTGTTTCAGTGTTCACTGTAGTCTGAGGTTCAATTTTTTTGTAGGAGTGTAGATCCCGCTCCACTTCAACCACCGCAGCGTGTACTCTGCTGAGTGTCTGTCACTGGCTCATCCTTGTAATTTTTCAAAAATTGCTGCTGCTTTATTCTATTTTAAATTTACAAAAATCTATTAGTGTGACGCTCTTCCAGAGGACAGCGTTTGTTGGCCAGTTGTGAGTCTGCAGCACATGGTTGATTTCATGCTGCACTGCCTGAGAAACGACCGCTGCATCGGCCACATTCTCACCACGTCAGATTATTGAGTGTACACCCTCCTAGACCCTCGCTACCGGGACAACTTACAAAGCCTCATCACACTTGAACCGGGACCGTAAAATGCTGGAGGACCAAGACACACTGTTGAAATCTATAATGTTCTCCATTCCAGCCGAGAGCGCTGCTGCTGCTACTGCTTTACAAAGCAGCTCTGTGCGTCGAGGCATTGTAGACACCTCTGCAACAAGAGGGAGCACAAGCAGCGCCTCTGCACAGGGCAAGAGCTGTATGTTACAAATGTGGCAAAGTTTTGTGACAGCGCCACCAAGGTGTACACCATAGTGATGGGAAATCTAGTTAATTTTGGTGATTAGTTCACCATGAACTAGTTCACTGAAAAGATTAGTTCAAAAGATTAGTTCATTTAGTTCAGTTTTTCTCCACCCTATCCTGTGAGGAGCTGATAGGAAATGCATCATGTGACCTCTGAACTAAATGAACTAGATGAACTGCTGAACAAAATGTTCTATTGAGAATGACTCAGGACAGCCTAGTTCAATCTGATGCCTCTGACTGAGCCCAGCAGTGCCACATAATGATTGTGTATGAGGGGGCTGAGAAGCAGTTCAGCATCCACCATTTTAAGAACAGAACAGGGGTCAGTGTTAAAGATTTTAGCAAGACTGATCTTCTAGGCTAGAGGCATGAACTACACACAGAAACACTCTCTCATACACACATATGAGCTGTGTCTGTGTACTGTGTGTGCAATTTCATTTTTTATTAATAATATTATTATTACTGTTATATTTGTATTTGATGTGTGGTATGCCTTGGAGGTGCTGGCTTGCCCTGCTGCCAGTGTATTATCTGAGCGCGTCTTTAGTGCTGCAGGTGGTGTACTAACAGACCGTCGCATGCGACTATCCTCAGACAATGTAGACCGGCTTATTTTTCTGAAAATGAACAAGGCATGGATCTCACCTGAATTTGCCTGTCCGTTTTCAGATTAAATAACTGTTTGCCAACGTTTTCCAAGTCTCCTGTTATGTTCATCTTTCTACCACCTGAACTCTACTCCCTGGGCTACAACACTGCCAGTCACAGGGGAATGATCATTTACAAAACAAAATGTTATCCCCAACAAATAGTAGCGCAACGACTCCAGTGCCCACTTTATCGCCAGGCACTCTCTCTCTACAATGCTGTCTCTGTTTTTTGATGGAGTAAGTTTTCGACTCAGGAAACTAATGGGATGCTCCTCCCCGTTAAGCTCCAGTCCTGAGACAACACGGCACCCAGACCTACCTCTGACGCATCAGTCTGGACAATGAATTCTCTTTTGAACTCGGGTGTGCTCAAAACTGGTGACCCACACAGTGCCCCTTTTATTGCCCCTGTTGATGACCCCTTGCTGATTTATTAACCGGCTCCACCAGATCCATGGGTATTCTCTCAAACTGGACCTCTAAAATTTTTAATGGCACCAAGGGACTCACTAAATGAGGCTGAGGACTGTGTACCTGGCGCATGCGACAAGAGTTACAATACCGTTTAACTTCTTGATAGACCCCCAGCCAGTAAAACCGTTGTATAATTCTGTGTAGGGTTTTCTTTTGGCACAAATGTCACCCTAGTACATGCGCATGCGCTAAGTCCATTACCAACCTCCGATATGACTGCGGTAGCAGCAATTGCTAAAAAATTTCAACATGTATTTTATAAACCTGATACAGCAAATCTTGGTTCAGCTCTAATTGTTTAAATACTGTAGCTGCCCCGGGGTGTTGGGGTTCCCCATTGACAACCAGTAAATTTTCACGGGCTAGACTCAACGTAGGGGCCGCGGAGTTGCCCCTTAACAAATTTGTCACCTGTCACATTTAAGGTCCCGGTGTCAAATCTTCCATCTCCCCAACTAACACTTCGATAGGAGAGGGGTTTTCCTACTCCACCGAAGGCAAAGGTAATACTGCCCACTGCACACATGTGTTATGCATAGTGAGACTGATAGTAGCCAACAAAGTAGCTAACAAAGGCCACTTGTGATCGCCCTATCAGCGTAGGAACAATGCTACTCAAAAGATCTGCCATGATCCTGGACAAAATCTTGATATAATGGTCAATGAGTGAGAATGTACGATAGGATCCAGGCAGATGTGAAGGTTTGTTTGGTTTTAGTAGCAACTTCATGTGTGACATGTTTGAATGGCTGGGCAACCCTCCTGTCTCCAATATATGATTGAAGGTGCGTACCAATGTGGACGGGATATCCTCACTCAATAATTTTAATAATTTGGCTGTAAACCCGTCAGGTCCTGGAGCTTTCCCGTATTTAAAGTAACTTATCGCCACTGTCACTTCCGTCACCTCAATTTTTTTTTTTTTTAAAAGGAGAAGCTGATAGTTTGTGATGGATGGTAACCGTATTCCATCTACAAAGGTGTTACCCTCCGCACTATCCGTATGTTCCACCTTATATAAGTCTGAGTAGTATTCTTGTAGAATGGTGTTTATGGTTCGAGGGTCTGTGTTCATGATCCCATGTTTATTCGTTAACGCTGTAATATGTTGATGACGAATGTGATTTCCTTTCGCTAGTCGTGCTAATAGTCTCCCTCATTTGCTACCATAACGATATACATCGGCTCTATAATTGTTATTACTGCTTCTCTCTCGTCGATATACCCATACGTGTAAGTCAGCCTTAGCCTGCTTACATATATTTTTAACCTGTGCTGATGAACTTGTCTTGTTTGCCGTGTACCTATCGCGTAATATTCTGCTAGCCTGCGAGTAGTTTGTCGCGATCTTCTTTTTTAGCGTTGTCTGATAACCTATTAGTTTCCCGCGCAGTACTCCCTTCCCTGCTGCCCATAAAAGTTCCGGCCTATCCCTAGTATCTCCATTATCCCTTACATATTAAAAACACCATTGCTTCACGTGATGTCGAAACTTCTCATCCATTAACAAATAGGTCTGGAAGCGCCAAGTTTAGTTTGGCCCCATCTGCACCATATCTGGCAGGGTCACTGATACGGGCGCGTGGTCATATATAGCTACGTTGTGCACATCTGCCTCTTCCACTCCCCTTAATAGCTCCTGTGCTAGCAATATATAATCTATTCTGGACCAAGAGTCATGTGGCGCCGAATAGAATGAATATTCACTGCCATCTGGGTTCAGGTGTGTCCAAATGTCTACAAAGTTACTTGTGTCTAGCAAGGGTTATTATAAACGTGTGTCATGTGATCGCACATTCATTCGCATCGACCTACAGTTCTTCACTGGTTCGATTCACCATATTTAAGTCACCACCGTGGGTGGTTTTAATGCTCTCCTATCGGCCTGATATGCTTGGATACCTGGGATAAATTCAGGAACGTTTCCAAACTCCCTACTCACATGTCAGCGCAGGAACCGTAAGAGGGAACATGCTTGTTTTGTTGCGCATAGGTGGAGTTTTATACAGTAAATGATTACTGCTGTCTTATTTTTTGCGTCCCAAGGGCAGAATAAGTCTGCGTAACGTTACATTTTACAGACAGTCATATAATAGACACACGCTACCCTAACCGTGACACAAGGAAGGTATTGTTGCCGGATAAAGCCGCCATTTTAGCGTCACTGTGCTGTTAATTCAGTTTGGGACAGAACGCTGCTCTGCTGACTCTGAGGGACAGTTAGAGATTGCGATTTTGTGTACTGTGCTTTAGGCAGGCTACTTTACCAACCGCTGTGTACATCTTCCTTTTGCCTTGCAGTGTTTTTTTCACAGCTCTGCAAGGTGTGTGTGTGAGTGCAGGTGACGCGGCATACAACGCTGTATGTAGGCATCTGCACATGTCACTCTCACACTCTTTTTTTTTTTTTTTCTTTAGTGTAATTCTTGCTGCTCCATTCAATTGAAATTATAGTGTGACGTGCTTCCATCCATATCCAATACATTGGTTGAAAACACTGTAGAAGGACACAAAAAGCCCTTTCACAGCTAAGAGTTGTGTTCACTGTAGTCTGAGATTTTAATTTATTAAATTTTGATCACGCTCAAGTTACTTCTTCAAGCAATGCTGCTTGTACTCTGCTGAGCGTGTCTTACTGCCTCATCCTTGATATAGGAAAGATGTGTATCTTCGTACCGTGTTAGCCAGTAGATAGAAAAATATTTAGACTTGAGAGTCCTCAGTGGTTGATACCTTTTAATGGCTAACTGAAAAGATGGTAACAAATTGCAAGCTTTCGAGACTACTCAGGTCTCTTCATCAGGCATAGACTAATACAACATCTGAAGAATCACATATTTATACACAAAATAGCACAGAAAAAATGCAATAGGTAGGACAAGTGACATGAAGCAGAACTGTCATTATGGCAGAGGGATTAACATAAATATGACTAGTTCATAGATAAGGAGTGAAGGTTTTATTACCCTCTGATTGGGGTCTGGTATTGTGTTGTGATGACCCTAAAAGGTCAGGGAGGCAGATTCCTTAATTGTTGTAGAACGACATAAAACTCTGGGATATATTCATCCCAGCACTAAGAGTGTCAAAGGTCATCATAAGTTTATATTCCCAGACTTTTCTATCCTTAACCAAGAAGAGGTCAGACTGGACACCTCCACCTGGACGTAACCCTCATTTGGATAAATATATAGACTCATTCAGACATTTGATAAAATCCACCATCATAGCCACCAACAAGAGACAAGCCTCCAACATCAGTGCCCAGGAGAGAAAGGCCATACAGTCTCTGAAAACCAACAAAGAAATCATCATTAAACCTGCTGACAAGGGAGGTGCAATAGTCATGATGAACACATCAGACTATATGAAGGAAGCAAACAGACAACTTACGGACACACGCTACTACAGAAAACTGGAGTCGGACCCTACACAGGACTATTACAAGGAACTAAGCAAGTTGGTATCTTGTCTGTCTGACAAATCCATAAGAGCTGATGACCTGATACCAGAAAGTCCAAGAACAGGGACATTCTACATGCTTCCCAAAATCCACAAAGCCGGAAATCCAGGGAGGCCGATTATTTCATGTGTGGACACCCTTACTGAGCAAGTATCTGGATGGGTAGAGGGTGTTCTTAAACCCCTGGTAAAGGATACACCCAGCTACATTCAGGACACAACTGACCTACTGAATAAACTAGCAGCAATAGGTTCTCTACCAGAAGGAACCATCCTGGCCACCATGGATGTGGAATCTTTGTACTCTAATATCCCACACCAGGATGGATTAAATGCCTGCGAAGTCTTCATGGGAAACACCGGGAATGATGCTGATTCTGTGGTGAAACTCACAAAATTCATCCTCACCCACAATTACTTCGAATTTGACAACAAGATCTATCTTCAGGAGACTGGCACAGCTATGGGAAGTAAAATGGCTCCACAGTATGCAAATCTTTTCATGGCCAAGCTTGAAAGCGAATTTTTGTCCTTTTGCCCCATCAGGCCTCGGGCCTACTACCGCTACATTGATGACATTTTAATCATCTGGACGGAGTCTGAACAACAGCTAAAGACGTTCCATGAACAGTTCAATCAATTTCATCCCACCATCAACTTAACACTTAACTACTCCAGCACTGAAATTAACTTTTTAGACACCACCATTAAGCTAAAGAACAATGAAATAGAGACATCCCTGTATCAGAAGCCAATCGACCGTCCAACATATCTTAAATGGGACAGTTTCCATCCTAAACACATAAAAAACTCTATTGTCTACAGCCAAGCCATCAGATACAACCGTATATGTTCCAACCCCATGGATAGAGATGAACACCTTGGTCGCCTCAGAAAGACTTTTTTGAACCAGGGCTACCATCCAAGAACAATTGAAAACCAAATTACAAGAGCCACCAGAATATCAAGGAATCACCTGCTACATTACAAAGCTAAAGAAGAAAATAACCGGGTGCCTCTAGTGGTCACCTACAATCCAAGTCTGGAGATGCTAAGGGGAGCTGCACGGAAACTACAACCTTTACTACAAAAAGATGCCCGATTACAATCCATATTTCCAGACCCCCCACTACTATGTTTTAGGCAGCCCCCAAATCTAAGAAGCATCATTGTCAGAAGCTCCCTGTCCTCCCAACAGCTGCAGGTACCTTTCCTTGCAAACAAAAGAAATGCAAAACCTGTACATCTATAATGACCATGGACAGGATAAAGATCCCCAACTCCCATCAGGACTACAAGATACCAGGTACTTTCAGCTGCATCACATCTAATGTGGTGTACCTAATTATATGTACTAAATGTCCAACTGGGGGTCTGTATGTGGGGGAGACCGGGCAAAAACTGAGAACAAGGATGAATTCTCATCGCCACACAATAAGAGAAAAAAGAATGGATTTACCTGTGGCCAAACACTTTTGTATGCCCGGTCATAGCATGACAGATATGGAATTACTTGTATTAAAATCTAACTTCAAATCTGAGAAGGATAGAAAAGTCTGGGAATATAAACTTATGATGACCTTTGACACTCTTAGTGCTGGGATGAATATATCCCAGAGTTTTATGTCGTTCTACAACAATTAAGGAATCTGCCTCCCTGACCTTTTAGGGTCATCACAACACAATACCAGACCCCAATCAGAGGGTAATAAAACCTTCACTCCTTATCTATGAACTAGTCATATTTATGTTAATCCCTCTGCCATAATGACAGTTCTGCTTCATGTCACTTGTCCTACCTATTGCATTTTTTCTGTGCTATTTTGTGTATAAATATGTGATTCTTCAGATGTTGTATTAGTCTATGCCTGATGAAGAGACCTGAGTAGTCTCGAAAGCTTGCAATTTGTTACCATCTTTTCAGTTAGCCATTAAAAGGTATCAACCACTGAGGACTCTCAAGTCTAAATATTTTGCCTCATCCTTGTCATTTTTCTCTAATTGGTGTACATGTACATCAAAGTAGTCTTCATTTTGATCGAAATCCAAGCAGGTACCCGGACACTCTATGGCTGCTTTTATACGGTGGACTGGCTCCAACATTCAATAAGACTTAAGATGCAATCGAGCACCTTGTCAAGGCCCAATCCTCTTCTCCCTCTGATATAATAATAATAATAATCTTTATTTATATAGCGCCAACATATTCCGCAGTGCTTTACACTTTAACAGTTTCAAAACACAAGTCATAGGTAACAACTAGAGTTGAGCGATACTTTCCGATATCCTAAAGTATCGGAATCGGAATGGTATCGCCGATATCACTAAAAAATCGGCGATACCCGATACCGATACCGGAAGTCCCATGTAAGTCTATGGGAACAAAATATCGCAACTAAAAAAAACCCCATTCTTTCCTTGTAAACACTAAATATACACACATAGAATACATATATATATATATACATGTCATTGTGACATATATATATACATATATGTATAGTTTATACACTTCTACATAGTAAAATATCCTTTGATTCAATTGCCGGGTAAAGCCGGCTTCAGTGAAAAGACAGAAGCACCCGACATGAAATGACACTTGGTGTACATAGGGTTAACCATGTCTTTTCATGTCGTTTGCTATCTGATTTGCACAAACAATTAAATCAGACTATGTGTGCAAAATTTCACACCTGTAGGGGTTAATTAAAGGTGTAAATTCGTTGTAAAAAAAACGGACTTTTTTGCTACGAATTTACACCTTTAATTAACCCCTACAGGTGTGAAATTTTGCACACATAGTCTGATTTAATTGTTTGTGCAAATTAGATAGCAAAGGACATGAAAAGACATGGTTAACCCTATGTACACCAAGTGTCATTTCATGTCGGGTTCTGCATTTTCACAAAAGCCGGCAATTGAATTAGCGGCTATTATACTATGTAGAAGTGTATGAACTACAAATATAAATATATATATATATGTGTCACAAATTCAATGACATGTATATATATATATATATATATATGAGGTGTAAAATTGCTGAAAAAAAATGCGTGGGCTCCCGCCCTATTTTCGCAACCAGACAGACAAAGCCAGTGAGTGGGGGCAGATAATAATAGCCCAGAGAGGGACCATTTATTTTGGCCC
Source organism: Oophaga sylvatica (assembly GCA_033576555.1). NCBI lineage: Eukaryota > Metazoa > Chordata > Amphibia > Anura > Dendrobatidae > Oophaga > Oophaga sylvatica. The sequence continues at coordinate 100,578,416 of JARQOD010000005.1, forward strand.
CCCCCGGCTACTTAACATCTGCCCCCAGACACCCCAGAAAGGGCAAATCTCTAATTAGATTTGCCCTTTCTGGCACTTTGCCCGTCTATTCCCATTGCCCTGTAGCGGTGGCGAATGGGTTAATAAGGGGTTAAAATGACCTTGCAATTGAAAGGTCACTTTAAGCCAGGTTAATAATTGAGAGCTGTCAATTAGACAACTATCAATTATTAATCCTATTGTATGAAAGAAAAATCAAACACACACACTTTAATAAAAAAGAAGTTTAATGAAATAATCACACAGTTTTTGACCATATTTTATTTACCTGCTAAAACCATTTCCTGTAATAAAAATAAAATAATAAAGCAAAATTATTCTTACCAATCCGATGCACAGTCAGGTCCCACGGTGTAATCCTTCAGAAAGGGTTAATGTTTACTGCAGGGACCGCAGCTAATGCTGCAGCCTCACAGTAAACCCCAAATGAATGAGTTCCTCTCCTGCCTGACAGGAGAGTAAAGGCTGGGTGTCACATAAGGATACACCAGCGATCCCGACAACGATATGCACTTGTCAGGATCGCTGGTGTATCGCTACATGATCGCTGCTGAGCTGCCAAACAGGCAGCTCAGGCAGCGATCTGGGACAGCGACACTGCGGGTAACATCGCTTAAGGGCCCGTCTCACATAGCGATATCGCTACCGAGATCGCTGCTGAGTCACAAGTTTTGTGACGCAGCAGCAAGCTCACCAGCGATATCACTGTGTGTGACATTCAGCGACGATCAGCCCCCCTGCCGGGTATTGCTGATCGTCGCAGAAAAGTCAGGACCTTTATTTGATCGCTGGTTTCCCTCTGACAGGCACGCATCGCTGCGTGTGACAGGCGGGAGACCAGCGATCCGCTGGTAACCAAGGTACACAGCGGGTTTCCAGGCACCGCGCAGCGCTTGGAAACCCGCTGTGTACCTTGGATACCAGCTCCCTGCATCAGGGCGCTGGTATCCAAGGTACACAGCGGGTTTCTAGGCACAGCCCCGCGCCTGGAAACCCGCTGTGTACCTTGGTTACCAGCGGATCGCTGGTCTCCCGCCTGTCACACGCAGCGATGCGTGCCTGTCAGCGGGAAACCAGCGATCAAAAAAAGGTCCTGACATTTCAGCGACGATCAGCGATACCCGGCAGGGGGGCTGATCGTCGCTGAATGTCACACACAGCGATATCGCTGGTGAGCTCGCTGCTGCGTCACAAAACTAGTGACTCAGCAGCGATCTCGGTAGCGATATCGCTATGTGAGACGGGCCCTTAAGTGGAAAGCTTAATTGATTGCTTTCCACTTTCACTTCAGGTCAGCCAGGGACACAATCAGTGACGTCAGAGGGAACTGATTAACAAAAATAGGGGTTCCCTTTGAAAAAAAAATGGCGTGGGGTCCCCCCTATTTTTGTTAACCAGCCAGATGAAGCAGACCGCTGAGGCCTGGATTTTCAGGCTGTTAAGGAGCCAAGATCCATGGACCTTGCCAGCCTGATAATACTAGGCCACAGCAGTCTGCATATCTTGGCTGATTAACAAAAATAGGGGATCCCCTCTAAAAAAATTGGCGTGGGGTCCCCCCTATTTTTGTTAACCAGCCAGATGAAGCAGACCGCTGAGGCCTGGATTTTCAGGCTGTTAAGGAGCCAAGATCCATGGACCTTGCCAGCCTGATAATACCAGGCCACAGCAGTCTGCATATCTTGGCTGATTAACAAAAATAGGGGATCCCCTCGAAAAAAATTGGCATGGGGTCCCCCCTATTTTTGTTAACCAGCCAGATGAAGCAGACCGCTGAGGCCTGGTTTTTCAGGCTGGTAAGGATCCAATATCCATGGACCTTGCAAGCCTGATAATACCAGGCCACAGCAGTCTGCTTAGCTTGGCTGGTTAACAAAAATAGGGGATCCCCTCGAAAAAAAAACGGCGTGGGGATCCCCCCTATTTTTGTTAACCAGCCAAGTAAAATGCAGACTGCTGCGGCCTGGTATTAAAAGACTGTCAAGGCCCATGGATTTTGGCCCTCAACAGCCTGATAATACCAGGCTACAGCAGCCCCACATTTGGCGCATCAAAAGATGTGCCAATTGTGGCACTTTACCCGGCTCTTCCCACTTGCCCTGTAGCGGTGGCAAGCGGGGTAATAAGGGGTTATTGTCACCGTTGATTGCACGGTGACAATAAGCCCGGTTAATAATGGAGAGGCGTCAATAAGACACCGATCCATTATTAATCCCAAAGTTATTAAATGCATAAAAAAAAGACACAGCAAGAAAAAAGTCTTTTAATGAAATAAAAGAGACAACACAGTTTTCATTACTTTTATTACTCTCTCATTCCTGCGACGCCATCGATCTCCTGTAAAAAAAGAAAAAAAACAAACCAACAGTATACTACCTGTCCGACGCAGTCCATAACGATAGTCCCACGACGATCCAGCTCTGCTACATCGCAATGACAGGCAGAGCCTGTCATTGCAACGCAGCACAGCTGATTACCTGCTTCCCCGGCGGTGACGTCATCGGACTGACTGCTTTACGGCCGGGATTACCCAGCAGTCACTGTAGTTATCGCGAGAAACTGCATGTGACCGCCGGGGAGAAGAGGATGGCGGCCATTAAGCAGTCCGGGATGTGACCGCCGGAGATCTTCTGCCAGGTAAGTGCCGCTGACTCCTGACAGACCCGACCGACGGACACTGACAGTGACAGTGACAATCCCGATTCCGGTATCCGATAAGACGAAAATATCGGAACTCGGAATCGGAATTCCGATACAGCCAATATCGGCCGATACCCGATATTTGCAGTATCGGAATGCTCAACCCTAGTAACAACGTTAACAATACAATAATTAAAGCAAAATAAGCCGACCCTGCTCGTGAGAGCTTACAATCTACAATGAGGTGGGGGAGATACAAAGTACAGGTGTGTATATATAATGGTGCATTTACAATGATGGTCCAGCCATCTTGAGGGAGTGAGGCATGGATGGAGGTAGTGAATGGGCTCCACATACACACTTAAACATAGAACGACTTTGGTTATTGAATGTGATAGGCCACTCTGAACAAATGTGTTTTGAGGGAGCGCCTGAAACCAGGCAAATTGTGGATAGTCCTAATTTCTTGTGGTAGAGCATTCCAGAGGATTTGCGCAGCGCGGGAGAAGTCTTGGAGTCGGGAGTGGGAGGTACGGATTACTGCAGAGGTTAGTCGAAAGTCATTTGCAGAGCGCAGCAGTCGGTTAGGCCGATAGATAGAAATGAGGGAGGAGATGTAGGGGGGTGCTGCACTGTGGAGAGCTTTGTGGGTGAGAACCAGTACTTTGAATTGGATCCTATAATGAATGGGCAGCCAGTGTAAGGACTGGCGAAGAGCGGACGCGTCCGAGTACCGATTAGCCAGATGGATGACCCTGGCTGCTGCATTAAGGATGGACTGGAGAGGGGATAGTCGAGTAATGGGGAGGCCAAGTAATAGAGCATTGCAGTAGTCCAGGCGGGAGTGGATCAATGAAAAGGGCGGATTCTAGAGATGTTCTTTAGGTGTAGACGGCAAATATCTAACAAACAGGTCATGCTGGAGAGACTTGCACCTACTGCCACTCAGGGTCTTCAGCTCCTTTGTGAGAAACTAATGTTTGGCCAGCCAGTATATCAAATAAAGTTCATGAGAAATGGGAACTGTGGTTGGCTTCACTTTTGGTACTGGGTGCTAATACCAAACCATGGTGTGCCATTCAATGGATATTCCTGGCTGGTTGGAGACAAGCTCATTCCCACAGAAAAGTACCAGAAAGCTAAGGAGATGGTGGCCTCTCTCAACATGAAGGAGTTTGCTCGTTGTCTAGGAGACCGACCACCCCTGCTGTGTACCTTGTCAACGTTGTGTTGAAGCTTGCAAGGATTAAGAGGTTACAGTGGTAAGTCTGGTTTTTACTAAAGATCCTGCTGTGTATTATAGTTTTTATGTTTTAAAAAAAAATTATCTTAGGAATGTTAAATAATTTTATTTTATTTTTTTTAAATACAATGTATCTTATGAATGTTAAATATTTTTTTTTTTGATAAAATAAAATGTATCTTATGAATGTTAAATAACTTTTTTTTTTTTTTTTTTCAGGTATTTGATCTACCATAGCTAGTTGCTGATCGTTGACTCTACACCCCTCTCCCCAGAATGTTACTCGGGTTATGGGGAGAAAATCACCGCTATTCCAGACTGATTTCATGTTAATGTGTCTGGCTCTTACACAGCACACAGCACTTGATGTTAGTTTATCTTTTTCCTAAATTATTTGTTACACTGCCCTTCTCACATTTTATTTGCACTTTTTTTTTTAAGCACAAGTTTTTTTACACTTCCTTGTTCTGTAAGTAGGCTTAATGGTTAAATGTTTTATACTAGATGTAAATATGTAACATGTAAATTTTATATTAAGATTTTGCAAATTATTAGGTGCACATCATCAGGCTCTTTCGTCCCCTCTCCCTTAGAGTAGCGGTAATATATCGGACCCCAGGCTCGCCCACACAGTTCCTTGACCACTTCTCTGCCTGGCTGCCGCACTTTCATGTCCTCAGAAGTACCAACCCTTATCCTTGGAGACTTCAACATCCCCATTAACAGCCCTACTTCCACACTCAAAACACATTTGTTCAGAGCGGCCTATCACATTCACTAATCAAAGTCATTCTTTGTGTAACTGTGTGTGTGTGTAGCCCATTCACTATCTCCATCCATCCCTCACTCCCTGAAAATGGCTGGACCATCATTGTAAATACACCATTGTATATAAACAACTGTACTTTGTAGCTCCCCCTCCTCATTGTAGATTGTAAGGTCTCATGAGCAGGGGCGGCTTATATTGCTTTAATTATTGTATTGTTAACGTTGTCACTTATGACTTGTGTTATGAAACTGTTAAACTGTACAGCGCTGCGGAATCTGTTGGCGCTATATAAATAAAGATTATTATTATAGAGGCCCACTCAGTAGTGGTGAAGTGAACGGCGCAAATTGCGAGTTGATTGCGACTGATGCAGCTGATACTCCATTACTGCTGGCTGCTGCTCACACAACCGCTCCAACATATGTAACGTGGAATTCCACCTGGTGGGTATGTCACATATGATGCGATGTTCAGGAAGGCAAAATCTGCGTTGCAGAGCTGCAATGCGCGATCTGGCCATGGTGGAACGTCGCAAGTTAGTGCACTGTAGGCGGACCTTGTGCAGCAGTGCATCAAGATCCGGATAGTCCCTCAAAAAACTCTGGACGACCAAGTTTAGCACATGTGCCAGACATGGTATGTGAGTGACGTTGCCTAGGCCCAGACCTGCCACCAGATTTCGGCCATTGTCACACACTACCAAGCCTGGCTGGAGATTCGCTGGCAAAATACACATGTCGCTCTCTTGCTTTATGGCATTCCAGAGCTCCAGCGCTGTGTGGCTTTGATTCCCCATGGAAATTAATTTCAGGACGGCCTGTTGACGTTTGGCCACGTCTGTGCTCATATCGGTCAACAGGCTCGCTGTCTGGGTGTTATGTTTGACACCAATCTCTCCTTCACCTCCCATATACAATCTGTTGCCCGCTATTGCTGCCTACACCTAAAGAACATCTCTCCCGAATCCAAGACTTCTCCCGCGCTGCACCAATACTGTGGAATGCTGTACCCCAAGAAATTAGAACTATCCACAATTTGCATGTTTTCGGGCGCTCACTCAAAACACATTTCTTCATAGCGGCCTATCACATTCACTAATCAAAGTCATTCTATGTGTAAGTCTGTGTGTGTAGCCCATTCACTATCTCCATCCATCCCTCACTCCCTCAAAATGGCTGGGCCATCATTCTAAATACACCATTGTATATAAACACCTGTACTTTGTATCTCCCCCACATATTTGTAAATTGTAAGCTCTCACGAGCATGTGCGGATTATATTGCTTTCATTATTGTATTGGTAACGTTGTTACTTATGACTTGTGTTCTGAAACTGTTAAACTGTAAAGCGCTGCGTAATCTGTTGGCGCTATATAACTAAAGATTCTTATTAAGCGTTCACGGGTCCATGTGGAGGTAGACCGTGACGGCTCCTGCAACGATGTTTCTGAGGAACTGGAGAAGGAGGAGTCAATGTGTACAGACTTGATTCCCGCAATCCTTGTAGTTGCCTGAACACGTACAGCGCCACTCGCAAGATCTGTACCCGGCTCCACAACATTGACCCAATGGGCAGTAAGGGAAAGGTATCGTCCCTGGCCATGGGTACTGGTCCACGCAGCGGTGGTCAGGTGGACATTGCTACTGACGGAGTTTAGTAGCGCATGTTTAATTTTTAACCTCAACAACATGCTTTTGCAAACCAGGGACGGCTTGCCTGCTGAAATAAAATCAGCTTGGCACATTGTATTGTGGGACTACCAATGCCATTAAGTTCCGTAAACTGTCAGTCTCCACCAGCCTGAATGACAGCATTTCAAGGGACAGGAGTTTTGCAATGCCAGCATTCAGAGCCTGTGCTCGTGGATGGTTTGCCGAGATTGGGCCTACACCCGATACGCCACAAACTGACACCCACAGATAAACAAGCCATAAAATCTCTGAAAGATAACCCCAACATTATTATTAAACCAGCAGATAAGGGGGATGCTATCGTTATTATGAATAAGACCCAATCTATTGCCGAAATTCATAGACAACTGTCAGTTAACCTAACCTACAGACAACTCAATTGTGACCCTACATTTTACATCTGTCAAAAAATTGATCGTATCCTGACAAAACATCTTTAATTGATCACCATAGACTGTAAGACTATGACATTCCTTAATATTCAATACCCCATCACCCCTGTTTTCTACACACTCCCAAAAATCAACAAAAAACTACATTATCCACCCGCATACCCTAGAGGGATAATTCTCCGTGTTCTACAGTATCACCCAAATGTTTAACATGTTGCCTAATTCCTATGTATATATATTCTTCACCCTATGTATATATTGTATATATTATACATTGTCATTGACTGTAAATTTTTCTATCTCTTCCAGCGACTATTTGATAAAGGCCACTGCGTTGCCCAAAACGTCAATCAGTAGTCTCATAGCTATTTTCTTTTTTCATATCAAGTGTGCAATAAAAATTTCAAATTTAACCATGACATATGCAGTTAAACTTGTGCAGTGATTCTCTATAGACTGTACATCTTCAGTGTGTCTTTGTAACTCAACTACGTGTTTTCTCCGCACATGTTTACACATATTTGTGGTATTGAGGTTACTGACACTTTACCTCTTTTTACTTTTTGATTACACAGCTTGCATTTGACATAGAAAATATCATCTACAAGTGTGTGAAAAAAGGACCACGCAGTGCAAGTCCTGGGAGCGTCCGTTTAGACTTTTGTAAGAGAAATCCGAACAGGTGCCAAAATGGAGGCTACAGGCAACAGAGTATGCAGCCTAACTCTCCCTCCTGTTTGTACCGTTGGGGCAATCGCTTCCTCAGAGCTGCTACCACCACCTTCCTGTTCCTCACGCCATGTTGGGTCTTGGACCTCATCATCTCCACTAACCTCTTCCAACACCTGCTGATGTTGGGTGGTCTGGCCACCACCATGCTCAACAGAAACTGGCACCTGAGTCTCATCATCATCAGATGCGTTCTGCGGTGTGCTGACCATTGGCACTGTCTCACCCGCCTCTTCAGATTCAGAGAGACACAGCTGTTGCGCATCACTGCATACTCCCTCTTCTTCACATTCCAGAATGCTGCTTGGCTGTGCCCCTGTTTGCAAACCAACAGATTCTGAGAACAGAAGCAGAGACTCAGCTGGCTCCTGTACAGAACTCTCTGACTGACTGGGCAATTTGGCAGGCGGTGAAGAGACAGATGGTTGATCAACAGTGCTGTGTTCCTGAGAGGAGGTGGAAGCAATTGAAGTCGATGCATTGGATCCTGGGCTCCAACACCGCCAGTTGTTGCCTGTAAGTGCTGTTAGCACAGTCAACACTTGCTCCTGTGTTACTGGGGTTGAGTAATGGCAGCTGTTCCCCTGCTGTGTGTACGACAAAAAGTCATGCTGCCTCCACCATGTCCTCCTCTCATCCCTGGGCTCCAACACCGCCAGTTGTTGCTCGAAAGTAATTGGCACGGGTACTGACTCATGCCCACCCTGGTTACAGCACCACAGCTGTTTCCTGGCAGTGTCAATGTAAATTAGCCTCCAATAAGTTGTCCTGTCATGTTGCTGTAAGGTTCTTTGTCTCTTTTGACATGTTCCTTGAAACTCAGTTTTCCGTCGGCCATTTTGCTTTCTGTCTTTCTGCAGCTCTTGCCCTCAGTTAATATGGAGTTTTCATGTTCCCGCCCTGATTCTCTCCCTCTTGCTTCTTAAGCAGCTTCAGCTGAACAATCAGTGCTCCTGAATCAAGCCTCAGTCAGCCTGTGACCTGACTCCTGGAAACCTAGGATTTTGGACTCCAGCTATTTCCTACTGAGGAACTTTGGAATACTATTGGACTTTGGAAACCTGCTGTCTGGTGAAATCCATGTTTGCAGAGGAATTACGGTACAGAGAAGAGATCCTGAACCTGCTTTGGAGAGTTATTGTAGAGCTTGAAGTTACTCTGGCCTGCTGTGTCTTCTGCCTCTGTTTCCTGCAAACTGTGTGACCTTTTCTGCAAACTGTGTGACCTTTTCTGCATGCTTGTATGAAGTAATACAAGTCATTTCATACCAACCTATGTCTCATGTGTTTCCCTCGCACCCAAGCACAAGACGCTATAGGAACTGTACACTATACATGACAAGATTCAGGAGCCAATGTTTAGTGTCTGCTGGGTCTGGGAAAGCCGTGTCTGCTGGGACTGTGGATATCAGATGTCCGTTTAATACCCTCTGTGATGACAGTGGTTGTGACTTCTAACAACCATTCCAGGTGAGCGCATTCCCTTAAATGTTACTCTAGAGTGTTACCACAGGTAAACACTATTGTTTTTTTTTTTTCCTTTCCTCTTCTCCTTCCAGCACTTCTGCCTTAAAAGATCTGGAAGATGGAGGCCCGCATAAAGGAGCTTTGCGGAGTGACTGATACAATCCTTGCAGATATACAGACTATAAAGACCCGTTTTGCAAGCCTACAGGACCTCACTAATCATAATTTGCAAGTGTTTGGACAAACTATCCAGGAATTACGAGCCAGGATTGAGGCTCTAGAGGAACGAGTCCAGGCTCCTGCCATAACCCCGAGTTCTGGGATCCCCAAGTTACCTCCTTTTCGTTTTGGCGGTGAACGTGACAAATTCAGGGGATTTATTAACCAATGCAATCTATTTTTCTCTGCACATGCTTCACAATTTCCCACTGAACGATCCAAAGTGCTTACTATAATCATGTTGCTTACCAATAAGGCTTTGATGTGGGCAAACCCTCTGATTGAGACTGAGGATGATTGTTTGAATCACCTTGATGCTTTCATTTCAGCCATGGGGCAGGTGTTTGATGACCCCAATCGAGGTGCAACAACTGAAGCAGCCATGTTAACTTTGCGCCAAGGTAAGCGTTCAGTAGCCGAATATGCCTTGGATTTCAGGAGATGGGCTCTTGATACCACTTGGGACACTTCCGCCAAAAAATCTATTTTTCGGAAAGGGTTGTCTCCATTGATTAAGGATGAACTTGCTCGTGCCGACCCTCCCACTGCGTTAGGTGACTTTATTAACTATTGTATCCGTATTGATGCTCGTCTGACTGAACGCAGACAAGAGAGATGGTTCGAAAATAATCGCACTAACCTTTCCCTACCTCCCTCCTCATCTAAGGAACCTTTGAGTAGGATCACAAGGGAACCAGAACCTGAACCCATGCAGGTGGACTCTTTACAAAGACGGGTTAGTGATGCACGCAAAGAACACCATATAAATGAAAATCTATGTTTTTACTGTGGTAAGTCAGGGCACTTCATTATAAACTGCCCCAGCCGTTCTCGTAAGACTACTGCAGCAGTCATTCACTGTGAGTGTTGCGAGAGGAACTCTGTCATGTCCGAGCCTCAGACTCCAGAGAGATCTGCTGCAAGAGATCTTGATTTTTCGGACTTAAACTCTGTTAGTTCTAGGGACAATGAGGGTATAAACGCTGCAATTTTTCAAGTTTCCTCAGCGGTGTCCCAGCTGAGTTGTAAAAGAAACAATTCTCATTGTTTCCTGTCCATCAAACTCTGGGTTGACTCAGTATGGGTGTCTAGCTCTGCTATGATCGACTCAGGAGCAAGTGGAAATTTTATGGATATCTCCTTTGCTCTGAAACAGGGATACGTTCAGTGAAGAAGGCTACTCCAGTACAGATGGAGACTGTGGATGGCTCCCTGCTGACCTCTGGACCAGTGGATCAGGAAACAGAGCCTTTGAGGGTCCTTATGGGTAAAGATAATCAGGAGAAAATGTCTTTTATGCTTATCTCTTCTCCCCACTTTCCCATTATTCTAGGGCTACCATGGCTGCAGGCGCAGAATCCTACGATTAACTGGGAGACCAAGGAATTACACTTTCCGGAGAAACAGATGAGTCAAGGAGTTTCAGCTTGCTCTGTGCCTAAAGGAACCATGTCAGTTCCTGAACTACCAGCTGTATACCAGGACTATGTGGATTTATGTGACAAGAAGAACACTGATCAGCTTCCTCCTCACCGTCCATATGATTGTCCAATCGAATTATTGCCTGGAGCCGAGATACCTTTTGGTAAGATCTACCCCCTAGCGGGGCCCGAGCTAAAAGCTTTGAAGGACTACATAGATGAAAATCTAGCCAAAGGCTTCATACGCCCCTCTTCATCTCCCGCAGGTGCACCCATCTTCTTTGTGAAGAAGAAAGATGGATCTCTGAGACCCTGCATAGACTTTTGGGAACTCAATAAGGTTACTATTAGAAACCGTTATCCATTGCCTTTAATCCTTGAGTTGTTGGAGAGAGTGCGGCATGCCAAAATTTTCTCTAAACTGGATCTCCGTGGGGCCTATAACTTGGTCCGTATTAGACCTGGGGATGAATGGAAGACTGCATTCAGGTCACGCTATGGACACTTTGAATATCTAGTTATGCCTTTTGGTCTGAGTACCGCCCCAGCCACTTTCCAACACTTGGTGAATGACATCTTCAGGGATCTCCTAGATACATTTGTGGTGATTTATCTGGATGATATTCTAATTTTTTCTAACTCCACAGAGGAACATCATGGACATGTGAGAATGGTCTTAGAACGCCTAAGACAAAACCATCTCTACATCAAACTTGAAAAGTGTGAGTTCCATAGGACCGAAATTCAATTTCTGGGGTATGTACTATCTACGCAAGGGATTAGTATGGATGGATGCAAGACCCAAGCCATCAAGGATTGGCCAATTCCTAGAAATGTGAAGGAGGTGCAGCGCTTCATCGGGTTTGCCAACTTCTATAGACGTTTCATTAGGAATTTCTCTGAGGTAGTGTTACCTATCACCCAACTTACCCGGAAACAGTCTAGGTTCTCCTGGACCCCGCAAGCTCAGGAAGCATTTTCCTGTTTAAAGGATAAATTTACCACCGCACCTATCTTAGTACATCCCAACCCCGAGCTTGCCTTCATAATAGAGGTGGATGCTTCAGACTGTGCCGTTGGAGCTATACTCTCTCAGAGAACAGGTGAGAAGAATGTCTTGCATCCCTGTGCCTTCTTTTCCCAGCAGTTGTCTTCGGCTGAGAGGAACTACGATGTGGGCAATAGAGAATTGTTGGCCATTATTGCCGCCTTCAAGGAATGGAGACACCTTCTTCAGGGAGCTGCACAGCAAATAGTCGTCCTGACAGACCATCGTAACCTTGAATTTATCAGGTCGGCTAAGTGCCTGACTCCTCGCCAGGCTCGCTGGAATCTTTTCTTAAACCAATTTAATTTTGTAATTTCTTATAGACCAGGATCGCGCAATGGAAAGGCTGATGCACTCTCTAGGATTCATTCAGCAGAGACACGTCCACTTACTCCTCCTAAGACTATTCTTCCTGACTCTAGATTCCTGGGAGTGATTCATAATCAAGACCTACTTAAGGACATCAAGGAAGCATACAATGCGGATTCTTTGTTGGCTCAACCCCCAAGGGACGTAAATCTTGTCTTTAAGAATGGTGTGTGGATTCAGGGACAACGTCTGTATATACCTGAAACAGTCAGATTGAGAGTTTTGCAACTCATCCATGATTCCAAGATAGCTGGGCATAGAGGAATTCTAAAGACACAAGAATTTCTTTCTTGTTTCTTTTGGTGGCCCACTTACAGGAAAGATGTTTTAAACTATGTCACTTCATGTGAAGTCTGTGCAAGATGCAAAACACCTCGCTCCTCACCAACTGGTCTGTTACAACCTCTTCCCACCCCGTCCCGCCCGTGGGGATCCATTTCTATGGACTTCATTGTGGAGTTACCAACCTCTCACGGGAAGAACACCATTCTAGTGGTGGTTGATCGTCTAACAAAGGCAGCTCATTTTATCCCTTGTGTCGGCTTACCCACTGCAAAACAGACATCAGACTTGATGATTAAGAATGTGTTTCGCTTACATGGAGTACCGGATGAGGTCATTTCGGATCGAGGGGTGCAATTCACTTCAAGGTTTTGGCAAAATTTCTGTGCCGCATTGGACATTAAAGTAAACCTTTCTTCTGCTTTTCATCCCCAGACTAATGGACAGACAGAACGAACCAATCAGACCCTGGAGCAGTATCTCCGCTGCTTTATCTGCCACCTACAAGATGATTGGGTGGATCTACTTCCACAGGCTGAGTTCTCGTATAACAACTCTCAGAGCGCCTCCACTAAGCAGTCTCCTTTTTACTCCAATCTAGGTTATCATCCTAACATTCTTCCTCGATTTCCCATAGATACGCCTTTGCCGGCAGTGGCTGAAAGAATCACTTCTTTACAAAAGAATATGGATCTTCTAAAGGAAAATCTAGAATTGGCTCAGGAAAAGTACAAGAAAGCAGCAGATAAATTTCGTAAACCTGCACCAGCTTTCAAGGTAGGAGATTTGGTCTGGCTGTCAACCAGAAATCTTAAAATAAAGATTCCATCGTCTAAATTGGGACATAAGTACATTGGACCTTATAAGATCAGTAAGATTATAAGTGCGGTTGCTTGTCGTCTTCAACTGCCCAGAACTATGAGAATCCACCCTGTCTTTCATGTATCCCTACTAAAGGCTGCAACACCCAATACGTTTCCTGGACGCTCTTCTCCTTGCCCTGACCCAGTGCTGGTCGATGGTCAGGAAGAATTTATGGTGGAAAGGATTCTAGATTCCAGGTTGTACAGAAATCAGTTGCAATATTTGATTAAATGGCAGGGCTACCCAGTGGAGGACAACTCATGGGAACCAGTCAATAATGTAAATGCTCCTCGCCTGCTCCGCCAGTTTCATCAGAGGTACCCTGACAAGCCTGGTCTGAGGTCATCCGGAGGATGTCCTTAAGGGGGGAGTAATGTAAGGTTCTTTGTCTCTTTTGACATGTTCCTTGAAACTCAGTTTTCCGTCGGCCATTTTGCTTTCTGTCTTTCTGCAGCTCTTGCCCTCAGTTAATATGGAGTTTTCATGTTCCCGCCCTGATTCTCTCCCTCTTGCTTCTTAAGCAGCTTCAGCTGAACAATCAGTGCTCCTGAATCAAGCCTCAGTCAGCCTGTGACCTGACTCCTGGAAACCTAGGATTTTGGACTCCAGCTATTTCCTACTGAGGAACTTTGGAATACTATTGGACTTTGGAAACCTGCTGTCTGGTGAAATCTATGTTTGCAGAGGAATTACGGTACAGAGAAGAGATCCTGAACCTGCTTTGGAGAGTTATTGTAGAGCTTGAAGTTACTCTGGCCTGCTGTGTCTTCTGCCTCTGTTTCCTGCAAACTGTGTGACCTTTTCTGCAAACTGTGTGACCTTTTCTGCATGCTTGTATGAAGTAATACAAGTCATTTCATACCAACCTATGTCTCATGTGTTTCCCTCGCACCCAAGCACAAGACGCTATAGGAACTGTACACTATACATGACAGTTGCATTCCGGTTATCCGACTCTATGATGCCTGCAGTTTAGGTGATTCCTATGTGTGCTGTGGGATATGTAAATAAAGGCTCTTTCCGTTGTGAAAATAGGACAAGCACCCACTGTAGGACTGTGTGATTTGGTAACTGCAGACGGCTTGCGGCCTGTCAACTTACATTTTCATGGGTGCCTTATGGTACCCGTCCGAGTTCCAGTACCGTCAGCTGGTTCTCCACAGTGCCTTTGGCCTAGGTGCCTCCATCTCGGTATCAGAGTTCCTGCAATGTCTGCTTGTCCTTGGTAGTGCTTTGGAGCACAGGTACCTCCTGCTTAGTAACCGTGTCCCAGTAACGTCAGCTGGTCCTCGGTTGTGCCATTGGCTCTTTTCCTTCTGCTGCCCGGCCGGGTTCCAGTACCGTCAACTGGTTCTCCGCAGTGCCTTTGGCCTAGGTGCCTCCATCTCGGTATCCGAGTTCCAGCAACGTCTGCTGGTCCTTGGTAGTGCTTTGGAACACAGGTACCTCCTGCTTAGTAACCGTGTCCCAGTAACATCAGCTGGTACAAGGTTGTGCTACAAATACAAGATACAGAACAAGAGACACAAGAACAATAAGCAGAAGATCTAAAAGCAGAAGAACATGAAGTATAAGACCAAAATGAAGAGCAAAATATATGCTCTAAATTATAAGCAGAAGAAGACTAAGCAGTGTATGGGGGTGAGTCCGTTCCTCCTCGTGGTGCCCCTGGTAAATGCCTGCTGCTGCAGGCTAAACTGAACACGGACAAATACTGTTGTAATTTAAATCTTTTGTGGCAGCAAGAACGGAACGATGAAAAAATCATACTTTTACAGATTACAAGTACAGGAATCTATGTCACAAATAAGAATATGATGAAGAAGATGAAGGACTATAATATGAAGAAGAATAATAGTTTAAAAAGAACAATATGAGTAATGTTAACAAAAAGATGAAAAGCAAGAAGTTTTAGAAGAAGATAAAGAAGGTGAAGATGAAGAATAATTTGATGACAAAGATGATGCTGCTGAAGATTATGAAGGAGAAAGTGTGGCAAAAGTTAAAAAGGTGAAGAGCATGGAAGTTGTGAAACATACATATTTGACAAAATAGAAAAAAGGTTAACAACATTGTCAATTTCTTCGTCAATCCGAACGTATTTCCTAAAAAAAAAAAATAATGCTATTCCATTGGATTGGGTTAAACATCTATGCCTTTAATGTCTCCTCAACCTCCCCCAATACATTCTGCATTACTCTTTGTTGTTTTCCTTCATGTACAATTAACCTACAAGGCAAGAATGGGTTTTTTTTAATTTCGATATTTTGTTCCCATAGACTTACATTGGACTTCCGGTATCGGTATCGGGTATCGCCGATATTTTTTGGGTATCGGCGATACCATTCCGATTCCGATGCTTTTGGATATCGGAAAGTATCGCTCAACTCTACACGTTACCTCTCTGCTGGAGTATTAATGGTACTGCAGGGCATCTTTAGGGTATAAAGTAAAGAATAAACTGCAACACAGTACCCTCATTGCACTTCTCTTGAGCTTAAAATGCTTTTCTAGGATAGAATAACATGAAAGCTAGGAACCTCTTTTAAACATAGCGGTGGCCAGACATGTAGCAAAACAGTCCTTTGGTTGTCTATGGCACTGCTGGAGACAGCCAATTACACCACTTGGCTTTTTGCAGTAGCTATTGCCCCATTCAGATTAGTCTTAGCTAAACCCCATTCTCTGGATTGGTGGGAATGCCAGTGGTTGAACCTTCACCAATCAGCAAGTTGTCACTTTTTCCATGGTTAGTTGAAAACTTCAATGACAGGAATAACTCTTTAGGGCAATATTATTTCAATATGGCATATTCTTAGTCCTCTATATGGTAGCATTTTGTTAGTTATTTTATAAAACAGTATTATTTTGCCACACAAAGGTAGCAATATATAAGCAAAAATCTAAACTGTGTTAATAGTGGTAAGCAGGAAGAAGGGTTTGATTTTACTTATTTCAAAAGGCCTGGATATCATGTGTTTTGTAGGCAGAGAAAACACCATAATACAGAGATGTTTTGGTTAAATGTTCTACGAGTCTCTATGATCCATGTTCCGATTTTGCCTACATGCATTTACTTAACGAAGGGTTACATCCTGCCCACTTGTTGCTACTAGACAGAAATTGCATATCTAGGCAATGTAATGATTAATCATCCAATATTACCTGGCCATGAAGTGGAAAATCCATGTAATGACTTTGCAATTGAGTTGGACATTTTATGCAAATATCTTTTAGGCCTTTACAGCAAATGTGATACTGGTTACAGCTCACAATTAGTGCTTGTTTTCAACATACGCTTTTTTAGTCCAGCGTGACTAATGCCAGAGAGATTAACATAGACTTCTCAGCTTGCTCTGTAAGTAAACTGATTTCAGCTTAATAAATAGCTTTATGAAAGCCAACAATGTAAAATGAGATTGGTGCAATGTTTGGTCAAGTGTTTGGCCTTTCCAGGTATTAACCTAATTCTTAGGACAATGCTTTCATCTCTCCATGTACAGCACAACAGCTAATTATGAAAAACAGAGATTCTAGTCATCATGAGATGAAAGAATGACCTACAAAACAATACAGCATTGTTTATCAGTAGGAGCTAAAGTTTCCTTTTCAAAAAGTGAATCAATAATGTAACTTAAGGTAACCAAAAGATTAAAGGCATTCCATTGTTGCTAAATAGTATTTAATAAAAATTTACTTTGCATAATCATTTACGAGACTTGCCTTGTTGGTTACTGACAGAGTTTAGCATCTGTGCTGGCTTCTGCTTTGGCAAGCAGGTGGCGCCAAACCATTGTTGGGGGTGATACATGATAACATCAATCCTATTTTTGTGACGCTAGTCACTACTCTTGGACAAGCCGTGAGGCAAGGTAGTCAAAAGTTCCGGGGTCAGATACCAAAAGAGCAAATCATAAACTAAAAGGGAAAGACAAAGGAGTAGTCAGTTCACAGTCTGAGGTCAGATTACCAGAAATATAGCCGATCAAAGCAAAGGGGCTAAGCAAATGGATGGTCAGACCAAGATCCAAGGTGAGGCTGAAATGGATCAACAAACAGAACTCTGAAAAGCAAAGCAATTATGCACCACTGAGCAAATGCTATGACTGGCAGAGATCTGGGACTGACTGCTTAGTCAAGTATCTGGGTAATCACATAACACAATGAACACCTGAATGAAGCTCACCTTATCCCAGTCTCAGATTGTACTAGATTGGACAATTGAGCTGTTTATCAAAATAATGAGAGTTCAGCACACTCCTGCACTAGCTTCGATGACTGAGCTATCACTCACCAAACTGACAACTCAGCATGACTCTGATTCCATAGGGCAAAAAACTGTTTCTCACTGCATCCAAGACACACTGAGCACAGGAACCGTGACAATTTTATTCCTAGGACTTGTAGTTCTGGCTAGTCTGAAAGCTATGGGGTTAATCTTGTTGATTTGGCTTCTGTCTACTGTCAGCACTGGGTGGGGCTGTGCTGTATAAACCCCTGATAGTGAGCTACTACTGTCAGTCAGTGGTTCAGGTATCCTGGTTCAGACCTCTGTGCTGTGCTTCCATGTTTTGTCCTTAATATTTGACTGCCTGCTTGTTTTATGATTCAGTTCTTGATATGTGATCTCTTGACTTTAAGGGCCCCGTCTCACATAGTGAGATCGCTAGCGAGATCGCTGCTAAACAGCAATCTCAGCAGCGATCTCGCTATGTCTGACACGTATCAACGATCAGGCCCCTGCTGTGAATCGCTGGTCGTGTCAGAAATGCCAGGACTTTTTTTTGATCTCTGGTCTCCCGCTGGCCAGCACGCATCGCTGCGTGTGACAGGCAGGAGACCAGCAATCTCCTGGTAACCAAGGTACACATCGGGTTTCCAGGCACGGGGCTGTGCCTGGAAACCCGACATGTACGTTGGATACCAGCGCGCTGCTGCAGGGGAGCTTGTAACCAAGCTACACGTTGGGTTTCCGGGCACCGCACAGCGCCTGAAACCCGACGTGTACCTTGGTTTCCAGCTCCCTGCATCAGTGCGCTGGTATCCAACGTACACTGCAGGTAACTAGGCGACGTTACCCGCAGTGTCGCTGTCCTGATCTCTGCCTGAGCTGCCTCTTTGGCAGCTCAGCAGCGATCATGTATCGACACACCAGCGATCCTGATCGTTGTCGGGATCGCTGGTGTGTCGCTATGTGAGACGGGGCCCTTACCCTGCTTAGCGATCATTTCTACCTCTGGTGTACACTTCTGGACAGCAGTTTTTTTATGGTATCAATCCACTGTATCCTGTTGTAAAACCAGATCCCTGCATAGGGGTTAAAGGGTATCGGGTTCCTCTGGAATCTGCCCGATGGAGTGGATTGTGGCAAATCTTTCCAAGGTAGCTGTTTTGAGCTGTTGGCCTCAGTCAGACGTGATACAGAGTTTACATAGTTCAAACATTTTTAATGTATGCTTTACAAAATAATAGGTTAACATAAAATGAATCAATTCTTAAAAAACTCAAGATACTTTGGAATTTTGCAAAATGTACAGATTCTAGAGAATAAAATTTTGGGGACAATTTGATTCACGCAAATTTACTGTATTCATATTATTTGGAAAACTGTTAAAAATAATGAAAAATAATATTTTCCTGCTTTACTCGGGTGCAGGTCTCTTCTTTGCTTTTTGCTGGCATTTTGTGCATCAACTAGGCCTCGACTCACATTAAGTTGTCATAACGTGTGCGGCACATCAAGGCCCTATTTTAGAACATCATTATGTCGGAATTTGCATTGAGACCTTGCCAGCTCAGGGAGCGAAGGTGAACAGGAAATTAGAACTGGAGCAAAGTAGGAGACTAGGAATCTAGTGAAGGATCTTCCAGGAGCTGCATTGAAAAGGACTGCAAAGGGGCTAAGCAAGTTTGATATTTTTAATCTTTCTCTTTATCATGCATTGGGATTAATTGCCATTAAAAAAATCACTTTTTGATGGCAATTAAAACTCATTCCATTCACCCCAAATAAATTTGGGTTAAGTATTATTTCCTGCCTGATTTTGAGTGAATTTTCCAAATTAGGAAAATTTGCAAACCTTTAATTAACATATTAAAGAGAACATGGCATCAAGATTTTATACCCCAAACTAATTGCATTTATGCAATGGTTCTTTAAAGCTGATTAAATACTCACCTTGATTGTAGAAATCCATTTTGCTGTTTTATTAGAAATCCATTATTGAACTAATGGTAATGTGTTGCAAGGGCATTGGAGTGGGACATTGCACTTGCTGCTTTTCTGTTTTCTCTCCTTATTCCCTGTTGCTGCCTGCCTCCTGTCTCTGACTGACAAACCTCGGGCATAGGATGCAGGTCAGTGACCTGTCATCAGGTATAGTCTGCTATATTGATATGAAAAATTGCATTGTTCTCAGAAGAAGAGTAAAAAAAATTAATGTACATAAACAAAAATAGGCTAGAAAATTTGTGGAAAGGTAAAGGTTAAAACATATGCAAGTCTGAAAATAAGAAAAGATCACATATTCACTGTTTAAATTCCTTTCATTTTCCCTCCAATGTTACCATTCTCCCTCCCACATTTTAAAGGATATATGTCAGCAGGCTTTTGCTCTATAATCTGATGGCAGCATGAGGTAGGGGGTAAAACGTTGATTTCAACGATGTGTCACTCTTCGGGCTTTGTGCTGTTTACTTACAATTAATGTTTTATCAGCAGGATATTATCATTGCTTAGACTACAGCAACTACAACAGCACTGGAGATCTAAAAACATAGAAAAGCATAGTAAAACCAACGTACAAAAATACTATGTTTTAAAAAGTAACGTTAAACAGCAAGTGCTAATAAAAAGATGAAAAACACAGGGTATTTGGTTAATACGGTTTTTGCAAAAAATGCATATTAAGCCGCTCTACCAAACGTCAAGGTATACCAGCATCAGAGCAGTCCCTGACTAATGTATTTAATCCCTATCTGATATATTTCAAAACCTGGTCATGTGTATATTACCTGTATGAGCAGGATTCAGAAAGGTAATGTCCAATGTGGACATGCTGCATAGAACGGCTTTTATGTGCACGGCTCACAAAAGAGGGGTGGAAACCTTCCTGGTCTTGCAGAAACAAGACAACGATTGAATACAAACAGAAGCACATGAGCCATGCACACAGTGAACAAACCTGTAGGGACATTGTTCACCCCACCAGAAGACTGAAAACATAGAAAAGCATAGTAAAACCAACATATAAAAATACTCTGTTGTAAAAAAAAATAACAGTAAACAGCAAGTGCTAATAAAAAGATGAAAAACATAGGGTATTTGGTTAATACGTCTTTTGCAAAAAATGCATATTAAGCCGCTCTACCAAACGTCAAGGTATACCCGCATCAGAACAGTCCCTGACTAATGTATTTAATCCCTATCTGATATAGTTAAAAACCTATTCATGTGTATAATACCTGTATGAGTAGGATTCAGAAAGGTAATGTCCAATGTGGACATGCTGCATAGAACATCTCTTTTGTGCACGGCTCACAAAGGAGAGGTGGAAACCTCCCTGGTCTTGCAGAAACAAGAAAACAATTGAATACAAACGGAATCACATGAGCCATGCACACAGTGAACAAGCCTGTAGGGACATTGTTCACACCACCAGAAGACTGAAAACATAGAAAAGCATAGTAAAACCAACGTATAAAAATACTTTGTTGGAAAAAATAACAGTAAACATGAAGTGCTAATAAAAAGATGAAAAACACAGGGTATTTGGTTAATATGTTTTGGTTAATACCCTGTGTATTTCATCTTTTTGTTAGCACTTGCTGTTTATTGTTATTTTTTTACAACAGAGTATTTTTATACGTTGGTTTTACTATGCTTTTCTATGTTTTCAGTCTTCTGGTGGTGTGAACAATGTCCCTACAGGCTTGTTCACCATGTGAATGGCTCATGTGTTTCTGTTTGTATTCAATCATTTTCTTGCTTCTGCAAGACCAGGGAGGTTTCCACCCCTCCTTTGTGAGCCGTGCACATAAAAGCCGTTTTATGCAGCGTGTCCACATTGGACATTACCTTTCTAAATCCTGCTCATACAGGTATTATACACATGACAAGGTTTTTAAATATATCAGATAGGGATTAAATACATTAGTCAGGGACTGCTCTGATGCGGGTATACCTTGACATTTGGTAGAGCGGCTTAATAAGTATTTTTTGCAAAAAACTTATTAACCAAATACCATGTTTTTTCATCTTTTTATTAGCACTTGCTGTTTACTGTTATTTTTATTTTACAAGAGTATTTTTATACGTTGGTTTTACTATGCTTTTCTAGGTTTTCAGTCTTCTGGTGGTGTGAACAATGTCCCTACAGGCTTGTTCGCTGTGTGCATGGCTCATGTGTTTTTGTTTGTATAGCACTGGAGATCTAGCCTGATTTCATCCCTTCTGTGATAAGCAGCTCACTGTCTATAGACAATGTACATGCAGAGGCTGGTGTAGCTGAGGACAGCTTTCTCAGCTTTTATTCATCCTATATCTAAGAACTCTGATTATGTCCCAACAGCATACTAAATGATACATCGTTGGATTCAAGGTCTGTCTGCCTACATTATGCTGTTCTCATATAGGTAGCAAAAACCTGGTGACAAATTCTCTTTAAATGATTACAATGATGTTCTGCCATGCAATTATGAATAGTCATCTTCCGGGCAATGTTGGTGGACTTCAACAGTGAATTCCCTTTTAGGAACAACATTTTTTTTTCATCTTACAGTAAAATTTCTTATTAAATGAAAATGGAATAAACAGACAGATGGGACCTCATAAAGAGAGATTTTGTAAGAAAATATAAAAATGTGCATTTTGTATATAATAGTTACATTTGTAAGCAGTTTTCTCTTGTCAGATAAACCTTGAAAACCTGGGTACTTAGCACAGATGGGTTATTTCTACAAATAAATAAATGTTATTCATGGTGATAACTATGACGAGCATCCTCCAAGCTGTCCAGGAGAACAGTGTGAAGTAGTGATTTTGTCCTCAGATCTTTGTGCATGCCTGGAAAGTCATGTTTAAGTCAGGAAATCTGCTGATGTCATTTGTTATCACAAAACAGCAGCCTAATCTATTCCCTGTCTGTTCCTTTCTCTGTCACCTCCCTAATATAGAAGGTAGGTTTAGAGATCCAAGGCTCGTTACAGTCTTGTATTTTTCACTCAAGACTATATCCATCATGAGGCATAAGTGCTGTTAATGCTTTTGTTGATTAACCTATTCATTGGCACAAGGTAAATGGCAAACAGGATAAGAGCCCAGACAGCTTGACTTAAAGCAATAACTCATCAAGAGAAATACTTCTCATCCAATGTGGCTTATGACCACCATTGTGGTGATTAAGTTGCTTTTGTCTGCTAGAAGAATTCATCACTTTATATGTGATAGTCTCAATCAATCTTTGCCTTTGTTACACTTTCGCAATAACGTGGTTTTGTATTTCAGTCAATAGCAAATACAAAAGGAAAATGATATGTAATATACTTGGAATTACTGTATTGAATGTAATCTTTTCTATGTGTGACCAATCAATTGTGAGTTATAAGTTATACCTAGTGATGGGCGAACGTGTTTGGCACTGTTCGGTACTCGATTGAACAACCTGGTGCTTGAGATTCTCAGTACTCGATTGAGTATCCGGGTACTAGGGGGCCCTGCTAAATTCCCCGCCTCATATGTTTCATGGCTGATTTTAAGCATGCTGAAATTGCCTGTCAATCACGGTAGTGCTGTAGCTATGTTGGCGACTGGCATCACTGTGATTGGCTGGCTGCATCAAGTCATTGGGTCTATATAAGATCTGGTGACACGATGCTCGTCACACTGTGCTCGCAAACAGAGTAGGGAGAGTCACTGCAGAAGGGAAAGTAAGCATTACAGGCAATGCTGAAGAAAAAAATCCTTATCAGGGCTCCATCTATTGCATTTAGTACCGCTGTGATATGTACTATTGAGTTTAGGGAAAGCTTGTGGAGAAGGCATAGTGCATTAGAAGCGTTGCTGAAGAAAATAAATCATTATCAATGTTCCATCTATTCTATTCTAGACCCTATTAATACCGCTGCTTGCTCAAATTAGTGGTAGGTTAGCTTCAGGAAAAAGGATAATTGCAGTATAGTATAGGCAAAATTTATAGCCTTTCAGTACTTGCTGTTGCAACCTAAAATCAACAGTATATTTAGTGTAGGGATAGGTGCTGGAGGACTGATAGTTTTAGATTAGAGAAGGAGGAGGACAAGAAAAATAACAAACCATGAACCGTATACCTTTTTGGGGTTGGATGTGGAGTATGGGAATATACAAGAAAAAAAGGAACATTTGATTTCGCTTTATGCTCTGCTACTGTCATCTGCTGGGGTTGAGAAGGCTGGCTTGTTCATTTTCAGAACAGGTAGACTGTCAGCACTTTCGTTTGACAGGCAGATGAGCCTATCAAACCCACAGACTCAATTTAAGTAAGCTGCCTTGCTGCCTGCAAGACTCAGATTTGCCTGAACTTTGAGTAAAATAAAAATTAAAGATGCATTCATACAATGGAAGAAAGGCCCAAACGCACCTCTTGTATGAATAAATAGAAAAAGGACTTGCGGTGTTCTTTGCCCAGGATGGGTTGGATAAGTTTCCTTCACATGGGTCATGAATTTTCATTGGCAAACATCTCCAAGGAGATAAAAAAGTGTTTTGAAACCCTTGCTTCAATCTATTTGAGGTGTCGGGGTTGCCTGATGTTCTGAGAAAGCACAGGAGGAACTGCTGCACACCTGAGCTGGAGCAAAATCTGAGGCAGACGCCTGAAAGTGTTTGTTGTGCCAGTTGTTCCCAGTTGTAAAGATGATGTGTTTTTCCTCTGCTACACTAAGTTTCTTTGGCTGACCACTGCATCTTAAGTCCTCAACATTGTCCAATTCTTGATGCTTCTTCAAAAGAACTTGAAACTCCAGTATGCTTTAAAATCATTGGAATAGACATTGCTGATGCAATATAACTACCTTGTGTCTTGTTGTGTAATGTGTAAATGCATGTGTTATGTTTAAACGGAATCTGTCACCCACTGGGAAGTTTTTAACCTATTGATATCAGCATACAGGTGATACAATGGTAAAATAATCATTCCTGCGTGCCTCTCATCAGCAGTATTCTTCTGGAGAAATTCACTTTAATTCTTTTATGGTAATGCTGAGTTCTTCCAGGCTCTGTGGTGTTCGGTGCTTGGAAGAAAACTCTGCCTCTGATCTTCATTATCATACCAGCCCCTTCCCATCAACATCTCACTGCGCTTTGATGTGTGGTGGTGGCCACAGAATGCCGCTCCAGTGAAATGGTGATGGGTATAGAGATGGCTGGACACCTGGATGTTTGGGTCCGGCGGGTTCTGCTAAACAGTTACAAAAAGTTCGAGTTTGGATACCAGAACAGTACCCGGACCTGAACCCGGACTCCATTCATTTAAATGGGGGCCTTAACATTCAGTGTTTGCCACATTGTCATGTGCATGACAGCGTGGCAAACACTGTTTCTGATCGGTGATGAAATCATCCCCGCCAGTCAGAGAGCTCTTGTATTTTTGAGAACCAGCCAGGCAAAACTCACAGTTGGGGGCTGCAACCCTCAGCTGTAAGCTTCAGCAAGGCTGGTTATCAAAATAGAGGGGTCCCCACATCGTATTTTTTAATTACCGTATATACTCGTGTATAAGCCGAGATTTTCAGCACCTTTTTTGTGCTGAAAATGCCCCCTCGGCTTATACACGAGTCATTGGGCAAAAACCAGCGGGGGAGGGGGTGCCGCGGCAGGAGCCGGTGGCTGGGACATCATACTCACCCTCCCCGTGCCATCGCTGAATGTCCCAGCAATCCTCCGTCGTGCCCGGCTTCCTGCAGCTCTTCTGTGTTGAGCAGTGACGTATACCGCTCATTAAGGTCATGTAATATGGACGCGACGCCACTCCCATAGGCGTGGCATCCATATTCATGGCCTTAATGAGCAGGAGAGCTGCAGGAAGCCTGGTACAACGCAGGATTGCCAGGATGTTCAGCGATGGCACGGGGAGGGTGAGTATGATGGAGGAGGATGGGGGAGCATGGAGGAGGACAAGGAGCACAGAGCAGGACGGGGGAGAGGATGGAGAGCATGGAGCAGGACGAGGGGGAGGATGGAAAGCACAGAGGAGCACGGAGCAGGACGGGGGGAGGATGGAAAGCACAGAGGAGCACGGAGCAGGACGGGGGGAGGATGGAAAACACAGAGTAGCATGGAGCAGGATGGGGGGGAGGATGGAGGGTACAGAGGAGCACGGAGCAGGACTGGGGGGCACAGGAGGACGGAGCAGGAAGGGGGAAGGCACAGAGGAATCATGGAGGACATTGGTACAGTCAGCAAGGTTCTCCTTTAACACCTTCCCAAACTTTCCAGTCGTTGTCCAACAAACTGTTACCTCTGCCACCAGCGTTTTCAGATGAAAGTTTTTTCAGTAATTCCACAGCAATGGCCCTCTGGTACTGCATCGTTTTAATACACCTATGTGACTCTGGGATAAGAAAAAGAAAGTTCTCCTTGCAGCATGGGTCTAGAAGTGTCACCAACCAGTAATGAGCGTCAGCACAAATTTTAATAATGCAATGGTCATGTGAAAGGCAGCGCAACATAAAGTCTGCTATGCATGCCAGACTGCTGTGGGGTTTGCCTTTAAATTAGGCCTTTCAGTATATTAGATCGTGCCAAATTAGGTAGAGCTTCGATCGAGGCAAGTGATGCTAGTAATGAAACAGAAGACAAGCAACTGTATGCAAATTACCAGGCATGGTTTATTAACGGCTTAGGGTCCATCTTTTATACCCTGTTTAGAGGGCGTATACGTGCATTAGGTAATGGTGTTTTCCAGAAACATATTAGCAAATCATTTATTACAGTAAATACATTTTGTCACATCCCATAGTCCATGTCAAGTTGACCAACTAATTATCTATCTAAGGAATTCACTAGTCATCATGTGTTTCTTTCATGGACCCCCAAACTGTCGTCATTAACAGTTATAACTTTATTACTTTACTGATTGATTGCATGTGTAATCGTTATTCATCTATACTCATTATTTGCTATTCCCATCATTAGGGTGCTATTACTCTGATTATCTCATAGTCAACAAGAATATGTCTTGTTGGCTTAACCTTTGGTATATGTCATGTCATGTTGTTCAGTTCAGTCAGCACAATAATGTCTTAGTGGAATATAGTGAAATGATTTCTTAAAGGGATTGTTATATAAGCTCTAGCATTGGCAGGGGTATTGGAATGTAGAATATAGAAGGGTCTACCAGATCCCTATCAGCTCCCCTTTTGAGAATAGATATGATTTCTACCCTAGATGTGTATGTGGGGGAGATCATATCCTTTTCTCACTTATACCATTTGCTCATAATAATTATTATTATTATTTGGAGGTCTCAGTCCAATATACATAGTCTTCGTAATTGAGGCATCTATCAGTCTCTGGAGTAGTCCTCTGATGCATGGGATACAACAGCAACTGCAGACGACGAGTATGGCTGCCACCACTGCCAGTGAGATGAGAAGGCTGGATACAAGATGCTTCCATCGTCCGAACCAGGAATCCAGCCAGTCAGTAAACGGGTTGTCGATACCAGAATTTTCTGCCAGTTCATCAGATAGTGATGTAAGACCCTCCAAAGCCTTGGTGATGCTTCCATCTGGGGCGGTATTATTTGGAATAAATGTGCAACAATTATAACAGGGTTACAGGATGATCCCCAAACTACAGATTTTATATCACAAGTCCATCGTGGACGTGCCAGAGCAACTGTCATTCTTTCCAAAAGGGGCCTTCCTGAAGCACTAACTCGAGTCATGGCTTCCTGTGGCCTATGTTTCCATGAAGCCCCCGTATTCCATGCTGCCTCTTCCCATGAGTTACAATCCTCATTCCCAGGTCTAGTTATACATATAAATACTGCCGCTTCATCTATTTCTGTAAGAAATTTGTACACTGGATCACTGCTTTTCCTACCAAACTTATCATATTGACATTTTACTATGTGACATAAATCAAATCTAAAAGTAGCAGAGTTCTTTGATGTATCAAACCACATTGCTATTTCTGTTCCATTGTGGGTGATCTCAGCCATTTGTCCTGGCGATCCTGTCAATACCATCAGAAGCAGGAAAGTCATTCTACCGCTCCAGGACATTGTAGTAGTTTGCATGGCTCCAGATAGGCTTTCCCAAACCTTCACTGATGTAACTGTAGTGAGTAAACCCCCTGGAAACAGAATCAAAGACTTGTTTATGTACAGATGCGAGTCTCCTTTTGGAGGCTCTGAATACAGTCAATGGGGCTGTTGCACTGGATGTGCGATGTTTTATAGCTACAGGCCCAACCTTGATGTTGACCCAAACATCCGCCTTGTCTTATTGCTGTATTGTCTTTGTGATTCCCAACATACACATGACACTCAAATGAAAATTACCTCTCCAGCAGGAAAGGGCAAAAAGGATTTCTCAGCTGTAGTGGCTCTTAGCATCCGGAAGGCTTCTGACCACCTGTAAAGAGTCAACACACACGAACACATACATTCCTACCTGTGTGGTAGTTGTATGAAGTCAGTCTGCCGTCATTGGAATGAGTAGAGGGGCTTACACGTGTGTGTGTGCGGTGTTCCCTATTCTACCTGTGTTGTGCACATGTGGGACAGACTTGTGTAAACATTTATGAAACCAGGAGCGAACCAGTCATGCCATCCTTGGGCAAGTGCATTTGACCATGAGCTTATTGTATCGCTATGCGGCACGAGAACCTCAGCAAGCATTTTCGCTGCCCTCACCATCCACATCTCCATGGTCCCCGTGCTCCAGCTTGCGACCAGATCTCTCGTCTCTCTTCCCCGGTGATTGGCCGAGTCAGAGCCTGCAAGAGACTGAAATCTAGCTGATTTGCATTCAGTTCTTACCATGATCAGTGGAGGTGTCTCAGAGGCCTCAGTTTGTCCTTCCTCCTTTGCTCCTTCCTTAGCTACATGGTCTGCTCTCCATTGCTCTGAATTCGCTGGATCTGGAATCTGTATGTATCCTTACCTGTGCTATTGGAGACCTTACTTGGGAGTGGCAAGGCTTCAATGAATTGTTTAATGAGATGTTCATGCTTGACAGGTGTGTCTGGTGTGTAGCCCCTTTAAGCGCTTCAATGAGTGCCATCAACTCCACCTCTTTTGTGGGCACATAAAGTACTGAGTTGTCTACATCATGCTGCGTGACTACTGTATATGCAGTGTGGAATCATCTGTCCTGTACCGGTGATGCTTGAGCCAACTACAGAAAAACAAAACTCAAGAAACATTTCAAAAACATGTAATAAACTTATTTCATAAGCCATAAGGGCTATACAAATTGTTTTAAAACATTTGAAATTACTAATTCACATTTAAAAATTATTAATTCACTCTTAGCGAAAGCTGAAGTTCCTTGCTATTTCTTTCCCTATTTCTCTCATCTCCTCCCCACCTCATGAATCCTAGTTTAATCATTAAACCTGGATTCAAACCTGCTGCAGGTACAAGGTACACAACTGATAAGGATTACTTCCGTGAACAGACTAGCGCGGACAGATTTCAGAACTAAATGAATACACATTATTAAAAGGTATCGTACAATTATGAACTTAAATCTATATTTTCATAATCAGTTTTACATTGTGCCAAACTTAATTGCCTTGTGTGTTGCTCAAATTCTATGATATATGTATACAAACTTAACAACATTCTACTTCCTTGTTTCTATTGTCATTTGCAACTGCTTTCACAAAAACCATTTTAATGCAGGTTATGTCTGCCTCTCTATAACAACTTGCGGTATACATTCTATAAATCAACTTCCATTTTGCTTTCCTTTTCACACATATATCATAATGAACATTGACACATTACAGGGTAAACCCATGTATCAAAGCATACATCTTTGCTATGTGAGTAAATTCTTCTGGTTCCCCTCTATTCAGGGGCATCTGAAAAAGGATATATTTCCAGGGACCCAGATTTTTCCCTCCTCTATTTCATTTAATAGTATCCCATAGGGCCAGATGTCAATAGGTGACCCATGCACATTTAAGCGAAACACTTTAAGTTCTGGGAAATTCTCTGATAGATGATTAAAACCAGTGTCTTCTAAGTTATATCCTTCTGGATGGATTTTCACAACTCTCCACCCCTCATGAGATATTGCTAGCATTAGCCCAAACTTGCAATCAGGACAAGACATTTTGCAAGGTGTTTCTGATCCTAACTGTAAAAAGTGACTTTTAAACTACTACTTATCACACAGATCAAAACAAGTCTACTGGCGTACACACCTTAATAACCTCTATTTCTACTACTCATACATTTTATATGCAAGACCTGTCCGTCTGGACTTTGAGTTATATATTCTCGGTTGTTCTGGACACCACTTAATGTATAGCCTAAGTAGGACTCATCTATATGAACATGTGTGTTTACATGAAAAATAGCCCAGTAAACACCCCTTCGTTTTACACCTTTTATCTTTTGCTTTTGGGGTTCTGGAAATATTCTGATTAAGGCCCAATTCCCCTCAGGCACCCGCTTCTTATTCGTTCTTCTTTTGAAACATGCACTTCCTACGTAGAATCTGCAGTCCATGCAGGACAAATGTCCTCATTCACTCTTGTGACTATGTGTTTCACACTCAATTAATGTACCTCTACTATATCTTTGGTACCACTTGTCCAAAGATCATACAAATACCTAATGTGGACTCCCTTATACATTCAGGATTTTTGTTTTGTGTCAAATCCTTATAACTTGCACACGCTCATTCAATGCATTCAAGGAGCCTCATATATCAGTCTTTCTCTGTCACACTCTACCACAGCTTTTTCACAACTACTCTGTAATCTTCCTGTCTGAAAAACTCCCCCTTTCTCTGGTACCTCTGTGCTTCTGACCTAGTACTGCCTTTTTCTTGGTCTGGTTGATACCTGGCTACGCTCGTCAGCGTATATTACTGGCGTTGTTACTACGTGTTTGATATTGCGTGTCCACTTCCCCTTCCGTCCTTATTCCTCACCCTGATTTATAAATAAACAAGGTGAAAGGACGTGACATATATTTCCTCCCCTATTATACCTGGGAATATATTAATGAAGTGCTTTTCCATGACCACTCCTATTCCAGTGTCACAGCACTTTACCTTACAACCCGTCACCCGGAAATGGCACACTCTTATTAGCCTTTGAATATTCAGATGTTTTATGTATCAACCAAAAAATAAGACCAGCTAACAATAGGCAGGCCAAAGTTATTGCAACTACCTCAACATTCTTCAGTATCATGTGGGAGATGATTGTGCGTATCAGACAAGACAGAAGACAGACAGACTCATCCCCTGACTCTAGGCGCCAACATGTGGTGACCAAAGAGAAATGCAGGGAATCTAGCCCGAAGCGATCAGCGTTTTTGGACACCGTACCTCTAGTTCTCCCCAAGAAGTGTATGTAGCTTGCTCCGAGTATCAGCCGCCCAAATGTAACCTCTCATGAATCCTGGCAAAGCCAGTTAGCATAGAGAGGAACGTTCTGAGTGACAGACCTAGCAGAGCAGTCTCATACCTTCAAGGTTAGTTTTTACTTTCACACTTCACTCATACACTAAACATGTAACATGACATAACAGACATACAAATAGCAGAAACAGAGAATAACGAATCTAATATACTGTTAAGTATCCCGCAGGATATTCTTTTTGTTCTTTGTCATTAAAATGAACTGGGTTTGGAAGGTCCCGACTATACTGTACCCTGAGTCCAGCCAGCAGCTTGTAGAACAGGGGGAGACACAGAATTTGTATGTAAGAATTCAAAGGTTCTTACCTTCCCAGGAGTTTCTGTGTGTTCCACTGTCTCCTCTGCCATTGTGCCGGGCCTTCAGGTACTGCTGGAGCCTTCTTCTTTCCCAGCCCCGCCCTTGGGAAGCCAACTGTGGGGTTTGCCTTTAAATTAGGCCTTTCAGTATATTAGATCGTGCCAAATTAGGTAGAGCTTCGATCGAGGCAAGTGATGCTGGTAATGAAACAGAAGACAAGCAACTGTATGCAAATTACCAGGCATGGTTTATTAACGGCTTAGGGTCCATCTTTTATACCCTGTTTAGAGGGCGTATACGTGCATTAGGTAATGGTGTTTTCCAGAAACATATTAGCAAATCATTTATTACAGTAAATACATTTTGTCACGTCCCATAGTCCATGTCAAGTTGACCAACTAATTATCTATCTAAGGAATTCACTAGTCATCATGTGTTTCTTTCATGGACCCCCAAACTGTCGTCATTAACAGTTATAACTTTATTACTTTATTGATTGATTGCATGTGTAATCTTTATTCATCTATACTCATTATTTGCTATTCCCATCATTAGGGTGCTATTACTCTGATTATCTCATAGTCAACAAGAATATGTCTTGTTGGCTTAACCTTTGGTATATGTCATGTCATGTTGTTCAGTTCAGTCAGCACAATAATGTCTTAGTGGAATATATAGGAAAGATGTGTATCTTCGTACCGTGGTATCAACCACCGAGGACTCTCAAGTCTAAATATTTTTTGAGGGGAATATAGTGAAATGATTTCTTAAAGGGATTGTTATATAAGCTCTAGCATTGGCAGGGGTATTGGAGTGTAGAATATAGAAGGGTCTACCAGATCCCTATCACTGCTAACTGGCAAGACCTCTGTGTCCTGACCAACAGGACGACTGACCATGCTGTCTTCCTCCTCCTCCCTGTCCTCAGGCCATCCAAGCTAAACAGACGGTATGACAGTTGTGCTTGTAGTACCATCTATAGAGCATGAAAGTAGCTCCTGATCTTCGTCCTCCTCCTCTTCCTCATTGTCAACCAATCCACATTGGGATGACATGAGGCTGAGCTGTGTGTAATCACCCTGTATGTTTCCTTGTTCCATCTCATCATGCTTCCTGCAATGCATCCTCTTTCATTGTGAGCAGAGAGCTTTTCAGAATACAGAGAAGCGGGATGGTGACGCTAATTATGATGTCATCACCGCTCACCACCTCGGTGGACTACTCAAAGTTTTGTAGGATGGTACATATGTCTGACATTCATGTCCACTCCTGAGGTCTTATGTGTGGAGTCTGAATACAGATGGCCTTGTTGATGCTGGTACTTAACTGCCTTCTTCTGCTCACAAAACCTTTCCAGCATATGCAGTCTAGAGTTCCAACGCGTGGGGACATCACACCCAGTTGGTGAGCCAGAAGCTGCAAACGCTGCTGAAGGACGGCAAGGGCAGCTGAAGCTGTAGCTGACTTTCTAAAATGTGAACAAAGGTGCAGCGGTCTCAAGGGGCGCCAAAGGAATAATGGACAATTTAATAAATGTTAGCCAAACTTTATTCTTCCTCCAATACCACTGCCACAACGTGTTTCAACGGTCCAAACCGTCTTCATCAGGTGGGCACACAGGCGGCGTACTTTCACAAGCAGATCCGGCAGCTCTGAACCATAAGGTTAAACAGATGGGCAGCCACTAGGTTCCGGCCATTGTCACAGACGACCATGCCTGGCTGTAAATTCAGCGGTGTCAGCCACGTATCTGCCTGCTCTTTCAGAGCTGTCCACAACTCTTACGCATTGTGCGGTTTGTCACCTAAGCATATTAGCTTCAGCACAGCCTGTTGCCACTTGGCTGAGGCAGTGCTGCAGCTCTTCCAGCTTGCGACTGATGTGGTCATTTCGGAGATGCAGGTAGAAGAGGAGGAGGAGGATGACGTGCAGGAGATGTAGACTGTTGGTGCAACACTGAATGACCTAGGGCCCGAAATCCTCGGTGTTGGTTGGACGTGTTCTATCCCAAGGTCCGTCTGGGTCCCGGCATCCTCTATGTAAACCCAGTGTGCTATCAGTGAGATGTACCGTCCCTGCTCAGAAGCACTTGTCCAAGTGTCCGTGTACTTTCCCAGTAACTGAATTGTTGAAGGCAACGGATAATGTTGTGGGACATGTGCTTGTGTAATGCTGGGATGGCACACCGGGACAAAGCGGCGGCTGGGGACAGAGTACCTTGGGACTGCCATCGGCATGAGATTGCGGAAAGCTTCTGTCTCCTAAAAAGCAACATTTAGAGAGCAAGCAGATGAAAAATGTATGAATTTAGTATTGTGGCCTGTGGGGCGTTGGCTGGGTATTTCCGCTTGTGTTCCAATAAGTTCTGTATGGACAACTGAAGGCTGCACTGGGACAAGGAGGTGGACGTGCTTGATGATGGTGGTAGTTGAGTGTGTGCAAAAATGAGCACCAAAAATGCAGTGCGTGCACCAGAACTCCCGCCTAGTAAACACAGAAATTCTCAATGCTCTCCGAGTACCTGGAGTACAACAATGCTCGGACGAGTAAAGAGTATTGCGGAGCACGTTCGCTCATCACTAGTGACAATCAAAAGCGAAGATGCTCGAGATGTAAGCGGTAATTGGAGTATTTTTACGTTTACATCTTAAGTTTGTTATGTTCTGAGTTCTGGGTAGTCCTCTAAGCACAATAAGACACTTTCAAATAACAGAAATAACTTCAATGCAAATCAAATTTCCTGGGAAAATCCACATGAACAGGCAAATTAAAATTTAGCCCAATCTGCTCATCTCTATTTATGATGTCATTATTTCACAGCAACCATTATGAAGCATATTATGATTTTTTTCCTTTGTGCTATTTCTTTCAGTTTTTATGTAGTTGTGAAAAAATATAATCTGTAATCATTTATTTGTAGTTTTTTAGCTTTCTAGGGCTCTCTTTATTGATTTAAAATTAGTTTTAGAAGCGATGAACAACGAAAATAAACAAAATTAGGAACACAGCAACTAAAATAAATAGCATTAATCAAAGTAGATACTGTGAGAAAAGGCAACAAGTTTAGAAAAAGATACCAGATACAACATATGAACTGATGTGTAAGTCATGTGATTGTGGAGATAGTATATACTTTTTTACATTTTATGTTACCGGAAATCAAATATATTTCTTTAACTCCTTAACCCCGAAGGTATTTTCGTTTTTGCGTTTTCATTTTCGCTCCCCTTCTTACCAGAGCCATACATTTTTTAATTTTCTGTCAATATTGCCATGTGAGGGCTTGTTTTTTGTACTTTTGAACAACACCATTGGTTTTACCATGTCATTTATTAGAGAACAGGAAAAAAAATCCAAGTGTGGTGAAATTGCAAAAAAGTGCAATCCCACACTTGTTTTTTGTTTGGCTTTTTTACTAGGTTCACTAAATGCTAAAACTTACCTTCCGTTATGATTTTCCAGGTCATTACGAGTTCATAGACACCAAATATGTCTAGGTTCTTTTTTATCTTAGTGGTGAAAAAAAATCCAGACTTTGTTAAAAAAAATTAATAAAAATTGCGCCATTTTCTGATACCCTTAGCATCTCCATTTTTCATGATCTCGGTTTGGGTGAGGGCTTATTTTTTATGTGCCGAGCCGACATTTTAACCCCTTCCCGACCTTTGACACAGCGTATGCGTCATGAAAGTCGGTGCCAATCCGACCTGTGACGCATATGCTGCGTCATGGTATAATTCGCATTCCTGCGGGTCGGGTGACCGGGGTCACTGAAAGGTCACCCGACCCACAGGCACAAGACCCTTTGTGCTTCACCACAGGGGGGGTGGCTTAACCCCCACGTGGCTACGATCGCTCTGATTGGCTGTTAAAAGTGAAACAGCCAATCAGAGCGATTTGTAATATTTCACCAATGAAATCTGGTGAAATATTACAATCCAGCCATGGCCGATGCTGCAATAACATCGGCCATGGCTGGAGACCGAGATCCGACTCCCCCACACTGAGCGACGCCGGTGACCGGCCGCCGCCACCGATTGATGGCGGCGATTGGTCGCCGCCGTCACTATCTGCTCCTCTCCTCCTTGCCTCCGCTCCCCCCGCCATCTGATCCCCCCCAACTCCCCTGGGACCTGCGATGTCCCTGTGGCCGTCCCGGTGTCCCTCCGGGATTCTTCATGGGCGCCGTCATCTTGCAAAATTGCAGGCGCATGCGCAGTGCGCCCGCCGGCTGGCAGATTCTAAACATTTATTTTGATCACTGTGATAAACTCTCACAGTGATCATAATAAAAAAAGTAAATAAACTCCCCATTTATCACCCCCATAGATAGGTACAAGTAATAAAATAAAGAAAATATTTTTTTCATTTTTCTATTAGGCTCTGTGCACACGTTGCGGTATTGCCGTGGAAATTTCCGCGGCAATTACACACCTCCTTGCCGCGGGAAATCCGCATAATATAGGTATGCGTATTCCCGCTAAAAACTAGCGTTTTGCAAGCGTAATTAGCTTGCAGAATGCTAGCGTTTTCCAAGCGATCTGTAGCATCGCTTGGAAAACTGATTGACAGGTTGGTCACACGAGTCAAACAAGTGTGACCAACTTTTTACTATTGATGCCGCCTATGCCGCATCAATAGTAAAAAGATATAATGTTAAAAATAATAATTAAAATAATAAATCGTGCTATTCTCACCTTCCGGCGGCCCCCGCAGCTTTCCCGCCTCTCGGCCAATCCCGTTCCTTTGCGACAATGACCCCGATGACATAGCATCACGCGAGACCACTACGTCATCTGGGGTGATTCTCGCAATGTATCACTGGGAACGGGATTGGCCGGGATCGTCGCTGAGAGGTGGGAAAGCTGCGGGGCCGCCGGAAGGTGAGAATATCATTATTTTTTATTTTAATTATTGTTTTTACAGGGATATGGTACCCAGGGCCTGGAGGAGAGTCTCCTCTCCTCCAGGCCCTGGGTACCATCCGCACATGAACCGCTCACTTTGCGCATGGTGGGCATAGCCACATGCAGAAAGTAAGCGGTTCAATGCATTCCTATGGCGGAGGAATCGTCGCGATTCCGCAAAAAA
Organism: Oophaga sylvatica; assembly: GCA_033576555.1. Taxonomy (NCBI): domain Eukaryota; kingdom Metazoa; phylum Chordata; class Amphibia; order Anura; family Dendrobatidae; genus Oophaga; species Oophaga sylvatica. The sequence continues at coordinate 100,614,623 of JARQOD010000005.1, forward strand.
GAATGAGCATGCTGCGGATTCTTCCGCGATTCGATTCCGCCCGAGGAAAAACACGCAGCATGTGCACAGCATGGCGGAATCCCATAGGCTTTAATGAATAGTGTTGTGTAAGAATCCGCAACGTGTGCACAGACCCTTAGGGTTGGGGTTAGAACTAGGGTAAGGGTTAGCATTAGGGTTAGGGTTAGAATTAGGGTTATGGTTAGAATTAGGGTTATGGTTAGAATTTGGATTAGGGTTGGAATTTGGGTTAGGGTTGGAATTAGGGTTAGGGTTAGAATTAGGGTTAGGGTTGGAATTAGGGTTAGGGTTGGGATTAGGGTTAGGCTTGTGGTTAGGGTTAGAGTTGGGATTAGGGTTAGGGGTGTGTTGGAGTTAGGGTTGGGATTAACGTTAGGCTTGTGGTTATGGTTATGGTAATAGTTAGGGTTGGGTTTAGAGTTAGGAGTGTGTTGGGGTTAGGGTTATGGTTAGGTTTGGGATTAGGGTTAGGGGTGTGTTGGGGTTAGGGTTGTGGTTAGGGGTGTGTTGGGGTTAGGATTGAAGTTAGAATTGAGGGGTTTCCACTATTTAGGCACATCAGGGGGTCTCCAAACGCAACATGGCGCCAACATTGATTCCAGCCAATTTTGCGTTCAAAAAGTCAAACAGTGCTCCCTTTATTCCAAGCCCAGACGTGTGCCCAAACAGTAGTTTATCCCCACATATGGGGTATCAGCATACTCAGGAAAAATTGCACAACAACTTGGGCATCTAATTTCTCCTGTTACCCTTGGAAAATAAAAATTGGAGACTAAACAAATTATTTTTGTGGTCACTTGGGGGGGGGTTCGACTGTTTAGGCACATTATGGGCTCTGCAAACGTAACATGACGCTCCCAGACCATTACATCAAGTTGGTATTTCAAAACGTCATTACTTCCCTTCCGAGCCCAGACGTGTGCCCAAACAGTTGTTCCCCCCACATATGGGGTACCAGCGTACTCAGGACAAACAGGACAACAACTTATGGGGTCCAATTTCTCCTGTTACTCTTGTGAAAATAAAAAATTGCGGGCTAAAAAATAATTTTTTTGAGGAAAAAAAATGATTTTTTATTTTCATGGTTCTGGGTTATAAACTTCTGTGAAGCAATTGAAGGTTCAAAGTGCTCACTACACATCTAGATAAGTTCCTTGGGTGGTCTAGTTTCCAAAATGGGGTCACTTGGGGGGTTTCCACAGTTTAGGCACATCATGGGCTCTGCAAACGTAACATGACGCCCGCAGACCATTCCATCAAGTCGGCATTTCAAAACGTCACTACTTCTCTTCCAAACCCCGACATGTGCCCATACAGTAGTTTTCTCCCACATATGGGAAATCAGCTTACTCAGGACAAATTGGACAACAACTTTTGGGGTCTAATTACTCCTTTTACCCTTGGGAAAATAAAAAACTTGGGAACTAAAAGATCATGTTTGTGAAAAAAATATGATTTTTTTATTTTCATGCCCGGGCGTTATAAACTTCTGTGAAGCCCTTGGGGGTTCAAAGTGCTCACCACACATCTATATAAGTTCCTTGGGGGTCTAGTTTCCAAAATGGGGTCACTTGTGGGGAGTTTCCACTGTTTAGGCACATCAAGGGCTCTGCAAACGTAACATGACGCCCGAAGACCATTCCATCAAAGTCGGCATTTAAAAACGTCACTACTTCCCTTCCGAGCCCCGACGTGTGCCCGAACAGTGGTTCCCCCCACATATGGGGTACCAGTGTACTCAGGACAAACTGTACAACAACATTTGGGGTCCAATTTATCCTGTTACCCTTGTGAAAATAAAAAATTGCGATCTAAAAAATCAGTTTTTGAGGAAAACAAATGATTTTTTATTTTCACGGCTCTGCATTATAAACTTCTGTGAAGCACTGGGGGTTCAAGGTGCTCACCACACATCTGGATAATTTCCTTGGGGGGTCTAGTTTCCAAAATGGGGTCACTTGTGTGAAGTTTCTACTGTTTAGGCACATCAGGGGCTCTGCAAATGCAAAATGACGCCCGCAGAACATTCCATCAAGTCTGCATTCCAAAATGGCGCTCCTTCCCTTCTGAGCTCTCCCATGTGCCAAAACAGTGGTTCCCCCCCACATATGGGGAATCGGTGTACTCAGGGCAAATTGTACAACAACTTTTGTGGTCCAATTTCTCCTGTTACCCTTGTGAAAATAAAAAATAGCGGGCTAAAAAATGATTTTTGAAGATAAAAATTATTTTTTTATTTTCACTGTTCTGCGTTATAAACTTCTGTGAAGCACTTGGGGGTTCAGAGTGCTCACAACACATCTAGATAAGTTCCTTAAGGGTCTATTTTCTAAAATGGTGTCACATGTGGAGGTTTTTCACTGTTTAGGTGTCTCGACCACGCACCACAATTATGGGTTTCCAGGGCAATGGGGTACTCAGAGCCGAGCCCGTAGAAGTCTATGGGATTGTCACAGGTAGCGGTGGCTCGGTCTGTGGCCCTGGCGGTCAGGCGTATGTTGGGGGGTATATTTACAGGGGATTTATATATACAGTTCGTGACGCCACCTGTAGTCTCTGGTAATTTGTACCAGCGCTGCTGTAGATCTCTGAGGGGATGGTGAGGCAGCTAGATGTCAGGTCCCCTACAGGTGGGACTCTTCCCTCAGGTCGATAGTAATGATAGGGTAGTGCAGGAATGCAATCAAATAACACAGTCTCACACATCAGCGTCTTTCCATACCTTTACTTCAAGTTGTTCAGGCAGGTCCCAGGGAGGCTGATGGGGTTGATGGAGGATGAGCTTTGAGGCAACGGCTAAGCAAGTTAGGGGCCTCCTTTACTTTCCAATGATGAAGAGTCCAACCAGCGTAAAGCGTAGTTCCCTCTATAACTCCAGCTTTTCCAAAGCTGTGCTGCCCGGTCAGTTTTGTGGTTGGAGCCTTCTTCTGAGAGAGCTGAGTTCCAATTCCTGTCGTGCACTGACTCAAGGTTCTCACTCTCCCTGACCCCAGTTACGTACTGACTCTTCAGGGGCTGCTTTCCGTTACCTAAGGTCCGGTAAGCCTCTGGGTTTCCTACCACCATGCATGAAGCTATGGTGATGCTTCGGTCTCCAGTGACCGGTAACAATGTGCAGGTATTCTATACCTATGGCACTTTTCTGTTCTCTTCCACTATGCCCTTCGATTTGCTCAGACTCTCAACAGATGTCTCAGTCCGTCCTCTAGTGGGGCACAGCTCTGACCAGGCTGAGGTGAACTGGCTCACCTTTACTGGACTCCACTTTCTGAACTGCACAAAGACTGCACTTCCTAACTCTTTCGAGTCACTGACTGAACTGAACTCAGACTACTCAGCACTCCCCTCCACACCCCTGCTGGGTGTGTCCGAAGTGTACGTGATATCATGGAGAGCCCTTAACCGTTACCTCTCCACTCATCCTCCTGGTATTGTGTACCAGGGCTACACATTCCCCCATGGTAAACGACAGCACTCCCGGGCTGTGAAATACAAGAGACATTTTGGTTTATGCATTAAACATCAACATTAAACATTAATTCGTCCCATCCGGGAGGTAAGGATGTCTTGAACGTTGCTAACAACACATTGAATATAGAAAAAATACGAAATATTAAATAAACATGTTCATAAATAAACGACAATATTCTTGTGAAGGACCCGCACCAAACCTTCAACGTGGGTCCTGGGTGGGCTGCAGGACATCCGAATGCAGACCTCACTCAGTGCCTCACCACACGGGTTTTATGTTCAGAGGTAAGTCAAGGCTTCGTGTGAAACCATTAAAAGGCACCTTAGTGCAACTATTTACAAGATACAGTTTTTGGGCTGGCTCAGTCCTCAGCCTCTGAGTCCATTATAAGACACCATAAGGAAAAGACACATATATATATACTTTTTACAATATTCACATTAATTTGTTATAATTACTGCTGGTATCGAATGGGTATCTTCCCTTTTGTGATTCGCTCTGATCTACGTGGAGTAGCTTCAGGTATATTAAGTTGCGATCTGTCTGCACTGCGTAACGGCAAACTATAGAACTGCCTCAATCTTTCTATGGATCTGGCAAGCGTACTGATGGCTGGGCGGTGTGAGTCAGCTTCACCAGGGGATCCCATAGTATGGGGCGCTGCTTCAGATGATCCTTCTTGAGATTCCGTAGGTTGAGGTGTTGCTGGAATGGGTAACTCCTGAACTGGCTCAACTGGTACCACGGGCATAACTGGAGGTAGAACTTCCTCTGGTGGCTGATAAAACTGCAATACTGGAATTATTACAGCATCTCCCAGTCTGGGCCAATCCGCAGGAAAATCTCCCAGATCCGTGTGTATGACCTCTTCCTTCCTTTCTTCTTGATTGATGACAGGGTTCTTTTCACAACGCTTTAAGGGTTCTGTACACAATTTCAAATGGTCTCTGGACACAGTGGTTATTGTTCTTCCTCCGTCCTTACTAATGATACAAACTTTTCTGTTGTCATATTTAGAATCTTGTACAACGTAGGGTTCTTGCTCCCACTGGTTATCCAATTTGTGCATTTTCCTTTTTCTTTTTAATACCACTTCTCCAGGCATCAAAGGCTTGGCAGGAGCATTTCTGTTGTAAATATCTTCCTGTTTCTCCCGTGCCTTGTTGAGACTTTCCTCCACACAGATTTGCACTCTTCTGTACTGCTCTTGCCGATTTATGTCCCAGTTTTCAACGGCGTCGTCTGCCTCCGGTTCTACCACTCCAAGTTCTAAATCCATTGGTAGTCTTCCGGGCCTTGCTCTCATAAGATAGGCTGGAGTGCAGTTAGTAGAACTTACAGGTATATGGTTATACAAATCAACCAAATCAGGTAGTAAGTCCGGCCATCGATTTCTGTCTTCCAACGGTATGGATCTCAACAAGTCAAGGACAATATGGTTCATTTTTTCACAAAGACCGTTGGTTTGAGGGTGGTATGGCGTTGTTCTAATTTTCTTGCACCCGTACATGTGACAGAATTCCTTGAATAAATCAGCTTCGAAAGCAGGTCCTTGATCGGTTAATACTTGCTCCGGATACCCATGCGGTCTGCAGAAACTTGCTTGAAAGGTTTTCGCGGCCGTCACTGCGGTCTGATCCTTAACTGGAACAACCACCAGAAATCTGGAGTAATGGTCCACCATGGTCAAGGCGTATGAGTATCCAGATCTACTTGGCGACAATTTGACGTGGTCCAGGGCCACAATCTCCAGGGGACGAGTCGTCCGGATAGGTTGCAGGGGTGCCTTCTGACTACCGTAGTCCTTTCTTCTGAGACCACAGGGTCCACAGTTCCGACACCACCTCTCAATGGAGCTGCGCATCCCTACCCAGTAGAACCGGCATCTCAACAGGGTCTCCAGCTTTCTCCAGCCAAAGTGTCCTGCTTGATCGTGGTATGCTTCCAACACCATTGGGACGTCTGCCTTGGGGACCACTATCTGCCAGACCATCTCGTGGGTTCTGGGGTTGACGTATCTCCTGCACAACTTCTCACGGTATAGGAACAACCTGCTTCTCTCGTTCCACAGGAGCTTTGCTGATATAGGTGCATCCTTTTCCGAAGAGGAGCCTTCCTGTCTTAACAACTCCTTGATGCGGCTGACCACTGGATCACTGTCCTGAGTCTCTTTCCAGCTGTGATGGGGTAAAGGATTTAATGTTGCACCATACTGCTTTCTGTTGACTCGATGCTCGTGGACTACCCCATTTCGATGGAACGCAGGTAGCTCAATTTCTTCCAGGTCGTCCGATTCTTCTTCCGTGTCAGAGTCATGCGGCATTCGAGACAATGCGTCAGCATTAGCATTCTTTCGACCTGCCCGGTACTTGATAGTAAACTGGTAATTAGACAACCGAGCCATCCATCGCTGCTCCATGGCACCCAGCTTGGCGGTTTCCAGGTGCGTTAAGGGGTTGTTATCTGTAAACGCAGTGAACCGATTGGAGGCCAGATAATGCTTAAATCTTTCAGTAATCGCCCAGACCAGCGCCAGAAACTCCAGCTTGAAGCTGCTATAATTTTCCGGATTCCTTTCAGTTGGCCTGAGTTTTCTGCTGGCATATGCGATGACTTTTTCTTGGCCATTCTGCTTCTGACTGAGAACTGCTCCCAACCCTTCATTACTGGCGTCGGTGTACAACAGGAACGGTTGGCTGTAATCAGAATAGGTTAAGATCTCATCACCTGTAAGGATCTCTTTCATCTTTTGGAATGCTTCAGCCTGTTCCTTACCCCAATTAAAGGGAGGGTTTCTGCTCTTTAGGGATTGTCCTACTAGGAGGTCCTGTAAAGGAGCTGCCTTCTTCGTGTAATCTTTCACGAATCTCCTGTAGTAACCCGTTAGTCCCAGGAACTGTCGCACTTCCTTAAGGTTCTTCGGCTCCGGCCACTTCTGGATGGCAGTGACTTTCTCTGGGTCTGGCGCTACTCCTTCCGAACTGACGATGTGCCCCAAGTATTGTACCTTCTGCTTGAGTAGATGGCATTTTGAGGGTTTTAATTTCATCCCGTACCTGGACAGGGACTCAAACACTTCTGCCAGGTGTTTCAGATGGTCCTCATATGTCTTGGAATACACGATAACGTCGTCTAGGTATAGCAGCACGGTTTCAAAATTGAGATGTCCCAGACAATTTTCCATCACTCTCTGAAATGTTCCTGGGGCACTGCTGAGCCCAAACGGCATTCTGTCGAACTCACAGAGCCCCATTGGAGTGGTGAAAGCCGTTTTCTCACGATCCTCCTCAGCCACAGCCACTTGCCAGTAACCACTAGTCAGATCAAGGGTAGAAAAGTAGTTAGCCGTTTTCAGAGCAGCTAATGATTCCTCTATACGTGGTAACGGGTATGCATCCTTGTGTGTTATGCGGTTCACCTGCCTGTAATCCACACACATTCTCATACTACCATCTTTCTTTTTAACCAGAACTAGAGGGGCTGCCCAGGGGCTACAACTATCCCTTATCACCCTGGCTTTCTTCATATCATGCAACATTTCTTTAGCCTTCTGATAATGAGCTGGAGGTATGGGCCTATACCGCTCTTTGATGGGAGGATGACTGCCTGTAGGGATATGATGTTGTACTCCCTTAATTATCCCAAAATCAAGTGGATTCTTGCTAAACACTTGGGCGTACTCTTGCACCACCCGTAATACCCCTTGCTTCTGGTGAGCGGGAGTGGTGTCCGTCCCAACATGGAGTTGCTGACACCATTCCGCCACCTGAGTTGCTGGGTCATTGTCCTCCGCTATTTGACAGGAGTCTAAGGACTCAGCCGGGAGAATAGAATTATTATCAACAGCATGTAGTTTAGCAATGGTTGCGTAACGGGGTAAGTTTACCTCATCATCTCCCCAATTGAGAAGCCGTACCGGTACTCTTCCATTCACCACTTCTACTACTCCCCTAGCAGTCATAAGTGTAGGTCTATGTTCTGAATGGTGGGGTTCTACTACAGCTTGGTAATTCTGTCCTCTCAGACCTATGGCTGCCCTGCACCAAATGATCATTTCACTCATTGGGGTATCACAATAGGATCCGAGTCAGTGACCCGTACATTACCAATTTCGCCGTCTGTAAGCTTCGCTTGCTGCTGACACACCAGGGCCCGGATCTCTCTTTGGATTACTCCTCTCTGCCTTGGTCGGGCAATCTCAGCGAGCTGTTGGAGCAAGAACACAACTTCTCCCAAACAATTACCGATAATGTTAGTACCCAAAATTATATTTAAACCGTTCTCCTCATTTACAGTCTTTACTACCAGAAGCCCCTGGTCTTTCAACTCCTCTCTGCCCACCTTTACATCTACACATTTTGTCCCAAGTACTTCTACAGGAAGACCATTAGAAGCATACACGGTAAAGTCAGAGCTCGGGGGTTTAAGACTGTCCATTGACCAGTACTTAGTATAGAGGGCATCAGGAATTAGGGTCACCTGGGACCCAGTGTCTAACAATGCCGGAACTGCTATACCATCTAGGATGATAGACAGGTAGGGTCGCCCACCCACATACCTGCGGTTCCAGTCTAGGGGGCCTGACGGGTATTCTCCTGGGTGTTGGCCCTCGGACCCAGGTTCTGCTCGTTTAAAGGACACTGTGGAGACATATGACCTTTCCGGTTGCATCGGTAACAGGTGATCTCTCGACGAGGAGGGTGTTGATCAGAGGTCGCTCCTGGGGGTGGCGTTGTCCTCTTCTGGGGGGGCGACGTCTTCTTTCTTCTCCGGTGCATCCACGGGACGTCTTCTGGGCAGTCAGCTAACAAGATCTTCCCTTCTTCCTCTTTCCGCAGTTGCAGGGCACTCATCACAGCAGCCAGATTTTTAGTCAGCTGGCGCACCTCTGAGCGCAGACAATCCAATTCACTAGGAGGGGTCACCTGCGCTTTGGCTTCGGCCACTAACGGGGAAAAGGGGGTTACTGCCGGTTCCAGAGTGACTTCAGCCTGATGATGTTGGGTTGCCACCTCAAGTTTGCCCAGGGGCCGCAGCCCTTTTATTGCCATGTCTTTTAGGGCATCAAAGGTAGCATCCGGATGATCTAAGGACCACCAGTTTACAGTTATGCGTTCCTCTTGGGATCTCAATCCCTGTATAAATTGTTCTTTCAGCATTTTATTCTCATCAATAGCATTTAAATTATTAACCTGCTTAAGAGCTCTCAGGGCTCCTTGTAGTCGGCAAGCGTAGTCCCGGATGCTGTCACCTGGCTGTTGTGAACAGTGATAAAAGGCCATTCGGAGATCCGTTTCCGTGCGGTCTTCAAATATGGCATGCAGCTTAAGGAAGATCGCAGGTACCGACTCCTGATCAACGGTATCCCAAGTCTCCACTTCCCTCTCAGCAGCGCCAGTTAGCTGCCCTATTAGCACAGCAGCTTTTTGTCTCTCAGGCATGGAGTACATTTCTAGGATGCTGCATAACTTCCGCTTGAAGCCTGCTAATGTGCCTGGCTCACCGCTGTACTGGGGAAGCCATTTCGCCCCAGGCATATATGGGAGCGTTAGTGGCATGATCGGGACTACCGGACTGGGTGCTGGACCTGCACCCCCATCTGGCGCTACAATACCAGGCGGTGCGGGATTGGGGACTCCGGCTGGGGCCGCACTGTCAGCCGGTTGTTGTGACATCTTAGCGCCCCCTCGGTTAAACGGAGCCTACCGGTTTCAGATGCTGCTACTTCACAGGCACCGCAGTGGGAACAGGACCTTCGTCGCAGGCACTCTGATGTCAGAGCGTTCACTTCCTGTTGCAGGACCTGCCGCTGAGTCAGAGCCGGGGCGTGTCCAAGACTTTGCGCGCTCTTTCAGGTACGCCCACCTTCTTCTCCAGCGCCTTAGGGCGCGAATCTGGTGGCAAATATGGCGGTATTTGGCGCCAAACAACAGCAACAGTCTTTTTCGCCAAAACACTCCACAGGCACACAGGGCTCGCAATGCTGCAAGTTTCGTATCCTGTTCGTGACGCCAAAATGTCTCGACCACGCACCACAATTATGGGTTTCCAGGGCAATGGGGTACTCAGAGCCGAGCCCGTAGAAGTCTATGGGATTGTCACAGGTAGCGGTGGCTCGGTCTGTGGCCCTGGCGGTCAGGCGTATGTTGGGGGGTATATTTACAGGGGATTTATATATACAGTTCGTGACGCCACCTGTAGTCTCTGGTAATTTGTACCAGCGCTGCTGTAGATCTCTGAGGGGATGGTGAGGCAGCTAGATGTCAGGTCCCCTACAGGTGGGACTCTTCCCTCAGGTCGATAGTAATGATAGGGTAGTGCAGGAATGCAATCAAATAACACAGTCTCACACATCAGCGTCTTTCCATACCTTTACTTCAAGTTGTTCAGGCAGGTCCCAGGGAGGCTGATGGGGTTGATGGAGGATGAGCTTTGAGGCAACGGCTAAGCAAGTTAGGGGCCTCCTTTACTTTCCAATGATGAAGAGTCCAACCAGCGTAAAGCGTAGTTCCCTCTATAACTCCAGCTTTTAAAAAGCTGTGCTGCCCGGTCAGTTTTGTGGTTGGAGCCTTCTTCTGAGAGAGCTGAGTTCCAATTCCTGTCGTGCACTGACTCAAGGTTCTCACTCTCCCTGACCCCAGTTACGTACTGACTCTTCAGGGGCTGCTTTCCGTTACCTAAGGTCCGGTAAGCCTCTGGGTTTCCTACCACCATGCATGAAGCTATGGTGATGCTTCGGTCTCCAGTGACCGGTAACAATGTGCAGGTATTCTATACCTATGGCACTTTTCTGTTCTCTTCCACTATGCCCTTCGATTTGCTCAGACTCTCAACAGATGTCTCAGTCCGTCCTCTAGTGGGGCACAGCTCTGACCAGGCTGAGGTGAACTGGCTCACCTTTACTGGACTCCACTTTCTGAACTGCACAAAGACTGCACTTCCTAACTCTTTCGAGTCACTGACTGAACTGAACTCAGACTACTCAGCACTCCCCTCCACACCCCTGCTGGGTGTGTCCGAAGTGTACGTGATATCATGGAGAGCCCTTAACCGTTACCTCTCCACTCATCCTCCTGGTATTGTGTACCAGGGCTACACATAGGCACATAGGGGCTCTCCAAACGGGTCCAAATGATTGGAGCTAATTTTCCATTCAAAAAGTCAAATGGCGCTCCTTCCCTTCTGGGCCCTGCTGTGCGCCCAAACAGTGGTTTATGACCAGATATTGGGTATCCGTGTACTCAGGAGAAATTGCCCAATAAATTTTAAGATCTATTTTATCCTTTTGCCCATGTGAAAATGAAGAAACAGAAGCTAAAAAATTTTTTTGTGAAAAAAAGTACTTTTTTTTTACGGATCAATTTGTGAAGCACCTGGGGGTTCAAAGTGCTCACTATGCAACTAGATAAGTTCCTTGGGGGGTCTAGTTTCCAAAATGGGGTCACTTGTGGGGAGCCCCAATGTTTAGGCACACACGGATTCTCGAAATGCGACATGGCAACGGCTAAATATTCCAGCATATTTTCCATTCAAAAAGTCAAATGGCGCTCCTTCCATTCTGAGCCCTGCCGTGTGCCCAAACAGTGGCTTATGACCACATATGAGGTAACAGTGTACTCAGGAGAAATTGCCCAACAAATTTTAGGATCCATTTTATCCTGCTGTCCATGTAAAAATGAAAAAATTGATGCTAAAAGAAAATTTTTGTTGGAAAAATTAAAATGTCCATTTTTTCCTACCACGTTGCTCTAGTTCCTGTGAAGCACCTGAAGGGTTAATAATCTTCTTGAATGTAGTTTTGAGTAGCTTGAGGGGTGCAGTTTTTAGAATGGTGTCACTTTTGGGTATTTTCTGTCATATAGACTCCTCAAAGTGATTTCAAATGTGAAGTGGTCCCTAAAAAAATGGTTTGTAAATTTTGCTGTAAAAATGAGAAATCACTGGTCAACTTTTAACTAGTGTTGAGCGATACGATACTGCAAATATCGGGTATCGGCCGATATTAGCTGTATCGGGCTTTCGATTCCGAGATCCAATATTGTCGTCATATCGGATACCGGAATCGGAATTGTCACTGTCACTGTCAGTGTCCGTCGGTCGGGTCTGTCAGGAGTCAGCGGCACTTACCTGGCAGAAGATCTCCGGCGGTCACGGCCTGAACTGCTTGATGGCCGACATCATCTTTCCCCGGCGGTCACATGCAGTTTCTCGCAATAACTGCAGTGACTGCTGGGTAATCCCGGCCGTAAAGCAGTCAGTCCGATGACGTCACCGCCGGGGAAGCAGGTAATCAGCTGTGCTGCGCCGGGATGACAGGCTCTGCCTGTCATTCCGATGTAGCAGAGCTGGATCGTCGTGGGACATTCGTTACTATGGACTGCGTCGGACAGGTGGTATACTGTTGGTTTGTTTTTTTCCTTTTTTTACAGGAGATCGATGGCGTCGCAGGAATGAGAGAGTAATAAAAGAAATGAAAACTGTGTTGTCTCTTTTATTTCATTAAAAGACTTTTTTCTTGCTGTGTCTATTTTTTTATACATTTAAAAACTTTGGGATTAATAATGGATCGGTGTCTTATTGACGCCTATCTATTATTAACCGGGCTTATTGTCACCGTGCAATCAACGGTGACATTAACCCCTTATTACCCCACTTGCCACCGCTACAGGGCACTGGGAAGAGCCGGGTAAAGTGCCACAATTGGCACATCTTTTGATGCGCCAAATGTGGGGCTGCTGTAGCCTGGTATTATCAGGCTGTTGAGGGCCAAAATCCATGGGCCTTGACAGTCTTTTAATACCAGGCCGCAGCAGTCTGCATTTTACTTGGCTGGTTAACAAAAATAGGGGGACCCCTACGCCGTTTTTTTTTTCGAGGGGATCCCCTATTTTTGTTAACCAGCCAAGATAAGCAGACTGCTGTGGCCTGGTATTATCAGGCTGGCAAGGTCCATGGATATTGGATCCTTACCAGCCTGAAAAACCAGGCCTCAGCAGTCTGCTTCATCTGGCTGGTTAACAAAAATAGGGGGGACCCCACGCCAATATTTTTTCGAGGGGATCCCCTATTTTTGTTAACCAGCCAAGATATGCAGACTGCTGTGGCCTGGTATTATCAGGCTGGCAAGGTCCAAGGATCTTGGCTCCTTACCAGCCTGAAAAACCAGGCCTCAGCAGTCTGCTTCATCTGGCTGGTTAACAAAAATAGGGGGGACCCCACGCCAATTTTTTTTCGAAGGGAACCCCTATTTTTGTTAATCAGTTCCCTCTGACGTCACTGATGGTGTCCCTGGCTGACCTGAAGTGAAAGTGGAAAGTAATAAATTAAGCTTTCCACTTCCTCTCCTGTCAGCCAGGAGAGGAACTCATTCATTTGGGGGTTTACTGTGAGGCTGCAGCATTAGCTGCGGTCCCTGCAGTAAACATTAACCCTTTCTGAAGGATAGGTAAGAATAATTTTGCTTTTTTATTTTATTTTTATTACAGGAAATGATTTTTGCAGTCAAATAAAAGATGGTCAAAAACATGTGTCTTTATTTCATTAAAATGATTTTTCATTAAAGTGTGTGTGTTTTATTTTTATTTTATGCAATAGGATTATTAATTGATAGTTGTATAATTGACAGCTCTCAATTATTAACCTGGCTTAAGGTGACCTTTCAATTGCAAGGTGGATTTAACCCCTTATTAACCCATTCGCCACCGCTACAGGGCAATGGGAATAGACGGGCAAAGTGCCAGAAAGGGCGAATCTAATTATAGATTTGTCTTTTCTGGGATGTCTGGGGGCAGATGTTAGTAGCCAGGGGGGGCCAAAAATAATGGTCCCTCTCTGGGCTATTATTATCTGCCCTCACTGCTGGCTTTGTCTGTCTGGTTGCGAAAATAGGGCGGGAGCCCACGCATTTTTTTGCAACAATTTTACACCTCATATATATATATATATGTATATATATATACATGTCATTAAATTTGTGACACATATATATATATATATATATATTTATATTTATAGTTCATACACTTCTACATAGTATAATAGCCGCTAATTCAATTGCCGGCTTTTGTGAAAATGCAGAACCCGACATGAAATGACACATGGTTTACATAGAGTTAACCTTGTCATTTCAAGTTGTTTGATCTATTGTTTTCACTAACAATTACATCAGTCTATGTGTGCAAAATTTCACACCTGTAGGGGTTAATTAAAGGTGTAAATTCGTAGCAAAAAAGTCCGTTTTTTTTACAACGAATTTACACCTTTAATTAACCCCTACAAGGTGTGAAATTTTGCACATATAGACTGATGTAATTGTTTGTGCAAATCAGATATCAAACTACATGAAAAGACATGGTTAACCCTATGTACACTAAGTGTCATTTCATGTCGGGTGCTTCTGTCTTTTCACAGAAGCCGGCTTTACCCGGCAATTGAATCAGAGGCTATTTTACTATGTAGAAGTGTATAAACTATACATATATGTATATATATATGTCACAATGACATGTATATATATATATATATATATATATATATATATATATGTATTCTATGTGTGTATATTTTGTGTTTACAACGAAAGAAAGGGTTTTTTTAGTTGCGATATTTTGTTCCCATAGACTTACATGGGACTTCCGGTATCGGTATCGGGTATCACCGATATTTTAGTGATATCGGCGATACCATTCCGATCCGATATTTTTGTATATCGGAAAGTATCGCTCAACACTACTTTTAACCCTTATAACTTCCTAACAAAAAAAAATTTTGGTTCCAAAATTGTGATGATGCAAAGTAGACATGTGCGAAATGTTACTTATTAACTATTTTTAGTCTCATAACTTTCTGGTTTAACAGAATAAAAATTCATAATTTGAAAATTGCGAAATTTTCATAATTTTCGCCAAATTTCCATTTTTTTCACAAATAAACACAAATATGATCGACCTATATTTACCACTAACATGAAGCCCAATATATCACGAAAAAACACTCTCAGAATCGCTAGGAATCCTTTGAAGCGTTCCTGAGTTATTACCTCATAAAGGGACACAAGTCAGAATTGCAAAAAATGGCAAGCTCTTTAAGGGCAAAATAGGCTGGGTCATGAAGGGGTTAATAATACCATTTTGGTGCAGATACGATCTTTTGATCACCCGTTATTGCATTTTAATGCAATGTCACGGCGACATAGAAAAATGTAATTCTGGCGTTTTGACTTTTTTTTTATCGCTACACCGTTTATCGATCAGATTAAGTTTTTTATTGATAAATCGGGTCGATTCTGAATGTGGTGATACCAAATATGTTTTTGCTTGATTTTTTTTATTGTTTTATTTTGAATGAGGCGAAAGGGGGGTGATTTGAACTTTTATATATATATTTTTTTAATATTTTTAAAAAACATTATTTTTTTTACTTTTGGCTTACTTCAATAGTCTCCATGGGAGACTAGAAGCTGCCATAACCTGATCTCCTCTGCTACATACAGGTGATGATCAGATCACCTGTATGTAGCAGAATTGCTGACTTGCTATGAGCGCAGACCACCAGGCGGCGCTCATAACAATCAGGAACTGACAACCATAGAGGTCTGCGGGAGAGCTCTGGTTGTCATGCCAACCCATCAGTAACCTGTGATCAAGTGACGGGGGTCACTGGTTGGTGGATTTCCGGCGCGCGATTGCCGAAAGCGGATGTTAAATGCCACTGTCAGAGTTTGACAGTGGCATTTAACTTGTTAATAGCCATGGGTTGATTGTGCTTCCACCCGCGGCTATTGCGGGCACATTTCAGCTCAAAACAAAACAGCTCAAAATGGCTCACATATCCTGGGAAAGATGTGGGCTTACCTCCGGAGCCCACATCAAAGGGAGGGAGTCCGACATCGGCATACTATTACGCCCGATGTCGGAAAGGGGTTAAAAATGCATTTGGATAAATAACTTAAAACAACATCAATCATAGAGTAATCTAAATACTGATGTGTACTTATATATTTTTAATCATGGGATAAACTAGAATTTATTTTATTAAACACTCGGTACATCACATGGTACAAAGCAACCATTTGGAGTGATTTCACAATGGTGAGATGTCAGAGCTCACAAAACATCAATATAGATAGGAAGCGTAACCATATTAGACAAATAGTCCAAACATTAATTTATTGCACAACAGCAGCAATGAAGATAAGAGTAGTAGTCTGCGATACAGAGTTTCAATTGATTGGGTAAGGCTATGGTCACACTATCAGTAATGTAAATAAAAAAAAGTCAGCTCACCCCTGAGGCATACTTCCAATCCAGGATAGGAGCACAGGAATCCTGCTGCTGCACAGCACTTGACAACTTGAACAATGTGAAAATGAATCTGGCTTATCAGGATGTTGATAAAAGTCTTTTCTTTCAGCTTTATTTAGAAAAATTATTTTTTATAATGATACAACATCAATTAAGACGTGTCAGACAACATTGCAAATATGAAATAGGTGGTGATGTATGAAAAGAACCATACGCGTTTCGAACAAAAAAGTTCTTGAACACTGGTCACAAGTCCGGATGCTCCACTAAAGATTTAAGTATACTCCTACTTGATTGTTAGAATAGGAAACACATGAGAAATCATGGCGATACGAATTAAAAACACAGAAGCTACACAAGAAATGCTTCAAAAAACATTGCAGAGATACAATTGGGTCAAAGCATTACAAAAACCATACTGACATGATCTGTGTACATATTAAAGGCATACTTGGATAGAAAGTAAATATAAATGTGTTACAAAAAAATGGAAAATATATACTAACAAATCTGCTGAGATTAAATTCTTATAAGTAATAATAATAATAATAATAATAATAATAATTTTATTTCTATAGCGCCAACATATTCCGCAGCACTTTACATGATAGAGGGGACTTGTACAGACAATAGATATTACAGCATAACAATAAACACAGATCAATGGTAGATACCAAAGGGAATGAGGGCCCTGCTCACAAGCTTACAATCTATGAGGAAAAAGGGGAGACACGAAAGGTAGATGGTAACAATTGCTCTCATTGTTTGGACCAGCCATAGTGTTCGAAATGGGCATTCCTGTAATGCTGCAAGAAACAGTTAACAGCCATAGTATGTAACAGTACAGACACAGGGGACTATTAAATGCATAAAACAGGTGAGAACATATTACGAGGTGCCTGATTATGGCAAAAAAAAATTTAAGGGGCCAACAGGGATAGTTAGGTTAATGCGTTGAGACTGTAGGCCAGTCTGAACAAATGCATTTTTAGGGCACGCTTAAAACTGTGGGGATTTGGGATTATTCATATTAACCTGTGTAGTGCATTCCAAAGAATTGGCGCAGCACGTGAAAAGTCTTGGAAATTTGAGTGGGAGGTTCTGATTATTGAGGATGCTAACCTCATGTCATTAGTAGAACAGAGAGCACAGGTAGGAAGGTAGGCAGAGGTAAGGGAGGAGATGTAGGGTGGTGCTGAGCCATGGAGTGTTTTGTGGGTGAGGGTAATAAGTTTGTACTGGATTCTGTAGTGGATGGGTAACCAGTGTAATGACTGGCACAAGGTAGAGGCATCGGTATAACGATTGGTGAGGAATATGATCCTGAGAGCAGCATTCAAGACAGATTGGAGAGGGAGAGTTTGGTAAGAGGGAGACCGATTAGTAGAGAGTTACAATAGTCCAGAGTCGAAAGTAAGAAAAGGTCGAATTCTAGAGATATTTTTGAGGTGGAGATAACAAGAGCGAGCCAGTGATTGGATGTGGGGGGTGAATGAAAGCTTGGAATCAAGTATGGCCCCAAGACAGCGGGCATGTTGCTGTGGAGTAATGGTGGAGCCACAGACGGAGATGGCAATGTCGGGCAAAGGTAGGTTAGTAGAGGGAAGAAACATGAGGAGTTCCGTTTTTGACAGGTTCAGTTTCAGATAGAGGAATGACATGATGTTGGACACGGCGGTAAGACAATCACTGGTGTTTTCTAAAAAGTCAGGCGTGATATCGGGAGAAGAAGTGTATAATTGGGTGTCATCAGCATAGAGATGGTACTGGAAACCAAATCTAATGATTGTTTGTCCAATAGGGGCAGTATACAAAGAGAAGAGGAGGGGGCCTAGGACTGATCCTTAATCAACCCCAACAGTAAGAGGAAGATGAGAGGAGGAGGAACCAGCAAAAATTACAGTGAAGGAACGGTCAGAGAGATAGGAGGAGAACCAGGAGAGAACGGTGTCCTTGAGGCCTATGGAGTGTAGGATACTGAGGAGGAGCTGATGGTCCACAGTGTCGAATGCTGCGGAGAGATCCAAGAGAATTAGCATGGAGTAGAGACCATTTGATTTAGCAGTTAGTAGATCATTAGAGACTTTAGTGAGGGCAGTTTCAGTAGAGTGTAAAGAGCGGAAACCAGATTGAAGAGGTTCGAGAAGAGAGTTATCTGAGAGATAGCGGATAAGACGGGTGTAGACCAGGCGTTCTAGAGGTTTAGAGATGAAGGGAAGATTAGAGACATGTCTATAGTTAGCGGCACAGTTTTAGTCAAGGGACGTTTTTTTAAGTAATGGATGTATGATGGCATGTTTAAATGAGGAGGGAAAGATACCGGAAGAGAGCGAGAGGTTGAATATTTTTGCTAGGTGAGAGGTGACAGCAGGGGAAATGGACTAGAGGAGATGTGATGGATGTCTATATATATAAGACTATTATCGCTTCTCATATGTGAAAGCATGTCTATAGTAAATAGACATCACCCCCTATTTCATGTTTGCAATGTTGTCTGAGACGTCCTAATTGATGTTGTATCATTTTAAAACCAAATTTTTCTAAATAAAGCTGAAAGAAAATACTTTTATCAACACCCTAGTGTGTGAGCTGAATCAATTTTCACTTTGTTCACACTGTCAGTATTTTGTCAGTATTTTACATCAGTATTTGTAAGCCAAATCCCCAGGAGTGGGTGATAAATACAGAAGTGGTGATGTGTTTCTATTATACTTTTCCTCGGATTGTTCCACTCCTGGTTTTTACTTACAAATACCGAAGTAAAATACTGATCAAATACTGATCTAATGATATATATATACAGTTATATGAAAAAATTTGGGCACCCCTATTAATCTTAAGCTTAATGTTTTATAAAAATTGGTGTTTTCGCAGCAGCTATTTCAGTTTGATATATTTAATAACTATTGGACACAGTAATGTTTCTGCCTTGAAATGAGGTTTATTGAACTAACAGAAAATGTGCAATCTGCATCCAAACAAAATTTGACAGGTGCATAAGTATGGGCACCTCACCAGAAAAGTGACATTAATATTTAGTAGATCCTCCTTTTGCTCCTCTAGTCGCTTCCTGTAGCTTGTAATGGGTTCCTGGATCCTGGATGAAGGTATTTTTGACCATTCCTCTTTACAAAACAATTCCAGTTCAGTTAAGTTTGATGGTCGCCGAGCATGGACAGTCCTCTTCAATGATCCCACAGATGGTCAGTGATCTTCAGGTCTGGGGACTGGGATGGCCATTCCAGAACATTGTAATTGTTCCTCTGCATGAATGCCTGAGTAGATTTGGAGCGGTGTTTTGGATCATTGTCTTGCTGAAAGATCCATCCCCTGCGTAACTTCAACTTTGTCACTGATTCTTGAACATTATTGTCAAGAATCTGCTGATACTGAGTGGAATCCATGCGTCCCTCAACTTTAACAAGATTCCCGGTGCCGGCATTGGCCACACAGCCCCAAAGCATGATGGAACCTCCACCAAATTTTACTGTGGGTAGCAAGTGTTTTTCTTGGAATGCTGTGTTTTTTTGACGCCATGCATAACTCCTTTTTGTATGACCAAACAACTCAATCTTGGTTTCATCAGTCCACAGGACCTTCTTCCAAAAAGAAATTGGCTTCTCCACATGTGCTTTTGCATCCCTCAGCCGACTCTGTTTGTGGTGTGCTTGCAGAAACGGCTTCTTTCGCATCACTCTCCCATACAGCTTCTCCTTGTGCAAAGTGCGTTGTATAGTTGACCGATGCACAGTGACACCATCTGCAGCAAGTTGATGCTGCAGCTCTCTGGAGGTGGTCTGAGGATTGTCCTTGACTGATCTCACCATTCTTCTTCTCTGCCTTTCTGATGTTTTTCTTGGCCTGCCACTTCTGTCCTTAACAAGAACTGTCCCTGTGTTCTTCCATTTCCTTACTATGTTCCTCATAGTGGAAACTGACAGGTTAAATCTCTGAGACAGCTTTTTGTATCCTTCCCCTGAACAACTATGTTGAATAATCTTTGTTTTCAGATCATTTGACAGTTGTTTTGAGGAGCCCATGATGCCACTCTTCAGAGGAGACTCAAACAGGAGAACAACTTGCAAGTGGCCACTTTAAGTAGCTTTTCTCATGATTGCATACACCTGGCTATGAAGGTCAAAGCTCAATGAGGTTACAAAATCAAAAAAAGTGCTTTAGTAAGTCAGTAAAAAGTAGGTAGGAGTATTTAACACAAGAAAATGATAAGGGTGCCCATACTTATGCACCTGTCAAATTTTGTTTGAATGCAGATTGCACATGTTCTGCTAGTACAATAAACCTCTTTTCAAGGCAGAAACATTACTGTGTCCAATAGTTATTAGATATATCAAACTGAAATAGCTGTTGCAAAAACACCAATTTTTATAAAACATTAAGCTTAAGATTAATAGGGGTGCCCAAACTTTTTCATAAAACTGTATATATATATATATATATATATATATATATATATATATTGACATAACTATTGTAAATTAATTTGTGATAGATGTCTATTTTAACTAATATAAGACAATCTGGGTTGTTCTCCTGTGGGAGCCTTCAACTATCAACTATATTCCAGCAGTCAGTCTGGCAGCAAGTGTTTAATTTTGCTGAAGCTCCAGCACAAGGGAATTTAAGTAATACATAGTACCATTGGATTCAATTGCCTGTTCATGTAGTACATGGATGTTCTGAGCCCTCCGGAGAGAAAAAGAGGGAGACTGTCTTTGTAACCACTATATGATCTGAGTAATTGACGGAAATTTTGATTTCCCTTCCCCTGTGTTGCCCCCCCACCCCACTATACTTCTATTTTTAATCAAAGTACAAGGATACTAAATCTCGTCTACAACAGTTATATGTTAATCAATGTCATGGTGTGAGCAGACAAGACAGAAGTACTACTATGAAAGATTTTATGTGGTCCATTCAGACAGAGTAAGGGTCAGAAGAGCAAGACCTTGATCTAAGAAAGCTGTCACGCTTAAGAGGTCATGTAGGGACACTGACTGAAAAAACTCAGAGGTCATGACATTTTATTGTTAATCTTTTATAATGAGAAGGTCTAAATTACGATTTAGTATGCATCCTGTGAGAGGTCATTATTTAATGCAACTTGCATTAATGCATAGAGCAGCTTTCTTAGAAAAATCATAAAACCAGCCAACTTGTATTTTTTGTAACTATTGACCACTGTTTATCAAATGTTATCTTGTGTTATAACAGTTGAGATACCGCTACAAAATAGTAATTAGGAAAATTCAGAGAACAGATGATAAACTTAAAAGCTGGTCTGCAAGTGCTCTAATATAATTTGGCCACAAAATACGAGGGGCGATCCAAAAGTAATGATAATCGGTTATTTCTATTGCACACAGAAATTAAAATAAAATGTTTTCTTCTCTCTTAGGTACCCACTAGCCTAGGAAAAAAAAATCACTTAAATAGGCCACAATTCCCTGGAGCTACATTCATTTGAATAGGAACTGCCGAGGAGTGAACATCAAAATGGAAAAAAAATTGCAAGCTTTCGAGACTACTCAGGTCTATTCATCAGGCAAAGACTAAAACAAAATCTGAAGAAACATATATATATACACAACACAACACAGAAGCAATGCAATAGGTAAGACAAGTGACGTGAAGCAAAATTGTCATTATGGGAGATCGAGATGAACATAAATATTCATTCCTGTACTGAATGTGTCAAACGTTGTCATGAGTTTATATTCCCAAACCTTTCTGTCTCTCTCAGATTTAAAGTTAGCTTTTAATAAAAGTAATTTTATGTCCATCATGCTATGACCGGGGATACAAAAGTGTTTGGCCACAGGTAGATCCATTCTTTTATCTCTTATTGTGTGGCGATGAGAATTCATCCTTGTTCTCAGTTTTTGCCCAGTCTCCCCCACATACAGACCCCCAGTTGGACATTTAGTACAAATAATTAGGTACACCACATTAGATGTGATGCAGCTGAAAGTACCTGGGATCTTGTAGTCCTGATGGGAGTTGGGGATCTTTATCTTGTCCGTGGTCATTATAAATGGACAGGTTTTACATTTTTTCTTGTTACAAGGAAAGGTTGCAGCAGTTGTTGGGGAGGAAAGGAAGCTTCTGACAATGATGCTTCTTAGATTTGGGGGTTGCCTAAAACACAGTAGCGGGGGGTCTGGAAATATGGATTGTAATCGGGCATCTTTTTGTAGTATAAGTTGTAGTTTCGGTGCAGCTCTCCTTAGCACCTCCAGATTTGGATTGTAGGTGACCACTAGAGGCACCCAGTTATTTTCTTCTTTAGCTTTGTAATGTAGCAGGTGATTTCTTGATATTCTGGTGGCTCTTGTAATTTGGTTTTCAATTGTTCTTGGATGGTAGCCCTTATTCAAAAAGATCTTTCTGAGGCGATCAAGGTGTTCATCTCTATCCATGGGGTTGGAAAATATATGATTGTATTTGATGGCTTGGCTGTAGACAATAGAGTTTTTTATGTGTTTTGGATGGAAACTCTCCCATTTAAGGTATGTTGGACGGTCGATTGGCTTCTGATACTGGGGTGTCTCTATTTCATTGTTCTGTAGCTTAATGATGGTGTCTAAAAAGTTAATTTCAGTGCTGGAGTAGTTGAGTGTTAAGTTGAAGGTGGGATGAAATTGATTAAACTGTTCGTGGAATGTCTTTAGCTGTTGCTCAGACTCCGTTCAAATAATTAAGATATCATCAATGTAGCGGTAGTAGACCCGAGGCCTGATGGGACATGAGGACAAAAAGTCGCTTTCAAGCTTGGCCATGAAAAGTTTTGCATACTGTGGAGCCATTTTACTTCCCATAGCTGTGCCAGTCTCCTGTAGATAGATTTTGTTGTCAAATTCAAAGTAATTGTGGGTGAGGATGAATTTTTGAGTTTCACCACAGAATCAGGATCATTCCCTGTGTTTTCCATTAAGACTTTGCAGGCATTTAATCCATCCTGGTGTGGGATATTAGAGTACAAAGATTCCACATCCATGGTGGCCAGGATGATTCCTTCTGGTAGAGGACCTATTGCTGCTAGTTTATTCAATAGGTCAGTTGTGTTCTGAATATAGCTGGGTGTATCCTTTACCAGGGGTTTAAGAATACCCTCTACCAATCCAGATACCTGCTCAGTAAGGGTGTCCACACATGAAGTAATCGGCCTCCCTGGATTTCCAGAATTGTGGATTTTGGGAAGCATGTAAAATGTACCTATTCTTGGACTCTCTGGTATCAGGTCATCGGCTCTTATGGATTTGTCAGGCAGGCTAGACAACTTGCTTAGTTCCTTGTAATAGTCCTGTGTAGGATCCGACTCCAATTTTCTGTAGTATCGTGTGTCCGTAAGTTGTCTGTTTGCTTCCTTCATATAGTCTGATGTGTTCATCATGACTATTGCACCTCCCTTGTCAGCAGGTTTAATGATGATTTCTTTGTTGGTTTTCAGAGACCGTATGGCCTTTCTCTCCTGGGCACTGATGTTGGATGCTTGTTTCCTGTTGGTGTCTATGATGGTGGATTTTATCAAATGTCTGAATAAGTCTATATATTTATCCAAATGAGGGTTGCATCCAGGTGGAGGTGTCCAGTCTGACCTCTTCTTGGTTGATGGGATCCTTTTTACTTCAGTCCTAGTGTTTTCTGAATCTTCTTTTGTCCTACTAAGGCCCTAGATAAAACTGAACTCCACAGTGATATGGAACATTTTTTCAGGAGACTGCGCCTTAGGGAATACTTCAGTGATACAAAAGATTCAGAAAACACTCGGACTCTCAATTCTAAATATTTTTCTATCTACTGGCTAACAAGGCTACAAAACTACACATCTTTTCTGTATCATGATAGTGTGCTCCCACTAATAAATTTAGCACATGTACTGGCTGTGTTATTTTTCGTTTCTGCTGCCAGTAATTAATAAATCTGCCCCCAAATTTAACATGTCCCTTTTCAATCTGATGACACCTCTGGCTGTGTTAGACCATACACAGCACCAACCAGAGGAGTAGCTAGGGTTTCGGTTTAGGGGGGTGAAACATCTGAGTGGGCCCCTAACCAGAGAACCTCAGCAAATGACCGTGCTGTTGCCAAAAATATTCTATATATAAAAAGACCAATATTGATATCACTGCCATATGGTCAGTGGTAAATAATACCAGTCCTACAGAACATATAAGAGATCATAGCAGAGTTACAGATAATGACTTACCGCTGACGTTCTTTCTGATGGAATCGTTCACTTTTCATGTCTTTTCCATCTGGCCCAGACCGACATGACGACTCATCCAGCCAGGACTTGACTGCAGAGAATACAACAAAGACACGTTTCACTTCTCATATTTTCAGCACTGTCACGGTCACTAATTGGACTATTCTCAAACTGCACAAACTCCTCATCCTGCTGATACCCCAATTCTGAGCCGCTGCTGCCGTATGTGTCCCTATTACTGCTCCTGATACCCCAATACTGAGCCGCTGCTGCCGTATGTGTCCCTATTACTGCCCGATACCCCAATACTGAGCCACTGCTGCCGTATGTGTCCCTATTACTGCCCGATACCCCAATACTGAGCCACTGCTGCCGTATGTGTCCCTATTACTGCACCTATTGCGTGTTTCTGTGTGACCTCTAAATTCTAAAGCAGCCCTCTATAATATAGTAATGCCTGGTGCATGGGCCCTAGAAAACAGTACCCACATGTTGTCCCCTAGAATGTGATATTGCCCAGTGTGCCCCTTTGACAGTCACAGTAACCAGAGTTCCCCTATAACAGTAAGCGCCCACTTTACATTTAATAATGTCCCCAGTCTCCCCCGGTACAGCTACCCTATACACAGTATGATGCCCCTCACTGTATATATACTGACACCTTAATATCCCCAAACTATTTAATGGCTCCAACACTGTATGATGGCCCCGCCACTATAATCCCCACACTGTATGATGGCCCCCTCACTGTAATTTCCACACTGTATGATGGTCCCCTAGATAGCCTCCATATAGTATAATACACCAGATAGTCCTCAATATAGTATAATGCACCCCCATAGGTTGCCTCTGTATTATAATGTACCCCCATAGACAGCCTCTGTATTGTAATGCACCCCTATAGGCAGCCTCTATATTGTAATGCACTTCCCATAGGCAGCCTTATTAAAAATGCACCCCCCATAGGCAGCCTTATTTATAATGCATTCCCCATAGGCAGCCTTATTTATAATGCACCCCCATAGGCAGCCTTATTTATAATGTATTCCCCATAGGCAGTCTTATTTATAATGCACCCCCCATAGGCAGTCTTATTTATAATGTATTCCCCATAGGCAGTCTTATTTATAATGTAGTCTTATTTATAATTCACCCCATATGGAGCCTCTGTAGTATAATGCACTCCCATAGGCAGCCTTATTTCTCATGCACCCCCATAGGCAGCCTTATTTATAATGCACCCGCATAGGCAGTCTTATTTATAATGCACCCCATAGGCAGCCTTATTTATAATGCACCCCATAGGCAGCCTTATTTATAATGCACCCCCATAGGCAGTCTTATTTATAATGCACCCCCATAGGCAGCCTTATTTATAATGCACCACATAGGCAGCCTTACTTATAATGCATTCCCCATAGGCAGTCTTATTTATAATGCACCCCCATTGGCAGTCTTATTTATAATGCACCCCATAGGCAGTCATATTTATAATGCACCCCCATTGGCAGTCTTATTTATAATGCACCCCCATATGCAGCCTTACTTATAATGCACCCCATATGCAGTCTTATTTATAATGCACCCCCATTGGCAGCCTTATTATAATGCACCCCCATTGCAGTCTTATTTATAATGCACCCCCATATGCAGCCTTACTTATAATGCACCCCATATGCAGTCTTATTTATAATGCACCCCCATTGGCAGCCTTATTATAATGCACCCCATAGGCAGTCTTATTTATAATACACTCCCATAGGCAGCCTTACTTATAATGCACCCCCATATGGAGCCCCTGTATTATAATGCACCCTGTTAGGAATGTGCTAAAAATGGTTTCTGAGCACAGGCTCCCTCTGGTGGTTACTGACAGTACTGAACCTTTCAGCGAGGAATGGCAATCTGGGATCACGGACTGGTCTGATATAAGGGAGGTTCCCTCCCATGATGGTTGCCGGTGATCAATTGTTCTTGTCTCAATTGTGGTTCCTGGTTCATTTGGAAGCTTGCTTAGTCTTGCCTGCATCTTCTGCTATCAGATAAGATATTTTCTGCTTTTATTTTTGTGCTTGCTTTTTGCATTGTTCCCTGCACTTCTGTGGAGGTCAGCCAGGTCACCTCTGGGGGGCTTGTGCTCCTCTCCGTTTATCTGGAGCCACTGTTGTTTGTTCATTTGCTTTTTCCTGTTTTTTCAGTGGCTGCGGCTTAGTTTTGTTACACCAGAGAACTAAATTAGGTGGTAGAGGTCGTGTGATCTCAGGTGTTTTTGCAATCAGTAGAGTTGGTATTTTTTAGGGTTTTTTTTGGATTGCAGTGAGTATCCTTTCCTATACTTTTCTGTCTAGACAGATTGGGCCCCAGCGTTTGCTCATTCTATTTTCTGTCTGTGTCCGTGTTTCTTCTTGTCTAACCGCCATTACATGTTTGGGGGCTTCCTATTTTCTTTGCGGATCTGCTCCGGGGCAGATAGCTTTCAGCTTTCTGCCTTTAGGTGTAGTTATCTCTCAGGCTGTGACGAGGCGTCTAGGATCAACGTAGGAACGCTCCACGGCTACCTCTAGTTGTGTGGTTAGTTCAGGTTACTGCAATCCAATAGGTTCCAGCCTCTCTGGTGTATTGCCGTTTTTGCTTACTCTCCTCAGCTACCAAAACATAACAGTATCACCGGACAAAACTGAAAATTGTATGGTACTCACAGAAGGGAAAGATAGTGTGGAAAGAAAAAAGATTGTCAGAGTTGTCAGAGATTTATTTTTTCTTTTCCCTGTTTGTTGCATTTTTTTCCCTCTGTTTCTCTGGGTAACATAGTAACATAGTTATTAAGGTTGAAGGAAGACTTTAAGTCCATCTAGTTCAACCCATATCCTATCCTAACCTGCCCTAACATGTTGATCCAGAGGAAGGCAAAAAAAACCCAAGTGGCAAACAGTAAGCTTCACATTGGGGAAAAAAATTCCTTCCTGACTCCACATACGGCAATCAGACTAGCTCCCTGGATCAACGCTGTATCTAGGAAACTAGTGAATATAGCCTGTAATATTCTACTTTTCAAGAAAGGCATCCAATCCCTTCTTAAATTTTAGTAAGGAATCACTCATTACAACATTAGACGGCAGAGAGTTCCATAGTCTCACTGCTCTTACAGTAAAGAATCTGCGTCTGTGATTATGGCTAAACCTTCTTTCCTCCAGACGTAGAGGATGCCCCCTTGTCCCCGTCACAGGTCTAAGAGTAAAAAGATCATTAGAAAGGTCTTTGTACTTTCCCCTCATATATTTATACATTGTAATAAGATCACCCCTAAGCCTTCGTTTTTCCAAACTAAATAACCCCAAGTGTAATAACCTGTCTTGGTATTGCAGACCCCCCAGTTCTCTAATAACCTTGGTCGCTCTTCTCTGCACCCGCTCCAGTTCAGCTATGTCTAAGTGGTGCTGAGGAGGATTTTTTTTTCTCTCAATGGAGCTGTCACGCGGTCTTATGATATGTGTACGATGTCAGTAAACTATTCTTAAAAGAACAACACTCTATACAACATATAGATTAGCAACATCAGCATGTAAATATAGAATAGATTTACCTGACACGATATCCGTTGAACTCAGGGTTAATCTTGATGACTTGATACACTGTCACAGGAAAGAGGAGGACCGGGGGTCTAACCTGACCCTAAACTGGGGTCCTAACTAATCCCTCACCTTGGAGGTACTGATAATGGTTCAGAGGTCCAAGTCTCCAGCCTAAAGGGTATGCCACACTAAACAATATCGCTAACGGGATCGCTAAAAAACGTCACTATTTAGCGATCTCGTTAGCGATATTGTTCAGTGCGGCAGCTTCCAGCGACGAGCTTCCTGCTGTGATCTCGCTCGTCGCTGGAATCGTTCCGGACCCTATTTCATCGCTGGCGCTCCCGCTGGGTAAGTATCTAATCGCTGTGTGGCACCTTTTCTTAGCGATTTAGCGGTACTTTTGTACCGCTAAAGTCGTTAAGAAGATCGCTAACGGCGATAGCGTCGTTAACTATATCGCTAAATGTGGCCGCATTTAGCGATATAGAAACAATCCCGCTAGCGATCTCATTAGTATGCAACGCTAACGAGATCGCTAGCGGGATAGCTTAGTGTGGCAGTACCTTAACCCTGTCTCCTATCAGTCCCTGAACCCTGTAATCAGTCCTAAGAAGGATTCTGATTACCACCAAAGGGATATGGGCTGATCTCTGCTAAATACACAGATTAGACATATAAGACAGACTGGAGAAAACACAGACTTGCATACACACTCAAACACAGAAGGAACATAAATGATCTGGGATATTAAACTCTAAGCAAGGTGAGCTTAAAACAACTAAGGAGCTCTTTAACTTAAGTCTATACAGATACAATCCTATCTGTGGTCTGCATGAAGAATTTCACTGGCAACTCCCAACACAGACAACCAGAGATTTAAAGGAAACCAATCAACAAATAATTAATTGCAGCCGGGAGAAAACTGCACCCAGTCCCAGAACTGAGCACAGACAGAATTAACTCCCTAACTGCCAAACACAAAGAAACAGCAACTCAGCTGTGAGAAGTCAGAATGTGCAACCGCGACGATCTTCGTGGCGATGCACACATGACAGTACCCCCCCTTCTACGAGGGGCCTCCGGACCCTCAGGGCCAGGTTTGCCCGGGTGAGTTCTGTGGAAGGTCCGCACCAAACGATCTGCGTTAATGTCAGACGCAGGAACCCACGTTCTCTCCTCTGGACCATACCCCTTCCAATGCACCAAGTACTGAAGGGACCGGCGATTCAGACGTGAGTCAATGATCTTTGACACTTGAAACTCCAAGTTACCATTGACCACCACTGGAGGAGGAGGTAGAGGTGATGGTATGACTGGTGCCACGTACCTCTTAAGTAATGACTTGTGGAACACATTATGAATTTTAAACGTAGGAGGGAGGTCCAGACGAAATGCCACAGGATTAATTATGGAACTGATCCTGTACGGCCCGATGAATCTGAGGCCCAGCTTCCAGGAGGGAACTTTAAGTTTTATATTCCTGGTAGACAACCATACCAGATCGTTCACATTAAGATCTGGACCAGAAACTCTCCTCCTATCAGCCATACGTTTATAACGGTTCCCCATAGCACTCAGATTATTCAATACACCTCTCCACACTGAAGCAAGTGACGACGAGAAACGCTCCTCCTCAGGAACCCCAGAAGGGCCCCCCCCATTGAATGTACAAAACTGGGGATGAAAACCATATGCCCCAAAAAACTGGGACTTACCAGTGGACTCGCTCCGCCTGTTGTTAAGAGCGAACTCTGCCAGAGGCAAGAAAGAAGACCAGTCCTCCTGGTTCTCTGAGACAAAACACCGAAGATAAGTCTCTAGGCTTTGATTCAGACGCTCTGTCTGACCATTGGTCTGCGGATGAAAAGCCGAGGAAAATGACAATTGCATCCCCCGACGTAAACAAAATGCCCTCCAAAACTTGGACACAAACTGAGACCCCCTATCTGACACCACATCAGAAGGCAACCCATGAAGTCTCACAATCTCCCCAATGAACACCTGCGCCAGAGTTTTAGCATTAGGGAGGGCAGGAAGAGCAATGAAATGTGCCATCTTACTGAACCTGTCAACAACCACCAGTATGACAGTCTTCCCTGATGACTGAGGAAGGTCCGTGATGAAGTCCATAGACAAATGAGTCCATGGACGCTCCGGAAGTTTCAAGGGTAAGAGGGTCCCAGACGGACGGGTATGAGGGGTCTTAGAGCGAGCACAAACCCCACAGGACGCGACAAAAGTTAAAACATCTTTATTAACGTTAGGCCACCAAAACCGGCGAGAAAGGAGATCTAAAGTAGCCTTACTCCCTGGATGTCCTGCTAAAGCAGAATTATGATGTGCCTCAATAACCTTTTGTCTCAACTGATTTGGGACAAACAGTCTCCCTGGAGGTCCTGCAGGGGCGTCCCCCTGAGCCTCTAACACCTCCTCCTCAAGCTCAGAACATACAGCCGACACTACCACCCCCTCCTGAAGGATAGGAATCGGGTCATCCATTTTCCCGGCCCCTGGGAAACTGCGAGACAAGGCATCCGCCTTAACATTCTTAGATCCAGGGCGATAAGTGACAACAAAATTAAACCTGGTAAAAAACAACGACCATCGAGCTAGTCTGGAATTCAGACGCTTAGCAGATTCCAAATACAGCAGGTTCTTGTGATCAGTAATGACGGTGACCGGGTGGACTGCCCCCTCCAAAAAGTGACGCCATTCTTCAAAAGCCAACTTAATGGCCAAAAGTTCCCTATTGCCGATATCATAATTCCTTTCGGCGGACGACAATTTTTTAGAAAAGAAAGCGCACGGATGCCATTTACCAGGGGACGGACCCTGGGACAATATTGCACCCACCCCTACGTCAGACGCGTCCACCTCCACAATGAACGGCTGTGATGCATCTGGTTGGATGAGAACGGGTGCCAAAGCAAAACATTTTTTCAAAGAGGAAAAAGCTTGGCAAGCTTTGTCCGACCATTTAGAAAAATCCGTCCCTTTTCTTGTCATGTCAGTGAGAGGTTTGACAACAGATGAGAAATTACAAATAAATTTCCGGTAGTAGTTAGCAAACCCCAGAAAACGCTGCAGAGCCTTAAGATCCTCTGGCTGATCCCATTCAAGCACTGCTCTCACCTTTTCAGGGTCCATACGGAAACCGGAGGCTGACACCAAGAAACCCAAAAACTGAAGTTCCTGTACGGCGAATACACACTTTTCCAGTTTGGCGTATAGTTTATTGTCTCGCAAGATCTGCAACACCTGTCTCACATGCTCCTGGTGAGACACAAGATCTGGTGAGTAAATTAAAATGTCATCCAAATATACGACCACAAACAGCCCCACCAGATGACGAAAAATGTCATTAACAAAATGTTGGAATACTGCTGGTGCAGTAGTCAGACCAAAAGGCATGACAAGGTTCTCATAATGTCCCTCCGGCGTGTTAAACGCCGTTTTCCACTCATCCCCCTCTTTTATCCTAATCAGATTATACGCCCCCCTGAGATCCAATTTAGAGAACCATTTGGCGCCAACAATTTGATTGAAGAGATCAGGAATCAGAGGGAGTGGATACGGATCTCGAACAGTAATCCGATTAAGTTCGCGGAAATCCAAGCAAGGGCGTAGGCCTCCATCTTTTTTCTTCACAAAGAAGAACCCCCGGCCACTGGGGAAGATGAAGGTCTAATATGCCCTTTGGCCAGACTTTCCGAAATATAATCTTTCATAGCCTGCCTCTCAGGACCAGAAAGGTTATATAACCTAGCTTTAGGTAACTTAGCATCAGGAAGTAAATTAATAGAGCAGTCATACACGCGATGAGGAGGCAACTCCTGACACCCCTCCTCAGAGAACACATGCCCAAAGTCCTCCAAAAAAGGAGGCAAAGTACTAGGCACGACCGCACTGATGACTGTGTTCATGCAGTTACTTTTGCAAAACTCCCCCCATTGGCTTATATCTCTGGACTGCCAATTAATCACAGGGTTATGTTTAACCAACCAAGGAAGTCCCAACACAATAGGAGTAGGTAGACCCTCCAACACATAACAAGATAATAGTTCCCTATGTATTGCCCCTACCCGAAGGTCAATGTTATGAACCTCATGAACAAAGCTACCTTGGCCGAGAGGCCTGGCGTCAATGGAGAATATAGGGATCGGTTTGACCAATACACTCAGATGCATACCTTGAGCCTGAGCAAACTGAGCGTCAACCAGATTAGCCCCGGACCCACTATCAAGAAGAACAGAAAATCTCTCCACTCTCGTACCAACCACCACCTCCACTGGTACAAGGAACTGAGAAGAACTAGCGGACGAAATACATACTCCCAGGTTGTCGTCCACCACACAACCTGGGATTAACAGTTTTCCGGCGACTTTTTGCTCAACAAGGCACGGGATGGACATCCCCCAACAAAATGTCCCTCTTTCCCGCAGAAGAAACACCTTCTAGTCCTGCGGCGTACCGCCAATCCCCTCCTACGAAATGATGTCCCTCCCAACTGCATAGGCTCCTCCGAACAGACAAGGGGAACCTCAACATAAGGGACTTTAGTAGTAGGTGGAGTAACAACAGGGGGCGGAGTTACCTCGCACCTCTCCCGGAGCCGTCTATCAGTACGGATAGCTAGGGCCATAGCAGCCTCCAGTGATGGAGGAGAATCATACTGAGCCAAAACGTCCTTTAATTTGTCAGAAAGCCCATGACAAAACTGGCTCCTAAGAGCTGGGTCATTCCACTGAGTATCTGTGGCCCATCTACGGAACTCAGAAGCAAATTCCTCCGCCGGACGATCTCCCTGCTGTATCTTACGTAATTTTGTCTCAGCAAGAGAGACCCGATCTGGGTCATCATATACCAAACCCAGGGCAGTAAAAAATCGATCTACTGACTGTAGAGCCGGGGATCCCGGAGGAAGGGAGAAGGCCCAGGATTGAGGGTCCCCTTATAGGAGCGAGATAACAATTCCCACTCTCTGCTCTTCACTCCCTGATGATCGAGGCCGAAGCCGAAAATACAATTTACATGCTTCCCTGAAGGTAAAAAATTTGTCTCGCCCACCAGTGAACCTGTCCGGGAGAGCTACTTTAGGTTCAAATCTGGTTTGCTCCGAGGGAGACAAAACTTTGGACTTAATGTCCGTCAGCTCCATGGATAATTCCTGCAACTGCAGAGCCAGCTGGGCTACTGGATCCATGGCAACTGGGAATAATTTTATAGGCCAGTGAAAATGTCACGCGGTCTTATGATATGTGTACGATGTCAGTAAACTATTCTTAAAAGAACAACACTCTATACAACATATAGATTAGCAACATCAGCATGTAAATATAGAATAGATTTACCTGACACGATATCCGTTGAACTCAGGGTTAATCTTGAGGACTTGATACACTGTCACAGGAAAGAGGAGGACCGGGGGTCTAACCTGACCCTAAACTGGGGTCCTAACTAATCCCTCACCTTGGAGGTACTGATAATGGTTCAGAGGTCCAAGTCTCCAGCCTAACCCTGTCTCCTATCAGTCCCTGAACCCTGTAATCAGTCCTAAGAAGGATTCTGATTACCACCAAAGGGATATGGGCTGATCTCTGCTAAATACACAGATTAGACATATAAGACAGACTGGAGAAAACACAGACTTGCATATACACTCAAACACAGAAGGAACATAAATGATCTGGGATATTAAACTCTAAGCAAGGTGAGCTTAAAACAACTAAGGAGCTCTTTAACTTAAGTCTATACAGATACAATCCTATCTGTGGTCTGCATGAAGAATTTCACTGGCAACTCCCAACACAGACAACCAGAGATTTAAAGGAAACCAATCAACAAATAATTAATTGCAGCCGGAGAAAACTGCACCCAGTCCCAGAACTGAGCACAGACAGAATTAACTCCCTAACTGCCAAACACAAAGAAACAGCAACTCAGCTGTGAGAAGTCAGAATGTGCAACCGCGACGATCTTCGTGGCGATGCACACATGACAGGAGCTTGCACAGTTGTCTGGCTGTGTGGATCAGCTTGCCACTGAGGTTCGGAGTATTGCTGCCTATCTTGCTGGGTTGCCGGTTGTGGAACCTAGGATTCCCATGCCAGATTTGTTTTTGGGGGATCGGGCTAAATTTCTGAATTTCAAAAATAACTGTAAGTTGTTTTTTGCCTTAAAGCCTAAGTCCTCAGGGAACGCAGCACAGCAGGTTCAAATTGTCATCTCTCTCCTGCGCGGCGATCCTCAGGATTGGGCTTTTTCCCTGACACCTGGGGATCCTGTTTTGAATGATATTGATGCATTTTTTCTGGCTCTGGGGTTATTGTACGATGAACCTAATGTCACTGATCAAGCTGAAAAAACCTTGTTGACATTAAATCAGGGTCTTGAAGACGCTGAGTTGTACTGTCAGAAATTCCGAAAGTGGGCAGTCCTGACCAAATGGAATTATGATGCTTTGGCAGCCCTTTTTCGGAAGGGGCTGTCAGAGAATGTAAAGGATGTTATGGTGGGATTCCCTGCTCCCTCTGGTCTCAATGATTCTATGTCATTGGCTATTCAAATTGACAGACGTTTGCATGAGCGCAGAGGTATGCGTGAGATAGTGTTGCCTTGTGAGCCAGCTTCTGAGCCCATGCAGTGTGATAGAGTGACTTCTGGGGCACAGCGTCAGAGTTTCGAAATCGCAATGGGTTATGTTTCTACTGTGGTGACTCCTCTCATGCTATTTCAGTCTGACCTAAACGGGGAAGAAGTTTTGCACGCTCAGTTGTCCTGGGTAGTGTTCAGACTAAATTTCTGTTGACTGTTACCCTGATTTGCTCCCTGCCCACGTTTTCTGCTCAGGCTTTTGTTGATTCAGGAGCAGCTATTAACCTGATGGATTTTGACTTTGCCAAACGTTGTGGGTTTCCCATGATACCCCTGCAGAAGTCTATTCCCCTACTGGGCATTGATTCTACCCCTTTGGCGGAGAATAAACCCCAGTTTTCTACTCAGGTGATAATGAGGGTTGAACCAGATCATCTGGAGAGTTGCAAATTTCTGGTTTTGTATAATCTGCATGACATTATTGTACCAGGTTTCCCTTGGTTACAGTCTCATAATCCTGTTTTGGATTGGAAATCTGTGTCTGTGACCAGTTGGGGCTGCCAATGTGTTAATGCCGACACTCCTGTTTTTTCTGCCTCTCCCCAATCTCAGGATGTTCCTGACTTTTTGACTGATTTTTCGGATGTTTTTAGTGAAATTAAATCTGCATCCTTGCCCCCTCACAGGAGCTATGATTGCGCTATTGAATTAGTTCCTGGTGGTAAATTTCCTAAAGGTCGCCTTTTTAACTTGTCTGTACCTGAACACGATGCTATGCGATCTTATATCAAGGAGTCATTGGAGAAGGGTCATACCAGACCATCCTCTTCACCCTTGAGTGCCGTTTTTTTTTTGTGGCCAAGAATGATGGTTCATTGAGGCCGTGTATTGATTATTGTCTCTTGAATAAGATCACTGTGAAGTATGAATATCCGTTACCCTTGATTTCTGACCTGTTTTCCAGGGTGAAAAGTGTTAGTTGGTTTACCAAGCTTGACCTCAGGAGGGCGTATAACCTTATTTGCATTAAGCACGGGGATGAATGGAAGACGGCGTTTAATACCCCAGAGGAGAATTTTGCGTACCTAGTGATGCCCTTTGGGCTCACTAATGCTCCTTCCGTCTTCCAATCCTTCATGAATGATATTTTCAGGGATTTTGTGGATAAATTTCTGATTGTTTATTTGGATGATATCTTGATTTTTTCCAATGACTGGGACTCTCATGTGAAACATGTTCGGACTGTGTTCCAGATTTTGAGAGAGAATGCACTGTATGTGAAGGGATCAAAGTGTCTTTTTGGCGTACAGAAGGTCTCATTTCTGGGATTTATTTTGTCTCCGTCTGTTATTGAAATGGACCCGGTCAAGGTTCACACCATCTGTGATTGGGTCCAACCTACTTCATTAAAGGCTCTTCAGAGATTTTTGGGTTTTGCCAATTTTTATCATAAATTTATTGGTAATTTCTCCGGTATTGTTAAACCATTGATGAATTGGCCTCCTGAGGCAGTCTCTGCGTTTCATGAGCTTAAGCAGAGATTCACTTCTGCTCCTGTTCTATGGCAGTCTGATGTTTCTCTACCGTTTCAGGTGGAGGTTGATGCCTCTGAAATTGGGGCAGGTGCCGTTTTGTCCCAAAGAGATCCAGAGACCTCTAAGAGTAACCCTTGTGCCTTTTTCTCTCGAAAATTTTCTCCAACTGAACGTAATTATGACGTGGGTAATCGGGAGTTATTGGCCATGAAGTGGGCCTTTGAAGAGTGGAGACATTGGCTGGAAGGAGCCAAACATCAGGTGGTGGTCCTCACGGACCATAAGAATCTGGTTTATCTCGAATCAGCCAAGCGACTTAATCCTAGACAGGCCAGGTGGGCCTTGTTTTTCACACGTTTTAATTTTGTGGTTTCTTTTCTTCCTGGCACTAAGAATGTTAAGGCGGATGCCCTCTCGAGGATTTTCTTTGCGGACTCTCCTGAGTTATCTGATCCTACTGTTATTTTGAAAGAGGGTATAGTTCTTTCCGCCATCTCGCCCAATTTGAGACTGGCTCTGGAAGGGTGTCAGGAGGATAAACCTGAGCGCTGCCCTATTGGGAAATTGTTTGTCCCAGACCAGTGGAAGAAGAGTGTGATGTCTGAGATTCATTGTTCCGCGTTGGCTGGTCATCCCGGGATTTTTGGTACCAGAGACTTGGTGAGTCGGTCCTTTTGGTGGCCTACTTTGTCTCGTGACGTCAGGGAATTTGTGCAGTCCTGTGGGACTTGCTCTCGCTCCAAGCCTTGCTCTCGCTCTAGTGGTTTGTTAATGCCATTACCTGTGCCCAAGAGGCCGTGGACCCATATCTCTATGGATTTTATTTCCGACCTCCCTGTTTCTCAGAGAATGACCGTTATCTGGGTAATCTGTGATACGTTTTCCAAGATGATACATCTTGTGCCATTTCCTAAGTTACCTTCCTCCTCCGAATTGGTGCCTTTGTTCCTTCAGCACGTGGTTCGGTTACATGGCATTCCGGAGAGCATTGTGTCTGACAGAGGAGTCCAGTTTGTTTCCTGATTTTGGAGGACATTTTGTTCTAAAGTTGGTGTTCAGTTGTCTTTTTCCTCTGCTTTTCATCCTCAGACCAATGGACAAACCGAGAGAACAAACCAGACCTTGGAGACTTATTTGAGATGTTTTGTGTCTGCTGATCAAGATGACTGGGTCTCTTTTTTGCCTTTGGCTGAGTTTGCTCTTAATAATAGCGCTAGCTCTGCCACCTTGATGTCTCCATTTTTCTGCAATTTTGGGTTTCACCCTCGATTTTCTTCGGGACAGGCGTGACAGGCGGAGGCTTCTGTCTGTCCGGGTGTTGACTCTGTTGTGGAGCGAATGCAGCAGATTTGGGGCCAGGTAGTGGAGAGGTTGTCTCTCTCTCAGGAGAAGGCCCAACGGTTTGCCAACCGGCATAGGACTGATGGTCCTCGGTTTAAAGTGGGGGACTTGGTTTGGTTGTCCTCAAGAAATATCCCTATGAGGGTTGCATCTCCAAAGTTTAAGCCTAGGTTCATTGGACCTTATAAGATCATGGAGATTCTTAATCCTGTTTCCTTCCGTTTGCTTCTTCCAGGGACATTTAAGATCCATAACGTGTTCCACAAGTCCTTATTGAAGAGGTTTGCTGAGTCAGTGGTTCTTATGGCTGCACCTCCTGACCTTGTTTTGGTTGAGGGCAATCTGGAGTATGTGGTTGAGAAAATATTGGATTCTCGTTTTTCTAGACAGAAACTCCAGTATTTGGTTAAGTGGAGAGGTTATGGTCAGGAGGACAATTCTTGGGTGTTTGCTTCGGACATCCATGCTAGGAGACTGATCCGTGCCTATCACTGAGCTCATCCTGATCGACCTGGTTGCACAAGTGAGGGTTCGGTGACCCCTCATCAAGGTGGGGGTACTGTTATGAATGTGCTAAAACTGTTATGAATGTGCTGATATAAGGGAGGTTCCCTCCCATGATGGTGTCCGGTGATCAATTGTTCTTGTCTCAATTGTGGTTCCTGGTTCATTTGGAAGCTTTCTTAGTCTTGCCTGAATCTTCTGCTATCAGATAAGATATTTTCTACTTTTATTTTTGTGCTTGCTTTTTGCATTGTTCCCTGCACTTCTGTGGAGGTCAGCCAGGTCCCCTCCGGGGGGCTTGTGCTCCTCTCAGTTTATCTGGAGCCACTGTTGTTTGTTCATTTGCTTTTTCCTGTTTTTTCAGTGGCTGCGGCATAGT
The DNA here is from genome assembly GCA_033576555.1 of Oophaga sylvatica. Taxonomy (NCBI): domain Eukaryota; kingdom Metazoa; phylum Chordata; class Amphibia; order Anura; family Dendrobatidae; genus Oophaga; species Oophaga sylvatica. The sequence goes on from JARQOD010000005.1 coordinate 100,652,573, forward strand.
TTTGTTACATCAGAGAACTGATTTAGGTGGTAGAGGTCGTGTGATCTCAGGTGTTTTTGCAATCAGCAGAGTTGGTATTTTTTAGTTTTTTTTTTTGGATTGCAGTGAGTATCCTTTCCTGTACTTTTCTGTCTAGACAAATGGGGCCCCAGCATCTGCTCATTCTATTTTCTGTCTGTGTCCGTGTTTCTTCTTGTCTAACCACCATTACATGTTTGGGGGCTTCCTATTTTCTTTGGGGATCTGCTCCGGGGCAGATAGCTTTCATCTTTCTGCCTTTAGGTGTAGTTATCTCTCAGGCTGTGACGAGGCGTCTAGGATCAACGTAGGAACGCTCCACGGCTACCTCTAGTTGTGTGGTTAGTTCAGGTTACTGCAATCCAATAGGTTCCAGCCTCTCTGGTGTATTGCCATTTTTGCTTACTCTCCTCAGCTACCAAAACATAACAGCACCCCCATATGGAGCCTTTGTAGTATAATGCACCCCGTTTACAAAAATAATAAATCCAATACTCGCCTCTCTTCCTCCCGGCTCCTGCGCTGCTCACTGCTCTCCCTCTCATCTCCTGACAGCGGACGCCGGGCAGTGACATCATCGCGCCTGCCGTCAGACGCTGAGAGGGGGATTATGGGAGCAGGAACTCGCTCCTTTTCTCATCAATGCGGTCAGCTGTATCAGCTGGATGCCGATACAGCTGACCCTCCGATGACGGCGGGGGGCCAACTGCTGGCACAGGGCCCCCATCGCCTGCTCAGGGGCCCCATAGCGATTCTCCCTGCTCTGCCGCAAAATGTCACTGTATCGGCGCGCTGTGCACACCAATACAGTCCCAGTAGCGTAGCTCCGGGTGGGGTCCCTCAGAGCGCGGGGCCCGGGGCCACCGCCCCCTCTGCCCCCCGGTAGCTATGCTACTGGCGCCATCCCTTTTCCGTCACACAGTTGCCAAGTATAATGTATTTAATAGATTTGTAGACTTATGTGTATAGCAATACATATATTGCTTTCAAAGGCGTTCTCTGGGAAAATATTAACCCCTCTCTGACATCCGACGTACTATCCCGTCCATGAAACCCGTGACAATCTGACCATGGACGGGATAGTACGTCATATCGATCAGCTGCGCTGCCGGGTGTCAGCTGATTATCACAGCTGAAACCCGGGACTGTGTGCCAGGAGCAGTCACGGACCGCTCCCGGCACATTAACCCCTGGCACACCGCGGTCAAACATGATCGCGGTGTGACGGGGGCACAGGGGAGCATTGCGCAGGGAGGGGGCTCCCTGCGAGCTCCCCTGAGACCCTCAGAACAGCGCGATGTGATCGCGCTGTTCTGAGGGCTTCCTCCCTCCCAGGACCCGGATCCAAGATGGCCACCGGGTCCTGCAGGGAGGCGGCTTCCTCATTGCCTGCTGAGAGCAGGCACTGAGAAGCCTGCAGCACTGCCTGTGAGATCGATCACTGGTCTCACAGAGTGCTGTGCACACTGTGAGACCAGCGATCTGACATTTTACAGTGATGTCCCACCCTGGGACAATGTAAAAAAGTTAAAAAAAAAATAAATAAACATGTGTAAACAAAAATTCCAAAATAAATAAATAAAAAAAGAATATTCCCCAATAAATTCATTTCTTCCTGTAAATAAAAAAAAGAAAACAATAAAAGTACACATATTTGGTATCGCCGCGTCCGTAACGACCCCCCCTATAAAACTGTCCCACTAGTTAACCCCTTTTGTGAACCCCTCAAAAAAAAAAAAGTGCTTTATCATCATACCGCTGAACAAAAAGTGGAATAACACGCGATCAAAAAGACCGATATAAATAAACATGGTACCGCTGAAAAAGTCATCTTGTCTCGCAAAAAATGAGAACCATACAGCATCATCAGCGAAAAAATAAAAAAGTTATAGCTCGCAGAATAAGGCGATGCAAAAATAATAATTTTTTATATAAAATTGTTTTATTCTATAAAAGCGCCAAAACATAAAAAAATGATATAAATGAGGTATCGCCGTAATCACACTGACCCGAAGAATAAAAATGATTTATCAATTTTACCACACGCGGAACGGTATAAACGCCTCCCCCAAAAGAAATTAATGAATTGCTGATTTTTGTTCATTCTAACCTCCCAAAAATCGAAATAAAAAGCGATCAAAAAATGTCACATGCTCAAAAATGATACCAATAAAAACGTCAACTCGTACCGCAAAAAATAAGACCTCACATGACTCTGTGGGCCAAAATATGCAAAAATTATAGCTCTCAAAATGTGGCGATGCAAAAAACTATTTTTTGCAATAAAAAGCGTCTTTTAGCGTGACAGCTTCCAATCATAAAAACCCGCTATAAATAGTAAATCAAACCCCCTTTTTAAAACCCCCTTAGTTAGGGAAAAATAATACAATTAAAAAAAATGTATTTATTTCCATTTTCCCATTAGGGTTAGGGTTGCGCCTAAAGTTAAGGTTAGGGTTGGCACTAAAGTTAGTATTAGGGTTATGGTTGGGATTAGGGTTAGGGGTGTGTTAGGGTTAGGGTTGTGGTTAGGGTTGGGACTAGGGTTAGGGGTGTGTTGGGGTTAGGGTTGGAGTTAGAACTGGGGGGTTTCCGCTGCTTAGGCACATCAGGGGCTCTCCAAATGTGACATGGCGTCTGATCTCAATTCTGGCCAATTCTGCGTTGAAAAAGTCAAACGGTGCTCCTTTACTTCTGAGCTCTGCCATGCGTCCAAACAGTAGTTTACTCCCACATGGGGTATCAGCGTACTCTGGACCCCAAGAGTTATTGTGCAATTTGTCCTATTCTGTTACCCTTGGGAAAATGAAAAACTGGGGGCAAAAATATCATTTTTTTAAAAAAAAAAAAAATTTTTTTGTTTTTACGGCTGTACGTTATAAACTTCTGTGAAGCACTTGGGGCTTCATAGCGCTCACCACACATCTATATAAGTTCTTTGTAGGGTCTATTTTCCAAAATGGGGTCACTTGTGGGGATTTCCACTGTTTAGGCGCATCAGGGGCTCTCCAAATGCGACATGACACCCCCAGACCATTCCATCAAAGTCTACAATCCAAAACGTCACTACTTCCCTTCCGAGCCCCAACGTGTACCCATACAGTAGTTTTCTCCCACATATTGGGTATCTGAGTACTCAGGACAAATTGGACAACAACTTTTGGGGTCCAATTTCTCCTGTTACCCTTGTGAAAATAAAATATTGGGGGCGAAAAAAATAATTTTTGTAAAAAAAAAAGGATTTTTTATTTTTACGGCTGTACGTTATAAACTTCTGTGAAGCACTTGGGGTTCAAAGTGCTCACCACACATCTAGATAAGTTCCTTGTGGGGTCTATTTTCCAAAATGGGGTCACTTGTGGGGGGTTTCCACTGTTTAGGCGCATCAGGGGCTCTCCAAATGCGACATGACGCCCCCAGACCATTCCATCAAAGTCTGCAATCCAAAACGTCACTACTTCCCTTCCGAACCCCAACGTGTACCCATACAGTAGTTTTCTCCCACATATTGGGTATCAGCGTACTCAGGACAAATTGGACAACAACTTTTGGGGTCCAATTTCTCCTGTTACCCTTGTGAAAATAAAATATTGAGGACGAAAAAATCATTTTTGTAAAAAAAAAAAGATTTTTTATTTTACGGCTGTACGTTATAAACTTCTGTGAAGCACTTGGGGTTCAAAGTGCTCACCACACATCTAGATAAGTTCCTTGAGGGTCTAGTTTCCAAAATGGTGTCATTTGTCGGGGCTTTCCACTTTTTAGGCAGATCAGGAGCTCTCCAAACACGACATGGCATCCAGCCAATTCTGCGTTGAAAAAGTCAAACGGCGCTCCTTCCCTTCCAAACTCTGCCATGCACCCAAACAGTGGTTTACCCCCACATATGGGGCATCAGCGTACTCAGGACAAATTGCACAATAACTTTTGGAGTCTTGTTACCCTTGGGAAAATAAAAATTGGAGTGAAAATATCATTTTTGTGGAAAAAATATGATTTTTTAATTTTACGGCTCTACGTTATAAACTTGTGTGAAGCACTTGGGGGTTCAAATTGCTCACCAAAGATCTAGAAAAGTTCCTTTGGGGGTCTAGTTTCCCAAATGGGTCCACTTGTGGGGGCTTTCCACTGTTTAGGCACATCAGGGGCTCTCCAAATGCAACATGGCGTCCAATCTCAATTCCAGCCAATTTTGGTTGGAAAAAGTCAAATGGTGCTCCTTCCATTCCGAGCTCTGCCATGCACCCAAACAGTGGTTCCCCCCCACATATCGGGTATCAGCGTACTCAGGACAAATTGGACAACAACTTTTGTGGTCCAATTTCTCCTGTTACCCTTGGGAAAATAAAAAATTAGTGACTAAAAATAATTTTTGTGAAAAAAAAATAGGATTTTTTATTTTCATGCCCGGGCATTATAAACTTGTGTGAAGCACTTGGGGGTTCAAAGTGCTTACCACAGATCTACATAAGTTCCTTAGGGGGTCTAGTTTCCAAAATGTGGTCACTTGTGGGGGGTTTCTACTGTTTAGGCTCATCTGGGGCACTGCAAACGGAACACGACCCCCATCAATGTCTGCATTCCAAAACGGTACTACTTCCTTTCCAAGCCCTGCCGTGCGCCCAAACAGTTCCCCCCCCCACATATTTGGTATCAGCATACTCAGGACAAATTGGACAACAACTTTTGGGGTCCAATTTCCTTGGGAAAAATTAAAAATTTGGGACTAAAAAATCATTTTTGTGGAAAATTGTTTCTTTTTTTTTTTCACACCCGGGCATTATAAACTTTTGTGAAACACTTGGGGTTCAAAGTGCTCACAACAGATCTAGATAAGTTCCTTAGGGGGTTTAGTTTCCAAAATGGTGTCACTTGTGGGGTTTCCACTGTTTAGGCGCATCAGGGGCTCTCCAAACGCGACATGGCATCCAATCTCAATTTCAGCCAATTTTAGTTTGAAAAAGTCAAACGGCGGTCCTTCCCTTACGAGCCCTGCTGTGCGCACAGACAGTGGTTTTCCCCCACATATGGGGTAATGGTGTACTCAGGAGAAATTGCATAACAACTTTATCTGTCCATTTTCTTCTTTTACCCTTGTGAAAATAAAAAAAAAAGTTTGTAAAAGATCATTTTTGTGGCAAAAAAGTTAAATATTCATTTTTTCCTTCCACGTTGGTTCAGCTCTTGTGAGCACCTGAAGGGTTAATAAACTTCTTGAATGTGGTTTTGAGTACCTTGAGGGGTGCAGTTTTTAGAATAGTGTCACTTTTGGGTATTTTCTGCTATTTAGACCCCTCAAAGTGACTTCAAATGTGAGGTGGTCCCTAAAAAAATGGCTTTGTAAATTTTGTTGTAAAAATGAGAAATCACTGGTCAACTTTTAACCCTTCTAATTTCCTAAGAAAAAAAAATTTTGGTTCCAAAATTGTGCTGATGTAAAGTAGACATGTGGGAAATGTTATTTCTTAACTATTTTGTGTGACATATTTCTCTGTTTTAAGGGAATAAAAATTCAAAGTTTGAAAATTGCAAAATTTTCAAAATTTTCACCATATTTGCATTTTTTTCAAAAATAAACGCAAGTTATATTGAAGAAATTTTACCAATAACGTGAAGCACAATATGTCACGAGAAAACAATCTCAGAATCGCGAAGATCCGTTGAAGCGTTCTAGAGTTATAACCTCATAAAGAGACAGTGGTCAGAATTGTAAAAATTGGCCCGGTCATTAACGTGCAAACCACCCTTGGGGGTGAAGGGTTAATAAATTAACCTTTAATTAGGAACTGATTCCTATTTTGTATATGGAGCTAATTACCATACTTTAAGAACAATAAAATGACTACCATCTTGGTACAGTGACAAAAACCAGAGAATATTTTGGGTGTATGCACGCAATAAGTATTTACTGCTAATTTTCTAAATTTCTATGCGTTTTTCCAGTATTTTTAGGTACATTTTTGATGCATGAATACTTGTGTTTTCCCACATTCATTTGAATAGGTGAAATACAGTGCAAAATGCTGAAAGAATTGACATGTTGCAGACTTGAAAAAAAAGCTTTGAAGGCTCAGAGCCACAAATCCATTTAAAATATCTCATTCACTTTGCTGTTACTGTAAAATGAAGCATTTTTTAAGCCCTTTCTGACATGGGACGTACTATCCCGTCCATGTGACTCGGGCCCGTATGACCATGGACAGGATAGTACATCATACATGATCAGGCGCGCTCACGGGGGGAGCTCGGCCGATCGTGGCCAGGTGTCAGCTGATTCTCACAGCTGACACCCGGCACTTTAACTCCGGAACACTGCGATCAAACAAGAACGCAGTGTCCCGATGCTGGCAGAGGCATCATGAGAAGCATCGGCAGGGAGGGGGCTCCATAGAGACCCACCGGCTCAAATATGGCCTCGGGGTCCTTCAGGGTCCTGCAGTGAGGTGACTTGTCAGTGACTGCTGAGAGCAGGCACCGGCAAGTCTCCTTCACTGCCTGTCAGATCGCTAATCTGACACAGTGCAGTGCAAAGTGTCAGATCAGCGATCTGACTTTATATAGTAATAAAACTTTATATGTAAAAAAAGTTAAAAAAAAAATTAACACACTTATTAAACCTGACAGGGCACACCTGTGAATTGAAAACCATTTCCGGTGACTACAACTTGAAGCTCATCAAGAGAATGCCAAAAGTGTGCAAAGCAGTCATCAAAGCAAAAGGTGGCTACTTTGAAGAACCTAGAATATAAGACATAATTTCAGTTGTTTCACACTTTTTTGCTAGGTATATAATTCCATATGTGTTAATTCATAGTTTTGATACCTTCAGTGTGAATGTACAATTTTCATAGTCATGAAAATACAGAAAAATCTTTGAATGAGAAGGTGTGTCCAAACTTTTGGTCTGTACTGTACAACAAATAACAATGTTAGAATTGTGTTTTTTCCACAATTTCTCCCCACTTGGATTTTTTTCCCATCTTCCAACACACTGTGTAGTAAAACAAATGATAACATTCAACTACAACTTGTCCCGTAAAAAGCAAGCTTTCATATATCTACATGGACAGAAAAATAAAAGCCTTATGGCTCTGGGAACATGGGGAGGAAAAAACAAAAAGGCAAAAATGTAAATACTGTAGTACGTAGCGCTCTAGATCAACATGTTAGGGCAGGTTAGGATAGGATATGGGTTGAACCAGATGGACTTAAAGTCTTCCTTCAACCTTAATAACTATGTTACTATGTAAATGAGTATGATTTGTTAGTTAAAGCTATTTAGGAACTTATCCATGATGACATTTGCTATTCCCAGAACACCCTTTAATGACAACTGTACTCCATGGAAAGGAGAAGGAAGCAGCACGGTGGCTCAGTAGTTAGCACTGCAGCCTTGCAGCGCTGGGGTCCTGGGTTAAAATCCCACCAAGGACAACATCTGCAAGGAGTTTGTATGTTGTTTTCCACGTGTTTGTGTGGGTTTCCTCCCACATTCCAAAGACATACTGAAAGGGAATTTAGATTGTGAGCCCCATCGGTGACTGCCATGATAATGTGTGCAAACTGTAAAGCGCTGTGGAATATGTTGGCGCTATAGAAAAATAAAGAATATTATTATTAGAAGGAAGCATGGCCAGGCTGAGCCATGATGGCAGTGTTTCCATGTGGCAAGGAAGACATCACAAATAATAATTGGTACTTTAGTTTTTACAAAATTTTGCAGGTTTTTAAAAATTTTGTCCAAGTTTAATAAAAGAAAACCATGCCAACCTATACTTTAAGCATGGACAATTTAGGTTTTGGTGGAATTTGAGATCCCAATCAAAAGGATACATGCAGTGGTAAACATAATTATCACAGGTTGTAAAAAATAAAGTGTACAACTTATTTAATTTAAGATTATTTCAAGTTGAAGTATTACCTATAAAACTGTTTCTTCCCATTTTTAATACATGCCTACCCTTTTCCATTACATGGATGTATAATGTTAACTTGTATTATTAGTTATTTTCAAGGTTGTAAAAGATGCTTTCTGAACAAGCTACACTTCAAACAAACCACACATGCCGGTCAGGCGAACCTCCACCAATGCTTTGAGCTCCATTATTAAATAAATATTTTGTGCCTGTTTTCCATATTAAAAAGAATGTGTTAAAATAATTACATCATGCCCCTGCAGGTGCACATAAAGGTCTAATCCATTCATTGCTCCTGATACTACAAGAAATATTCCACATGTGGGTGTAATTATTTAGTGGTGGGCTATGGTATTCTTCAAAACTCTTAGCTCACTAACCACAAATTATAGCCAAGGATTAGAGACAGAGATGATCGCCATAGTATAATAAGATCCTAATCATCGTAAACTAAATGATAAAAGCACTACATGCCGGAATGTGTGTATTGCATCTGGAGACAGTATTGTCCTCAAACAGAAATTCTAAATTCTTTAATTTAAAGGAATACAACACAATACTAGCACATTGCACATGTAGGGTAAATGTATAGAAGATTGTCATGGTTATGTTTTGCTTCATGGTACTTTAATTCATTTGTGTGGCCATCTCATAGGTTTGTATGGAGCAAGAAGGCTCCTTTTCTAGTGATAAATGTATTTGCTGTACTTACATACACACTTGCGAACACAGACAAAGAATGGCCACTGTGCAAGAACAATATATTTGCAGTCCAATAGCTCATCGTAATGCACAATTTCACGTGTTTTGGAGGTGGTAGTGGCCTTCTTATCTCTCGGGCCTCTGTTGCATCAATCACATGTCCACCCCTGTACATATACATCCTACTTAAAAAGGTGTGGTACATTTTGTCAGGGCAGGTGCTTGCAGCAGTGCTAATAATAAAAGTCACAATGCAAAGGACAGGTTAGTATAAAAGAAATAAAAACCATATCATGGCTAAAAATGTGGTAGCTGTTATCAGAAGTACTACTGCCACTGGCATCAGCCATCTGGGCAATAGTACTAACACACACAAACCATAATTGACCTCCCTCTTCTCTGGTAAGGCCGGAGTCACACTGGCGACAAAATCGGACGACTGCAATGCGATGAAATATCGCATTGCTGTCGGACCAATGTTAATCTATGGAGCAGCTCCCAGTTTCAGATATTTTGTGGTCCGTTTTAAACGTCCGAGTGCAATCGCAGCATGCTGCGATTGTCACCGATTGTGGGTCGACTATCACCAATGCAAGTCTATGGGAGCGATGAAAAATCGGATTACAAACGGACCGCACGTGTGACTTGCGATTAAATCGCACCGGTGTCCTTTACAAAAGCCGGCAATTCATCCCCGGCTATACTGTAAAATCACACTGACAGCTTTAATAAAGAATAGAATCAATACATATACACACATAGAATACATATATATATATATGTCATTGTGACATATATATATACATATATTTATAGTTCATAGACTTCTACATACTGTAATAGCCGCTAATTCAATTGTCGGCTTTTGTGAAAGTACAGAACCCGACATGAAATGACACATGGTTTACATACAGTTAACCATGTCATTTCATGTATTTTGATATATGGTTTTCACTAACAATTACATGAGTGTATGTGTGTGATATCTCACACATGTAGGGGTTAATTAAAGGTGTAAATTCGTTGTAAAAAAATGCGTGGGCTCCCGCTGTATTTTCTCCGCCAGACAGACAAAGCAAGCGAGTGGGGGCAAATAATAATAGCCCAGGGAGGGTGCATTTATTTTGTGTCCCCCTGGCTACTAACATCTGCCCCCAGACACCCCAGAAAAGGCAAATCTATAATTAGATTCGCCCTTTCTGGCACTTTGCCCGTCTATTCACATTGCCCTGTAGCGGTGGCGAATGGGTTAATAAGGGGTTAAAGCCACCTTGCAATTGAAAGGTGACTTTAAGCCAGGTTAATAATTGAGAGTTGTCAATTTGACAACTCTCAATTATTAATCCTATTGTATGAAAGTAAAAAAAAACACACACATTAATTATTAATCCTTTTAATTAAATAAAGACATAGTTTTGGACCATAATTTATTGCTCAGCTCTAATCCCCTGAATGAATCAGTTCCTCTCCCGGCGACAGGAGAGGAAGTGATTAGTGTGTGAAGCTTAATTGATTGCTTCCCACTTTCACTTCAGGTCAGGTCAGGGTGACCTGAAGTGAAAGTGGGAAGAAATCAATTAAGCTTCACACATTAATCACTTCCTCTCCTGTCGCCGGGAGAGGAACTGATTCATTCAGGGGGTAACAGCTCAGCAGGCAGCACTAGCTGTCTGCTAGCTGTAACCTGTTAACCCTTTCTGATGGATTACAGCGTGGGACCTGACTGTGCATCGGATAGGTAAGAATCCTATTGCTTTTTTATTTTATTTTATTACAGGAAATAGTTTTAGCAGGAAAATAAAAGATGGTCAAAAACTGTTTAATTATTTAGTTAAAATGATTTTTAATTAAAGTGTGTGTGTTTGATTTTTCTTTCATACAATAGGATTAATAATTGATAGTTGTCTAATTGACAGCTCTCAATTATTAACTTGGCTTAAAGTCACCTTTCAACTGCAAGGTGGCTTTAACCCCTTATTAACCCATTCGCCACCGCTACAGGGCAATGGGAATAGACGGGCAAAGTGCCAGAAAGGGCGAATCTAATTATAGATTTGCCTTTTCTGGGGTGTCTGGGTGCAGATGTTAGTAGCCAGGGGGGACACAAAATAAATGCACCCTCCCTGGGCTATTATTATTTGCCCCCACTCGCTTGCTTTGTCTGTCTGGTGGAGAAAATACAGCGGGAGCCCACGCATTTTTTTTCAACGAATTTACACCTTTAATTAACCCCTACATGTGTGAAATTTCACACACATACACTCATGTAATTGTTAGTGAAAACCATATATCAAAATACATGAAATGACATGGTTCACTGTATGTAAACCATGTGTCAATTCATGTCGGGTTCAGGAATTTCACAAAAGCCGGCAATTGAATTAGCGGCTATTACAGTATGTAGAAGTGTATGAACTATAAATATATGTATATATATATATCACAATGACATGTGTATATATATATATATATATGTGTTCTATGTGTATATATCTATTCTTTTTTTTTGTGATTTAAATAATATTCATTTGGATCCATTATATGTCCGTTTTGCAAGCCGGCGAGAAAATCTCGCAAGCCGGATGTAAATCGGATGTTACAACTATGGTCAGATGCGACTAAATCGCATCTTTTCAGGAAAATCGGATTCCAGACGATGTCTGTTCATTACATTTTGGTCCGATAATCGACCGACTAAAACGGTCCGATTTTTTGCAGTTTTGTGAGACTCCGGCCTAAGGGTAATAGTGGGGATGAAGCACAGACTGTTGTGGAATATATGATACATCACTTGTCTAAATCACAGCATGATAAGTGACCTCTAACAGCGACACTAGAGATGATCAATTTTACCAAGCTTTGAATTTGGCAAATCAAGTATATTTGATTTGCAGCAATATTAATGTCTCTTATTAAGTTTTCTGGTCTCTAAAGACCTGAAAACATAATAATCTCAAAATGTCAAAAAAAGACAAACAACAAATACTTGCTATCCTATGTCTGCTCCTTAGTAGAGATGAGCAAACTTGTTTGGAAAACTATTGGCAATCTGAAATTTAGCACAAACGTTGCATATTCGGATTTGTGTTCGGAATCCTAAGCATTTTCCCCAAAATCTGCAAAATTCGACCAATGTTCAGTAAATATTCGAGTTTCCACTGATGCTTTTATTAGGACTTTGGCTAGGATAGTGGTGTTGTATGATGAGTGGGTGGAGACGTGTTTGGGGGTTGGGAGAGGTTAGAGGTGCGGCAGACTGTTATTCATTTTTGTTTATTAACTTAATGTGTGGCGATTATGGCAGCCAATCAGGGCACAAAAACCTTCCACAATGTCCAGACACAAGGGCTTGTGCCATTGGCTGCCAAAGTCACATATACCTCTCCATATAAAAAGTGGACATGTTGCTTCGGCACTATTTTGTGACTGTAACAGCATAGCGAGGCTGCTGCTGCAAGTAGTCAGATAGTTAGCTAGGCAGTTTATTCTCAGTTAGCTCAGATAGATAGGATAGTGTGTCTAATCAACAAATCCAGCAAATAAATAATGAGTGCTAATTGTGTAGTACTGCCACCAGTCCACATTTCAAAATTTAATTCCTTTGTGCTAATTGTGCGGTCCAGCCACCAGTCCACATTTCAGCATATAAATCCTGTTTGTTAATTATGTAGTCTAGCCACCAGTCCTCATTTCAGCATTTAAATCTTTTTTGCTAATTCTGTAGTCCAGCCACACTATCTCAGTCAATAAATACAGATTGTTAATTTAGTCATAAGGCCCCTTCACACATAGCGACGCACCAGCGATCACGATAACGATCCGACCATGCAAAGATAGCTGGTGCGTCGTTACATGATCGCTGCTGAGCTGCCAAACAGGCAGCTCAGGCAGCGATCAGGACAGCGACTATGCGGGTAACAAGTGACGCATGTCGCTTAGTTACCCGCAAGTGTGCCTTTGATACCAGCGCGCTTGTGCAGGGAGCTGGTAACCAAGGTACACATCGGGTTTCCAGGCGCCGCTCGGCGCTTAGAAACCCGCTGTGTACCTTGGTTACCAGCTCCCCTGCACAAGCGCGCTGGTATCTAATGTACACATCAGGTTACCAGGCGCCGCCCGGTGCCTGGAAACCCGATGTTTACCTTGGTTACCAGCTCCAGCTTGCTTATTGCTGGTCTCCCGCCTGTCACACGCAGCATTGCGAGTTGGCCAGCGGGAGACCAGTGATCAAAAAATGGTCCAGGACATTCAGCGACGATCAGCGACACCCAGTAGGGCGACTGATCGTCGCTGAGTGTCACACTAAGCGAGATCGCTGGCTAGGTCGCTGATACGTCACAAAATCGGTGACGTTTCAGCGATCTCGCTAGTGATCTCGCTATGTGTAAAGGGGCCTATAGATGACTGACAGATCTGTGCCTAGGGTTGTGAAATAGGTGGTTAAAAAGGGGAAGGGTACATCCAACATTAGTGGGAAAAAGTAAGGTCATGATGGAAGGGGGAATAAGCTTGGTGTTCAAGGTGTATGTGGGGTAGGTGGTAATGTAACTGAAAGCTCTACCGAACAAACATCGCCTCGTCTTATTCAAAGACAACTGACAACATCTGTAACTCATTTTCTTTGGTAACCACACAGCGGTAAGCCTTAAAGATCATTTTTTGAAATGTAAAGACTCCAAGTTGGGTGTCCATCTGGTGGGTTGCCTTAGAAATGAAGATGATTTTGGATGTGCAACCCACATTGAACATGAGATTCTGATGGGAGAAACACCTCCAATCATGAGCGATATCAACAAATTCTCCTTAACCTGTACCAGTAAGTGAAATCCATGCTATCACAGATGCTGAGTAGTACAGTAGTGCGGGAGAGTCAGAGTCCATGGAGTCGTGAATGCTCGGGATTTTGAGTTGGGGCTCCCTCTGGTGGCTGTTGATATTTATGAAGCTGCCTTGACGGACAGAGGCCCTTCAGCTGAGGATCTAGCTGCAGATGATTGGCAATCTGGGAGTGATGACTGGGGAGATTTAAGGGAGTAACTTTCCCATGATCCTCGCCGGTGATTAGTTGTCTCTTCCTGGTCCAGTTTGGAAGCCAGCTTTCTGCTGTCTCCTGCGAATTTCAGATAAGTCATTTTCGGCTTGTTTCTGTGGTTTTGTTTTCTTTTGTTTTTTCTGCCTTCTGAGTGAGGTCAGCCGGGTCCCTCTGCTGGGGCCTGCGCTGGTCTCTGTTTCTCAGTTATCTCGGGTCATTTGTTCAGCCCCTGCTATTTCAGTGACTGCTGGGTAGCTACCTGTTCACATCAGAGTTCTGATATAGCAGGGAGAGATCGTGTGGTCTCAGTGTTTTTTTTTAATCAGAAGTGTTGGAATTTTTCCTAGGGTTGTGCTGGATTGCAGAAAGCATTCTTTTTTGTCCTGTCCTATCTAGACAGTTTTGGGCCCCAGCGTTTGCTTAATCTATTTTCTGCCTGCGTTTGTATTTCATCTTGTCTCACCACGAATATATGTTTGGGGGCTACCTATTCCTTTGGGGCGCTACTCCGGGGCAGTTACCCTTCCCCTTTCTATTTTTAGGCTTAACTAAATCTCCAGCTGTGTCGAGGCGTCTAGGTCATCGTAGGTACGTCCCACGGCTGCTTCTAGTTGTGCGGTTAGTTTAGGGGTCTGCAATCCATTAGTTACTAACCTCTCTGGGTGACTGGCTGCCTTGGCTATTTTTGTTACTGTCCTCCTCGGTTACAACATCATAACAGAATCACCGGCCAAACCGTAATCCTAGGGTACTCAAAAGTAGGAAAGAATAGTAAAAAAAGGGTTGTCAGAATTTTTTATATTTTTTTTTCCTTTTTTTCTCTGGGGGCCGTAGGAGGACTTTTCTTCAATGGAAATTAAGCATTTGTCCAATCGTGTTGAGCAGCTTGCTGCTGAAGTTTGGAGTATTTCTACCTATCTCACTCGGTTGTCTGCTGCAGAACCTAAGATCCCTATTCCTGATATATTTTTTGGGGATCCGTCTAAATTCTTGAGCTTTAAAAATAATTGCAAATTGTTTTTTGCCTTGAAACCTAGTTCCTCAGGGAACTCTGTGCAGCAGGTTAAAATTGTCATCTCCCTTTTGCGCAGTGACCCTCAGGATTGGGTGTTTTCACTGACACCTGGGGATTCTGTGTTGGCTAATGTTGATGTGTTTTTTCAGGCTCTGGGGTTGTTGTATGATGAACCTAACGTGATTGATAAAACTGAGTAAACCTTATTGGCTTTGAACCAGGGTTAGGAAACAGCAAAGTTATATTGTCAGAAATTCAGAAAATGGGCAGTTCTTACTAAATGGAACGATGATGCACTCGCGGCTCTTTTTTGGAAAGGGCTGGCAGAGACCGTAAAAGATATTATGGTGGGATTTCCTGTCCCCTCGGGGCTCAACGATTCTATGTCATTAGCTATTCAAATTGACCGACGTTTGCGTGAACATAAAACTATGCGAGAGGTTGTGTTGCCTTTCGAAAGGGCCCCTGAGCCCATGCAGTGTGATGGGGTTTTTTCTGGGGCTCAGCGTCGAGAATTTCGGAAGCGTAATGAGTTGTGTTTTTATTGTGGAGACTCTTCTCATACTAGGGTCATATTAGACCGTCCTCTTCACCCTTGGGTGCCGGCTTTTTCTTTGTGGCCAAAAAGGATGGTTAATTGAGAACATGTATTGACTATCGTCTCCTTAATAAGATCTCTGTTAAATATCAGTATCCGTTACCCCTGATTTCCGATTTATTCTCCTGAGTGAAAGGTGCTAGTTGGTTCACCAAGCTTGACCTTAGGGGGGCGTATAATCTTATTTGCATTAAGCAGGGGATGAATGGAAGATGGCGTTTAATCCCCCTGAGGGGCATTTTGAGTACCTAGTGATGCCTTTTGGGTTCACTAATGCCCCTTTCGTCTTCCAATCTTTCTTGAACTATATTTTCCGGGATTTTGTGGATAACGTTCTGATCATCTATTTGAACGATATTTTGATTTTTTCTAATGACTGGGATTCTCATGTGGAGCATGTTCGGATGGTGTTCCGTATTTTGAGAGAAAATGCTTTGTATGTCAAGGGATCAAAATGTCTCTTTGGCATACAGAAGGTTCAGTTTTTGGGATTCATTCTATCTCCGTCTGCTATTGAAATGGACCCAGTCAAGGTTCAGGCCGTATCTGATTGGGTTCAGCCCACTTCATTGAAGGCTCTTCAGAGATTTTTGGGTTTTGCTAATTTTTACCATAAATTTATAAGTAATTTTCTAGTATTGTGAAACCACTGACTGATTTGACCAAAAAGGGCTCTCATGTGGTAAATTGGTCTCCAGAGGCAGTTTCGGCTTTTCAGGAGCTTAAGCGGAGATTCACTTCTGCTCCGGTTCTGTGGCAACCTGATGTTTCTCTCCCATTTCAGGTGGAAATAGATGCTTCTGAGATTGGGGCAGGAGCAGTTTTGTCCCAAAGGGATCCTGCAACCTCTAAGATTAACCATTGTGCCTTCTTCTCCCAAAAGTTTTCCCCAGCTTAACGTAATTATGATGTAGGGAATTATTGGCTATGAAGTGGGTGCTCGAAGAGTGGAGACATTGGTTGGAGGGAGCCAAACATCAAGTTGTGGTCCTCACTGACCACAAAAACTTGATCTATCTTGAATCAGCCAAGCGATTGAATCCTAGACAGGCCAGGTGGACCTTGTTTTTCACACGTTTTAACTTTGTGGTCTCCTTTCTCCCCGGGTACTAAGAATGTTATGGCGGATGCCCTCTCTAGGAGTTTCCTTGCGGATTCTCTTGATGTGACTGAGCCTACGGCAATTCTGAAGGAGGGTATGGTTCTTTTCACTATCTCACCTGATTTGAGACTGGCCTGGAGCAATTTCAGGGGGACAAACCTGAACGTTGGCCTGCGGGGAAATTGTATCTCCCAGACCAATGGAGGAAGACCAATGGAGGCCATGTACCCATATCTCTATGGATTTTATTTCCGACCTCCCTGTCTCTCAGAGAATGACCTTTATCTGGGTGATCTGTGATAGATTTTCCAAGATGATCCATCTTGTGCCACTTCCGAAGTTGCCATCCTCTACCGAGTTGGTGCCCTTGTTTTTTCAGCAGGTGGTTCGATTGCACCGCATTCCGGAGAACATTGTGTCTGACAGAGGAGTCCACTTTGTTTCAAGATTTTGGAGGACCTTTTGTTCTAAACTGGGAGTTCAGCTGTCTTTCTCTTCTGCGTTTCACCCTCAGACCAATGGACAGACTAAGAGAATAAACCAGACCTTGGAAACTTATTTGAGATGTTTTGTGTCTGCTGATCAAGAATACTGGGTCTCTTTTTTGCCTTTGGCTGAATTTGCTCTAAATAATAGGGCTAGTTCTGCAACATTGATGTCCCCTTTTTTTTGCAATTTCAGGTTTCAGCCTCAATTTTCTTCGGGGCAGGTGGAGGCTTCTGTCTGTCTGGGTGTTGACTCTATGGTGGAAAGAATGCAGCAGATTTGGGATCAAGTAGTGGATAAGTTGTCTCTCTCTCAGGAGAGGGCCCAACGGTTTGCCAACCGGCATAGGACTGATTGTCCTCGGTTTAAAGTGGGTGACATGGTTTGGTTGCCCTCAAGAAATATCCCTATGAAGGTTGCGTATCCAAAATTTAAGCCAAGATTCATTGGTCCTTGTAAGATCTTGGAAATTCTTAAACCCGTTTCCTTCCATTTGGCTCTTCCAGGGACGTTTAAGATTCACAACGTCTTCCACAAATCTCTATTGAAAAGGTTTGTTGAGCCAGTGGTTCCTATGGCTGCGCCCCCTGAGCCTTTTTTGGTTGAGGGCAATCTGGAGTATGAAGTGGAGAAGATATTGGATTCTCGTCTGGCTAGACAGAGACTCCAGTACTTGGTTAAGTGGAAAGGTTATGGTCAGGAGGACAATTCTTGGGTGTTTGCTTCTGACATTCATGCTGAGAGATTGGTTTGCGCCTTTCACCGGGCTCACCCTGATCGGTCTGGTGGCGCAGGTGAGGGTTCGGTGACCACTCCTCAAGGGGGGGTACTGTTGTGAATGCTCGAGATTCTGATTTGGGGCTCCCTCTGGTGGCTGTTGATATTAATGAAGCTGCCTTGACGGACAGAGGCCCTTCAGCTGAGGATCCAGCTGCGGACGATTGGCAATCTGGGAAGATTTAAGGGAGTAACTTTCCCATGATCCTCGCCGGTGATTAGTTGTATCTTCCTGGTCCAGTTTGGAAGCCAGCTTTCTGCTGTCTCCGGCATATTTCAGATAAGTCATTTTCGGCTTGTTTGTGTGGTTTTGTTTCCTTTTGTTTTTTCTGACTTCTAAATGAGGTCAGCCGAGTCCCCCTAATGGGTCCTGCGCTGGTCTCTGTTTGTCAGTTATCTCGGTTCATTTGTTCAGTCCCTGTTATTTCAGTGGCTGCTGGGTAGCTACCTGTTCACACCAGAGTTCTGATATAGCGGGGAGAGATCGTGTGGTCTCAGTATTTTTTTGAATCAGAAATGTTGGAATTTTTCCTAGGGTTGTGCTGGATTGCAGAAAGTGTTCTTTTCTGTCCTGTCCTATCTAGACAGTTTTGGGCCCCAGCGTTTGCTTACTCTATTTTCTGCCTGCGTTTGTATTTCATCTTGTCTCACCGCCAATATATGTGTGAGGGCTACCTATTCCTTTGGGGCGCTACTCCGGGGCAGTTAGCTTTCCCCTTACTATCTTTAGGCTTAGCTAACTCTCCTGCTGTGTCGAGGCATCTAGGTCATCGTAGGTACGTCCCACGGCTGCTTCTAGTTGTGCGGTTAGTTTAGGGGTCTGCAATCCATTAGTTACCATCCTCTCCAGGTGACTGGCTGCCTTGACTATTTTTGTTACTGTCCTCCTCGGTTACCATATCATAACACCATGGGTCACATCAATAGTGGTTGTCCGAAGGAAGGATGGAAGCTTGAGATTCTGTGTTGACTAACGCAAAGTTGAATAGTGTCACCGTACAAGACGCTTACCCTTTGTGGAAGAGTCCCTGATGGCACTTCAACAGGTCAAGTATTTCTTCACCTTATATCTGGCAAGCGGTGCAAGCAGGTGCAGGTTGCTAAAAGAGACAAGCCCCAGACAGCTTTCATTTTACCAATGGGCTTGTACAAGTACAATAGAATGCCTTTCGGACACAATACTGCACCTGGGACATTTCAGAAGTTAATGGAACACTTTTTGGGAGAGCTGAATTTTGATTCAATCTTAATCTATCTGGACAACGTCAACGTCACCCACCTTCAATCAGCATCTACGAAGACTTTGACAAGTGCTGACTTGTCTACAGGCCCACCGTCTGAAGATGAAGCCCTGAAAATGTCATTTGTTTCAGACAGAAATCAATTATCTAGGGCACGTGGTATCTTTGGGTGGAGTCAGCCCAAATGGAAGCAAGAGTGGACGCTGTAAGGAACTGGCCTCGTCCATGGATTCTTTGAGAGTTGCGAGCCTTCTGTGGACTTACAGGATATTAGCGACGTTTCATCTGGACCACAAAAGAGGACCGCAAAAGGCCCAAAGAATCAGCCTATTGCCAGGGTACACTCACAATAATGAGCACTGGGTCAGCTGAACGAAGACTTGACCAATGCCCCGATATTGGCATATGCTCAATGTGATTGTCCATTCATTCTATATGCAGACGGAAGTCTTCACGGATTGGGAGTGTTGCTGCCTCAGGAGCGGGGGGAGCCAGCAGCGAGTAGTAGCATACGGCACTCGGTCGTTGAGAAACTTCAAACAAAACCCAGATAACTGCAGTTCTTTAAGCTGCTATTGTTGGCGCTCATCTGGGCCATGACCGAGATGTTTGCTGAATACCTCACTGGAGCACAGGTGTTGGTAAGGACTGACAATAATAAGCTGTGAGCCCTGGAACAGAGGTGGGTTGCATGAATCTCAAAGTTTAAATACTCTATCATGTACTGTTCTGGCATCGAGAATACTAATGCTGACGCTTTCTCTTGAGTCACCCTTCCAGTTTCATCTGAAGAGGTGGATGAAGAAGAGACAGAAATACAGGACTTGGGTCGAGTGAAACTGGTGGCCTTCATAGCCAAAACTAATGGAGTAATAACAGGCCAGATGTTGTTACTCAGCAGGACAACAACGGAAT
Organism: Oophaga sylvatica; assembly: GCA_033576555.1. Classification (NCBI taxonomy): domain Eukaryota; kingdom Metazoa; phylum Chordata; class Amphibia; order Anura; family Dendrobatidae; genus Oophaga; species Oophaga sylvatica. Next base: position 100,672,375 of record JARQOD010000005.1, read on the forward strand.
GGGCCCAATCAAGATGAGGACCCTGCAATGATAATCAAGGGCTGAGTGCTAGAAAGGTGATGGCCTTAGTGATAGCTTGGGCTGAATTGTCCTCAGATGGCTGTATGATTCTGCATCAGTTGGAAAAACTCCACGCTAAAGATGGCGTAATGTACCAGACAGTGTATTTGCCGTCAGAGAGAGAAAAGAAGTGGCAAGTCGCGATTAATTGCAGCATAGCATGAAGTGTGGCTAAGAAGAGCCATGAGAAAAGTGCTCATTTCAATCCAGAGAAAACTTGCAAATGGATTCAACAATTTGTGTGCTGTCCTCTGCTGAAGCAGATCGTCAGAGAAGTCTGCCAGAAATGCAGTGCTTGCGAACTGTCAAAGACTTCTGGAGCAAAGGGAGCCAAATCAAGTCATCTGGTCAACTGCAACTCTGGAGATTTTGATGATTAATTATCCATTGATTAGGCCTGCCGCAGGAGTGCTACAGTAGTGTTTAGTAATGACGGATCACTTTTCAAAGTTGATGGTGGCAGTACCGACCCGTACCAAACTGCAGAGACAGTGGCTAGGGTCATGTTTAGACACTTCATTCAGGTATACGGATGTCCGATAGCGATTCACTCTGACCAAGGAGCATGCTTTCAAGGAAAAGTCATGGAAATTCTTTGAGATCTATGGGATTCGAAGGTTCCGAACAACACAGTTTCACCCAGAGAGAAATGGTACCTGTGAGCTATTTAATTGAACACTGCTGCAGTTGCTTCGAACCCTGGAAGGAGACAAGAAATTGCGGTAGCCAGATTATTTGCCTGAACTGCTCTGGGCCTACAATAACCGAGTATATAGCACTTATAGTTACACTCCCTACATTTTATTGTACGGATATCTGGGAAGAGAAGTGTCCGAACCTAACTTGAGTGTTCAAAAAAAAAAAAAAAACTACACTCCAGACTTTTGGGTGCAGGAGCATCGAATCAGACTGAAAACTATTCACCAGTTGGTAGGAGACAAGCATCAAAATCAGTTACACTGAGACCATGGTTTAGTCCAAACTGAATTGTTCACACCTGGGGGCAGAGTGCTGGTCGATGTAAAGACTACCATAGGAAAATTGGATGTTCACTGGGAGTCAGAACCTTACAAGGTGTTAAAGCAGGTCATTCAGAATGGACCAGTGTACGATGTGAAGCAAGAAGAAAGATCCTATTCAGTACGCCGACTACAGCAGAACACACTTTGCTCCTGTCATTCTATCTTCACCTTGAGACAACCTTGGCTTGATTCCAGCAGGAACAATAGACCCCAAGTGGAAGATAATGATGACGATGAATGATGGACTCTACATGTCACACTAAGCTTAACAGACAGTACAGCTCTGGCACCCAAACTAAAGCTGTTACCACTGTGGGAGAGAGAATCTGAGGGCCCTATAGAGTCTTTGGACCCTGTTGGCTTGCATAGATCAAAGTGTCCCATAGTGGGTGTCCATCCACAAAAGTACCTCCAAAAGGTCTTTGAGTAGGGCCAGATATCGGGAGGTGCTGTTTTTGCCAAGACATCAAAGTCTTAGTGTGGTGGAATGTAAGGGTTAATCACAGTTTACTGTATTGTTGGAGTTTTGTGATGTGATATTTGTTCTGGCAAGTAGATGGCAGCAGCGAGAAACCAGAGTTGAAGTGCAGGGTTTTTGGCGGTTGGTGGGCAGTTGGGAGGAGTTGAAGGAGAATCCAAGTAGAAGTGAATCTGTGCATCCTTGGAGAAATTCTGGATAAGGGAGTGCAACTGTGGATCTGTTGTTGGTGACTCTGGGGTGCGTTGTTCGGCTTGACATGAGCCGACTCAGTGAGGACAACCTAGTACACAGGATCTTGGGCTAGGCCATGTGAGACCTTATCTCTAAGGACTTAGGGAAATTCTGCATTGGAAAGATTGCCATTCATTAAGAGCTTTAAGATGGCTTTTCTATCTCTAAGTACTTTGGGATTTCAGTTTCAGGACATACCGGTACCATCTTACATCTGAATATACATACGCATATAAATATAAATAACCTTATAGACGTACAGTTAGTTAGGGAAAAAGCCTCTTCTGTAAGAGACACTTTGAAAACTGCTCCGAGCAGGCGATTAGTAAAGTACTGGCACAATACTGTCGTTTTATTGAATTATGCATAGAAAGGGTTAATCACGTTGTATTTTGCTTGCATATAACTGTTAATTCTGTTTAAGTGTACCTGGTTATATTTGCAGTCCGCGTTATTGAAAGTCTCTGTTGTCATTGCATTTTTTACTTATACTGTTTATCTTCCATCCTTTTTTTTGTTTTATAAACTGGTTAGTAAATATTCATGGAAAAAAAAAGAAGGAAGCCAGCGCAGCACGTAATTAGCATGTAATAATGCTTTACAGTTTTTTGCAGTTATGCTTTTAATTATTCAGGAGGCCGCTATGGCACAGTGATATGATGGGCTTAGAGTGGGTACTGCCCCATATGAGAATGCCTTGTCGTGGCGGGGTAGCTCAAAGAATTGATCAATTATTTGCTAAATGTCTCAATTTTAAAAAACAGTTAGAATTATGTGCAGATGCACTTAAATTATTCCATGCTAATTACGTGCTGCGCTGGCTTCCTTCTTTTTTTTTTTTTTTTCCTTGTATTGGTAAGTGGCTAACCACCACTGGTTGCCGTGCGCGCTGTGTTATGCATGCTATTTTATCTGTTTTTTTTCTTTCTTATAATTGACTTAGGCTGCTATACACATATACAGCAGCCCTGCCCTGCCCCAGGCTATATATAATTGTGCACCTGTGCCTGTGCCTGTCTCACTCTTTATCTGTGGTTGCTGGTTTGGCGGATGTGGAGGTCAGATCTGACATGTCCATTCTTGGACCTGGTCGACCTTTTACCTGCATCTGTCTGACTGGCACCCGGGGGTGATTCAGTTATGCTTAAGGTACCGCTTGCAGTGTATGCAGTCCTGCTTTACAGTTTTTTGCAGTTATGCTTTTAATTATTCAGGAGGCCGCTATGGCACAGTGATATGATGGGCTTAGAGTGGGTACTGCCCCATATGAGAATGCCTTGTCGTGGCGGGGTAGCTCAAAGAATTGATCAATTATTTGCTAAATGTCTCAATTTTAAAAAACAGTTAGAATTATGTGCAGATGCACTTAAATTATTCCATGCTAATTACGTGCTGCGCTGGCTTCCTTCTTTTTTTTCCTTGTATTGGTAAGTGGCTAACCACCACTGGTTGCCGTGCGCGCTGTGTTATGCATGCTATTTTATCTGTTTTTTTTCTTTCTTATAATTGACTTAGGCTGCTATACACATATACAGCAGCCCTGCCCTGCCCCAGGCTATATATAATTGTGCACCTGTGCCTGTGCCTGTCTCACTCTTTATCTGTGGTTGCTGGTTTGGCGGATGTGGAGGTCAGATCTGACATGTCCATTCTTGGACCTGGTCGACCTTTTACCTGCATCTGTCTGACTGGCACCCGGGGGTGATTCAGTTATGCTTAAGGTACCGCTTGCAGTGTATGCAGTCCTGCTTTACAGTTTTTTGCAGTTATGCTTTTAATTATTCAGGAGGCCGCTATGGCACAGTGATATGATGGGCTTAGAGTGGGTACTGCCCCATATGAGAATGCCTTGTCGTGGCGGGGTAGCTCAAAGAATTGATCAATTATTTGCTAAATGTCTCAATTTTAAAAAACAGTTAGAATTATGTGCAGATGCACTTAAATTATTCCATGCTAATTACGTGCTGCGCTGGCTTCCTTCTTTTTTTTCCTTGTATTGGTAAGTGGCTAACCACCACTGGTTGCCGTGCGCGCTGTGTTATGCATGCTATTTTATCTGTTTTTTTTCTTTCTTATAATTGACTTAGGCTGCTATACACATATACAGCAGCCCTGCCCTGCCCCAGGCTATATATAATTGTGCACCTGTGCCTGTGCCTGTCTCACTCTTTATCTGTGGTTGCTGGTTTGGCGGATGTGGAGGTCAGATCTGACATGTCCATTCTTGGACCTGGTCAACCTTTTACCTGCATCTGTCTGACTGGCACCCGGGGGTGATTCAGTTATGCTTAAGGTACCGCTTGCAGTGTATGCAGTCCTGCTTTACAGTTTTTTGCAGTTATGCTTTTAATTATTCAGGAGGCCGCTATGGCACAGTGATATGATGGGCTTAGAGTGGGTACTGCCCCATATGAGAATGCCTTGTCGTGGCGGGGTAGCTCAAAGAATTGATCAATTATTTGCTAAATGTCTCAATTTTAAAAAAACAGTTAGAATTATGTGCAGATGCACTTAAATTATTCCATGCTAATTACGTGCTGCGCTGGCTTCCTTCTTTTTTTTCCCAGTAAATATTCATATTATCTAATCTTTGTGTGTGTCTGCTGATTGTTGCTGTACCCCCATATCCTGTGGCCTTCCCTCATTCGCGTTTCACCAGGCTGCCATCCATTTCTATTGTGAGGTTAACTTGATATTACTGTGGCTGTGTTTGCGTTAAAGAGATTGAAAAACAGTAGAATGGATAGGTCATAGGGGATCTCACAAGTTTTGCTTAAATGCTTTGATGGCAATGAAACCACCTGCAATTCAACGAAATTTTTTTGGCAGCAAATGGAATTTTTGGAAAAAGTTTGGTGAACTACCTATTTGATGTTAAAATGCTTTATATATCTTTTTTAGGCAATCTGAATATCTGCAAATCTATCCGCTGAGAATTAAATTAAAAAAAAAAAATTTTTTTTGCAGAACTTGGTAAATTCAAATTTCCAAAGATTTGACTACATCAAATTAGAAGATTGGCTAGTCCCGTCAAGACTGGGCAATATATATTTAATGTATATGGCCAGCTTTAGTGAGTGATCAACCTGATTAGAGGATATTATTTTTTTTTTATTCACTAAATAACTTTCATTCCATAATGAACAGTATTTATAGCAATCATGGCTCATTATTTTCCTTGCAAGCAATCATGCAAGTCATTCAAATTATTATCTTGCATAAACATTGTGACAAAAAAACAATTGACATAATTATCAGGCACCATTGGCAAACAAAAATCAATAGAAAACAGGAACGGCTACTGCTGAATTTCACCTGTAGTTCGTGATTAATAAATGAACTGCAACAGCGCGCCAAAGCCTGGACATTCAGAAAGGATAGATGGTCAAATCCCTGGACACAGACTTAAAAGGAGTACTTTAAAGCTAAAAAGATAACTGGAATAAGGTATCAAGTACCTTATACGAAATGCTTATCCTAAGTCAAGATTATATCAGACAGTACAGTAACTGTATAGCAGTGATTCTCAAATTATTTGGTGGGCATTACTAGTGAGTAGTGATGAGCGAGTATGCTTGTTACTCGAGTATTCCGAGCATGCTTGGGTGATCTCTGAGTATTTTGGTCGTGCTCGGAGATTTACTTTTTGTCACCGCAGCTGCATGATTTGCGGCTGCAAGACAGCCTGACTACATGTGGGGATTTCCAAACAAACAGGCAATCTTCACATGTATTCAGGCTGTCTAGCAGCCGCAAATTATGCAGCTGTGGCGACACAAACTAAATCTCCGAGAAATACTCGGAAACACCTAGCATGCCCAGGAAAACCGAGCATACTCGCTCATTACTACTAGTGAGCTGTTGGCATTACGCAGCTACTACTGCAATAGTATCTGATTCTGTAACATACTTGTCTGCTTTTCTGCTTTTTTTTTTCATTTTATACTGGGTTCAGAAGACAAAAGGTTTAGGAGCAGTATTTGTACATTTTTTATGGACTCTAACCACTGGTGAGGAACACCCACCGTCACATTCCAACTGGTAGGACCCCACTAATAAAAGCTCGATAAGCCCTATTGTTTAAGATTTGATATCATAGCTAAGATTTAAAGCTAGAAACAAAGCCATGCATTGATCCTGACTGTGCCTACACATATCTCTGAAGTGTCTGTGTACGGCCATACATCATCCATCATGCATGATTAATTCACCTATGTGATGTTAAATTGTAGAAATAATATTGTTACAGACTAAATTACATCTATCTCTAATAAATATTGCAATTAAACACTAAGTATGTCGCAACCCATCAATTGAGTCATATTTTTAATTTGTAAGTTTGTGCAATTAAAACCTTGAAATTAAATTGTTGTAGTTACAAACATTATTTATTATTATAGCGTCATTTATTCCATGGCGATTTATATGTTATTATCTCCAACAATGTAAAAAAGCAGGATAAATCTTGCCCTTTGGAATTGTAGGTATTTAATATGCACAGCTGGTTTCTCAGTTCTGTATCTCAGACAACTATATGAAAACACTGGTCTGCCAGATAGCAAAACCCATACATCATGGCTTAGATTTCAGTGAGAAGATAATCAAGCAGAAAATACCACTTTTTGTTTGTAGAAAGAGGACTTTTCAATGAGATCCTTTGAGGTCCAACTGTCCTCATGACAAAAGATTTAGTTCCACTGCCCCAATGGATCCTTAGAAGGACCTTTGCTTGCTTTTTAAGACAGACTGTTCTGTATTCCAAGAAAATGTCTCTATAAATTTATGATGGCGTAGGGCTACATAAAGTGATCCAAGAAAATGTCTTCTCCTTAAAGGCATTAATGAATGAAGATAAGTGAGTTTGACTGAATGAGTAGTAAATCTTGTCTGTCAGGATGGAAATATTTTAATTAACGCTCCAAAAACACAAAAATTGCTGCAAATCGGGGTGACCTTTTCCAGTTTTCTTTGTGCTAGAATTATATTATGTGAGGCATTTAACAAAGAAAGATTTAGAGTGATCCATTTCTATGTGGAAGGAACCACAAGCTTAATATGTATATGAGTCAGTGTATAGTTTAATGCTGATTTGGCCGAGCTGTACGTCAGCCTCATGTTTCTTTTTCGTTTTTTTAGGTAGTGCTGGGTAACTTTCTTGTGATTTAAGCTATTATGGTTTCATTTTTTTCAGCTTGAAAATATTTATTCCATTTCAAGTAATCTCTTTAAAATTAATGAAATCAGTATAATAAAAATATTGGGTCTCTGTCAAGAGCTAGTCTAGGTATTCTGATTCACACCACATATTGAAAAGGAAAAAGCAGAGTGATATGATTCTTACCTTTGTGTTAAAGAAGACCAGCCTCTAACCATAATTTTTTAATTTTCATGGAGGTGTGCCAAATCTGGCATCGTTTTTCTTTAGTTCCAGCACATTTGCATTAATAAGATTTGGCCCCCTCTTTACTGAATATAAATCTTGTCTCTTTAGCAAACTGGTTGTTGACCAAGGTCACTTATCTAAAAAGAGTAGATACATAGATATACATAGATAAGAGTAGATACATACAGGCAAGAGGGGGAACTGTTGTGAATGTGCTAAAAATGGTTTCTGAGCAGAGGCTCCCTCTGGTGGTTACTGACAGTACTGAACCTTTCAGCGAGTAGTGGCAATCTGGGATCACAGACTGGTCTGATATAAGGGAGGTTCCCTCCCATGATGGTTGCCGGTGATCAATTGTTCTTGTCTCAATTGTGGTTCCTGGTTCATTTGGAAGCTTGCTGAGTCTTGCCAGCATCTTCTGCTTTCAGATAAGATATTTTCTGCTTTTATTTTTGTGCTTGCTTTTTGCATTGTTCCCTGCACTTCTGTGGAGGTCAGCCAGGTCCCCTCCGGGGGGCTTGTGCTCCTCTCAGTTTATCTGGAGCCACTGTTGTTTGTTCATTTGCTTTTTCCTGTTTTTTCAGTGGCTGCGGCTTAGTTTTGTTACACCAGAGAACTGATTTAGGTGGTAGAGGTCATGTGATCTCAGGTGTTTTTGCAATCAGTAGAGTTGGTATTTTTTAGGGGGTTTTTTTGGATTGCAGTGAGTATCCTTTCCTGTAATTTTCTGTCTAGATTGGGCCCCAGCGTTTGCTCATTCTATTTTCTGTCTGTGTCCGTGTTTCTTCTTGTCTAACCAGCATTGCATGTTTGGGGGCTTCCTATTTTCTTTGGGGATCTGCTCCGGGGCAGATAGCTTTCATCTTTCTGCCTTTAGGTGTAGTTATCTCTCAGGCTGTGACGAGGTGTCTAGGATCAACGTAGGAACGCTCCACGGCTACCTCTAGTTGTGTGGTTAGTTCAGGTTACTGCAATCCAATAGGTTCCAGCCTCTCTGGTGTATTGCCGTTTTTGCTTACTCTCCTCAGCTACCAAAACATAACAGGGAACATGTCTTGGAATGGAGATGTGCAGGGACAAAAGAAAATCAACAAAAGATTTGAGAGAACAGTGGCATTGACATATTTGTGTCAAGTAACAGTTTCTCTTTATCTGACAGTAATAGATCTCTCATGCTGCTACCATTTTCCTTTAATGCTTTAAACTCCTTGGTGTTAGTAGAACAGAATAGTTTTTGGAGGTACCACATACATGGGGCCCAGAACCACATGTGGCTCCTGAACCGCTCATTAAGGAACACTACTATATAGAAACTTACCCTACTAGCGGCCAATGAAGACTAAAACATCTGTCCTTCATTTTTATTCTTTAAAGTAAAGGGGCCTTTACACATAGCGATATCGCCAGCAATATCGCTAAAGCATCACCGATTTGTTGACGCAGCAGCGATATTGCTAGCGATATCGCTATGTGTGATACTTACCTCCGACCGGCTCCCCGCTGTCTGTCGCTGATCACACGAGAATGTGCAGCTCCATTTCTCATCGGGCACTTCCTGCTGGGTTTCCTGCTGGCGCAGACGAGCGACGCGTGGAAGCGGGCGGGAGGACGTCAGGATCGCCGCGTCTGAAAGGTAAGTAACGACCGCTGCTGCATCGCTAAGTTGCTGTGAGATCTGCCTGTGTGGCAGCTCACTAGCGACCATTTAGCGATGCACCAGCGATCCTGACCGGGTCGTATTGTGGTCGGGATCGCTGGTGCATTGCTAAATGTAAAAGGCCCTTAAGTTTGTATTACAAAGAGAAGTTTTAGCAAATTTACATCTTTCAATTATTTACATTAAGCAAAGGACTGTGGCCATTTAGAACCACTATTTTCTGATAGAATATTTGCCTAGTGCATAATGCTGCCAGCAAATGGCATTACTAGGTAAAAGTCTCGAGCTTATTACTTATATATAGTGTCATTCCCTTCTGGCTTTTTCTTTGTAGAAATAGCAAGAGTTTGCCTTGCAGAGAACAATTTGCTGATGAAATATTGCCCTCTTGAAATTGTGGCTCCATGGGCATAATAACTTGTAAAGAAAATAAATATAATAAAGGGAGGGAATATCTTACAAGTCTTCTTTAAAAAAAGATCTGCCTAACAATGGTACATTTTTCATAAGCCGTCCTGGACAGTACATACCATATTTTCAATGATTTCTTATTATAGTAAATGTTTTACATTTGTTTAGATGCCACATTAGTAAAACATTACCTGCTTATCTGGCTGGATTTTTTTATGGAGAAATAAAGTACAGCACATGCTATAATATAGGTTCCATCCTTGCCTTTCCTGACCACAGAAATTAGGAGCAGTCAAGCAACATAAGTTGAATGCAGGATATGCGAGTCCTATAGTCAGTGAAGTCCGACTAGAATACTAATCCATACAGACATCTATAAAACAGACACTGGTTTTTGTGGTGATTCATTAACTCATTGTCAATTTGTGGACCAAACTCATACATTTCTACAACTGGATCCATGATGTGAATAGACAGCACGAGTCGCATCTGTGTACTGTGCGGTAAAAAGTTGTGAACTTGACCTAAATCTATTTAAACTCTTTATACAGTTGAAACTAGTGAAACAACCATTATTAGCAACCATTAAAACTAAACACTGAGGCGCTGATTCATCAAAGCAATTATGCCAGAATTCTGATAGAAGTTGCTCTGGAAAGTCTCAACATTTTTGTGCAACATCGAGCTGAAAAATGGTCTACAGAAGGATAAAGATTCAAAAAACATCCAGGAAAAAGAAATAGCCTTACCAGCACCAGGTTGTATTACTGATGCATTGGCAGGATGCTAAAGACCCACTTCTATAGTGCTGTTACTTATCTAACACTATGGGTGTCATCAAAAGTCTATAAGTCAGACACTGTGCATCACACATACCTGTTTAACTGGCGCCTCATCTGTGTTCATCTTTAACACTAGGCCACAACCCCTTCCATGAATTGATAGGTTTGTGAGTGGTTGCTTCATCAGTATTTTGCACCAGTGCTGCTCCTGCTTTTATCAACGGTGTCTACTGCAATTTGTTAATGCATTTGTAATCTGATACGGTGTTGATATGACTATTTTTTTTTGTGTGATTCTTTTTTGTTGAGCAAAAATGTTGTGACTTTTGGTCTTTTCATGGCAATTTTGCCCAGCACCACCAAAATGAGCGAAGATGGGAGAGGCGGTGCTAAACGTGGGCATGACGACACAGCTAATCTAATTAAAGGTAAACTGTGGCTGGAATATGGTTTGTGGTGAAGTGAACGGAAGCACTTGTCACTAATCAGACACTCCTGATTAATTAAGATACATGTGCATTTGAATGAATCAGGAGGGACTGACTCCAACTTGCAACCTCATCAAGCCTAGCAGAACATCACCAGTCTTGATGAATGTTAAAAAGACTACCGAAGTCCCTAAAAATATTAGATCCATGTTCACCACTTCACTGAGATATATGTGGCAGGCAGCTTGGCCTTAGGGCTCATACCCATTTGCAAGAAATACGGAGGAGTTCAATCTGATAAAAAATCGGATTGCACTCGGACCAATGTTATTCAATAGGTGACATCTCATTTGCGATTTTTATCTCAGCCAAAATTGGACTGAGAAAAAAATCGCAGCATTCTGCGCATTGCTGCGATTTTCAGATGAGATTTGCCAATACAAGTCAATGGGTGCGAGAAAAAAAATTGCACAGCACTCGCACCAAGCGAGTGCTGTCCGATTTTTACGCACCGGTGTCTTTTGAAAAGCTGGCAATTCATCCCCGGCTACTGTAAAATCACACTGACAGTTCACAAACAATACACATATACACATAGAATGCATTATATATATACAGTACAGACCAAAAGTTTGGACACACCTTCTCATTCAAAGATTTTTCTGTATTTTCATGACTATGAAAATTGTACCTTCACACTGAAGGCATCAAAACTATGAATTAACACATGTGGAATTATATACTTAACAAAAAAATGTGAAACAACTGAAAATATGCCTTATATTCTAGGTTCTTCAAAGTAGCCATCTTTTGCTTTAATGACTGCTTTGCACACTCTTGCCATTCTCTTGATGAGCTTCAAGGGGTAGTCACCGGAAATGGTCTTCCAACAATCTTGAAGGAGTTCCCAGAGATGCTTAGCACTTGTTGGCCCTTTTGCCTTCACTCTGCTGTCCAGCTCACCCCAAATCATCTCGATTGGGTTCAGGTCTGGTGACTGTGGAGGCCAGGTCTTCTGGCATAGCACCCCATCACTCTCCTTCTTGGTCAAATAGCCCATACACAGCCTGGAGGTGTGTTTGGGTTCATTGTCCTGTTGAAAAATAAATGATGGTCCAACTAAACGCAAACCGGATGGAATAGAATGCCGCTCCAAGATGCTGTGGTAGCCATGCTGGTTCAGTATGCCTTCAATTTTGAATAAATCCCCAACAATTTCACCAGCAAAGCACCCCCACAACATCACACCTCCTCCTCCATGCTTCACAGTGGGACCCAGGCATGTAGAGTCCATCTGTTCACCTTTTCTGCGTCGCACAAAGACACGGTGGTTGGAACCAAAGATCTCAAATTTGGACTCATCAGACCAACGCACAGATTTCCACTGGTCTAATGTCCATTCCTTGTGTTCTTTAGCCCAAACAAGTCTCTTCTGCTTGTTGCCTGTCCTTAGCAGTGGTTTCCTAGCAGCTATTTTACCATGAAGGCCTGCTGCACAAAGTCTCCTCTTAACAGTTGTTGTAGAGATGTGTCTGCTACTAGAACTCTGTGTGGTATTGACCTGGTCTCTAATCTGAGCTGCTGTAAAACTGCGATTTCTAAGGCTAGTGACTTGGATAAACTTATCCTCAGGAGCAGAGGTGACTCTTGGTCTTCCTTTCCTGGGGCGGTCCTGATGTGAGCCAGTTTCTTTGTAGAGCTTGATGGTTTTTGCAACTGCACTTGGGAACACTTTCAAAGTTTTCCCAATTTTTCGGACTGACTGACCTTCATTTCTTAAGTAATGATGGCCACTCGTTTTTCTTTACTTAGCTGCTTTTTTCTTTCCATAATACAAATTCTAACAGTCTATTCAGTAGGACTATCAGCTGTGTATCCACCAGACTTCCGCACAACACAACTGATGGTCTCAACCCCATTTATAAGGCCAGAAATCCCACTTATTAAACCTGACAGGGCACACCTGTGAAGTGAAAACTATTCCCGGTGACTACCTCTTAAAGCTCATCAAGAGAATGCCAAGAGTGTACAAAGCAGTCATCAAAGCAAAAGGTGGCTAGTACTACTTTGAAGAACCTAGAATATAAGACATAATTTCAGTTGTTACACACTTTTTTGTTAAGTAAATAATTCCACATGTGTTAATTCATAGTTTTGATGCCTTCAGTGTGAATGTACAATTTTCATAGTCATGAAAATACAGAAAAATCTTTAAATGAGAAGGTGTGTCCAAATTTTTGGTCTGTACTGTATATACACTACTCAAACAAATTAAGGGAACACTCAAATAACACATCCAATATCTGAATGAATGAAATATTCTCATTGAATACTTTGTTCTTTACAAAGTTGAATGTGCTGACAACAAAACCACACAAAAGTCATCAAAGGAAATCAAAATTATTAACCAATGGAGGCCTGGATTTGGAGTCACACACAAAATTAAAATGGAATATAATGTCCTTAAAACAAGTCAAAATGATGCTCAGTAATGTGTGGCCTCCTGTATGACCTCCCTGTGCCTGTATGACCTCCCTACAATGCTTGGGCATGCTCCTGGTGAGGCAGCGAATGGTCTCCTGAGTGATCTCCTCCCAGACCTGGACTAAAGCATCCGCCAACTCCTGGACAGTCTGTGGTGCAACGTGACGCTGGTGGATGGAGCGAGACATGATGTCCCAGATGTGCTCAATCGGATTCATGTCTGGGGAATTGGTGGGTCAGTAAATAGCTTCAATGCCTTCATCATACAGGAACTGCTGACACACTTCAGCCATATGAGGTCTGGCATTGTCCTCCATTAGGAGGAACCCATGGCCAACCTCACCAGCATATGGTCTCACAAAATGTCTGAGGATTTCATCTCGGTACCTAATGGCAGTCAGGCTACCTCTGGTGAGCACATGGAGGGCTGTGTGGCCCTCCAAAGAAATTCCACCCACACCATTACTGACCCACTGCCAAACCGGTCATGCTGAAGGATGTTGCAGGCAGCAGATCGCTCTACACGGAGTCTCCAAACTCTGTCACATCTGTCACATGTGCTCAGTATGAACCTGTTCTGTGGCAAATGCCAAGCGTTCTGCATGGTGTTGGGCTGTGAGCACAACCCCCATCTGTGGACGTCGGGCACTCAGACCATCCTCATGGAGTCAGTTTCTTTCCGTTTGTGCAGACACATGCACATTTGTGGCCTGCTAGAAGTCATTTTTCAGGGCTCTGGCAGTGCTACGCCTGTTCCTCCTTGCACAAAGGCGGAGGTAGCGGTCCTGCTGCTGTATTGTTGCCTTCCGACGGCCCCCTCCACATCTCGTGGTGTACTGGCCTGTCTCCTGGTAGCGCCAACCTCTGGACACTACGCTGACAGACACAGCAAACCTTCTTATTACAGCTCGCATTGATGTTCCATCTTGGATGAGTTGCACTATCTGAGCAACATATGTGGGTTGTAGAGTCCGTCCGTTGTAGAGTCCGTCTCATGCTACCATGAGTGTGAAAGCACAACCAACATTAAAAAGTGACCAAAATATCAGCCAGAAAGCATTGGTACTGAGATGTGGTCTGTGGTCCCACCTGCAGAACCACTCCTTTATTGAGTGTGTCCTGATAATTGCCAATAATTTCCATCTGTTGTCAATTCCATTGCCACAATAGCATGTGAAATTGATTGTCAATCAGTGTTGCTTCCTAAGTGGACAGTTTGATTTCACAGAAGTTTGATTTACTTGAAGTTATATTCTGTTGTTTAAGTGTTAAGAGTTCCCTTTATTTTTTTGAGCAGTATGTATATATATATATATATATATATATACACCTAATCTATGTGTATATATCTATTTTATCTATTCTATTCTAACCTACTCTATTCTATACTGTACGCGGCATCTGCAGTCTTTTAATCTATCTAACTATCTACATATCTGTCTATCTATCTATCTATCTATCTATCTATCTATCTATCTATCTATCTATATGTTTTGATGATTATTTGGTTTTCAAATGATGTGAACAGTTGTGTTTTACAATGCGATTTTAACATGAGCTTTTACACACTTACAACTGCTGTATGTAAAACCTCATGTTAAAATCGCATTGCATACGGATTGCATACGCATGTCATCCGGATGTTCCGTTGCAAAATGCATGGAAATCGCATTACACTCGCATGACACTCGCATGACACTCACATAGTGTCACGGGTGTGTCGCGGCGGAGATCGTCGCGATTGCACACCCTGACTTCGCACAGCTGAGTTTCTGGTGCTGAGTGTTTTTCGGCACTGAGGGAGTTAATTCTTTCTCTCTCGTTGCTGGACTGACCAGCCTCGCCCAGCTGCGTTTGATGTTTTGTTAATTAGCTTCCTTCATATACCTGCTGGTCTGCTGGGGAAGTTGCCGGTGAAAGCATTCATTCAGACCAGCAGAGCGGATCGTTTCTGAGAAGACTTAAGCTAAGAGTGCCTGTTGTGGTTTTTCCTCTCCTCGCTTATTGTTTATCTCCTTTACCTTTTGTGTTCCTCTGTAGTGGAAGTTTTGTATGCAAGACAGTGTTTTCTTTACCCCTTGTCTGTTTCGTTTGTCTAAGACTGTGTGTAAGCTGTGACCTGCCCATTCCCTGTGGTGGTAATCAGGGTCCTTCTCAGGACTAGATTACAGTGGTCAGGGATCTACAGGAGACAGGGTTATGCTGGTGGCCTGGACCTCTGTACCATTAACAGTGCCTCCAGGTAGAGGGACTAGTCAGGACCCCAGTTCAGGGTCAGCTTAGACCCCGGTCCACCTCTATCCAGAGACAGCGTGACACGTACACAGTATAGACCCACAATTCATAGGATATTATGTCAGGTAAGACATTGCTGGCAGATACTATGTATACATGTTGATATTTTCTATTATATGTAATATAGAATGTTGTCACATTAGATATAGGTTACTATCATAGAATATATCTGTTATACGTCGTGACATTTTCACCGGCCACTCTAAAAGATTCTCCTCAGCTACCATGGATCCAGTAGCCCAGTTAGCTCAGCAGTTACAGAGGTTGTCCATGGAGCTGACGGACGTTAAGTCCAAGGTTTTGTACCCCCGGGAGCAAACCAGATCTGAACCTAAAGTAGCTCTCCCGGACAGATTCACTGGTGGGCGGGACACATTTTTTACCTTCCGGGAGGCATGTAAATTATATTTTCGGCTACGGCCTCAGTCTTCGGGGAGTGAAGATCAGAGGGTGGGAATTGTCATCTCGCTCTTACAAGGGGACCCTCAATCCTGGGCGTTCTCTCTCCCTCCGGACTCCCCGGCTCTCCAGTCAGTAGATCGATTTTTTACAGCCCTGGGTCTGGTATATGATGATCCGGATCGGGTCTCCCTTGCTGAAATGAAGTTACGCAAGATACAGCAGGGAGATCGTCCGGCGGAGGAATTTTCTTCTGAGTTCCGTAGATGGGCCACAGATACTCAGTGGAATGACCCAGCTCTTAGGAGCCAGTTTTGTCAAGGATTATCTGACAAATTAAAAGATGTGTTGGCTCAGTATGATTCTCCCCCGTCACTGGAAGCCGCTATGGCCCTTGCTATTCGCATTGATAGACGGCTTCGGGAGAGGTGCGAGGTAACTCCGCCTCCTGTGATGACTCCACCTCCTTCTAAAGTCCCTAATATTGAGGTTCCCCTGGTTTGTTCTGAGGAGCCTATGCAGTTAGGAGGGACATCGTTTCGAGGGAGGGGATCGGCAGTGCGCCGCAAGACAGGAAAGTGTTACTTCTGCGGGAGAAAGGGACATTTTGTTGGAGGGTGTCCATCCCGTGCTTTGCTGAGCAAGGAGTCGCCGGAAAACTGTTGATCCCAGGTTGTGTGGTGGACGACAATCTGGGAGTATGTATTTCGTCCCCAAGTCCTTCTCAGTTTCTCGTACCAGCGGAGGTGGTGGTAGGTACGAGAACTGAGAGGATTTCTGTTCTTCTGGATAGTGGGGCCGCGGCTAATCTGGTGGACGCTCGGTTTGCCCAGGTGCAAGGTATGCAACTGAGTGTATTGGCCAAACCTATCCCTATATTCTCTATTGACGCCAGGCCTCTCGGTCAAGGTAGCTTTGTGCAAGCCGTGCATAACATAGACCTTCGAGTGGGGGCAATACATAAAGAACTATTGTCTTGTTATGTGTTGGAGGGCCTTCCCACTCCTATTGTGTTGGGACTTCCTTGGTTAACTAAACATAACCCAGTTATTAATTGGCAATCCAGGGAGATAAGCCAGTGGGGTGAATTTTGCAATAGTAACTGCATGAACACGGTCATCGGTGCGGTCGTGCCTAGAACCTTACCTCCTTTTCTGGAGGACTTTGAGGATGTGTTTTCAGAGGAAGGGTGTCAAGAATTACCTCCTCATCGGGCATATGACTGTGCTATAAAATTGTTTCCTGATGCTAAGTTACCAAAATCTAGGTTATATAACCTTTCTGGTCCTGAGAGGCAAGCTATGAAGGATTATATTTCGGAAAGTCTGGCCAAGGGGCATATTAGACCTTCATCTTCTCCAGTGGCCGCGGGGTTCTTCTTTGTGAAGAAAAAAGATGGAGGCCTACGCCCTTGCCTGGATTTCCGTGAGCTTAATCGGATTACGGTCCGAGATCCGTATCCGCTCCCACTTATTCCTGATCTCTTCAATCAGATTGTGGGCGCCAAATGGTT
The DNA here is from genome assembly GCA_033576555.1 of Oophaga sylvatica. Taxonomy (NCBI): domain Eukaryota; kingdom Metazoa; phylum Chordata; class Amphibia; order Anura; family Dendrobatidae; genus Oophaga; species Oophaga sylvatica. The sequence continues at coordinate 100,689,521 of JARQOD010000005.1, forward strand.
CTCTAAGTTGGATCTCAGGGGGGCATATAATCTGATTAGGATAAAGGAGGGGGATGAGTGGAAGACGGCGTTTAACACTCCGGAGGGACATTATGAGAACCTTGTCATGCCTTTCGGTCTGACTACTGCCCCGGCGGTGTTTCAACATTTTGTTAATGACATCTTTCGCCACCTAGTGGGACAGTTTGTTGTCATTTATCTAGATGACATCTTAATTTACTCGCCGGATCTTGTGTCTCATCAGGAGCATGTGAGACAAGTGTTGCAGATCTTGCGAGACAATAAACTGTACGCCAAATGGGAGAAGTGTGTATTCGCCATACAAGAACTTCAGTTTTTAGGATTCCTGGTGTCAGCTTCCGGTTTCCGTATGGACCCTGGGAAAGTGAAGGCTGTGCTTGAATGGGATCGGCCAGAGGATCTTAAAGCAGCGTTTCCTGGGGTTTGCTAACTACTACCGGAAATTTATTCGTAATTTCTCATCCGTTGTCAAACCTCTCACTGACATGACAAAAAAAGGGACGGATTTTTCTAGGTGGTCTGACAAAGCTTGTCAAGCATTTTCCTCCTTGAAAAAATGTTTTGCTTCAGCACCCATACTCATCCAACCTGATGCATCACAACCGTTCATTGTGGAGGTAGACGCATCTGACGTAGGAGTGGGTGAAGTATTATCTCAAGGTCTGTCCCCTGGTAAATGGCATCCGTGCGCTTTCTTCTCTAAAAAATTGTCGTCCGCCGAGAGGAATTATGATGTCGGCAATAGGGAACTCTTGGCCATTAAGTTGGCTTTTGAAGAGTGGCGTCACTTTTTGGAGGGGGCAGTCCACCCGGTCACCGTCATTACTGATCACAAGAACTTGCTGTATTTAGAGTCTGCAAAACGTCTGAATTTCAGACAAGCTAGATGGTCGTTGTTTTTTACCAGGTTTAATTTTGTCGTCACATATCGTCCTGGGTCAAAAAATGTAAAGGCTGATGCCTTATCTCGTAGTTTCCCGGGGGCCGGGAAGACGGATGACCCGGTTCCTATTCTTCAGGAGGGAGTTGTGGTGTCGGCTGTTTGCTCTGAGCTTGAGGAGGAGGTATTGGAGGCTCAGGGGGACGCCCCTGTAGGACCTCCAGGGAGACTGTTTGTTCCAGATCAATTAAGACAAAAGGTTATCGAGGCACATCATAATTCTGCTTTGGCAGGACACCCAGGGAGTAAAGCAACTGTAGATCTCGTTTCTCGCCGGTTTTGGTGACCTAACTTAAATAAAGAGGTGGTAACTTTTGTCGCGTCCTGTGGGGTATGTGCGCGCTCTAAGACCCCACATACCCGTCCGTCTGGGGCCCTTTTACCGTTGAAAATCCCGGAGCGTCCATGGACCCATCTGTCTATGGACTTCATTACGGACCTCCCTCCGTCTTCAGGTAAAACTGTCATACTAGTTGTAGTTGACAGGTTCAGCAAAATGGCACATTTTATTGCTCTTCCTGCTCTTCCTAATGCTAAAACTCTGGCGCAGGTGTTCATTGGGGAGATTGTGAGACTTCACGGGTTGCCTTCCGATGTGGTGTCAGATCGGGGTTCTCAGTTTGTGTCCAAATTCTGGAAGGCATTTTGTTCTCGTCGGGGGATGCAGTTGTCATTTTCTTCGGCTTTTCATCCGCAGACCAATGGTCAGACAGAGCGTCTGAATCAGAGCTTAGAGACATATTTCTGGTGTTTTGTCTCAGAGAACCAAGAGGACTGGTCTTCTTTCTTGCCTCTGGCAGAGTTCTCTCTTAACAATAAGCGGAGCGAGTCCACTGGTAAGTCCCCGTTTTTTGGGGCATATGGTTTTCACCCCCAGTTTTGTACTTTCAATGGGGGGGCTCTTCTGGGGTTCCTGAGGAGGAACGATTTTCGTCGTCACCTGCTTCAGTGTGGAGAGGAGTGCTTAATAATCTGAGCACTATGGGGAACCGATACAAACGTATGGCTGATAGGAGGAGAGTGTCTGGTCCTGACCTAAGTGTGAACGATCTGGTATGGTTGTCTACCAAGAATATAAAACTTAAGGTTCCCTCCTGGAAACTCGGTCCCAGATTCATCAGGATCAGTTCAATAATTAATCCGGTGGATTTCCGTCTTGACCTCCCTCCTACGTTTAAAATCCACAATGTGTTCCACAAATCGTTGCTTAAGAGGTACGTGGCACCAGTTATACCGTCACCTCTACCTCCTCCTCCAGTGGTGGTCAATGGTAATTTGGAGTTTCAGGTATCGAAGATCATTGACTCACGTCGGAATCGCCGGTCCCTTCAGTACCTTGTTCATTGGAGGGGGTATGGTGCTGAGGAGAGGATGTGGGTTTCTGCGTCGGATATTAACGCAGACCGATTGGTTCGGGCCTTCCACACTACTCACCAGATAGACCAGGCCCTGAGGGTCCAGAGGCCCCTCGTAGAAGGGGGGGTACTGTCACGGGTGTGTCGCGGCGGAGATCGTCGCGATTGCACACCCTGACTTCGCACAGCTGAGTTTCTGGTGCTGGGTGTTTTTCGGCACTGAGGGAGTTAATTCTTTCTCTCTCGTTGCTGGACTGACCAGCCTCGCCCAGCTGCGTTTGATGTTTTGTTAATTAGCTTCCTTCATATACCTGCTGGTCTGCTGGGGAAGTTGCCGGTGAAAGCATTCATTCAGACCAGCAGAGCGGATCGTTTCTGAGAAGACTTAAGCTAAGAGTGCCTGTTGTGGTTTTTCCTCTCCTCGCTTATTGTTTATCTCCTTTACCTTTTGTGTTCCTCTGTAGTGGAAGTTTTGTATGCAAGACAGTGTTTTCTTTACCCCTTGTCTGTTTCGTTTGTCTAAGACTGTGTGTAAGCTGTGACCTGCCCATTCCCTGTGGTGGTAATCAGGGTCCTTCTCAGGACTAGATTACAGTGGTCAGGGATATACAGGAGACAGGGTTACGCTGGTGGCCTGGACCTCTGTACCATTAACAGTACCTCCAGGTAGAGGGACTAGTCAGGACCCCAGTTCAGGGTCAGCTTAGACCCCGGTCCACCTCTATCCAGAGACAGCGTGACACGTACACAGTATAGACCCACAATTCATAGGATATTATGTCAGGTAAGACATTGCTGGCAGATACTATGTATACATGTTGATATTTTCTATTATATGTAGTGTTGAGCGATACTGCTCGATATCTAAAAATATCGGATCGGAATTTTATCGCCGATATCACTAAATATCGGCGATATCCGATTCCGATACCGGAAGTCCCTTGTAAACACAAAATATACACACTTAGAATACATATATATATATATATACATGTCATTGTGACATATATATATACATATATTTATAGTTTATTCACTTCTACATAGTAAAATAGCCTCTTATTCAATTGCCGGGTAAAGCCGGCATTTGTGAAAAGACAGAAGCACCCGAGGGTCCAGTCGCCACAGAGATGTTGCATCGCACCCAGCGAACATGATTCAGAAGCTCGCTATAAGCGAGTCCTGTGTGCCTTAATTGAACTGTTTTTTTGCTTGAGAATTGCAAAAATCATCATAGACTGTATTTGCCATTTTTCCGTCATATCTGCGCCACGAGGCACAGGTGAAGAATAAGCGCGTGCTCTCGTGGGCGTACACTCACTCCGTGGCGCGAAAACGATGTCCGCACACTCTAAATGTTACTGCAATGTAAGATCGTGCCCCACAGCTCTGGAGTTCCGCCTCCTCATCCTCCTCAGTGGGCGTAAACGAACGCGAGGGTCCCGCCTCCCTACAAAAGATGTCGCCTCTCCTGATGCTAATGACACATGTGACTTTGCTGAGATGGCGAATGGACGTGAGCAGAAGTGGGAAGGGATGGAGGAGTCAGAGCTCTCCCCCCACGGAAGCGACCCGATCGCCACGGAGCCACCGTTTGGCACCCGGCCTGGAAACCCTCCTACGCTGGAAGAAGCGGAGGATACCCTGAGAGACCTAGCCCGGCACCGGGAGGAGGTCGCCAGGATGGAAGCGAGCTGGCGGGCCCTAAAACTACAATTGGAGCGGCGCCAATCCCTCTTACCACCTGAAGTGTCTGTACCGGAAGGTGAGGCACCCGTTCCAGTAGAGGAGGCCGTGCGGGCATCCCAGCCCTTGCAATCTGAACCGGTTGCCAGTATCTCAGTGGAGGCACCCGTTCCAGTACAGGATGCCGTGCGGGCATCCCAGCCCTTGCAATCTGAACCGGTTGCCAGTATCTCAGTGGAGGCACCCGTTCCAGTACAGGAGGCCGTGCGGGCAACCCAGCCCTTGCAATCTGAACCGGTTGCCAGCATCTCAGTGGAGGCACCCGTTCCAGTACAGGAGGCCGTGCGGGCATCCCAGCCCTTGCAATCTGAACCGGTTGCCAGTATCACAGTGGAGGCACCCGTTCCTGCAGAAAACGCCGCACCAGCACCCCAGATCACGCTGTCTGCCCCCGTCGCTGAGGCAGAAGAAGCGACACCCGTCCTCATGGAGGAGGCCGCGCAGGCACCAGAGCTCTACCTGCCTGTACCGGAGCCCCGACCGTCATCTGTTCCAGAGCCGGCTGCTTCCGCCACAGGTGAGCGCCGCCAGGACTGGCGGGCGCCAGGAGAGCTGCCGCAAACCGGACATCGTAAGCTGGCGTTTGATGGTGGAGACATGGAGATGCTGGTGGAGGAGAATTACAACCGGCGTCAGGAGGAAGAGTGGAGACGTCGGGAGCGGGAAGCAGAGCGACAAAGGGAGCAGCGAGAATCCCAAAAGCTTCGGCAACGTCACCTGGACAAGGACCTGGCAGAGAAGGCACGTATGAGAAAGGATAAAAGTATGCTGAGGGAGCCGCGGTGAAAGGGTGCAGTACGGAACTTTAAGTTAAAAGGTGGTTGGGGCTTCATCCAGGAGCCTGGACTTTATTTAGAAGTTTTTGTAACTCGGCGGGACGTGGAGGCTCACCTCCCAGAAGGAAACCCGGGGAGGGACCTGTTGCCAGGAGACTTGGTGACTTACACCCGACACTGGGGTTACAATGGATGGTACGCCCTAAATGTTACCAGGTGCGACCCCTACTCCCCAGAGTGTCAGGAAACTGACAGACCCTACGAGCCTTCAGCCTCCCCCAACCAGGCCTCTGCACAAGTGCCCACCCCACGCCGTAAATCTCCCCAGCCTCCCTCAGTGGTCTCCTCAGCAGCCCCAGCTATGGACATGATAATGATAGCTGGCCCGTACCCGGCGCCTGTTAGGCCCCCTGGGGTTCGTTCAGTCCGGGACATAGGGTTCCAGACCGGAGGGAGATGAAAGAGGTGGCCACACAGACCCAGATAGCGGGTCACGACATCACTGTACAGGCCACACGACGTCATCAGGTCTGGGTGGACCCTCCTGTCACGGATGTTTGGCAAGCTCCAGAAGGGTACCAGGTGGTACCTGGAAGAGGCCAGCCAAAGAAGTCTAAATAACCCGGACAGGGTCTCTGTATGTAAATAGTTAAATTATTGATGTACCCGGACGGGTGAATGTTCATAAAAAGAAGTTTATTGTTGCCTTAATATACCAGGTTGGGTAATGGTGTTTCACTGTAATGAAAATGTTGAACTTTGAAGCCATGAACTGTACTGGCTCACAAACTTTTCTGTAAATAGTTGGCAGTTCGGTGCTCCATCTTGGTTTTACAAAAAACTTTACTGTGCACTATTTTCAACTACCTCAGAAACTAAAAACCCGTTTGGTGTGGCCGAAAGTGAGGTCTGCTCAAGGAAAGTCTTGCAGCCCACCCAAGACCACAGTTGGAGGTTTGGAGCGGGTCCTCCACAAGCACAAGTAAAGGACACTGTGAAGTTACCCCGGTGGGGGTAGTCCTAAGAAGTCTCCACGAACTTCGGCACTAATGCTATTTGCACTTTTGTTGAATATGTATTTATTAACACACATGTATAACACATATCAAGGGTATGAACAGTAACAAAACATGTCACATAATATAAGCCATTTGCACTTTTGTAATGTTATTATTAAAAATGTTATTATGCAACGTTTAACTTGAAGTGTTTCCTGCTTTCTTACTACGTCGCATAGTCCACTCTGCTACATCACTTTGCACCATTGCTCTATCTCACATCTATCTGCCCTGGAAGGATAGCGTGTTACCTGTAGAAGACTTTTCACCTACCTGCACTACACCATCCCTTCCAGAGGACCTGCACAGCAGCGCTGGACACCCTGACCAGGTACTACAGGTGGCGTCACGACAAACTACACGAACATTCTATCATCCCCTGGAAATATCCCACATTCCAGTGATCGCCCAGGTCACGGACCGAGCTGTGCTACTCGTGACATCCCCCATAGAAGTCGACGTGATCGGTGCCGAGTACCCCCAAAACCCCTGTCTCTGTGCAACTCAACTTCCCTCACTGTGCTGGCACTTTACATTTACAAATGCCTCTGGGTTTTTTTTTTTGGGGGGGTGGGGAACATTCAGACTTTTGCTATGGGGCCCCATGATTTATATGTACGCCCCTGCTGCTGAGGCATGGTATTTAAGGCTGTTAAGGAGCCAACATACATGGACCTTGCCAGCAGCATCGGACTGGAGTACCTTGGGCCCACCAGAGAAAATATATTCTTGCGGCCCAACATCATACTTCCCAACCTTTGAATAAGGGAAAGAGGGACAAAGGCTGTGGCACGCTGTGCATGCTGCAAAAAATTTTAGGCCATGCCATGTTGCACCACAGACTGTCCAGGAGTTGGTGGATGCTTTAGTCCAGGTGTGGGAGGAGATCCCTCACGAGACCATCCGTCGCGCTCATCAGGAGCATGGCCAGAAGTTGTAGGGAGGTCATACAGCATACCTCCCAAATTTGGAAGACAGGAAAGAGGACTAAAGGCTGCGGCGCGTGTTGCGCGCCGCTGAAAATTTTAGGCCACGCCCCGACAACACCCATTTCACAGCTAATCACACCCATATCCTCGCCCCAAGCGTAACCATTTAGCACTGCTGATCACACTGACTGGTAATGAGGGCACAGTGGCTGGTACTGAGGAAAAGAAAGAAAGAGCAGCGAGAGAGAAAGAACAAACAGAGAAAGAGAGGAAAGAAAGAAAAGAGAGAAAGAAAGAACAGAGAGAAAAAAGAACAGAGAGCGAGAAGGAAAGAACAGAGAGCGAGAAAGAAAGACTAGAGAGAGAGCCATAGGCGTAGCTAGGGTTTTGGTTTAGTGGGGGCAAAACTTCTGAGTGGGCCCATCATCAGAGAACCTCAGAAAATGACCGCGCTGTTGGCCAAAATAATCTATATATAAAAAGACCAATATTGATGTTACCGCCATATGGTCTGTGTTAAATAATACCAGTCCTACAGAACATATAGATTACAGCACAGGTACAGATAATGACTTACCGCTGATGTTCTTTCTAATGGAATTGTTCACTTTTCATGTCTTTTCCATCTGGCCCACACCGACATGACGACTTCTCCAGCCAGAAATATGCAAGCAGCTGACAGCACTCGGGAGTTAGCACGGATGCACGTTCAGACGTTCGGGGATCCAAACGAACAAAGTCCAACAGAAAAATAGGAACAGCATCCAGTCCAGGTAGAAGTATGAAAAAACTTTATTCAGCCACCATAAAACACGACGTTTCGGCCATTATTAGGCCTTTATCAAGTATACAAAATAGGGCAAAATGGTGTCCTTAAATGGTGTGGAGAAGCCAATCACCATCCAGGAACGACCTCTGAACATGTGCCTTTGTTTACCACAGAAGGGGGTGTGCTAAGTGTGTCTTCTGAACTGTGTTCCTGTGGGCGATTGGAAGAGAGCTCTGAGTAAGTGCTGATGAACAGATACTGATTGGACATGGAGGACGATGCAGTTAGTGAGCACATGATTGGTACAGCATTATGATGGGTGTGTATAAGAACAGATCATCTATTGGCAGACAGATATTGTGATACTGTTTACATGTAGTAATCTCTTGAATATTTCATGCTTTTTTTGTACTTTGCAGTATTTTCTTTGTGATGTCACTATTTCAGCTTTGATCACTGTTTTAAATTGTATATTGCTGTATAAAATGTTATATATGTCTATTTGCACTGTGGGCGGTTCCTGGATGGTGATTGGCTTCTCCACACCATTTAAGGACACCATTTTGCCCTATTTTGTATACTTGATAAAGGCCTAATAATGGCCGAAACGTCGTGTTTTATGGTGGCTGAATAAAGTTTTTTCATACTTCTACCTGGACTGGATGCTGTTCCTATTTTTCTGTTGGACTTTGTTCGTTTGGATCCCCGAACGTCTGAACGTGCATCCGTGCTAACTCCCGAGTGCTGTCAGCTGCTTGCATATTTCTGGAGCCAGGACTCGACTGCACCCCCATTAAAAAAAAAATAAAAAAAACTCACCTCCCGGCTCCTGTGCTGCTCACTGTTCTCCCTCTCAGCGTCTGACAGTGGGCGCCGGCAGGTGATGTTATTGCGCCCGCTGTAATACGCTGAGAGGGGGATTATGGGAGAGAAGGAGCGCTCGCTCCTTCTCTCTCCATGCGTTCAGCTTTATCGGCTGGATGCCGATACAGCTGACCCTCCGATGACGGGTGGGGGGCCCACTGCTGGCACCGGGCCCCCCCAACGCCTGTTCAGGCCCCATAGCTTCCGGGCAGCAGAGCAGGGAGAGCGATTCTCCCTGCTCTGCCGCAGAATGTAACTGTATCGTAGCTCCGGGTGGGCCCCCTCAGAGCGCGGGCCCCGGGGCCACCGCCCCCTCTGCCCCGCGACCTATCCTTTCAAATCAGGGCCCACCACGCAGGAGCTGGGGCCCACCGTAGGTTTCTCCGGTGTCCCGGTGCCTCAGTCCGACCCTGCTTGCCAGCCTGATAATACCAGGCCACAGCAGTCTGCTTAGCTTGGCTGGTTAACAAAAATAGGGGATCCCTCGAAAAAAAAACGGCGTAGGGGTCCCCCTATTTTTGTTAACCAGCCAAGTAAAATGCAGACTGCTGCGGCCTGGTATTAAAAGACTGTCAAGGCCCATGGATTTTGGCCCTCAACAGCCTGATAATACCAGGCTACAGCAGCCCCACATTTGGCGCATCAAAAGATGTGCCAATTGTGGCACTTTACCCAGCTCTTCCCACTGCCCTGTAGTGGTGGCAAGTGGGGTAATAAGGGGTTAATGTCACCGTTGATTGCACGGTGAGAATAAGCCCGGTTAATAATGGAGAGGTGTCAATAAGACACCGATCCATTATTAATCCCAAAGTTTTTAAATGTTTAAAAAAAAGACACAGCAAGAAAAAAGTATTTTAATGAAATAAAAGAGACAACACAGTTTTCATTTCTTTTATTATACTCTCATTCCTGCGACGCCATCGATCTCCTGTAAAAAAAGAAAAAAAACAAACCAACAGTATACGACCTGTCCGACGCAGTCCATAGTAACGAGGGTCCCACGACGATCCAGCTCTGCTACATCGCAATGACAGGCAGAGCCTGTCATCTCGACGCAGCACAGCTGATTACCTGCTTCCCCGGAGGTGACGTCATCGGACTGACTGCTTTACGGCCGGGATTACCCAGCAGTCACTGCAGTTATCGCGAGAAACTGCATGTGACCGCCGGGGAAAGATGATGGCGGCCATCAAGCAGTCCAGCCCGTGACCGCCGGAGATCTTCTGCCAGGTAAGTGCCGCTGACTCCTGACAGACCCGACCGACGGACACTCACAGTGACAGTGACAAATCCGATTCCGGTATCCGATAAGACGAAAATATCGGAACTAAGTATCGAAAGTCCGATAGAGCTAATATCGGCCGATACCCGATACTTGCAGTATCGTATCGCTCAACACTAATTATATGTAATATAGAATGTTGTCACATTAGATATAGGTTACTATCATAGAATATATCTGTTATACGTCGTGACACATAGCACTCGTCTGTTTTTTTCGGTCTGGAATCCGAACCATTTTTTCCTTGCAAATGGGTATGAGCCCTTAGGGTTTTAATGTGACCAAGGAAAAAAAGAGCCCCTCTACACAACTTCACTTTCACAAGGAAGGGGACAGTGACAATGATGTTATTCTCCTAAGTTTTGTACGATTTACCAGTTTGTATATTGTCTTATTAAATAAAAGTTGACGATGAATAATATAGGATGTTTGAATCTCAGTGTATTGCAGGCACGAGTAGTCATTATGTTGTTGACTTAATTAGTTTCTTATTGCAGGGACATTTTTGGGCAAAATGTATTATTATGTTAGGATTATACAATTTTGATACTAAGATAAAACAAATCCATAGCCACCGTTCTGATCTGATATGAATTATAGCGATGCTGGTCACATCTGTCTGCTTCATTCCCATGCAATTTGTATTTTCTATATTTCTAGTGCAGAGAGGTCAGACTAAAGTCAATATCTGTATTTCATTTTGTAATCTTTTTATGTGTAGGAATAAAAATTCACTGGAGGAATGTATAATTTTGCCTGTTTGCAAATCCTTTCTAAGACCGAGCTTTGAGTATCCGTTACAGTTTTGGGCACCGGTTCACATAAAAACATTGCACAACTGGAAAGAGTTCAGAGAAGGGCAGTAACATTAATTAAGGTATTGGACGGTTTTAGCTATAAGGATAAGCTCTGAAATTTGTGCTTCTTTTCGAATTCATTGTCAGTTTAAAGAACTCTGGCAACCTTTGACTGTAGAAAAGTCAGCATGTCTTTTGGAAAATTTACTTTGTCTTAACAAGTAAACAAGGCTCTAATATTGATAGGAAAATGTGTTGCAATTTATTATTTTTTTTACCAATGTTGACTATACAAATGAAATAATCAAATGTAGTCAGAAAGAATAGATAGATTTAAGAGTAGTGGCAAATAGATATTGTGTATTCTTGCTTCCTTGTACATTAATGTTCATTTACATATTCAATGCACCTGTCATCTACATATTCTAGTGAAATTCTTATACTTGAATCATATAGGGATCAGTAGGTTTACAGTATTATTAACCCCTTACCGACGTATAACGTCCTGGTACATCATATGCCTGCTCCCCGACTTTGATGCAGACTCGCACGTAAAGCCCACGTTTCCATGCACATGATGGCTGATTCAATAAGCCATCATGTGTTGCTACTGGTGCCAATCTCTGGCAGTAGTATTTAACATGCTTGCTTCCACACTCCCATCAGTGTGCCGCTGACGTGAAGAAAGGGCGTTAATGGGTTGTCATGACAGCTGGCTGTCTGTTGATGAACCCAGTGCCTATCATTTTAATCCTGTGGTGAAAGCTAGCCCGTGGCTGGCGTTGATAGGAGATCACGATTTTAGCTATACATAGCATTGCTGATGCACTACTATGTATAGCACAATCGATCAGACGATCGCATCTTCAAATCTCCTAAGGAGACCAGTAAAAAGTTAAAAATATATAAAAATATTGAAAAAAAAAACATGTATTTGGTATTGCTGAGATTGTAAAAGTCTGATCTATCAAAATGTAAAATAAATTAATCTGATCGGTAAATGGCGTAACGAGAAAAAAATTGAACCGCCAGAATTGTTTTTGTGGCCTCCGCAGCACTGCAACAAAATGCAATAAGAGGCGATCAAAACATTGCATCTACATCTAAATACTATCTATAAAAACATCAGCTCAGGGACTAGAAAAGAAGCAATCACATAGCACTATAAAATAAAAACGTTATGGGTCTCGGAAAATATCGACAAGAGAAAAAGGTTTTTTTTTAAGAATTTCAGTATTTTTTTCACCACTTACAAAAGAAAAAAATATATACATGTTTGGTAACTGTGTACTCATCCTGACCTGGGGAATTATATTGCCTGGTCAATTTCACCGTTTAGTAAATATGGTAAACAAACCCCCAAATAATAATTATGAAATTGCATTTTTTTTTTGCAATTTCAATGCCCTTGGAATTTTGTCCCTCCTTCCTTTGCACACATGATAAAATGAATGGTGTCATTCAAAAGTAAAACTGGTCACAGAAAAAAACAAGCCCTCATATGGCTGTATTAGCAAAAAACAAAAAAGTCATGGCTTTTGGAATTGGGGGCGGAAAAAATGAAAATGAAAAAGCAGAAAATGGTCCAGGGGTGAAGTAGTTAAAAAGTGAGTAGGGAGGACAAACTGCTCAAGTATGAAAAAGACATGGACATGGAGCAAACACAAGATAGCTAGCAGTAATGATTTTTATGATAAAAATGGACTTTACTTGAGTAAATAATAATAATAATAATAATAATCTTTATTTTTATATAGCGCTAACATATTCCGCAGCGCACATTATCATCACTGTCCCGATGGGGCTCACAATCTAGATTCCCTATCAGTATGTTTTTTGTGAGTGTGGGAGGAAACCAGAGAACCCAGAGGAAACCCACACAAACATGGGGAGAACATACAAACTCCTTGCAGATATTGTCCTTGGTGGGATACGAACCCAGGACTCCAGCGCTGCAATGCGATCCACTGAGCGACCGTGCTGCCCATATTATATTTAATGGGGCGGGGGGCAGTACAGATGAGCAATTTTTTCGATTGATCGAACCTGTGTAAAAAAAAAAGTCAGAACATGCTCTAGTTTCTTCCATTAATCTATTGAGACTCACATATTCAAGTCTTTTGGGTTCATCAAAAAAATTGGAAGTCATAAGGAGCCTCGGTATAGCATTTGATTTCTAGGGATATATTGCAGTTCTGTAACATGGGAAACTGTAAATGGTCTTGTAAATTATTATTAACTTCTACTTTAAAAAATGGATTGCATACAGTCTGCACATTGATGACAAGTGAGAAAAAAAATGTCCCATTTTTCTGGATGAAACTCTGAACAATTTTTTATATGTTTTTGTAAACCTGCGCTAACAGCGATTCAGACGAAAAATATGTTCATGTGATCGGTTCCTTACTGTTATATTAGATGGAGACATCTTAATCATGCAAAAAAAATGCTGAAGGAGTCTCAGTGTATCGTATGGGCCGAGTCTATTTCTCTGAAGGCTGGCTGAAATTGAAGTAATTTCCTACTGAAAAATGTTGGACCCAATCCATTATTTGTGTTTTTTTAAGGTGGTGGTACACTTCTCTGACAAGCCCTTCTCAGTTGCTATATTTCCTCCTTGTAAAATTAAAACAGATTGTACTCAACTCTGGTGCTGGTGCCGTTCCAGCGATCCAGGTGACGATTCTCCAGTGTTCACATGATGCTGTTATGTCAGCTGAGCCAATCAGTGGCCACTTCACTCTCACTTCTTTAGGAAGTAACTGATATTCAGAGGAAAACAGAGTGCTGAAACAGTCAGTTTCATCTGAAGGAAATAAGAGTGAAGTTGCCGCTGATTGGCTGCAGGGCTCACGTGACATAACGTCATGCAAGACCAGTAGATCCAGCACTGACTTTGCTGGAATGGTGCAGGCACTAGAGTGCATGGGCTGTTTTTATTTTGAACAGGAGTATATAGCAATTAAGAAGGGTTGTCATAATTATTTTTTGTCCTGTGGTATTTATTGCCATTTTTTGCACAAAATTCTTTAAAATAATGCATGTGGTACATGAATTCTGCTCAATTTAAAAAAAGGCTTTATATTTGCCTCAAATGTTTTTATAACATCTTAATGGGAAAAAATTTAGATTTTTAAAAAAATAATAGTGCAAAAATTACACACAAAAAAACTGGCATATTTTTAATCACTCCAGGGACAGAATGGAGTGTACAGTAAATATGGTGCAGATATCAAACAGGTGGAAATTGTTATAGGAAATGAAGTATTTCTCCCAGAAAATTATTGCAATTACACGTTTTGTTATAGACATGTTTATTTCCTTTGTAGACCAAAATAAAAAACAAGAAAAAAGGCAAATAGGAAATAATTTCACACAAACTCCCAAAAATAGGCTGTACAAAATTGTTGGCTCCTTTCCAAAATTGTAGGTAAACAGCTTTGTTTCAAGCGTGCGATGCTCGTTCAAACTCACCTGTGATAAGTAACAGGTGTGGACTAGTGTTGAGCATTCCGATACTGCAAATATCGGGTATCGGCCGATATTAGCTGTATCGGAATTCCGATTCCGAGTTCCGATATTTTCGTCTTATCGGATACCGGAATCGGGATTGTCACTGTCACTGTCAGTGTCCGTCGGTCGGGTCTGTCAGGAGTCAGCGGCACTTACCCGGCAGAAGATCTCCGGCGGTCACATCCCGGACTGCTTCATGGCCGCCATCTTCTTTCCCCGGCGGTCACATGCAGTTTCTCGCGATAACTGCAGTGACTGCTGGGTAATCGCGGCCGTAAAGCAGTCAGTCCGATGACGTCACCGCCGGGGAAGCAGGTAATCAGCTGTGCTGCGTTGCAATGACAGGCTCTGCCTGTCATTCCGATGTAGCAGAGCTGAATCGTCGTGGGACTGTCGTTATGGACTGCGTCGGTCAGGTGGTATACTGTTGGTTTGTTTTTTTTCTTTTTTTACAGGAGATCGATGGCGTCGCAGGAATGAGAGTACAATAAAAGAAATGAAAACTGTGTTGTCTCTTTTATTTCATTAAAATACTTTTTTCTTGCTGTGTCTTTTTTTTATACATTTAATAACTTTGGGATTAATAATGGATCGGTGTCTTATTGACGCCTCTCCATTATTAACCGGGCTTATTGTCACGGTGCAATCAACGGTGACATTAACCCCTTATTACCCCGCTTGCCACCGCTACAGGGCAAGTGGGAAGAGCCGGGTAAAGTGCCACAATTGGCACATCTTTTGATGCGCCAAATGTGGGGCTGCTGTAGCCTGGTATTATCAGGCTGTTGAGGGCCAAAATCCATGGGCCTTGACAGTCTTTTAATACCAGGCCGCAGCAGTCTGCATTTTACTTGGCTGGTTAACAAAAATAGGGGGGATCCCCACGCTGTTTTTTTTTCGAGGGGATCCCCTATTTTTGTTAACCAGCCAAGCTAAGCAGACTGCTGTGGCCTGGTATTATCAGGCTTGCAAGGTCTATGGATATTGGATCCTTACCAGCCTGAAAAACCAGGCCTCAGCGGTCTGCTTCATCTGGCTGGTTAACAAAAATAGGGGGGACCCCACGCCAATTTTTTTCGAGGGGATCCCCTATTTTTGTTAATCAGCCAAGATATGCAGACTGCTGTGGCCTGGTATTATCAGGCTGGCAAGGTCCATGGATCTTGGCTCCTTAACAGCCTGAAAATCCAGGCCTCAGCGGTCTGCTTCATCTGGCTGGTTAACAAAAATAGGGGGGACCCCACGCCAATTTTTTTTCGAGGGGATCCCCTATTTTTGTTAATCAGCCAAGATATGCAGACTGCTGTGGCCTGGTATTATCAGGCTGGCAAGGTCCATGGATCTTGGCTCCTTAACAGCCTGAAAATCCAGGCCTCAGCGGTCTGCTTCATCTGGCTGGTTAACAAAAATAGGGGGGACCCCACGCCAATTTTTTTTCGAGGGGATCCCCTATTTTTGTTAATCAGCCAAGATATGCAGACTGCTGTGGCCTGGTATTATCAGGCTGGCAAGGTCCATGGATCTTGGCTCCTTAACAGCCTGAAAATCCAGGCCTCAGCGGTCTGCTTCATCTGGCTGGTTAACAAAAATAGGGGGGACCCCACGCCAATTTTTTTCGAGGGGATCCCCTATTTTTGTTAATCAGCCAAGATATGCAGACTGCTGTGGCCTGGTATTATCAGGCTGGCAAGGTCCATGGATCTTGGCTCCTTAACAGCCTGAAAATCCAGGCCTCAGCGGTCTGCTTCATCTGGCTGGTTAACAAAAATAGGGGGGACCCCACGCCATTTTTTTTTTCGAAGGGAACCCCTATTTTTGTTAATCAGTTCCCTCTGACGTCACTGATTGTGTCCCTGGCTGACCTGAAGTGAAAGTGGAAAGCAATCAATTAAGCTTTCCACTTAAGGGCCCGTCTCACATAGCGATATCGCTACCGAGATCGCTGCTGAGTCACTAGTTTTGTGACGCAGCAGCGAGCTCACCAGCGATATCGCTGTGTGTGACATTCAGCGACGATCAGCCCCCCTGCCGGGTATCGCTGATCGTCGCTGAAATGTCAGGACCTTTGATCGCTGGTTTCCCGCTGACAGGCACACATCGCTGCGTGTGACAGGCGGGAGACCAGCGATCCGCTGGTAACCAAGGTACACAGCGGGTTTCCAGGCGCGGGGCTGTGCCTAGAAACCCGCTGTGTACCTTGGATACCAGCGCCCTGATGCAGGGAGCTGGTATCCAAGGTACATAGCGGGTTTCCAAGCGCTGCGCGGTGCCTGGAAACCCGCTGTGTACCTTGGTTACCAGCGGATCGCTGGTCTCCCGCCTGTCACACGCAGCGATGCGTGCCTGTCAGAGGGAAACCAGCGATCAAAAAAAGGTCCTGACATTTCTGCGACGATCAGCGATACCCGGCAGGGGGCTGATCGTCGCTGAATGTCACACACAGCGATATCGCTGGTGAGCTCGCTGCTGCGTCACAAAACTAGTGACTCAGCAGCGATCTCGGTAGCGATATCGCTATGTGAGACGGGCCCTTAAGCGATGTTACCCGCAGTGTCGCTGTCCCAGATCGCTGCCTGAGCTGCCTGTTTGGCAGCTCAGCAGCGATCATGTAGCGATACACCAGCGATCCTGACAAGTGCATATCGTTGTCTGGATCGCTGGTGTATCGTTATATGACACCCAGCCTTTACTCTCCTGTCAGGCAGGAGAGGAACTCATTCATTTGGGGGTTTACTGTGAGGCTGCAGCATTAGCTGCGGTCCCTGCAGTAAACATTAACCCTTTCTGAAGGATTACACCGTGGGACCTGACTGTGCATGGGATAGGTAAGAATAATTTTGCTTTTTTATTTTATTTTTATTACAGGAAATGTTTTTTGCAGTAAAATAAAAGATGGTCAAAAACATGTGTCTTTATTTCATTAAAATGATTTTTAATTAAAGTGTGTGTGTTTTATTTTTATTTCATGCAATAGGATTAATAATTGATAGTTGTCTAATTGACAGCTCTCAATTATTAACCTGGCTTAAGGTCACCTTTCAATAGCAAGGTGGCTTTAACCCCATATTAACCCATTCGCCACCGCTACAGGGCAATGGGAATAGACGGGCAAAGTGCCAGAAAGGGCGAATCTAATTATAGATTTGTCTTTCCTGGGGTGTCTGGGGGCAGATGTTAGTAGCCGGGGGGGGCAAAAATAATGGTCCCTCTCTGGGCTATTATTATCTGCCCCCACTCACTGGCTTTGTCTGTCTGGTTGCGAAAATAGGGCGGGAGCCCACGCATTTTTTTTCAGCAATTTTACACCTCATATATATATATACATGTCATTGAATTTGTGACACATATATATATATATTTATATTTGTAGTTCATACACTTCTACATAGTATAATAGCCGCTAATTCAATTGCCGGCTTTTGTGAAAATGCAGAACCCGACATGAAATGACACTTGGTGTACATAGGGTTAACCATGTCTTTTCATGTCCTTTGCTATCTAATTTGCACAAACAATTAAATCAGACTATGTGTGCAAAATTTCACACCTGTAGGGGTTAATTAAAGGTGTAAATTCGTAGCAAAAAAGTCCGGTTTTTTTACAACGAATTTACACCTTTAATTAACCCCTACAGGTGTGAAATTTTGCACACATAGTCTGATTTAATTGTTTGTGCAAATTAGATAGCAAAGGACATGAAAAGACATGGTTAACCCTATGTACACCAAGTGTCATTTCATGTCGGGTGACCCGACATGAAATGACACTTGGTGTACATAGGGTTAACCATGTCTTTTCATGTCCTTTGCTATCTAAGGCCGGAGTCACACTGGCGACAAAATCGGACGACTGCAATGCGATGAAATATCGCATTGCAGTCGGACCTATGTTAATCTATGGAGCAGCTCCCAGTATCAGATTTTTTGTGGTCCGTTTTAAACATCCGTGTACAATCGCAGCATGCTGCGATTGTCACCGATTGTCGGTCGACAATCGCCAATGCAAGTCTATGGGAGCGATGAAAAATCTGATTACAAACGGACCACACTGTGTGACTTGCGATGAAATCGCATCGGTGTCCTTTAGAAAAGCCGGCAATTCATCCCCGCCTATACTGTAAAATCACACTGACAGCTTTAATAAAGACTAGAAAGAATAGATATATACACATAGAACACATACATATATATATACATGTCATTGTGACATGTATATATACATATATTTATAGTTCCTAGACTTCTACATACTGTAATAGCCGCTAATTCAATTGCCGGGTTTTGTGAAATCACAGAAGCCGACATGAAATGATACATTGTTTCCACACATTTAACCATGTAATTTCATGTATTTTTATATATGTTTGAAACATACAATTACATGAGTGTATTTGTGCAAAATTTCAGACATGTAGGGGTTAATTAAAGGTGTAATTTCGTTGAAAAAAAATGCGTGGGCTCCCGCTGTATTTTCTCCACCAGACAGACAAAGCAAAGCGAGTGGGGGCAGATAATAATAGCCCAGGGAAGGTGCATTTTTTTGTGCCCCCCCTGGCTACTAACATCTGCCCCCAGACACCCCAGAAAGGGCAAATCTATAATTAGATTCGCCCTTTCTGGCACTTTGCCCGTCTATTCCCATTGCCCTGTAGTGGTGGCGAATGGGTTAATCTCACCTTACTGTCACCTTGCAATTGAAAGGTGACCTTAAGGCAGGTTAATGATTGATAGCTGTCAATTAGACAACTATCAATTATTAATCCTATTGAAGTAAATAAAAAAACACACACACTTTAAGAATAAATAATTTTAATGAAATAAAAACACATTTTTTTGACCATATTTTATTTTACACTAAATCCGTGCGAAGCCATTGATCTCCTAAAATAAAGAAAAAGAAATAAAACAACATTATTCTTACCTATTCCGCCGATCTGTCACGTCCCACGCTGTAATCCTTCACAAAGGGTTAACTAGCTTTGAGCCAAGCAGTGCAAGTAATCCTGCATGCTCAGCTCAAAGCTCATGAATGAATAAGTTCCTCTCCTGGCGACAGGAGAGGATGTGTTTCATGAATGAAGCTTAATTGATTGTGTCCACTTTCCCTTTAGGTCAGGTCACTACAGTTAAATTTGGAAGAAATCAATTAAGCTCCATTCATGAATCTATTCCTCTACTTTCGCTGGGAGAGGAACTTATTCATTCAGGGGAATACAGGTCTGAGACAGCATTATTAGCTCTCTGCGACCTTTAACCTGTTAACCCTTTCTGATGGATTACACCGTGGGACCTGACTGTACATCGGATTGGTAAGTATAATTTTGCTTTTTTATTTTATTTTTATTACAGGAAATGGTTTTAGCAGGAAAATAAAATATGGTCAAAAACTGTGTGATTATTTAATTAAACTTATTTTTTATTAAACTGTGTGTGTTTGATTTTTCTTTCATACAATAGGATTAATAATTGATAGTTGCCTAATTGACAGCTATCAATTATTAACCTGGCTTAAAGTGACCTTTCAATTGCAAGGTCATTTTAACCCCTTATTAACCCATTCGCCACCGCTACAGGGCAATGGGAATAGACGGGCAAAGTGCCAGAAAGGGCGAATCTAATTATAGATTTGCCCTTTCTGGGGTGTCTGGGGGCAGATGTTAGTAGCCAGGGGGGGCACAAAAAAAATGTACCCTCCCTAGGCTATTATTATCTGCCCCCACTCGCTTGCTTTGTCTGTCTGGTGGAGAAAATACAGCGGGAGCCCACGCATTTTTTTTTAACGAATTTACACCTTTAATTAACCCCTACATGTCTGAAATTTAGCACACATATACTCATGTAATTGTATGTTTCAAACATATATAAAAATACATGAAATTACATGGTTAAATGTGTGGAAACAATGTATCATTTCATGTCGGCTTCTGTGATTTCACTGAAGCCGGCAATTGAATTAGCGGCTATAACAGTATGTAGAAGTGTAAGAACTATAAATATATGTATATATATATATGTCACAATGACATTATATATATATATATATATATATGTGCTCTATGTGTATATATCTATTCTTTCTTTTGGCATTTAAATACTATTCTTTTGGATCCATTATATGTCAGTTTTGCAAGCCTGCGAGAAAATCTCGCAAGTCGGATGAAAATCGGATGTTACAAGGTACACACACATGCGATTAAATCGCATCTTTGAAGGAAAATCGGATGCCAGAAGGATGTGTGATGTTTTTATTTTGATCCGATTGTCGACCGTCTAAAACGGACCGATTTTTTGTGGTTGTGTGTGACTCCAGCCTAATTTGCACAAACAATTAAATCAGACTATGTGTGCAAAATTTCACACCTGTAGGGGTTAATTAAAGGTGTAAATTCGTAGCAAAAAAAGTCCGTTTTTTTTACAACGAATTTACACCTTTAATTAACCCCTACAGGTGTGAAATTTTGCACACATAGTCTGATTTAATTGTTTGTGCAAATCAGATAGCAAACAACATGAAAAGACATGGTTAACCCTATGTACACCAAGTGTCATTTCATGTCGGGTGCTTCTGTCTTTTCACTGAAGCCGGCTTTACCCGGCAATTGAATGAGAGGATATTTTACTATGTAGAAGTGTATAAACTATACATATATGTATATATATATGTCACAATGACATGTATATATATATATATATGTATTCTATGTGTGTATATTTAGTGTTTACAAGGAAAGAATGGGTTTTTTTTAGTTGCGATATTTTGTTCCCATAGACTTACATGGGACTTCCGGTATCGGTATCGGGTATCGCCGATATTTTAGTGATATCGGCGATACCATTCCGATTCCGATACTTTAGGATATCGGAAAGTATCGCTCAACTCTAGTGTGGACATTAAGAAAATCATTCTTGAAACCAGATAAAAAGGGAAGAAGTTGCCACTTTAAGCATGGAGAACAGAAAGAAGAGAGGAGAACTGTCTGATGACTTGAGAACCAAATTTTTGAAAAATAACAAGCTCAAGCTTACAAGTCCATCTCCAGAGATTTTGATGTTCCTTTGTTCGCTTACAACCCACATGTCAGGATTCAAACCCAGCAGCTCTTGTGCAACAGGTGGCAGCTCATCCTTCTGAGCTATTCAGCTCACTGGACAGTTTCTTGCTAAATCAAATGCTAGTACCTGTGTTGTTCTCGATATCTGTAACCTGAGTTCCTGATGTCTCCACCCCAAGTTCTTGATCTCCTGACTGAACGCTCTGCTTAAACCTGACACTGCAATTCCTTCATTGCGAGATTATTGAGCTCCCAGCCTTTAGTCTAGCTTCTTCCCACCTGCTGCTTATCCTTAAGTTTCAATTGCTGCTCCATGTTCTGACCTCTAGCTATATCCTGACTAAGTTGCCTTCTTATCCTCCCAACTATACTACTGCTCTGTGTACTGACCTTTGACTATATCAGAGGTCTCAAACTGCATTCCTCAAGGGCCACAAACAGGTCATGTTTCAGGATTTCCTTGTATTGCACAGTTGATAATTTAATCACCTGCACAGGTAATGATTCCAGGACCTATTGCAATGCTAAGGAAATCTTGAAAATACGCAGGGTTTGCGGCCCTCGAGGAATGCAGTTTGAGGCCCCTGGACTATATCCTGACTTCAATTCCTGCTTATCCCCAAAATCCTGCTGCTGCTCTGTGTTCTGACCTCTAGCTATATCCTGACTACGCTACATGCTTATCCTCCCAACTATACTGCTGGTCCATGTACTGACATCTGGCTATATACTGATGACATTACCTGCTGGTGCTGCCCCTAGTGGTTGCAATATCACTACTTCAACTTAGGTCAGTCCTTAACACCATGGAACTGTAGATTATCTCCCTGGACGTGACAGCAGCAAAAAATTAGCAGTCCCAGCCAAGTTCCAAATAAATTTAGGCTGTCCTCCAGGTGTCCTGCAGGCTCAGACTGCATCAATGTCAGCACAAACTTTCCGTTGACATTTGAATGAAATCAAAAACTATGTCAGGAGCCCCAGGACGATGCAGAGCTGACGATACACAACTGATACAAAGATTTAAAAAACATGAGTAAGCCAAAATTCTTCTGGGAAAGTGTCTTGTGAACAGATAAGACTGAGGGAGAGCTCTTTTTGATCAAGCACATCTTTCTACTCTATACTGAAAACGAAATGTGGCCTATAAAGTAAAGAACACAGTACCTACAGTCAAATATGGAGTAGGTACAAAGATGTTTTGGCATTGTTTTGATGCCTCTGGCACTGGGTGCCTTGACCGTGTAAAAAGCATCAAGAAATTTGAGGAATCACTGAAGGATTTTAGGTCACAATGTAGAGCCCAGTCTCAGAAAGCTTGGTTTATATCCTAGGTCTTGGGTCTCCCTGCAGGACAATTATTCCAAACATGCTTCAAAAAACACCCCAAATTCCATATTTAAATTCCATTAGACACTTGTTGAGAGATATTAAAACTGATGTTAAGAAAAGGCATCCTTCAACGATTGAGAGACCTGGAGCAGTTTGCAAAAGAAAAGTATTCCAAAATTCCAGTTGAGAGTTACAAGAAGCTTGTACATGATTTTAGGAAGTGATTGATTACAGTGATTTGTTCCAAAGGGTGTGCAACCAACTATTAAATTGAGGGTGCCAACAGTTTTGTCCGGACCATTTTTTGATGTTCGGATCCAGTGAGTTCGGACGATCATTTAAAAAAAGTTTGGTTTGGGTACCAGGACAGTACCTGAACCTGAATCATGACCCCATTAACATTAATGGGGGCCCCAAATATCTATTGTTTGCCACACTGTCACACTGTGTGGGGTCCCCCCATTTTTGTCAACCAGCCTTGCTAAAGCAGACAGCTGGGGGCTGGTATTCTCAGCTGGTAAAAGGCCATGGATATTGGCCTCCCCCAGCCTAAAAATAGCAACCCACAGCTGCCCCAGAAAAGGTGCATCTATTAGATGCGACAAGTCTGGTGCTTTGCCCAGCTCTTCCCACTTTCCCTGGAGCGGTGGTAAGTGAGAAGATAGGTTTGAGGTTGATGCTAGCTGTTTTATGGCTGCTGACATCAAGCCCAGGAGTTAATAATGGAGAGGCTTCTATAAGACGCCCCCAATACTAACACTTTAGTTATATCGTAAAAAAACACAGCCAGAATAAAGTCCTTTAATTGTAATAGACATTGAGACCTTCATTTGAAATAAAAATAAAAAAACTAAGTTATACTCACCTTTATGTCTAATTCATTGATGCCTATGTCCCCTGTAGAAGACAAAAAATAATAAAAAAACATATTCCTCACCTGTCTGACAGGAAGATAATCTAATGAAGTCCATGTCCCCTGTAAAAGACAAAAAATAAAAAAAACACAATTTTTCTCACCTGTTCGATTAATGGGCATGTCCAACGACGATATGGATAATTTGGATAGTGGTCACATTAGTGATGAGACCACTATTCACGCCAGCTCCGGTGACCTATTTCACATCATTGCTACACACTGCAGGAGCGTTCTCATGCTCCTATATCAGTGTGACCTGCCTGGCATGGATAGTGGTCGAATCACTGATTTTTATTTTTATTTCAAATATAGGTGTCAGTGTATTTATTTAAATTAAAGGACTTTATTCTGGCTGTTTTTTTTTTACAAACCAACTATGGGGATAATAATGAGGGTGTCTTTTAGATGCCTCTCCATAACTAACTCCTAGGCTTGTTTTCAGCAGCCATTACACAGCTGACATCAACCATAAACTTATTTCCTCACTTGCTACCATACCAGAGCAAGTGAGAAGAGATGTGCAAAGTGCCAGAATCAGCGCAATTAATAAATGCGCGTGTACTGGGGCGGCTGCAGGCTGCTACTTTTATGCTGGGAAGGACCAATATCCATGGCCCCTTCTCATACTGAGAATACCAGCACCTAGATGTCTGATTTAGCTTGTCTGGTTGTCAAAAATGGGGGACCCCATGTCGTTTTTTAAAATTATTTATTTTAAAGAATCTGAAAATGTTTAGCTTGTGAAAAAGAAGGCTAAAAGGAGACTTAATAGTTGTCTACAAATATCTGAAAGGATGTCACAGTACAAAGAGATCTGTTGTGAATAGGCTGGAAATGAGTTCTGAGCAGAAGCTCCCTCTGGTGGTTACAAACGGTACTGGACTGTCCAGTGAAGATTGTGAGGATTGGGAGTCAGGTGTTACTGACTGGTCTTATATAAGGGAGTCGCCTTCCCATCAGGGTTGCCGGTGATCAATTGTTCTGGTCTCAATCCTTGATTCCTGTTTCCTTGGTAGCCTGCTGTGTCGTGTCTGAATCTCCTGCTAACAGATAAGACATTTTCTTCTTTTTGTTTTTGTGCTTGATTTTTGCATTTTGTCCTGCACTTCTGTGGGGGCCTTCAGGGTCCCTTCTGGGGGCTTTTGCCCTCTCAGTTCAGTTCAGCCACTGATGTTTGTACATTTGCTTTTTCCAGTTTTTTCAGTGGCTGCTGTTTTGTTTTTGGTTACACAAGAGAACTAATTTAGGTGGTAGAGGTCGTGTGATCTCAGGTGTTTTTGAAATTAGTAGTGTTGGTGCTTTTCAGGGTTTTTTGGGATTGCAGTAAGTGCCCTTCCTATCCTTTTCTATTTAGTAAGTTTGGGCCCCAACGTTTGCTCATACTATTTTCTGTCTGTGTCAGTATTTCTTCTTGTCTAACCGCCATTACATGTTTGGGGGCTTTCTATGTTCTTAGGGGATCTGCTCCGGTGCAGATAGCTTTCCTCTTTCTATCTTTAGGTGTAGTTAGTTTCTCAGGCTGTGACGAGGCGTCTAGGACCAACGTAGGAACGCTCCACGGCTGCCTCTAGTTGTGGTGGTTAGTCAGGGTACTGCAATCTCATAGTTTCCAACTGCTCTGGTGTATTTCCTTTTTTGCCTGCTCTCCTCAGCTACCAAATCATAACAGTATCACCGGCCAAAACTGAAAATTATATGGTACTCACAGAAGGGAAAAATATTGTGGAAAGAAAAAAGTTGTCAGAGTTGTCAGAGATTTTTTTTTTCTGTTTGTTGCATTTTTTTTTCCCTCTGTATCTCTGGGTGCTGAGGAGGATTTTTTTTCTCTCTCAATGGAGTTTGCACAGTTGTCTGGCCGTGTGGATCAGCTTGCCACTGAAGTTCGGAGTATTGCTACCTACCTTGCTAGGTTGCCTGTTGTGGAACCTAGGATTCCCATGCCAGATCTGTTTTTAGGGGATCGAGCTAAGTTTCTGAATTTCAAAAATAACTGTAAATTGTTTTTTGCCTTAAAATCTAAGTCCTCAGGGAACGCAGCGCAGCAGGTTCAAATTGTCATCTCTCTCCTGCGCGGCGACCCTCAGGATTGGGCTTTTTCCCTGACACCTGGGGATCCTGTTTTGAGTGATGTTGATTCGTTTTTTCAGGCTTTGGGGTTATTGTACGATGAGCCTAATGTCACTTATCAAGCTGAAAAAACTTTGTTGGCATTAAGTCAGGGGCTTGAGGACGCTGAGTTATACTGTCAGAGATTCCGTAGGTGGGCAGTCCTGACCAAATGGAATGACGACGCTTTGGCAGCTCTTTTTCGGAAGGGACTGTCAGATAATGTAAAGGATGTTATGGTGGGATTCCCTGTTCCCTCTGGTCTCAATGATTCTATGTCATTAGCAATTCAAATTGACAGACGTTTGCGTGAGCGGAAAGGTATGCGTGGAATAATGTTTCCTTGTGAACCTGCTTCTGAATCCATGCAGTGTGATAGAGTGGTTTCTGGGGCACAGCGTCATGAATTTCGAAAGCGCAATGGGTTATGTTTCTACTGTGGTGATGCCTCTCATGCTATTTCAGTCTGCCCTAAGCGGGGAAGATGTTTTGCACGCTCAGTTGTCTTGGGTAGTGTTCAGACTAAGTTTTTATTAACTGTTACCCTGATATGCTCTCTGTCCTCATTTTCTGCTCAGGCTTTTGTTGATTCTGGAGCAGCTATTAACCTGATGGATTTTGATTTTGCTAAACGTTGTGGGTTTCCCTTGATACCCCTACGGAAGTCTATTCCCCTACTGGGGATCGATTCTACCCCTTTGGCTGAGAATAAACCTCAGTTCTCTACTCAGGTGATAATGAGGGTAGAACCTGATCATCAGGAGAGTTGCAAATTTTTGGTTCTGTATAATCTGCATGACATTATCGTACTGGGTTTCCCTTGGTTACAGTCTCATAATCCTGTTTTGGATTGGAAATCTGTGTCTGTTACCAGTTGGGGCTGCCAATGTGTTAATACCAACACTCCTGTTTTTTCTGCCTCCCCCCAGGCTCAGGATGTTCCTGACTTTTTGATTGATTTTTCTGATGTGTTTAGCGAAAGTAAATCTGCATCCTTACCTCCCCATAGGAGCTATGACTGCGCTACTGAATTAGTACCTGGTAGTAAATTCCCTAAAAGTCGCCTTTTTAACTTGTCTGTACCTGAACATGACGCTATGCGGTCTTATATCAAGGAGTCATTGGAGAAGGGTCATATCAGACAATCCTCTTCACCCTTAGGTGCCGGTTTTTTCTTTGTGGCCAAAAAGGATGGTTCATTAAGGCCGTGTATTGATTATCGTCTCTTGAACAATATTACTGTGAAATATCAATATCCTTTACCCTTGATCTCTGATCTGTTTTCCAGGGTGAAAAATGCTACTTGGTTCACCAAGCTTGATCTCAGGAGGGCATATAACCTTATTTGCATTAAGCACGGGGATGAATGGAAGACGGCATTTAATACCCCTGAAGGGCATTTTGAGTACCTTGTGATGCCCTTTGGGCTCACTAATGCTCCTTCTGTCTTCCAGTCCTTCATGAATGACATTTTCAGGGATTTTGTGGATAAATTTCTGATTGTTTATTTGGATGATATCTTGATTTTTTCCAATGACTGGGACTCTCATGTAAAACATGTTCGGACTGTGTTACAGATTTTGAGAGAGAATGCTCTGTATGTGAGGGGATCAAAGTGTCTTTTTGGCGTTCAGAGGATCTCATTTCTGGGATTCATTTTGTCTCCATCTGTTATTGAAATGGACCCGGTCAAATTTCAGGCCATCTGTGATTGGGTCCAACCTACTTCATTAAAGGCTCTTCAAAGATTCTTGGGTTTTGCCAATTTTTATCGTAAATTTATTGGTAATTTCTCTGTTATTGTTAAACCATTAACTGATTTGACCAAGAAGGGTTCTGATGTGGTGAACTGGCCTCCTGAGGCAGTCTCTGCATTTCAGGAACTTAAGCAGAGATTCACTTCTGCTCCTGCTCTACGGCAGCCTGATGTTTCTCTACCATTTCAGGTGGAGGTTGATGCCTCTGAAATTGGGGCAGGTGCCGTTTTGTCCCAAAGAGATCCAGAGACCTCTAAAAGTAACCCTTGTGCCTTTTTCTCTCGAAAATTTTCTCCCACTGAACGTAATTATGACGTGGGTAATCGGGAGTTATTAGCCATGAAGTGGGCTTTTGAAGAGTGGAGACATTGGCTGGAGGGAGCCAAACATCAGGTGGTGGTCCTTACGGACCATAAGAATCTAGTTTATCTGGAATCTGCCAAGCGACTTAATCCTAGACAGGCCAGGTGGGCCTTGTTTTTCACACGTTTTAATTTTGTGGTTTCATTTCTTCCTGGCACTAAAAATGTTAAGGCGGATGCCCTCTCGAGGAGTTTCCTGGCGGACTCTCCTGAGTTATCTGATCCTTCTGTTATTTTGAAAGAGGGTGTAGTTCTTTCCGCCATCTCGCCCAATTTGAGACTGGCTCTGGAGGGGTGTCAGGAGGATAAGCCCGAGCTCTGCCCTGTTGGGAAATTGTTTGTACCGGACCAGTGGAAAAAGAGTGTAATGTCTGAGATTCATTGTTCCGCGTTGGCCGGTCATCCCGGAATTTTTGGTACCAGAGACTTGGTTAGTCGGTCCTTTTGGTGGTCTACCTTGTCTCGTGATGTTAGGGAGATTGTGCAGTCCTGCGGGACTTCCTCTCGCTCCAAGCCTTGCTCTCGTTCTAGTGGTTTGTTGATGCCATTACCTGTGCCCAAGAGAACATGGACCCATATCTCTATGGATTTCATTTCCGACCTCCCTGTTTCTCAGAGAATGACCGTCATCTGGGTGATTTGCGATAGGTTTTCCAAGATGATACATCTTGTGCCATTACCTAAGTTGCCTTCCTCCTCTGAATTGGTGCCTTTGTTCCTTCAGCACGTGGTTCGTTTACACGGCATTCCTGAGAACATTGTGTCTGACAGAGGAGTCCAGTTTGTTTCCAGATTTTGGAGGACCTTTTGTTCTAAAATTGGTGTTCAATTGTCTTTCTTCTCGGCGTTTCAACTCAGACCAATGGTCAAACTGAGAGAACAAACCAGACATTGGAGACTTATCTAAGATGCTTTGTGTCTGCTGATCAGGATGACTGGGTCTCTTTTTTGCCTTTGGCTGAGTTTGCTCTTAATAATAGGGCTAGCTCTGCCACTTTGATGTCTCCATTTTTCTGTAATTCTGGGTTTCACCCTCGATTTTCTTCAGGACAGACGGAGGCTTCTGTCTGTCCAGGTGTTGACTCTGTTGTGGAGCGTATGCAACAGATTTGGGACCAGGTTGTGGAGAAGTTGTCCCTCTCTCAGGAGAGGGCCCAGCGGTTTGCTAACCGGCATAGGACTGATGGTACTCAGTTTAAAGTGGGGGACTTGGTCTGGTTGTCCTCAAGAAATATTCCTATGAGAGTGGCATCTCCTAAATTTAAGCCTAGTTTCATTGGACCTTATAAGATTATGGAGATTCTTAATCCTGTTTCTTTTCGTTTGCTTCTTCCAGGGACATTTAAGATCCATAACGTGTTCCACAAGTCCTTGTTGAAGAGGTTTGTTGAGCCAGTGGTTCCTACTACTGTGCCTCCTGACCCTGTTTTGGTTGAGGGCAATCTAGAGTATGTGGTTGAGAAAATATTGAATTCTCGTTTTTCTAGACGGAAACTCCAGTATTTGGTTAAATGGAGAGGTTATGGTCAGGAAGACAATTCTTGGGTGTTTGCTTCGGACATCCATGCTAGGAGACTCATCCGTGCGTATCATAGAACTCATCCTGACCGACCTGGTTGCGCAAATGAGGGTTCGGTGACCCCTCCTCAAGGGGGGGTACTGTTGTGAATAGGCTGGAAATGAGTTCTGAGCAGAAGCTCCCTCTGGTGGTTACAAACGGTACTGGACTGTCCAGTGAAGATTGTGAGGATTGGGAGTCAGGTGTTACTGACTGGTCTTATATAAGGGAGTCGCCTTCCCATCAGGGTTGCCGGTGATCAATTGTTCTGGT
The DNA here is from genome assembly GCA_033576555.1 of Oophaga sylvatica. Taxonomy (NCBI): domain Eukaryota; kingdom Metazoa; phylum Chordata; class Amphibia; order Anura; family Dendrobatidae; genus Oophaga; species Oophaga sylvatica. The sequence continues at coordinate 100,718,926 of JARQOD010000005.1, forward strand.
CTCAATCCTTGATTCCTGTTTCCTTGGTAGCCTGCTGTGTCGTGTCTGAATCTCCTGCTAACAGATAAGACATTTTCTTCTTTTTGTTTTTGTGCTTGATTTTTGCATTTTGTCCTGCACTTCTGTGGGGCCTTCAGGGTCCCTTCTGGGGGCTTTTGCCCTCTCAGTTCAGTTCAGCCACTGATGTTTGTACATTTGCTTTTTCCAGTTTTTTCAGTGGCTGCTGTTTTGTTTTTGGTTACACCAGAGAACTAATTTAGGTGGTAGAGGTTGTGTGATCTCAGGTGTTTTTGAAATTAGTAGTGTTGGTGCTTTTCAGGGTTTTTTGGGATTGCAGTAAGTGCCCTTCCTATCCTTTTCTATTTAGTAAGTTTGGGCCCCAACGTTTGCTCATACTATTTTCTGTCTGTGTCAGTATTTCTTCTTGTCTAACCGCCATTACATGTTTGGGGGCTTTCTATGTTCTTTGGGGATCTGCTCCGGGGCAGATAGCTTTCCTCTTTCTATCTTTAGGTGTAGTTAGTTTCTCAGGCTGTGACGAGGCGTCTAGGACCAACGTAGGAACGCTCCACGGCTGCCTCTAGTTGTGGTGGTTAGTCAGGGTACTGCAATCTCATAGTTTCCAACTGCTCTGGTGTATTTCCTTTTTTGCCTGCTCTCCTCAGCTACCAAATCATAACAGAGATCATCCTTATTCTCATTTGCACATGGAAACACAAGAGACATTGGAATGAAACTGAAATGGAGAAGATACAGATTAGATATTAGAAAAAAAATGTTGACAATGAGGGTGAACAATGAATGAGTGGAACAGACTGCCATGAATGATGGTGAGTTCTCCTTCAATGAAAGTTTTAAAACAGGTTGAATAACTATTTGTCTGAGATGGTTTAGTGAATCCTGCGCTGCATTGAGCAGTTGATTTGACACGATGACCCTTGAGGTCCCTTCTAACTCTAACATTATATGATTCTAAGATAAATAAAAAGACATGGAACTCCTCTATTGTTGATAACCAGCCATGATAAAGCTGACAACTGGTGGTTGCAGCCCGCTGTTGTCAGTTTTACCTGCACTGGTTATCAAAAATAGATGAGATGCCATCTATTTTTTTTTATATATATTTATTGCACTGGCACCAGCTGATGAATACTCTCACCTACTCTCGCTGCTATCAGCAACAGTAAGCACACACTGATAATAGTGCTACTTTCATCAGCTGATGCCTGTGACCTGAATTAACATTTTTACTGTCGGTCACAACTCCTGGCTCATATGCTGGCATCTGACAGCGTGGTAATCGCAGCTCTCTGACCAACGGTAACTAACTTTCCAATGATCAAAGCCTCCGGTGTTTCTCACACATATGACATTATGGGAAACAGCTGATGTTTGGGGTGCCGAACCAAACAGTAACATGGGCTTCCTGGAGAAGTCAGTGTACGGGGTCTGTGCATGGGCACTAGGTATTCGGTATAGACCCTGAACGTTACAGTTCAGGTTTACCCATCACTAATAATTTACCATTTGTCTTTTTTCTCTTTTTTTTTGTGTTGTTCCAACACACATGTAAGGAGGTGACGGGGAGTCTTAACTGCCTTCTCTCTCCTGTGGACCCTGTACACATGTAACACGTGCGGCACCTTGTCATTTGTTAATGTTAATGTAATGTGTAATGTGCTGTATTATGCTTGGACGTTTACTACTGTAATGTAAAAAGTGTTATTTAGCTTAGGGACAGTTAAACAGTTGGGAGGAGTTGAAAGGGGGACGGTGCAAAGCCTCAGGGACTTAGGGAAGGGACTTCCTGTATATGCAGCAGAGCCCAGGCAGGCTTGCCCAGGGTGTGACATGCACCATAGCGAGGGCAGAGGATAAAGCTGCCCTAGGCTGCCGAGCAGCGTGGATGAACACTGGCTCTGCGGGATCGACCTCAAGAGAAATACGGGGTTCGGGACCAGGACAGGAGCTGGTGGCATGTAACATACAGAGGCTGCAGGGAAAGTACAGGTAACATTGTCTTGTTTTCACCATGTTCAGTAAAGTTTTATTGTTGAAACAGAACTGTTGCTTGTGGTGTTTCCTGAGATCTGATACTCTGCAACCAAAGTGAACCTGTGATGGAGGTAACTGACTGTGCCGCAGGACTGGGACTTCACTTGTGTCTTCATGTACAAGGTGCTGGGGTGCTCACTGACTGTGACTTAGTGGACTCGCCCACGACTACCACCCCTTGCCACCTTGTTACACACACAAAGAAAATAAATGTGTATAACAAAACATGTAAATGCAATAATTTTTGGGGATAAATACTTTATTTTCTTTAACTGTTTCACGGGTGCCAACACTTTTAGCCATGACTTTATGTCAACAGAGCCTTAGACCTCATTCAGATATATGTGTTTCACAAATGTGTTTTGTCCATATGTTTCAAAGGTTGAAGGTACCTATTATAATCTATGAATCTGTACAAATGTCTGTCATTTTTGCAGATCATATGTGTCTGCAAAAAAAAATCACAGAGACATGTCTGTTTTTGACACTCATCAAAGATCAAAATTGCTCTTACCAGTCTACTATTTGGTGAAAATCATGGACAGCACAAGTAGTGCTATTTGTGATTAACATAGCAATTTATATTAGAAGCTGTGCAGTTTATTTCATGAAAATCACTAATAAACACTGTTTGAAAAAGCTGACAAACTGACACAACATTGAAGATACTCTGATCCCAAACACTGAAGAACAACAGTCTATGATTTAATGCATGATAAAAATTATGAATGAGGTTGATATTTGTGAGACAGAATGAACAAATCAGCAGCATTTTTGGATTTTTTTAAGCTGTTTACCATTAGGAACAAGTGATAATATAGCTTTATTCTTCAGTTCGGTTTATGGTGATACCAGATTTAGTATATGTAATAAGGATCTACCAATCAAAAATGAGGTGTATACAGCAAGGTAGAAGTGCAGGCTTAAAATATAACTTTTAATAATTGCCTTTAAAAAAACGAGAATTTCGTTCAATAATATCAAAAAGCAACAAAATATATCCTAACCACCAGTGACTTGTGAGAAAACAAAATATAATTAATTAAAACCGTCAGTAAAGCAGACTGACTTAATCATAGGTTAAATAGGGATAGATCTATCTGGACACTATCCACAAAATATTAACGACTGTATGTGCTTATTTCCTCTCATATATTGCACATCAATAATATGGAACAGTCTTACCACATGTCGATATCCACCGTGTACTCGTAGATGGGGGAGGCCTTTTTAAGCATAATGCCATACATTACCCCAAACCAGGTGAATACATGTGAACCAAGGACTGACAGTCTCCCAATGCGTTTCTCTGGCTAGATCATCAGGGGAGAGTTATGCCATTTTTATCAGCTGTTATGGTGTCTGTCACCCGCAGCGCCTGTGTGGACTGTTGGACGGGTGCGCTTGTCTGAACTGCGTTCTTAAATAGGACGCTAAAACGGTCATATAGTGACGTCAGATCCTGTGCGTTCTCATTTACAACGTAATATCCTGTGCGCTCTCATTCACAACGTAATATACTGTGCGTTCTCATTCGCAACGTAATATCCTGTGTGTTCTCATTCGCAACGTAATATCCTGTGTGTTCTCATTCGCAACGTAATATCCTGTGCGTTCTTATTAGCAACGTCATATCCTGTGCGTTCTCATTCATGATGTAATATCCTAAGCGCTCGTCATCTGGAACGCATATTTGGAACGCAAACAACCGTGCTGGTGCACATAAATGAATTAACATAGAGAAATGAGATGACGTCATATCCTAGGCGCCTTTCATATTGATGTGTCTCAAATGCGCTCCACATCCGAGACATTCAATTGGAACGCTAATTAATCAGTAGGTGCACACTAAATCAATAATATGATAATTTCAGAATAGAACGCTGAGATAACGTCATATCTTACGCATTCTTTATAGTGACGTGATCTCTTATGCGTTCTGTGAGACAGTGAAGATATGTGTGGTGAATGGGGTGTATATTTCACCTAGGTACTTTGCTGACTGGTATAAGGGAAATGTGTGGCTTTGTCATACTAGTGGTAGAGAAAGGTCACTACACCTTCCATTCAATGCACATTTGCAGCTCAAACCTGCATCCACTCAAGGGATAATTAGGAAGCCAGAAGTAGGTGTCTGGGAACACAGACTGAGAGCTCTCTTAGTCTGGACAGGAGTCCAGGCACAGAGGTGGTCTCCGGGAGGTGAGCTCTCTCAGTCTGGGTGCTCGAGGTGCCCCGGACACAAGAGGAGTCTCTGCGACACTCCATGCTGGAAACTACTGAATATAAGGAGAACTCTCTCAGTCTGGATGCTAGGTGTGCCATTCAGACACAAGGAGGAGATTCTAGGAAAACCACGCTGGTAACTACTGAATATAATGTGTTGTTTTGGGTCAGGCTGGTAGAGTCTGGTCCCTGATAGTGAGGGAATTCTATCTATGTGAAGTGAGTAGCCGTGAGGCTTAGGATTTCTGTTTATGATTTGTTTTTGTCACCTATTGTTTGCTGTGGACTTTAATAAAGCTGGTTGCGGCCAGTTTGCACCAGAACTGCTGTCTGAATGAACTGTTTCTATGCCATTCCGTCTACCCGGACGGCGATCCCAGAGCTATATCCCCTGAAAAGCTTACAATTGGTGCTAGAATGTGCGTGCAGCACAGTGGCTAGATACAGCAATAAAGGAGAAGTCTGTTGAAGCAGCAGTAGAAAAAAAAAAAGTGTGTCAGCAAAAGAAACGTCTGTGGGAGCAGTCTTAAAGAGACAGTAGCCCTAATAGACTTTGTAAAAAAAAAAAAAGTGTCTGCACAGCAAAGCTGAACTTTCTGTGGAAAAGACTGTGGAGTGTGTATGTCTTGAGTGAAGACTGCCGTTGTTAAGACAGAGAAGTCTGACAGTATGGATGAAGCCTGGAGAAGCTGATTAAACAAATGGCGCAAGTTAATGTGCAACATAAGGCTGCCGTAGTTGAGACAGAGAAGTCTGACAGCATGGATGACAGCATGGAGGCGCTGTTTAAACAAAGGGCGCAACTTAATTTGCAACAGCAAGAGTTTAACCGATTGCTGAGGGAGCAGACTGCAGCACTGCATCGGGAACTCGGTGCCGCGTCCCAAAGTAATGTTGCACAATCACCTGTATTGTCCGCTGTAAAGAAGGCGGTAAGACGGACCCTGAAAAAGATGTCGCCTCATGACGATGTGGAGGCATATCTCGCTATATTTGAGCGACTGGCAGAGAAAGAGAACCTGCCACTATCTGAATGGGCCATGGTGGTCGCACCCTATCTGACTGGAGAGCCCCAAAAGGCCTATGTTGACCTGAGCGAGCAGGACAGCAGAGACTATGCCAAACTGAAAGCGGAGAATCTTGCCCGGCTGGGTGTTACGGTTGCAGTCCGTGTCAGGAGAGTCCATGACTGGAGATACAGTTGGGAGTCTGCCATCAACAACCCTGCCCAGAAGTGGCTGGAGCATGACGTCGGCAGCCATGTCGGCATGGTCAAAGAGGTGATGATGGACCCCTACACCCGAGCACTTCCTCCTGAGGTACAGAGAAAAAGGTACTTCGCCACCAAAGACTGCCTCCGTGACCAGCCGTCTGAGTGGTCGTCACTTCAGAGTTCCCGGATGCCGAACTCTCGCGGTAAGAGCGTTCCAGCTGTTGGGGACATGGGGTATGATGATAGACGGGTTCAGGTCCGAAGGGACATATGGGAGAAAAAATGTGATGTTTCCCTGTCAGGGGTCCCAGGCCTAAGAAAGGTCTCCCCGTCTGAACGCCCAGACCAGAGACAGTGTTGGAGATGCCGTAAAAGGGATCATATTGCAGTTAATTGTCCACTAGAGGGGGAGCCTATGTATTGTGATGTTGGCAGGTCCCTCTCTCTCTGCGCAGAACCTGTGTGTGTGGCCACCTCAGCTGAAGAGACTGGACCACAGGTGTACCCGGTGGTTGTAAATGACTGCCCAGCACAGGCCCAGCACAGGCCCTCTTGGACTCAGAGAGTCCAGTGACTTCCGTATGTGACAGCCTGATTGATAGGGACTTCATCCCTGATAAACACCTGAGTGTGGTGTGCATCCTTGGAGACACCAAAGTCTACCCAGAGACTGCCATGGACTTGGTCCCCAAACTCGAGGAGGTTTCATGTGAAGTGGGGGTAATGAAGAACCTGGTGCACCCCGTCATATTGGGTAATGACTTTCCCTGGTCTAAGGATCTTTGGGGGAAAAATGATTCTATTGGACAGTGTGATGAAGCTCCTACTGAGGGTGCGCAGTCCCGAGGGGCGGAACACAATGCTAGTGGGCCGTTAAACTTATGTGATAATAATGATAATGATGATGATGATGATGATCATGATAATGATGCTGATGCTGATAATGATAATGATGATGATCATGATAGTGATGATGGTACTGATCATAATCATGATAATGATATTGATAAAGATGAAATTTCTTTGCAGGTGATGTTGGGAGACGAGGATGGTGGTTCTCGGGAACCGAGTGTCCCTGACCTACCTGTGTCCTGTGACAATTTTGGGAGTGAGCAGTTGCGAGACCCCACTCTTAAAACGGCACAGGAAAATATAAGTGTTCTAAATGAGGTTTCCCAAAAGCCTGGCTCTGAGGAGAGGTTTCCTCATGTTGCCCTAAACAATAACCTGTTGTATAGGGACACTGAAGTCCAGGGAGAGGTCGTGAGTCAGCTCCTAGTACCTGAGCTATATAGAAGTATAGTGCTGGGGTTGTCACATAGTCACATACTTGATGGACCACCTGAGGGAAACCAGGGACCAGATGATGAAGTTAATGTTGTGGATGACATTTTAACTGAGGTTCCAGATCAAGATGTGAATGAGAATGAATTGTATAACCCTGGAAGTGAGCCGGATGTGAGTGAGACAAAAGGGTCAGACAGGGATAGTGGTAGTGATAGTGAATCATCTGATGACGATCAAGCAAATAGTGAAAAAGAGGAGGTTGAGGGTCCTGAGAAGAAAGCTGATGCTGACCTTACAGCCGGACAGAAGATGGCATCTGAAGATATTTTACAGTTGGCCGATTCCCTGGCGAAAACTAAGGTGAAAGGAGGAGAGTTGAGCTTTAAAGGCAGGACTCTGAAACTGAACACAGCACAAGTGGATGCTGTTGAAGATGAGAAGTTGTTGGTGTGTGGTGTGAATCTGCATCAGGCCAAGGACTCTGAAGCTGATGCTGCAGAGGTGGAAAAAGCCATGGAAGTGGTAGACACCAAACCAGATGCCTCCTCAGAAGCGGAGGTCTCAAGTGAAGGTGTGGGGCCTGACTCTGCCCAGGAATCTGTTTCTGCCGGTTACTGTCCAGATCAGTAGCTGCAACTCGCGAAGTTCAGTCTGGAAGTTCGGCACCTGGTGCTCCATCAGTGCTCCCGAGCGACACAAAGGATCTGGATAAATCACAAGATGAGATTTTGAGACATCAGGCTGGCATTGGTGAGCCTAAATGCACTTTAGTGGAGTCTACATCTGAGCCACGTTCCAAGGAATGGGAAAAGCGATGTAGCACTCCATTGCCGCTGCAGACACCCGGGAGCCCAGATGGGATGCAGAACGTGGTGGAAGAGAAGAGCCAGGCGGGTTCTGAGTATACAGATGCAGCTATCAAGGAGAACTTGAAAGTTGAAATAAATGGAGATATTGGATACCATAATGATGAGCCTGAAGAAGGGGCCGAAGACGTAAAGGACGTCCAACTGCTACAGGAGAAGATGCGTCTCCATGAGGTCTCCACCAAAGAAATAAAAACTGATAATGTTGCATTACGTGAGCAGCTTCTTGAGAAGGTCAATGAAGTAAAAGAAGGGATACAGGGAATCTCTTTATTGCAAGAGCAAATGCAGCAACTACACGAGGAGGTAAAAGCAGAAAAGATGAAGAACCTTGACTTGTTAGAAGATGTGGATTTCCTGGAGAAAGAAGTAAGACCTCTGCGTCTTATGCAAAGTGAGCCTGTACAAGAAGAGGATGAATTATGTGTACTGCCAAAGAAAAACGATCAGCTCCTTCTACAGTGCCAATCATTTGAACAGTGTAGCTTAAAATGGTCAGAGACCATGGCAGAGGAACTTAAGTTCTGTGAAATAGAATTTATGAATCAACTGAGATTTAAGAAAGTAGATGTGCTAAAGAAGGTTCAGGGGGGATTAGAGAAAGGTGAAAAACCCCCTATACTTTCTGTGATAGTTGGTGACACATGGTCAGTGCACCAGAAACAGGAAGTACGAGAGTTTCTGAGGAAGAATCAGCAGAGGTGTTCTTACGTGTCTGGTCGTGCTTCTCTGGTGAGGCACTATACCGAAACTGAGCCTGGCCCTAAGGTCAAGCTGAAACCGTGCAGGATACCCGAGGCCCGCAGAGAGCATAGGCCTGGGAGGGTACAGGGTAGTGCGGATGCTTCAGATGAAGATAAAGCTGATGTTGGATATGGCTCAGGTGAAGATACAGATGACAATAGTGAAGATGAAGCTGATGAGGGCCATGCCTGGTCCGGAGTTCACTGTCTCTTTGGGATTGTTGACCAGCCCTCCGGTCTGGATGACCAGCCCTCCGGTCTGGAAAAGAGGGGGGGGATATGTGAGACAGTGAAGATATGTGTGGTGAATGGGGTGTATATTTCACCTAGGTACTTTGCTGACTGGTATAAGGGAAATGTGTGGCTTTGTAATACTAGTGGTAGAGAAAGGTCACTACACCTTCCATTCAATGCACATTTGCAGCTCAAACCTGCATCCACTCAAGGGATAATTAGGAAGCCAGAAGTAGGTGTCTGAGTAGGAGGGGGTCTCCGGGAGGTGCGCTCTTAGTCTGGGTGCTCGAGGTGCCCCGGACACAAGAGGAGTCTTTGCGACACTCCATGCTGGAAACTACTGAATATAAGGAGAACTCTCTCAGTCTGGATGCTAGGTGTGCCATTCAGACATTGTGTCTGGCCTATGCTTCAACTGGTGGGTTCAGTCCTCTGCTTTGTTCACATTTACGTCACTTGACAAGTGGAAAGGTTTTTAATATTAGAGTAGGACTGTCCCACAAAGGGTTGCCTTGACGTGGCGGGATGGCTTGTTAATTCTTTTGATCAAAATTATGTTTACTAAATACCCTTATAATTATTACTACCTTCATGCAATTTTTGCAAAATAATTTTTTCTTTATTTTAGGACATTTTTTTTGTGTGCCTGTTTTCTGTGTAATGGTCATGTGTTAATATGCATTTACATTTTGCATACACATCAACTTACTTTTTCAGTTCAGATCTAGTTTTCTATGTAGTTCAGAGTGCATTCTGTGCATATAAGGGTGGGACCGCCCTGTTTCTGAGTTGAAAAATCCATTCTGTCTGGCCTATGCTTCAACTGGTGGGTTCAGTCCCTCTGCCTTGTTCACATTTACGTCACTTGACAAGTGGAAAGGTTTTTAATATTAGAGTAGGACTGTCCCACAAAGGGTTGCCTTGACGTGGCGGGATGGCTTGTTCATTCTTTTGATCAAAATTATGTTTACTAAATACCCTTATAATTATTACTACCTTCATGCAATTTTTGCAAAATAATTTTTTCTTTATTTTAGGACATTTTTTTTTTTTTGTGCCTGTTTTCTGTGTAATGGTCATGTGTTAATATGCATTTACATTTTGCATACACATCAACTTACTTTTTCAGTTCAGATCTAGTTTTCTATGTAGTTCAGAGTGCATTCTGTGCATATAAGGGTGGGACCGCCCTGTTTCTGAGTTGAAAAATCCATTCTGTCTGGCCTATGCTTCAACTGGTGGGTTCAGTCCTCTGCCTTGTTCACATTTACGTCACTTGACAAGTGGAAAGGTTTTTAATATTAGAGTAGGACTGTCCCACAAAGGGTTGCCTTGACGTGGCGGGATGGCTTGTTCATTCTTTTGATCAAAATTATGTTTACTAAATACCCTTATAATTATTACTACCTTCATGCAATTTTTGCAAAATAATTTTTTCTTTATTTTAGGACATTTTTTTTGTGTGCCTGTTTTCTGTGTAATGGTCATGTGTTAATATGCATTTACATTTTGCATACACATCAACTTACTTTTTCAGTTCAGATCTAGTTTTCTATGTAGTTCAGAGTGCATTCTGTGCATATAAGAGTGGGACCGCCCTGTTTCTGAGTTGAAAAATCCATTCTGTCTGGCCTATGCTTCAACTGGTGGGTTCAGTCCCTCTGCCTTGTTCACATTTACGTCACTTGACAAGTGGAAAGGTTTTTAATATTAGAGTAGGACTGTCCCACAAAGGGTTGCCTTGACGTGGCGGGATGGCTTGTTCATTCTTTTGATCAAAATTATGTTTACTAAATACCCTTATAATTATTACTACCTTCATGCAATTTTTGCAAAATAATTTTTTCTTTATTTTAGGACATTTTTTTTTTTTTGTGCCTGTTTTCTGTGTAATGGTCATGTGTTAATATGCATTTACATTTTGCATACACATCAACTTACTTTTTCAGTTCAGATCTAGTTTTCTATGTAGTTCAGAGTGCATTCTGTGCATATAAGGGTGGGACCGCCCTGTTTCTGAGTTGAAAAATCCATTCTGTCTGGCCTATGCTTCAACTGGTGGGTTCAGTCCTCTGCCTTGTTCACATTTACGTCACTTGACAAGTGGAAAGGTTTTTAATATTAGAGTAGGACTGTCCCACAGAGGGTTGCCTTGACGTGGCAGGATGGCTTGTTCATTCTTTTGATCAAAATTATGTTTACTAAATACCCTTATAATTATTACTACCTTCATGCAATTTTTGCAAAATAATTTTTTCTTTATTTTAGGACATTTTTTTTTTTTTTTTGTGCCTGTTTTCTGTGTAATGGTCATGTGTTAATATGCATTTACATTTTGCATACACATCAACTTACTTTTTCAGTTCAGATCTAGTTTTCTATGTAGTTCAGAGTGCATTCTGTGCATATAAGGGTGGGACCGCCCTGTTTCTGAGTTGAAAAATCCATTCTGTTGGTCTATGCTTCAACTGGTGGGTTCAGTCCCTCTGCCTTGTTCACATTTACGTCACTTGACAAGTGGAAAGGTTTTTAATATTGAGTAGGACTGTCCCACAAAGGGTTGCCTTGACGTGGCGGGATGGCTTGTTCATTCTTTTGATCAAAATTATGTTTACTAAATACCCTTATAATTATTACTACCTTCATGCAATTTTTGCAAAATAATTTTTTCTTTATTTTAGGACATTTTTTTTTTTTTGTGCCTGTTTTCTGTGTAATGGTCATGTGTTAATATGCATTTACATTTTGCATACACATCAACTTACTTTTTCAGTTCAGATCTAGTTTTCTATGTAGTTCAGAGTGCATTCTGTGCATATAAGGGTGGGACCGCCTGTTTCTGAGTTGAAAAATCCATTCTGTTGGCCTTGCTTCAACTGGTGGGTTCAGTCCTCTGCCTTGTTCACATTTACGTCACTTGACAAGTGGAAAGGTTTTTATATTAGAGTAGGACTGTCCACAAAGGGTTGCCTTGACGTGGCGGGATGGCTTGTTCATTCTTTTGATCAAAAATTTGTTTACTAAATACCCTTATAATTATTACTATCTTCATGCAATTTTTGCAAATAATTTTTCTTTATTTTAGGACATTTTTTTTTTTGTGCTGTTTTCTGTGTAATGGTCATGTGTTAATATGCATTTACATTTTGCATACACATCAACTTACTTTTTCAGTTCAGATCTTTGTTTTCTATGTAGTTCGAGTGCATTCTGTGCATATAAGGTGGGACCGCCTGTTTCTGAGTTGAAAAATCCATTCTGTCTGGCCTATGCTTCAACTGGTGGGTTCAGTCCCTCTGCCTTGTTCACATTTACGTCACTTGACAAGTGGAAAGGTTTTTAATATTAGAGTAGGACTGTCCCACAAAGGGTTGCCTTGACGTGGCGGGATGGCTTTTCATTCTTTTGATCAAAATTATGTTTACTAAATACCCTTATAATTATTACTACCTTCATGCAATTTTTGCAAAATAATTTTTTCTTTATTTTAGGACATTTTTTTTTTGTGCCTGTTTTCTGTGTAATGGTCATGTGTTAATATGCATTTACATTTTGCATACACATCAACTTACTTTTTCAGTTCAGATCTAGTTTTCTATGTAGTTCAGAGTGCATTCTGTGCATATAAGGGTGGGACCGCCCTGTTTCTGAGTTGAAAAATCATTCTGTCTGGCCTATGCTTCAACTGGTGGGTTCAGTCCCTCTGCCTTGTTCACATTTACGTCACTTGACAAGTGGAAAGGTTTTTAATATTAGAGTAGGACTGTCCCACAAAGGGTTGCCTTGACGTGGCGGGATGGCTTGTTCATTCTTTTGATCAAAATTATGTTTACTAAATACCCTTATAATTATTACTACCTTCATGCAATTTTTGCAAAATAATTTTTTCTTTATTTTAGGACATTTTTTTTGTGTGCCTGTTTTCTGTGTAATGGTCATGTGTTAATATGCATTTACATTTTGCATACACATCAACTTACTTTTTCAGTTCAGATCTAGTTTTCTATGTAGTTCAGAGTGCATTCTGTGCATATAAGGGTGGGACCGCCCTGTTTCTGAGTTGAAAAATCCATTCTGTCTGGCCTATGCTTCAACTGGTGGTTTCAGTCCCTCTGCCTTGTTCACATTTGACGTCACTTGACAAGTGGAAAGGTTTTTAATATTAGAGTAGGACTGTCCCACAAAGGGTTGCCTTGACGTGGCGGGATGGCTTGTTCATTCTTTTGATCAAAATTATGTTTACTAAATACCCTTATAATTATTACTACCTTCATGCAATTTTTGCAAAATAATTTTTTCTTTATTTTAGGACATTTTTTTTTTTTGCTGCTGTTTTCTGTGTAATAGTCATGTGTTAATATTCATTTACATTTTGCATACACATCAACTTACTTTTTCAGTTCAGATCTAGTTTTCTATGTAGTTCAGAGTGCATTCTGTGCATATAAGGGTGGGACCGCCCTGTTTCTGAGTTGAAAAATCCATTCTGTCTGGCCTATGCTTCAACTGGTGGGTTCAGTCCCTCTGCCTTGTTCACATTTATGTCACTTGACAAGTGGAAAGGTTTTTAATATTAGAGTAGGACTGTCCCACAAAGGGTTACCTTGACGTGGCGGGATGGCTTGTTCATTCTTTTGATCAAAATTATGTTTACTAAATACCCTTATAATTATTACTACCTTCATGCAATTTTTGCAAAATAATTTTTTCTTTATTTTAGGACATTTTTTTTTTGTGCCTGTTTTCTGTGTAATGGTCATGTGTTAATATGCATTTACATTTTGCATACACATCAACTTACTTTTTCAGTTCAGATCTAGTTTTCTATGTAGTTCAGAGTGCATTCTGTGCATATAAGGGTGGGACCGCCCTGTTTCTGAGTTGAAAAATCCATTCTGTCTGGCCTATGCTTCAACTGGTGGTTCAGTCCCTCTGCCTTGTTCACATTTACGTCACTTGACAAGTGGAAAGGTTTTTAATATTAGAGTAGGACTGTCCCACAAAGGGTTGCCTTGACGTGGCGGGATGGCTTGTTCATTCTTTTGATCAAAATTATGTTTACTAAATACCCTTATAATTATTACTACCTTCATGCAATTTTTGCAAAATAATTTTTTCTTTATTTTAGGACATTTTTTTTTGTGCCTGTTTTCTGTGTAATGGTCATGTGTTAATATGCATTTACATTTTGCATACACATCAACTTACTTTTTCAGTTCAGATCTAGTTTTCTATGTAGTTCAGAGTGCATTCTGTGCATATAAGGGTGGGACCGCCCTGTTTCTGAGTTGAAAAATCCATTCTGTCTGGCCTATGCTTCAACTGGTGGGTTCAGTCCCTCTGCCTTGTTCACATTACGTCACTTGACAAGTGGAAAGGTTTTTTAATATTAGAGTAGGACTGTCCCACAAAGGGTTGCCTTGACGTGGCGGGATGGCTTGTTCATTCTTTTGATCAAAATTATGTTTACTAAATACCCTTATAATTATTACTACCTTCATGCAATTTTTGCAAAATAATTTTTTCTTTATTTTAGGACATTTTTTTTTTTGTGCCTGTTTTCTGTGTAATGGTCATGTGTTAATATGCATTTTACATTTTGCATACACATCTGTTAGGGTTCAAGTTCCCGCTCCTGCACAAGGGGAGTCTCGAACCAGTGCCGCTGCGGTCTCCCATTCGTCTCCAGCCGCAGTGGAGCCTGCTCAGCAGAGACGTCGTTCCAGGCGTCTTGCCCATCCACTACTGGGCAGTGACTTGCTGCTCCCTTTCCTGGATCTGCTATTGTAGCCAGTTCTGGAGCAGACGTCTTTGGGATAAAGTCCTGCATTTTCCCTTCTGAGCGTGCCCAGAGTGAGATCTCTCATTGGAGATCAGGGTCACATGCTCGGGTACTGCAGCGGCTCCTATTGGCCCGCCAGGAAGGCCCTGTTACTACTAGTCTTCTGAACAGTTCTCATTGGTCCTTGTTCCTGGAAGGTCCTGTAGCTGTTGCTATAAAAGGGTAGCATGGCTGGGCCGCCATGCGCTAATATCAACCATTGTATGCTATGCGCCAGTGTGGTCATGCGTGTGTGTGGTTAGGGACCCGCTGAAATAAGCCACTAGAATACCGACTTAATCGGTGAGGAGTTTAGTGTGCTAGCTGGTCAGGGTCGGTGTCCTAGATGCCTAGATTACCGGCATAACCGGTGAGGAGTTTGATTGCCGTATTCAGGTCTGGCGTTCAGACGCCATAGATTGCGGGTGACTCCCGCGAGGACATTAGCGCATGACCACGTATTATGCTCGCTTAGCAATTAACCGTGTGCCGAGAGCCTGACAGGACACGGTGTTTGTTCTCAGCGGCTCTGTGACGTAACAGGGTTCGCTCTCGACGCTAGACAGCGCCCTAGCGTTTTACTTTGCGGCTCACTGAAGCTAAGTGAGTTCGCACATATCGCCATATAGCACTGTGGCATCCTGTTAGCGGCTCTGTGAATTAACAGAGTCTGCACTTACTGCCACAACGCGCTACGGCGTTTATTTTAGCGACTCTGCGGGATAACAGAGTTCGCTACTTTCGTCATCTTACTAGCAGCAGGCTTTGCTTGCACGGTGGACCCCGGGCTGCGAACGCACCTCTCCACTCTATATATTTGGTGCGTTCCGCAGACCCTAACATAATATTACGCCAGGGTCTGGCTAGTAAAATGGCGGACGAACAGCGTCTATTGCAGTACATCCAGCAGCTGAAGGGTAGGTTGGAGGCTCTTGAGAGCACAACCTCAGCTGTGGATGTTACCGCAGTCGCTGTTCAGGCTGCTAGCGTGGCTGCAGCCAGTTTGTCCTCTCCCACCTCTGCCCTACATTATCCCACCTCCCGCTTCCTGACAAGTTTGCCGGTGATAGCAAGCAATGTCGGGGATTCGTGAGTCAGTGCTCTATACATCTCGAGCTTCTGGCTGCACGTTTTTCCCACGGATCGGGCACAAGTGGTTTTGTACTTTCTCTACTCTCAGGCAGAGCGTTGGAGTGGGCAACGCCGCTGTGGGAGCGCGATGATCGTGGGGGTGCAGAGTGCTCCTCGTTTCTTGGAGGCTCTTAAAAAGGTCTTTTTAGGACCCCAGGTCACCCACGATACGGCGCTACAACTGCTGGCATTGACACAGGGTTCGTCTTTGGTCAGTCATTTTCCGTCCATTTTTCGGACTCTGGCTGCGGGAGCTAGATTGGTCTGATAAAGTTCTTATTCCTATCTACTGGGGGGGACTGGGCTGACCATGTTAAAGACGCTTTGGCTACCAGGGAGATTCCCGCCACACGGGGAGAAGCTTATCTCCGTATCTACCCGCATTGACCTCCGTTTTCACGAGCGGAGGTTGGAGCGGGCCCAGTGTAGGCAGAGGTTTCGGTTGGCTCCTACCTTTGCCAAACCTCTCGAATTCCCCGATCTGGCGTCCGAACCTCAAAAGGCCACAGAAGTTCCTCATGCAGGACCTAAGTCTCGGTCCGTCCGAGTATCCGTGGTTTGTAAAACCCTTGTCAGCAGACAGGACACTATGCCAACAGATGTCCACAGCGATCGGGGGGAAACGATCGCGTCTAGTGGCCCTGGGAGGAGGTTCACTAGAGACAGCGGCATTTTCCTCCAAGATAACATTTAAAGGGACAATCACTGTTGGTACTTCCATTCTCACCGCCGACCTTTGCGTGGACTCAGGAGCAGAGGGGAATTTCATGTCCTCTAGCTTTGCTCACCGTCATGCAATACCTCTGGTGGCGCTTGACAAATCAGTGACTGTTCGGGTAGTGAATGGGTTCGTCATTGCCCTCACAAATTACACACCAGACTGTCCCACTTGCATTGTCTGTATCTCCTTCCCATCAGGAATTTATTTCCCTACTCGTCCTTCCCGAGGGAATAGACGAGATCTACTAGGTATACCTTGGCTCCGTTTCCATTCCCCACATATAGAGTGGACTTCGGGTAGGATACTGGGTTGGAGTGATGCATGTACAGGCAGATGTGTCAAAAGTTGCGTTCAGGTTGCCATTACTGAGTTACCCGCAGATCTTTACTCCACTTCCCAAGCACTACTGGTCATATGCAGACGTGTTCTCCAAGAAGGCTGCGGAGACTCTTCCGCCTCATCGCCCTATGACTGTCCTATCGACCTCTTGCCTGGCGCAGAACCTCCTCGGGGAAGGGTCTATCCCCTCTCTCTTCCTGAGACAGAGGCCATGTCGCAATATATTCAGGAGAACCCGGCAAGAGGGTTTATTAGGAAGTCGGTGTCACCGGCAGGGCGGGATTTTTTTCGTGCAGAAGAAAAACGGAGAATTGCGTCCGTGTATTGATTACAGGGGTCTTAACGCCATCACCGTTAAAAACAAGTACCCGTTGCCCTGATCTCTGACTATTTGATAGGCTTCGGGAGCAAGGGTATTCACTAAACTAGATCTGCGCGTGCTTATAACCTGATTCGCATCCGTGAGGGGGACGAATGGAAGACGGCTTTTAATACCAGGGATGGGCATTACGAATATCTGGTGATGCCCTTTGGGCTCTGTAATGCTCCAGCCGTTTTCCAAGACTTTGTCAATGACATCTTCCGGGATATGCTCTCCACCTCGGTCGTAGTCTATCTGGATGATATACTCATCTTCTCTCCAGATATTGACTCCCACCGGAGGGATGTTGGCAGGGTCTTCGACCTCCTACGGGCAAATTCCCTTTACGCAAAGTTGGAGAAATGTGTGTTTGAGCAGGAGTCCTTACCTTTCCTGGGCTATATCATCTCCGCCCAGGGGATTGGCTATGGATCCTGCCAACTAACAGGCGGTGATGGACTGGCAGAACCCCACTCTCTAAAGGCGGTGCAGCGCTTTATGGGGTTCATTAATTACTACCGTCAGTTCATTCCCCACTTCTCAACTTTGGTAGCTCCCGTGGTTGCCCTTACCAAAAAGGGAGCTAATCCCAAATTGTGGTCTGAAGAGGTCTCCAAGGCCTTCACGTCTATTAGTCTCATTTCGCTAGAGCTCCCATCCTACATCGCCCGATGTTGATAAGCCATTTATATTGGAGGTGGATGCCTCGTCCTGGTGCTGGAGCAGTCCTCTTCCAAAAGGATGCTCAAGGTCGGAAGCATCCATGCTTCTTTTTCTCCAAGACCTTCACACCAGCAGAGAGGAATTATTCCTTTGGGGACAGGAGTTGCTAGCAATGAAGTTGGCCTTCTCGGAGTGGAGACATCTGTTGGAGGGAGCTCGCTTTCCCTTCCAAGTCTTCACGGATCACAAAAACCTAGTATATCTTCAGACAGCCCAGCGGCTTAATTCTCGCCAAGCCAGATGGTCCTTGTTCTTCTCCCGGTTTCATTTCACACTGCATTTCCTCTCGGGAGAGAAGAACATTCGTGCCGACGCACTCTCTCGCTCTGTGGTGTCCTCGGAGGAGGAGGTGGAGGAGCCTCGGCTTATCGTCCCCACAGAGACCCTGAGAACAGTGGCCCCGGTTTCGCTAGAGTCTGTGCCCCCGGGCAAGACTTTTGTGCCTACTAATTTGCGACCGGAGGTACTCTCTTGGGCACATTCGTCCAGGGTGGGTGGACACTTTGGGGCAAAGAGGACATCTGAATTGCTGGCGAGGACATATGGTGGCCGCATATGGTCCGGATGTTGGGGACTATGTTCGAGCGTGTGTCTCCTGCGCCAAAAATAAGTCTCCACGACAACGGCCAGCTGGGTTACTTTACCCTTTGCCGGTAGACAGGCCCTGGGAGATGGTTGGGATGGACTTTGTGGTGGGCTTGCCCAAGTCTCAGGGTTGCACCATCATTTGGGTAATCACCGACCATTTCTCTAAAATGGTGCATCTGGTGCCACTACACGGTTACCTTCTGCACTGGCTCTGGCAGCGTTGTTTGTTAGGCACATCTTCCGTTTACACGGCATGCCGGACAAGATTGTCAGTGACCGAGGTCCCCAGTTTGCGTCTCGGTTCTGGAGAGAGCTTTGTCGTCTACTCAGTATTGAGTTAAATCTCTCTTCAGCGTACCATCCTGAGACGAATGGGTTGGTAGAGAGGGCCAACCAGACCTTGGTCACCTATCTACGACATTTTGTCTCGGCCAGGCAGGATGACTGGGCATCCTTGCTGCCGTGGGCTGAGTTTGCATTAAACAATGCTGTGGCTGATTCCACCGGACAGACCCCAATTCCTCCTGAACTACGGTCAGCATCCGCGGGTACCAGTGCCTATGCCCGTGTCTTCCGCCGATTCCAGGGTGGCAGACTGGGCTGTGGAGGCACGGGACATTTGGGACCGCACGCAGGATGCCATTCAGGCCTCCAAAGAGAGGATGAGGTCTTCGGCCGATGCCCATCGGCGCCCCCGCTCCTAAATTTGCTCCTGGGGATTTGGTGTGGCTCTCCGCCCGTAACATCAGGCTGCGAGTTGAGTCCACTAAGTTGGCACCCCGCTACCTGGGTCCTTTCAAGGTCCTCGAGCAGGTTAACCCTGTGGTATACCGTTTAGCTCTTCCACCACGCCTGGGTATCTCCGACACTTTTCACGTGTCCCTCCTGAAACCCGTGCTCATGTCCGGCTTTCTGAGTCATCTGCCGGGACATCGGGTTCATCTGCGGATGACCATGAGGTGAACGCCATCGTGGGTGGTAAGGTGGTACGGGGCAAAAAGTTTTTATTTGGTGGACTGGAGGGGCTATGGGCCTGAGGATAGGTCTTGGGAGCCTGCCGAGCATGTTCACGCTCCGCAGCTCATCGCTGCCTTTGAACGCAGCGAGGCCCAGAGAAGGGGGGGCCCTAGGAGGGGGGTAATGTTAGGGTTCGAGTTCCCGCTCCTGCACAAGGGAGTCTCGAACCAGTGCCGCTGCGGTCTCCCATTCGTCTCCGGCCGCAGTGGAGCCTGCTCAGCAGAGACGTCGTTCCAGGCGTCTTGCCCACTCCACTACTGGGCAGTGACTTGCTGCTGCCTTTCCTGGATCTGCTATTGTAGCCAGTTCTGGAGCAGACGTCTTTGGGATAAAGTCCTGCATTTTCCCTTCTGAGCGTGCCCAGAGTGAGATCTCTCATTGGAGATCAGGGTCACATGCTCAGGTACTGCAGCGGCTCCTATTGGCCCGCCAGGAAGGCCCTGTTACTACTAGTCTCTGAAACAGGTTTCTCATTGGTCCTTGTTCCTGGAAGGTCCTGTGGCTGTTGCTATAAAAGGGTAGCATGGCTGGGCCGCCATGCGCTAATATCAACCATTGTATGCTATGCGCCAGTGTGGTCATGCGTGTGTGTGGTTAGGGACCCGGCTGAAATAAGCCACTAGAATACCGACTTAATCGGTGAGGAGTTTAGTGTGCTAGCTGGCAGGGTCGGTGTCCTAGAGCCCTTTGATTACCGCAAACCGGTGAGGGGGTTTGTTGCCGAATTCAGGGTCTGGCGTTCAGACGCCTAGTTGGGGGGACCCCCCGAGGAAATTTTAGCGCCTGACACGAAATTAGCTCGTTAGCAATTCCCGGTGCCTGAGAGCCTGCGGGAACACGGTTTGTTTCCCCGGTCTGTGAGAAACGGGGTTCGCTCCGACGCTAGACGCCCCCTTTGCGTTTTATTTGCGGCTTTAAAGCAATGATTCCACTACGCCTTAGCACGGGGCATCCCTTAGGGCTGTAAATTAAAGAGTCTGCACTTACTGCCCAACGCGTGGGGCGTTTATTTTGCGACTCTGCGGGAAAACAGAGTTCGTACTTTCGTCTTTAAACTGAGCAGGCTTTGCTTGCACGGGGGCCCCCGGCGCGAAGCACCTCCCACTTAAAATTTGGTGCGTTCCGCAGACCCTAACACACATCAACTTACTTTTCATTCAGACTAGTTTTTTATGATTTCAAGTGTTCGAATATGGGGGGACCCCCCCTTTTTTGAGTTAAAAACCCTCTTATGCTTCAAGGTTTATCCCCCCTTTTAATTTTCCCAAAAACAATTTTTAAAAAAAAAAAATAGATCCCCCAAATTTTACCATTTCTTGTTTTATTTTTTTATCAAAATTTTTTTAAAATACCCTTAAATTTATCCCCCATGCAATTTTTTCAAAAAATTTTTTTTTTAAATTTTGGAAATTTTTTTTTTTGTGTTTTTTCGTGTAAGATGTTAAAATCATTTACATTTTGCATACACATCAACTTACTTTTTTATTCAATCTAGTTTTTTTA
>JARQOD010000005.1:100739853-100783690 GCA_033576555.1 Oophaga sylvatica
GGGCACGCAAGGTCCCCCTGCTCACCCAAGAACATGGGCAGGCCTGTTTGAAGTTCGACAATGACCATCTGGATGATCCAGAGGAGGTATGGGAGAAGGACTTGTGGTCAGATGAGACCCAAATAGAACTTTTTGGTATCACCTCCATGTGCTTTGTTTAGAGGAAAAAGAAGGATGAATTTACAGCTCCAAGAGCACCGTCCCAACCATGAAGCATGGTGAGGGAAATATCATACTTTGGGGGTGCTTTTCTGCAAAGAGGACAGGACGACTGCAAAGTATTAAAGGGAGGATGGATGGAGTCATGTATCGCAAGATTTTGTGCCAACAACCTCCTTTACTCAGTAAGAACATTGAAGGATCATGGCTGAGTCTTATAGCATGACAATAATCCTAAACACACAGCCAGGGCAACTAAGGGATGACTCTGTAAGAAGCATTTCAAGGTTCTGGAGTGGTCTAGCCAGTCTCCAGACCTAAATCCAATAGAAAATCTTTGGAGGGAGCTGAAACTCAATGTTGTCTAGTGACAGCCTGAAAGATCTGGAGCAAATCTGTATGAAGGAGTGGGCCAATATCCCTGCTGTAGAGTGTGCAAACTTGATCAAGAACCACAGGACACGTCTGGCCTCTGTAATTGCAAACAAAGGTTTCTGTACTAAATAGAGTATTAAGTTCTGCTTTTCTGTTGTATCAAATACTTATTTTATACAGTAAATTGGAAATGAATTATGTAAAAATCATACAATGTGATTTTCTGGAATTTTTTTAAGATTCTGTCTCTCACAGTTGAAATGTACCTATGATAAAATTTACAGAACTCTCATTTCTTTGTAGGTGGGAAAACATGCAAAATCGGCAGTGTATCTTTTCTACTGCAGGCTCCATGGATGACATTTTGTAGCATCTTCTTTGGGGGTACTGTGCCCCGTGCTCCGTGTTTGAAATTTGCAAGCTGCTTCTGTGGTGGTACTCTGCCAAGTGCTCTGTAAGTGACATTTTTGAATGGACTAACAGTAGCAAGCCTTGCAGTGGACCCACAGCTCCATCTGAAATTATAATACCAGCTTTTCGTCATGCTGTAATGTACGCTACTGGAGCTGATATTTTGAAGCTATGAGGGAAATGCGAAAACATGCTCTATGGGTGACATTTTTTATCAGCTGTGGGTGAAATTTGTAAGCAGCTTCTGTAGTGGTACTCTGCCCCATGCTCTGTGGGAGAAATTTGTAAGCTTCTACAGTATGGGTACTATGCAGCATGCTGTGTGTGTGAAATTTGTTAGCTGCTTTTGTAGGGGTGCTTTGCCCCATGCTCTGTGGGTGAAATTTGTAAACTGCTTCTATAGGGGTAATCTTCCCCTTGCTCTGTGGCTGAAATTTGTAAGCTGCTTTTGTGGGGGTTCTCAGACCCATGCTGTGTGTGTGAACTTTGTAAGCTGCTACAGTATGGGTAGTATGCAGCATGTTGTGTGGGTAAAATTGGTTAGCTGCTTTTGTAGGGGTGCTTTGCCCTAAGCTCTGTGGTTGAAATTTGTAAGCTGCTTCTGTAGGAGTACTCTGCCCCATGCTCTGTTGGGGAAATTTGTAAGCTGCTTCTATAGGGGTAATCTGCCTCATGTTCTGTGGTTGAAATGTGTAAGTTGCTTCTGTGGGTGTACTCTGCCCTATGCTCTGTGTGTGAAAAATTTAATGGGAACCTATCAGCAGGATTGTGCACAGTAACCTACAGACAGTGTCGGCGCCGTTATACTGATTAAAATGATTGAAAATTATGAAATCCATCTTGTGGTTGTTGTTTAATCTGTATTTTCAGTTTTAAGGTAATGATATGCTCGTGCTCCGGGGCAGGACTGTGGGGGGTCTTCAAGTGGTACTCTGATTAGGTGTTCATGTATATGGCCACCGACAGGTCACTGATTCCTCAGTGACCTGCCCATAGTTTACTGTTGTGAATGTTTTGGAAATGAATTCTGAGCAGAAGCTCCCTCTGGTGGTTATAAACAGTACTGAAGCATTCAATGAGGATTGGCAATCAGGATTCACAGACTGGCTTGATATAAGGGAGGTTCCCTCCCATTATGGTTGCCGGTGATCAATTGTTCTTGTCTCAACTGTGGTTCCTGGTTCACTTGGAAGCTTGCTGAGTCTTGCCTCTTCTTCTGCTTTCAGATAAGATATTTTCTGTTTTTGTTTTTGTGCTTGCCATTTGCATATTTCTCTGCATTTCTGTGAGGTTAGCCAGGTTTTCCACCCCCTGGTGGGCTTGGGCTCCTCTCAGTTCCGCTGGAGCCACTGTTGTTTGTTCATTTGACTTTTCCAGGTTTTTCAGTGGCTGCGGCTTAGTTTTGTTACACCAGAGAACTGATTTAGGTGGTAGAGGTCGTGTGATCTCAGGTGTTTTTGCAATTAGTAGTGTTGGCATTTTTTAGGGGTTTTTTGGATTGCAGTGAGTATCCTTTCTATCCTTTTCTGTCTAGGCAGATTGGGCCCCAGCGTTTGCTCATACTATTTTCTGTCTGTGTCTGTATTTCCTCTTGTCTAACCGCCATTACATGTTTGGGGGCTTCCTATGTTCTTTGGGGATCTGCTCCGGGGCAGATAGCTTTCCTCTTTCTATCTTTAGGTGTAGTTAATCTCTCAGGCTGTGACGAGGCGTCTAGGACCAACGTAGGAACGCTCCACGCTGCCTTTAGTTGTGGTGGTTAGTCAGGGTACTGCAATCCAGTAGATTCCAACCTCTCTGGTGTATTGCCGTTTTTGCCTGCTCTCCTCAGCTACCAAAACATAACAGTTTACATAAGGATTATTATATGTATAGCTTGGAGAAAATAACAAACCCTTCTGCAGGCAGGTGTATGTAATGGGCATATAATTAATTTGTTTGATGTAATTCTGATATTCATAAAAAAAAATCTGTTTGAAAATGGCGCAGGTGCTAGAGGGCCATATTGCTATAGAAAAGCAAATTCCTCCCCAAGACGTCGCCGCGTGCACCGCAGTAGCAGCTATCAGATCACCAATAGTTGATACTGTGCAGGAGCGGCCGGTCCCATTTTCAAACATATTTTTTTTTATGAATACCAGGATTACATGAAACAAATTAATTGTATGCACATTACATATTTGCTCATGCTGCAGTGCAGGGGTCACCACCAGCGCCAGCCTGCAGAAGGGTTTTTTTCCAAGCTATATCTATAATATTTATTATGTAAACTAGGTGGCAGGTCACTGAGAGATCAATGACCTGTCAGCAGTCTTCATTGTGAATAGCTAAGCAGAGAACCACATGAAGAACCCCCCACAGGCTGCATGAGCATATCATTAACTCAAATCTGCAAATAAAGATTATCAACCCAGGTATCATTTTAATCAGTATAACGGCGCCGACCTGACACTGTTTGCAGATTACTGAGCACAATCCTGCTGACAGGTTCCCTTTAACTGGACTGGCAGTAGTTAGCCTTAGTTTTTGTAGGAGCACTGCTAAAATGTGTATGCTATTCAATTACTTCCTATTTTACCACGGTTGCGATGGTGACAGAACCCCTTTAGGTCATTTCCCTGTCTACATTTGTTTACAGGACAATTGTCCTGCTCTTACCCCCATTTAGTTTCCTTTTTCAGCCCCCTAGCCCTTACTATGACCATTTTACAGCCATTTTAAAGCATCAAAGTCTGGGTTCCATTTAACTTTTATTGGGCTTGGGTACAGGGTCAAGTTCGAGGTTAAGTTCAATCCTAAACTGAATTTTTCCTTCTGGTTTGGCCGAACCCAATGAACCCGAACATCCACTGGTGCGTTCATCCATATTCTTTAATTTTAGTAAAGTTGTTAAATAATAGTAGTGCAGTTTATTTGAATCCCCTTTATTCATATCCAGATCAGTTTAGTCGTAATTCTTCTCTTGTGTCAGTTCAATGCAAAACGAGTTAGCCAGATGTTACATGAAAATGAATCATCTTTTGAAACATTTAAAGCCTCATTCAAACTTTTGCTTTTGTTCATTTAAAATGAGATTGTACTTTCAACAAACTTTGCAAATCATAAGTACAGATGTTTATAAGAAACTTTGTAAAGCATCTTATTGGAGAAATCAGCTTCATTCACCTCTTATGAGACATTTCTCACCCCTTTCTACCTCTGAACTTGTCGTTTACTAACAGAGCTTGATTCAGATCAATGTATTAATGTATTTCATGTTATCGCAGCTTGTTTCTGTGAGTTAAAAAGCAAATGAAGAGCAGACATTCTCTTCTGATGCTGTGCTATGTATGTCCCTTTTCCTGCTGTGCTCTCTCCTCACCCAGCTCCCAGTGGACTACAAATTAAAGACTGAGCACAGAGAGTGGGAAAACCAATGAGAGTACAGGATAAAGTCACATATAGTCATGGACACAATTGTTGGTTCCCTTCTGTTTAAGTTTAAAAAAAAATCCACAATGGTCACTGAAATAACTTGAAACTGACAAAAGTAATTTTCAATTTAAATGTACTGAATATCAACTAATGAGAATCAGACATTTGCTTTTGAAAATAGAAAAATAGAAAAGAAACTAATGAAAATGGCCTTTGACAAAAATGTCAATTTCAAGTTATTCCACTGACCGCTGTGTTTTTTTTTTTACTTTGACATAAGGATACCAACAATTTTGTCAATGTGTGTGTTATTCCTCATGTACTGACACAGGACACCTTATTCTGAAAAGTTGCTTGAAAGTGCAGTTCCCCTTTAAGTGAAAATAAATCAGATTGCTTTTCATCTGAGTTTTTGATCAGTTTTTCATGAGTGTTTAGTCAGTGTGTCCATTTTAACCATAAGAAATTTGTTCAGTGAATTTCTCACATGGCAAAAAATCTAATATATAAAGCTCAATGTATGTATGTGTGTATGTATGTGGGTATGTTTGTCCGGGATTGGAATCCGCACTTTCGCACTTACGGGCATGAAATTTTGCACGCCCGCACGTCTCGACCCCGAAAGCGTCCTAGGCTATGTTTTGAATCGAAATTTTAACCCCGCGCGTTCCAAATCGCCAAACAATTTTGGCCCTATCTACATAATGGGGAGAAAGCTGAATGCTTGTGTGTATGTCCGCATAGGAATCTGCATTTACGGGTGTAAGGAAAAGGTTGTCGCCATTTTGTATAGGGCCTGTACCAGCCTCCATTTTGTCAGTTCACACAGCCACAGACTTTTAGCTACACATTGCCTATTAGCATATCCAGTACGACAGGTTTTGATGCCCACTAGGAATCAATAGGCCTTTACATGCTAATTAGTCTAGGCCAGTGACTGAATGAGATGTTCAGTCGTATGGTAAATAGCCCAAGCTCAGGCATTGTTTCCTGTTCCATATGAATTGCAGGCCAATTAATATGCGTGCTTCAAAGCAATGGGGATGGGCCTAGCAGGTCTAAAAAACTAGCCATGACCAGGCTGCTGGTCATTCCATTTCTCACACAGAAGCCAAGAAGATGGTCTAGGAAAGACCAAGGGACTATTCAGGAACTGAAGACTGTACCTGGGAATGGCAGAGCCAAGGCCTTCCCAAGACCATAATACCCGGTAATATTGATCCATAGCTTATACCTTTTAGCCTTGTACATTATTGTTGTATTTTTACTCTGACTGCCATTCCATTGTAATTACGTTGTATAGCTTTACTGTATATTTTTGTAATTATCTAGTGCGCCCTTAAGGCAAATTAAACCATAAAATTAATCTTGGGCTGATGCTTTTACTCTGATCACGAATCTTAGAATACCCAGTGGGTAGCAGGACACCTTCCCCGGCGGCCATTTGCTCTAGGTGCAGTTCTCTTACTGACCTGAGAGACAAAGGGGGGCGCCGGAGAGCTGTACCTGTGGAGTTACGTCCCATTGGTGACGTGGGAGGAAAGGGATCGTCCGTCACATTTGGTAGCGGCGGTGGTATCAGAAGCTGTGATACCCGGGCTACCGTGTGGCGGCCGGCTGAGTTCCTCACAAATTGGTGGCAGCGGTGGGATCAGAGTAATAGTGTGCGTGGGACCCCTACTCTCCAGACACTAGAGACTACCAGCAGTACTTTCACTGCTGGGGTCTTAAGGTCAGCCCAGCACTAGACGGTCAGAGTGTAAATATAACAAGTTGTGTGCAAGGTCAGGGTTGCAGCTGTGTTTCAGTGACCAAAGGTTCCCAAGATGGCGGAAGGCACCAGGAGTAGGGCAAAGGGGGAGGCCAATGCTGTGGTCTATGATGAGTTCGATACCGATGGAGGCGAGGGGGAGCTCAGCCAGGGCTCCCCAAGGAGCCCGACCCCCGTGCTCAGTCTCACAGTGGACTGCCCACCCCCTGCCCGTCCCAGCCTGTCCAGATCGGAGACCCTCTTCCAAGCGGCTATGGCGCAGCTCGAGGCTGGTAATGACGCCGCCTATGAAAGACTCCTGGTGGCGGCAGAGACAGCAGCAGAGCGTGAGCAAGCAGCGGCAGAGAAAGCAGCAGAGCGTGAGCGAGCAGAACGCCGTGAAGCTGCGGAGCGTGAGCAAGCAGCGGCAGAGAGAGCAGCGGAGCGGGAGCATACAGAACGCCGTGAAGCTGCGGAGCACCGGCACCGACTGGAGATGGCTCAGCATGGGCCCCCACTGGATGCACCAGGCCCACTGGAGACAAGGGCTCCCAAGGTCCGGGCGGAGGACTTTCCCTTGCTTGAAAAGGATGGAGACCTGGATTCCTTTTTGCTGGCTTTTGAGAGGACATGCCTCCAACATCATCTGGCCCCGGATCAGTGGGCAAGGTACCTGACCCCCCGTTTGAGGGGTAAGTCCCTGGAAGTTTTGGGGGACTTACCTGCCGGGGAGGAGCAGGACTACAACAGCATCAAGCGGGCCCTGATCCAGCACTACAACCTCACCCCGGAGTCGTACCGCAGGAAGTTCAGGAGCCTGCAGCGGGGTTCAAAGGACACCTGGACCGACCACATGCGGGCCCTGTTGAGAGCTGCGGAGCACTGGACCTCGGGTCTAGAGCTCACTACCCGCCAGGAGGTCCAGGAACTGTTTGTCGTGGAGCAATTTTTGTGGAACTGCCCAGAGGACCTCCAGCAGTTCCTCCGTGACCGGAAACCAAAGGGGGCTTCTGCTACAGCTGCCCTGGCAGACGAGTATGCCAACAACAGGGCGCCGGAGCCAAAGAAGCCTGCCAGCAGCACCTGGAGAGGGGGTAAGCCCAATCCTGCCCCAGCCCCATATCCAGCCCCCAGAGTGCAAGGGGCGTACCCCCCTGCTGCCCTCTCCAGGCCAGGAACAGACCCCAGACGTTGCCATAATTGCAATCAGCCAGGACACTTTAAGGCTGCATGTCCCCAGCGCCAGAAGGCCCCATCCCTGTCCCAGAAACCGTCCACTGTTTTGTGTGTGGGAGGGGTGGTGGGAGGTCCCTAGACAATTACCAACCCGTCACCATCGGCCGCTCAGCGGTCATGGGACTGCGGGACACAGGCGCTGAACGAACCCTGGTACGCCCTGAGGTGGTGTCCCCTCAAGACTTGGTACCTGGGAAAACCCTTTCCGTCTCCGGAATTGGAGGCGTTGAACCGGCGCTGCCCGTTGCCAAGGTGTATTTGGATTGGGGTGCCGGGAGGGGGATGCGGGAGGTGGGAGTAACGCCGAATATTCCTGCAAATGTGTTGCTTGGGACCGATTTGGGGCGGCTAGTGTCCCAGTATGTGGCCACTGAACCCCCAAGTCCGGCTCCCCAAGAATGTCATGACTCTACTGTGAATGCTAATGTTAATGTATTGAATGTGCCTCCAACAGTGGAGGAGGGAGTGAAACCTGATGGTAAGCCATGCACTGACACTACACACACAGGGCTCACAGTGAGGACAGGTGAGGAGGCTGTAGGGGAGAGCTCAGAGGTGGAGGGAGGGGCTGCTATGGGCAGTGTAGGGCCCCTAAGTGAATCCAGCCTGCTGAGTCTAGAGCCCCTGCAGGGAAGAGGAACAGGCCATGGGGGAGGGGGTGTCCCAGGAGAGGAGCCACCAGGTAGGACCCCAGGTCAGGAGTTCCCCACATCCGGGATGTCAGGAAGTCAGGGAAGTCTGCCTGACCCGGCGACTTGGTCAGAGGAGGAGGGAAAGCAGGCGCTACCCGTGGTCTCAGCGGTCATGGCCGCTGTTACCAGGAGTGGGAGCGCTGAAGCCCAAGGAGCCTCGCGGAGGTCCGACGGTTTCCCCCTCTCTGACCAAGTGGCTGCCGAGTCAGACAGTAGCCAGGAGACAGATCCCGGGGAACTGACAGAGGACAGGGCAGTTTCGTCAATTCTTGCCATATCTAGTCAGGGATTTCAGGCAGCGTTGGAAGCTGACCCTAGCCTGAAGACTCTCAAGGAACAGGCGGCACAGCCTCCCCTGGAGTCCGACCGCGAGCGAGTGGTCTGGGACCAGGGACGGCTGTACCGGGTAACGGTCCAGCAGGGTTCACCGGAGGCGTGGCCCAGGGACCGACAGTTAGTGGTGCCCCATCCGTTCAGGGCGGAATTGTTGCGGATCGCACACGAGATTCCAATGGCTGGACACTTAGGGATCACTAAAACCAGGGCCAGGCTAGCTCAGCATTTCTACTGGCCTGGAATGAGGACCGAGGTGATAGCCTACTGCCGTTCATGTGACACCTGTCAGAGGGTGGGGAAGGCGGGGCCGCGCCCCAAAGCCCCACTGGTAACTCTGCCCATCATCGAAGAGCCTTTCTCGAGGGTGGCTGTGGATCTCATTGGACCTCTGTCCACTCCCAGCCGCTCCGGGAAATGCTTCATACTAACGGTAGTGGACTATGCCACCCGGTACCCGGAGGCGGTAGCTTTGTCGTCCATTCGGGCCGACAAAGTGGCCACTGCCTTACTGGAGATTTTCTCCAGAGTGGGGTTTCCCAAGGAAATGCTCACCGACCGAGGGACCCAGTTCATGTCGCAGCTGATGGAGTCTCTCTGTAAGCAGGTACAGGTGCAACATCTGGTGGCCAGCCCGTATCACCCACAGACCAATGGCTTGTGTGAGCGGTTCAATGGCACCTTAAAGCAGATGCTGAGGATGTTGGTCGACTCCCACGGGAGAGACTGGGAGCGGTATCTCCCACACCTGCTGTTTGCCTACCGGGAGGTTCCACAGGCCTCAACGGGGTTCTCCCCCTTTGAGCTCCTGTACGGGCGACGTGTACGGGGGCCCCTTGCTCTGGTGAAGGAAGCATGGGAAGGGGATTTAGCCACCCCTGGAGTGTCGGTCATTGAGTATGTCGTGCGCTTCCGGGACCGAATGATGGCCTTGACACGGCTGGTGCACGACAATATGGCCCAAGCTCAGGCTGACCAGAAGCGATGGTACGACCAGAATGCTTGTGAGCGGACCTACCAGGTGGGTCAAAAGGTGTGGGTACTGGTCCCCGTACCACAAAACAAGCTTCAGGCGGCCTGGGAGGGTCCATACCTCGTGCACGAGCAGCTCAACGCCGTCACCTACCTGGTCACCCTGGACCACGCCCATGGAAGGAGGAAGGCCTTCCATGTGAACATGATGAAGGCCCACCACGAGCGGGAGGCTTATGCCCAACCAGCGTGCAACCTTTCAGAGGACAGAGAGTCAGAAATCCTCGTGGATCTGCCACCGTAGCCAAAGAGAGGGTGCGGTAGGGCGCACGGGGGAACACAGGAATGTGATACCCCCTAGCGCCCTCAAAAGCAGGGAGGTGTAAGGAAAAGGTTGTCGCCATTTTGTATAGGGCCTGTACCAGCCTCCATTTTGTCAGTTCACACAGCCACAGACTTTTAGCTACACATTGCCTATTAGCATATCCAGTACGACAGGTTTTGATGCCCACTAGGAATCAATAGGCCTTTACATGCTAATTAGTCTAGGCCAGTGACTGAATGAGATGTTCAGTCGTATGGTAAATAGCCCAAGCTCAGGCATTGTTTCCTGTTCCATATGAATTGCAGGCCAATTAATATGCGTGCTTCAAAGCAATGGGGATGGGCCTAGCAGGTCTAAAAAACTAGCCATGACCAGGCTGCTGGTCATTCCATTTCTCACACAGAAGCCAAGAAGATGGTCTAGGAAAGACCAAGGGACTATTCAGGAACTGAAGACTGTACCTGGGAATGGCAGAGCCAAGGCCTTCCCAAGACCATAATACCCGGTAATATTGATCCATAGCTTATACCTTTTAGCCTTGTACATTATTGTTGTATTTTTACTCTGACTGCCATTCCATTGTAATTACGTTGTATAGCTTTACTGTATATTTTTGTAATTATCTAGTGCGCCCTTAAGGCAAATTAAACCATAAAATTAATCTTGGGCTGATGCTTTTACTCTGATCACGAATCTTAGAATACCCAGTGGGTAGCAGGACACCTTCCCCGGCGGCCATTTGCTCTAGGTGCAGTTCTCTTACTGACCTGAGAGACAAAGGGGGGCGCCGGAGAGCTGTACCTGTGGAGTTACGTCCCATTGGTGACGTGGGAGGAAAGGGATCGTCCGTCACATTTGGTAGCGGCGGTGGTATCAGAAGCTGTGATACCCGGGCTACCGTGTGGCGGCCGGCTGAGTTCCTCACAACGGGCATGAAATTTTGCACACCCGCACGTCTCGACCCCGGGAGCGTCATAGGCTAGGTTTTGAGTCGAAATTTTAACCCTGCGCATTCCAAATCGGCAAATAATTTTGGCCCGGGATAGGAATCTGCACCGTTGTACTTACGGGCATGAAATTTTGCATGCCCGCACATCTCAACCCCAGGAGCATCATAGGCTATGTGTTGAATGGAAATTTTAACCCCCGCACGTTCCAAATCGCCAAACAATTTTGGCCCTATCTACATAATGGGGAGAAAGCTGAATGCTTGTGTGTATGTCCGGCATAGGAATCTGCATTTACGGGCATGAAATTTTGCACACCCGCACGTCTCGACCCCGGGAGCGTCATAGGCTAGGTTTTGAGTCGAAATTTTAACCCCGCGCATTCCAAATCGGCAAATAATTTTGGCCCGGGATAGGAATCTGCACCGTTGTACTTACGAGCATGAAATTTTGCATGCACGCACATCTCAACCCCAGGAGCATCATAGGCTATGTGTTGAATGGAAATTTTAACCCCCGCATGTTTTGGTGTGTGATTTTTATGTGCAGAATAAATTTTTGTTAACATAGTCTATTTTGTTACAGCTAACAGCAGTTATTAATTAACCCGGCGAAGCCGGGTACTACAGCTAGTAACTAAATAAATTGCAAAATTTCTAACCAATTTGCTATCCATGATATGGATCTAAACCAAACATTCACTATTATTTTTTAAAAAACACATGGTCTGCAAGAAAGATGTGTACACAAGACCATAGACTGTAATACATGCATGTATTCATGAAAAACACAGGACACATGAAAAATAAACTTCTGATACTGCTGCCTGACTTGTGTTATATTTCAAATTTGATTTTCTAGCATTGACTTCAATTGATAGAAAATGTCAGCAGAAAAAACTATTTTCTTGATGTCAATCAATCTTCTATAGAAGCAATTCTACAAATATTTTCTTATTATGCTTGTTTAACCCCTTAGTGACAAGCCAATTTTGACTTTAATGGGCAAGCCAATTTTTACAATTCGGACCACTGTCACTTTATGAGGTTATAGCTCTGCAACACTTCAACAGATCCCACTGATTCTGAGATTATTTTTTCATGACATATTGTACTTCATGATAGTGGTAAAATTTCTTTGATGCGTCGTGCATTTATTTGTGAAAAAAACAGAAATTTGGCAACAATTTTGAATTTTTTTTTATTTTTGTGCCCTTAAATCAGAGTCGTGTCACACAAAATAATTAATGAATAACATTTTCCACATGCCAACTTTACATCAGCAAAATTTTGTAAACATAATTTTTATGTTAGGACGTTATGAGGGTTAAAAGTAGACTATTGACTTCTCATTTTTCAAACAAAATTTACAAAACCATGTTTATAGGGACCACCCCACATTTGAAGTGACTTAGGGGCGTCAATATGACTGCACCCCTCAAGGTACTCAAAACCACATTCAAGAAGTTTATTAATCATTCAGGTGCTTCACGAGAATTAAAGCAATGTGGAAGGAAAAAATTAACATTTAACTTTTTTCACAAAAAATTTTCTTTAGACCTATACTTTTTTATTTGTATAAAGGTAACAGGAGAAAATAGTGGACCACAAAATTTGTTGTGTAATTTCTCCTGAGTACGCAGATACCCTATATGTGGGGTATAGCAAGTGTTTGAGCTCATGGCAGGGCTCAGAAGGGAGCGAGCACCGTTTGACTTTTAGAAAGCGAAATTGGCTGGAATCGATGGCGGGCACCATGTAATAATAATAATAATAATAATAATAATAATCTTTATTTATATAGCGCCATCATATTCCGCAGCGCTTTACAGTTTAACAGTTTCAAAACACAAGTCATAAGTAACAACGTTAATACAATAATTAAAGCAAAATAAGCCGCCCCTGCTCGTGAGAGCTTACAATCTACAATGAGGTGGGGGAGATACAAAGTACAGGTGTATATATACAATGGTGCATTTACAATGATGGTCCAGCCATCTTGAGGGAGTGAGGGATGGATGTAGATAGTGAATGGGCTACACACACACACACACTTACACATAGAATGACTTTGATTAGTGAATGTGATAGGCCGCTCTGAACAAATGTGTTTTGAGGGAGCGCCTGAAACCATGCAAATTGTGGATAGTCCTAATTTCTTGGGGTAGAGCATTCCAGAGGATTGGCGCAGCGTGGGAGAAGTCTTGGAGTCGGGAGTGGGAGGTATGGATTAGTGCAGAGGTTAGTCGAAAGTCGTTTGCAGAGCGCAGCAGTCGGTTAGGCCGATAGATAGAAATGAGGGAGGAGATGTAGGGGGTGCTGCACTGTGGAGAGCTTTGTGGGTGAGAACCAGTACTTTGAATTGTATCCTATAATGAATGGGCAGCCAGTGTAAGGACTGGCGAAGAGCGGAAGCGTCCGAGTACCGATTAGCCAGATGGATTACCCTGGCTGCTGCATTAAGGATGGACTGGAGAGGGATAGTCGAGTAATGGGGAGGCCAAGTAATAGAGCGTTGCAGTAGTCCAGGCGGGAGTGGATCAATGCTACAGTGAGGGTTTTTGTTGTTTCCAAGGTGAGAAAAGGGCGGATTCTAGAGATGTTCTTTAGGTGTAGGCGGCAAGAGCGGGCAAGAGATTGTATATGGGAGGTGAAGGAGAGATTGGTGTCAAACATAACACCCAGACAGCGAGCCTGCTGCCGGGGTGTTATTATGGTGCCGCCCACGGAGAGGGATATGTCAAATTTAGGGAGGTTAGTAGACGGCGGGAGCAGAAGAAGTTCAGTTTTGGAGAGGTTGAGTTTCAGATAGAGAGCGGACATGATGTTGGAGACTGCGGACAGACAGTCAGTGGCGTTCTGTAGTACAGCAGGGGTAAGGTCGGGGGATGACGTGTATAGTTGTGTGTCATCAGCATAAAGATGGTACTGAAAGCCAAATCTGCTGATGGTCTGTCCAATTGGGGCCGTGTAGAGAGAGAAGAGAAGGGGGCCAAGGACTGAGCCCTGGGGTACACCGACAGTGAGAGGAAGAGGAGATGATGTGGAGCCAGAGAACGAAACACTGAAGGAGCGGTCAGAAAGATAGGAGGAGAACCAGGAGAGAACAGTGTCCTTAATACCTAGTGACTGGAGTCTAGACAGTAGGAGACGGTGGTCAACCGTGTCGAAAGCTGCAGAAAGGTCGAGAAGAATGAGCAGAGAGTGGTCACCGTTACGTTTTGCTGTAAGAAGGTCATTGGTCACTTTAATGAGTGCAGTTTCGGTCGAATGTAGAGGGCGGAAGCCGGACTGTGAAGGGTCTAGGAGGGAGTGATTGGAGAGGTAACGGGTAAGGCGGGAGTAGACTAGGCGCTCCAAAAGTTTAGAGATGAAGTGGAGATTGGAGACCGGTCTGTAGTTGTTTGTGCAGGAAGGGTCGAGAGCGGGTTTCTTTGGTAGTGGAGTAATGATGGAGTGTTTGAAGGAGGATGGGAAAATGCCAGAGGAGAGTGAGAGATTAAAGATTTTAGTTAGGTGAGTTGTGACAACTGGAGAGAGAGACTGGAGGAGATGTGAGGGAATGGGGTCGGTAGTGCATGTAGTCGGACGAGAGGAAGAGAGGAGTCTGGAGACTTCTTCTGTGATGGGATCAAATGTGGAAAGTGAGCCAGGGGAACAGCAGGGTGGGATGGGAGTCACAGCCCTTGGTGGTTGAGAGCAGATTTCCTGACGGATAGTATCTATTTTTTCTGTAAAATGGGAGGCCAGGTCGTCAGCACAGATGTCTGTGATAGGGGCTTGTGCTTTTGGCCTGAGGAGGGAGTGAAAAGTGTCAAAAAGTTTCTTGGGGTTGTTGGCTAGTGAGGAGATCAGGGTGGTGAAGTAGGTCTGTTTGGCGAGGTGAAGGGCTGCATTATATGTTCTTAACATGAATTTAAAGTGGATGAAGTCTTCTGGTGTGCGGGTTTTTCTCCAAAGGCGTTCAGCACTCCTAGAGCATCGCTGAAGAAGTTGAGTTTGCAATGTGAGCCAGGGCTGTTTTACTGTGTGTTTGGAAGTTCTGAGGGTGAGTGGTGCTACTTGGTCAAGGGTGCTTCTAAGAGTGTCATTGTAGTGATGAACAGCCAGATTAGGACAAGAAAAAGAGGAGATTGGGGACAGCGATGAGTGTAGGGAGTCTGAAAGTGTCTGAGGGTTAATTGCTTGTAGATCTCTGAATGTGTGGTAGGTAGGAGTGCGCTGGGGTGGTCGAGGATTTGTGAGCGTGAAGGAGAGAATGTTGTGGTCAGAGAGAGGAAGCGGTGAGTTATTTAGGTGGGAGATTGAACAGAGGCGGACAAAGACCAAGTCAAGGGTGTTACCATCCTTGTGTGTCTCAGAGGTTGAAAGCTGTGAGAGGCCTAGAGAAGTGGTTAGTGATAGAAGCTGAGATGCAGATGTGGAAGTAGGCTGTTAATGGGGATGTTGAAGTCTCCAAGGATAAGGGTTGGTAGTTCTGAGGACATGAAGTGCGGCAGCCAGGCAGAGAAGTGGTCAAGGAACTGGGTGGGCGAGCCTGGGGGCCGATATATGACCGCTACTCTGAGGGAGAGGGGACAAAAGAGCCTGATGGTGTGGACCTCAAAAGAAGGGAATGAGAGTGATGGAATTGGGGGGATGAACTGGAAAGTGCATTGTGGGGACAGGAGTATGCCAACTCCACCACCATGTCTGTTTGTGGGTCTCGGGGAATGGGAGAACTGTAAGCCACCATAGGAAAGGGCAGCAGGGGAGACCGTGTCAGAATCCTGAATCCAGGTTTCAGTGAGGGCCAACAGATGAAGAGAGTTGTTCAGCATGTGGTGTTTGGAGACCGCCTGATGTTCCTAAATAGTGGAAATCCCCTAAATCTAACTCCAACCCTAACACAGCCTTAACCCAACCCTAACCCCAACACACTGTTAACCCTAATCCCACCCTAACCACAACCCTAACCCCAACACAACTCTAAACCCAACCTTTACTCCAATCCTAACCCCTAACCCCAAGACAACCCTAACCCCAACACAACCATAACACCAACCAAACCCTAACACAACCCTAACCCTAACAGAACCCTAACCCTAACAGAACCCTAACCCTAGCACAACCCTAACCCTAACAAAACCCTAACCACAGCTCAAATCCCAACCCCAAACCTAACTGCAAAGAATGGAAAAAGTTGCAATTTTTTATTTTATTATTTTTTCTTACTAAGGGAGTGACAAAGGGGGGGTTGATTTACTATTTTTTTATTTTGCTCAATGTGATAGCGACATTCACAGTGATCAAAATGAACCAATAGGAAAAATCTCCTATTGTTGCCAGGTACCTGCTGGCAGATATTGGCGGGTGCACTGCGCATGAGCCTGCCATTTTCTTCCAGGAAGATGACACAGAGTGCCGGGGACTAAAAAAAAGGGATAGGATATTAGGTAGATAGCTGGGGTCTCGGGGGACCCCATTTCTCTCTCCTCAGGTAAACTAGATCATATCAGAGGAGAGAGAATGAATTGAAAATTGGACTTTTTTCTTTTTTT
This sequence comes from Oophaga sylvatica, assembly GCA_033576555.1. Classification (NCBI taxonomy): domain Eukaryota; kingdom Metazoa; phylum Chordata; class Amphibia; order Anura; family Dendrobatidae; genus Oophaga; species Oophaga sylvatica. The sequence continues at coordinate 100,756,007 of JARQOD010000005.1, forward strand.
TGGTGATTGCCGTTATTTGGTGAGTAACGCCGATCACGTGACTGGGTATGGTAAAAACTGACCCGAATAATGATTTCAATGGTCTCAGCTACCCCTCGTAGCTGAGACCCTGGAGATTTTCCGATGCTGGAGGGAGCTATACATTAAAAAGCGGCGCTGAGGAATAAGTACTATTAACTGCTGCCATTAATAGACATATCAGTGGTCGTTAAGGGGTTAAGAAGAAGATCTTCACATATTTTTTATGTTGGTTTTGAAGTTTATAGTAGGGTGGTGGAATGGATTTGTACCACACCCTGCTCTAAAAAACAAGCACAATATTGCATTCGAAGCAGAATCTTACATAGCCATCCACTCGCCCATGCAACTGATTTCAAAGAGAAATATAAATCTTTTTATTGCTGTTACAGAACTATGTGACATAAGGTGAACTTTTTTCGTATATGCCTACAATTATGAATTAGTTCATTGCATCTGTTCAGTCATCAGAGCAAAGATTTATGGGTTTGGCAAATGTTTAGAGAAAATGTATCAATTGCATTTTTTCCTACATTATTTAACCTGTCACTGATCACAGAAGTTATAAACAGACCATATTTTATATATGCACAACAATAATAAAATGATTGGAAAGTATTTCGGTCATTTTCACTTGTTGAATGTTTATACATTAGGCTGCAGAATCAGGACCTAAAAAATATTTAGTCCTCATAATGGTAGCACTTCAGTTTTTTATCCTCAAAGATCACGTTTGATATTTTGTTTACAGATCATAAATGCATAGTCATGTATAGATAATTAATTGTAAAATTCCTTTAATTTAGGGATCATACATACAACCGTAAAATCAGACTAGCATTATTCGTCATTTTGACAGATAGCACTCGTTCCGATGTTAGCCTATGGGGCCGTGTACGTGTCCAATTATTGATAAATTGCAGCATGCGCGAGTTCCATCCGATTATCAGATTGCCCTTGGCCAGGGGAGTACATAGAAATCATAGGGACCCATAGCAAAAGTCGGAATGGGGCCCACCCCCCTAAGGTGCAAAGCGCAGCCAGAGCCATTGTAAATGTAAAGTTCCAGCACAGTGAGAGGACACATTTAACAAAAAAAAATCCACCCCGTCCCCAGACAGCCGGGCTCACCGTCTTGTGTGTGTGTCCCTCTCCCTGAGTGAGAGAGGCTCATGAATGTTTTCTTCTTTCTGCTTCCTGCTTCCTGCAATGCACGTGTGCTGCTCTCTGGCTGCCTGGAGGCGTGGCGTTCTTATGCAAATCCAGCCAGAGACTTCAGCCAACTGCTGACCAGGAAACAAGGAAAGGGGAGCTTCAAGGGGGTATACAGAGGCCGGCGGCCGTCGCTTACATTTAAATAAAGGAGATAGTACTGTGTCAGCACAGCACAGCTGCCAAACCACAGAGGCCATTGCGGGCCCCCTCACCTGTCCAGGCCCCATAGCAGCTGCGTGGTCTGTTACTATTGACGGTACGCCCTTGGCCTTTCATGTCTATGGGTCTTTGTTGAAGAAAATTGGACAGCACTTGAGTGATATCCGAGTGCACTCTGATATTCATGGACTGACTTTTTCTTTTTCTTCTCTACATCTGGGAAAATTAGATCACACTCTGGTAAAACTTTGAACAAACTCTAATGAAAGTCTGAACACATTGTGATTAGAATTGTGATGAGAGAAAATCAGTTGCGTGACCCTAGTCTTACATTGTTGGACATTATCCCAGGACAGTGTCCATAAGGTGCAGTATAGATTGAATGTGAATATTTTTATATATCACCTATTATAATTACTTACTGATTAGTACTGAAATGTTTAGACGTTAGCAAAATATATATTCTCCTTTTGTGCCTTAACTGATTTTGTTTTCAAATATTTTCAAAATTCTTGAGAAAATATGCAATGGTGTATTATGCCTCTATTACATGTATGGGTCAAGAGGCGATAGTGCACTGCAACAAGGAAAGCAGGGCATTAAAATCCCATATGGTTTTCCCACAAAATTCTATGTTTGAAAAGCAGTTTTTAGCCAGCCAGCATCTACAGATGAAGCACACTGGACCATGTGTTTAATTAGCGTTGAACTGGAGTAGTTTGGACCCACCAGAGAAAATCATTCTTGGGGCCTACCATGCTTAAGTGGTACTAGCTGCAGAGTCTTCTCTTAGCTTCCATCAAGTCAAGCTTATATTCAGGGAATTTTTTCCAACTATATACCTTTCCAAACAATCACCTCACAAACGCTCATTTGTTGGGTGCAATTATTTTTACACTTGATTTAAAAACATCCTTATCGGCAGCAGATAATTTTGAGCATACAAGGTAAGTGCTGACGAGAACAATGATATTCTATAAGCACAGAAAGATAGTATCAATTAGACATGTGCCATATACACACCTGTTAAGGCTGGCGGAACACACAAAATAAATATAAATAATAAGTGCGTTCGCAGCCCGGGGTCCACTGTGCAGGCAGAGCCTGCTGCTAGTAGGATGGCGGAATGGCGAACTCTGTTACTTCACAGAGTCGCAACTATGGACACTGTGGCCCTATATGGCTGTATAAGCGAACTCTGTTACGCCACAGAGTCGCTAAGGTAGAAACGCAGAAATATGGACTGTGTCCTGTTAACTCCACAGGTATGCACAGACAACTGCTGTGCGGACAGCAGTCCGCAGTAACGCAATCAGCAACACAATCAGACAATCTCCTCACCGGAGAAGCCGGTGTTCTAGGGGCTTATTTCAGCCGAGCCCTAAACATGTGCATACAATCTCCTCACCGGAGGTGCCGGTTTTCTAGGGGCTTATTTCAGCCGAGCCCTAAACATGTGTGTGCAAGATCACCCTGGCGCAAAGCACATAATGTGATTGATACTAGCGCATGGCGGCACGACCATGCCACCCTTTTATAGTAGCAACTACAGGGCCTGCCAGGTAAGGACCAATAGGAAACTGCTCCAGAACACAAGTGGTTTCAGGACCAATAGGAGCTGCTGCAGTACCTGAGCATGTGACCCCTGATCTCCAATGAGAGATCTTACTCTGGGCATGCTCAGAAGGGGAAAGCAAGGACTTTGTCCTAAAGACGTCTGCTCGCCGCTAACCAGTACTGGCTACAATAGCAGAGCCTGGAGGAGCAGCAGTAATCCTCTGCACAATGTTAGACTGGGCGAGACACTGGGACTGACATCTAAGCTGAGCAGAGTCCACTGTGGCCAGGGACGGCTTGAGATTCCCCTTGTGCAGAAGCGGGAACTCGACCCCTAATACACACCAGTCACACGCTAAACACAGGATACATAAGTAGTGACCAGAAAAACTATTACTAATGTATGTTATATGTCATATGGTAAGTGTGTTCTCTATTCCTTACATGATTACACTTGTGACTCCGGCTCCCTGTCTTGCCTTGGGAGGAAGTAAATTGTTTAATACTATGCTGCCCTCTCCTTTCTTGTTTTGGTATTACAACTTTTAGTACTATGCTTCCCTCTTCTGCCTTAGTTTGGCATTGCAACTGGTTTTTCAGATTGAAACAAGTGACAGTTGGAGGTGGGGCGTGTGGCACTGAAACGTTCTAGTTAAGGGTGGTTCTGGTGGTGAGAGGAGGTAGAAAATTGGGGCTCCTCGATTGTGACAAGTGGGGAGTACAAATAGTACCCTATTCGGTGTGCTCCACGTTTTACTGCGACAGAGTGCTGAGACTGCAGAACTGCGCAGCAGATTTCCTGGATACTCCGATCCAATTAAGGTCAGCTGATTCTCCCCCTTCCAGCAGCACAGTTAGTCAAATGGAAATTTACTGCCATCCTCCCAAGGCCGGGACCGAGCAAACGCTTTGACCATAGCAATGTGTAAGAAAAATTGTATCTGCTACTCATGACTGTTATATTGAAAAATATAAGAAGTGTTACAAGTCTTCAGTAAAGTTCATCTTTCAAGTTTGCACGGGACCACTGGTGTATGCTTCTTTCGTCGGCGGCCTCATACCTTGAGGGCATCAACATAACTCTCAGTCTCATATATCCATCATCTCCCCTTTTATAATTGCCACCTAACCTAGGGATTGTTAGAGCCATCGAGTCACCGCAACTGAACCAACTTCCGAGATGCTAGGCCCTGCATCTCACAAGGCTGTGCGTCACAATGCTTGTGCATTGCAATGCATTATAAGACAGACTGCAAAAAGTGAAAGACTCATATATGAACTAAGTAATAAAGTGAAAATGAAAAATATGTTTAAAAAGATCACAAAATAATAAAAAATATACAGTGTATTGTACCCATAAATTAATATTTTTATGAAAAAAAAATAAACAAAAAAGTACACGTTTGGTATCACTGTGTCTGGAACAATCTTACCTATAAAACTGTCCCACAAGTTAACTCTTTCAGTGAACATCATAAAAAAAACATTGTTATAACCGCCGAACGAAAATTAGAATAAAACATGATCAAAAAGACAAATGTAAAAAAAATGGTATCTCTGAAATAGTCATCATTTCCAGCAAAAACACAAGCTGCCATACATACATAAGTGGATAAATGAAAAAGTTATGTTTGAGGGACTGCCGATGTTGAGCGAGGGCGCCATGTCGACTTATTAGGGTGCCTAACTCCCCAGTCAAGTAGGCTGACAAACCTATAGGGACCGATTAGGGTCAGTCTAGCATACCACACTCCTCCTCAATACCTACTGTATGTTATTCACTGGTAGTTTGTAAGAGTCTCAAAGTTTATCAATACTTTTAATTATATCCATTAATGGTCAATTTTTAAAGCGGATTTGTTTGTTCTGTTGTTTTTTTTTCAACTTTTAACCCTTATAGCTTCCTAACAATTTTTTTTTAAATGTGCTGATGTGAAGTGGACATTTGGAAAATGTTATTTATTAACTATTTTGTGTGTCATAACTGGTTTAAGAGCATAAAAATTAAAAGTCTTAAAATTGAAAAATTTTCTACATTTTGAGAAATTTTTGGATTTTTTCACAAATAAACACATTTCAAACAAATTTTACCACTTTCTTGAAGTACAATATGTCATGAAGAAACAGCATCAGAATCACTGGGATTGATTGAAGTGTTCCAGAGTTATTACAACATAAAGTGACACTGGTCAGAATTTTGGGGTGAGGAGGCTTTTTGTTTTATTTTGCCTTATACAGTACACAAGTCTTTATACAGGAAATAATGTTTCCTAACATCTTTTCCTATAAAATCCTTTTTATCTTCGGTTTTGTATGCTTTATTGTCAGTCCGTAAAAGTGGAGTAATACAGTCATGGCCAAAAGTTTTGAGAATGACACAAATATTAATTTTTACAAAGTCTACTGCTTCACTTTTTCTAATGGCAATTTGCATATACTCCAGAATGTTATAAAGAGTGATTAGCTTAACAGCAATTACTTGCAAAGTCAATATTTGGCTAGAAAATGAACTTTATCCCCCAAAACACATTTCAACATCATTGCAGCCCTGCCTTAAAAGGACCAGCTAACCTCTTTTCAGTGATTGCTCCATAAACACAGGTGTGGGTGTTGATGAGGACATGGCTGGAGATCAATCTGTCATGATTAAGTAAGAATGACACCACTGGACACTTAAAAAGGAGGCTGGTGCTTGGCATCATTGTTTCTCTTCCGTTAACCATGGTTATCTCTAAAGAAACACGTGCAGTCATCATTGCAATACACAAAAATGGCCTAACAGAGAAGAGAATCACAGCTAGAAAGATTGCACCTCAGTCAACAATCTATCGCATCATCAAGAACTTCAAGGAGAGAGGTTCCATTGTTGCCAAAAAGACTCCAGGGCGCCCAAGAAAGACCAGCAAGCGCCAGTACCGTCTCTTAAAAGTGTTTCAGCTGCGGGATCGGGCTACCAGCAGTGCAGAACTTGCTCAGGAATGGCAGCAGGCAGGTGTGAGTGCATTTGCACGCACTGTGAGGCGGAGACTCTTGGAGCAAAGCCTGGTCTCAAGGAGGGCAGCAAAGAAGCCACTTCTCTCAAGAAAAAACATCATGGACAGACTGATATTCTGCAAAAGGTACAGGCAGTGGACTGCTGAGGACTGGGGTAAAGTTATTTTCTCTGATGAATCCCCTTTTCGATTGTTTGGGACATCAGGAAAACGCCTCATTCGGAGAAGACAAGGTGATCGCTACCACCAGTCTTGTCTCATGCCAACTGTTAAGCATCCTGAAACCATTCATGTGTGGGGTTGCTTCTCAGCCAAGGGAATCGGCTCTCTCACAGTCTTGCCTAAAATCACAGCCATGAACAAAGAATGGTACCAGAATGTCCTCCAAGAGCAACTTCTCCCAACCCTCCAAGAGCAGTTTGGCGATCAACAATGCCTTTTCCAGCATGATGGAGCACCTTGCCATAAAGCAAAGGTGATAACTAAATGGCTCAGGGAACAAAACATAGAGATTTTGGGTCCATGGCCTGGAAACTCCCCAGATCTTAATCCCATTGAGAACTTGTGGTCATTCATCAAGAGACGGGTGGACAAACAAAAACCTAAAAATTCTGACAAAATGAAAGCATTGATTGTGCAAGAATGGACTGCTATCAGTCAGGATTTGGTCCAGAAGTTGATTGAGAGCATGCCAGGGAGAATTGCAGAGGTCCTGAAGAAGAAGGGTCAACACTGCAAATATTGACTTGCTGCATTAACTCATTCTAACTGTCAATATAAGCTTTTGTTACTCATATGTTTGCAATTATATTTCTGTCTGTGATAAAAACATCTGTCAAAACACACATAAAAACCAGAGGGCAGCAGATCATGTGAAAATATAATATTTGTGTCATTCTCAAAACTTTTGGCCATGACTGTACTCTGACAACATTGTTCCCAGCAGTGACCTGGGAGTCAGAGATGGGTAAAAGCATCTTCCTCATGCTATTTCCATTCCATTGAGCAGTGTTTCCATACACTACAGCAATTTTACTTCTTTCCATGAATTCCTATTAGTGTCTTCCATAAAAATGCTCAAGTTTCCATTGACTTGCATTACACTCGAGTCGATCCCCCTCGAGCGTCCAACCTACTTGATTCAAGCACTGAGCAGTCGAGCAATTTGCTGCTTGATCATCACTGCTTATATCTTGTATATTTTGGGGCAATTTCCAAGCCTAGTAACACAGTTACGTTACTATATGAGTGAAAACACAGTGAGCTAAATATAGCATCAGCAAAAATGACAATCAGAATTTTCATATGAAGCTTGTATAACATGTAGTTGCAAAATAGCACTTACTAGTATTTATTATATGGAAGAACCTACCAACCTCTTTGAAATAACCTTCAGATGCACAGAAAATGGACTTCTAGAGGGATTGACTGCTCTTAGACTGCACTTAGATGTGTGTAGACCTTTCTGTGAAGATGAAAGGTCTTTCTAGACCCACACCTCTGGCTTTCCATGGATTACAGGGCTATTAGAGTCATTTTGCTCTTGCAATCACCAAAGTTTTGCACTTGCAATGTACATATATATTTGTATTGCCCCAAATATAAAAAGTAAAAATCTACCGTATTTCATATTTTTATTTTCTTAAGAAAGCACTCCAGAAAACACAAATATTAGAGTATTATTCCATGTGAGCCCCTTGATACAAATATATCAATGGAATATCCATGGTTGGCCTTAGAAAATAGAGACTCGTGGTTTTGTAGCTTTACCACTATGTCTCGATCCAGTAATCACATCCTCTGTAACTGCAAAATTACTAAATCGTGTTTACAACAGATAACCAAAAATGTAGTCAGGTGCAGAGAACTTCAATGTCCCACATCATCATCAGTAATGGCAGGGGCATGATATTTCAAAGTTTAATAACTTTTATAAACAATTTCTTTGTGAATAGCAATGAATCAGATTCCAGATGTTGGCAGGTCTGTCTGGAGCAAAATATAACAGTTTATAGTTCGGTGATACAATAACTTTCATCCTTTTTCACAGCTGAGTAAACATTTCAAGCTAAATAAATAATCTTAAATATTTATCTAATAAATATCTGAGAACCTTGTATTGTGTATTATGAATAGGGACAATGCCAGTATACAGATCCACCAGATGTGATGAGGTAGCACTGGAAATTATGGGTATATATGCGCTCAATGGATATAAACTCCCCAGTGACGTTTTATCTATTTCATCTTACATATTAATGGCTAGGTGTCTGTTATCCACTTCTTGTCAGACTGGTCACTTTGGGTAAAATCACCTTGGTGAACTTTGTAGTTGTAGTTGGTGAATTTACAGTACAATGTCACATGTCAGTGTGAAACAAGACTACACTATTCCACTGATGTACATAGAGTTATGTATTATTACATTTTACAACAAAGAGTCATTCAGAATACCTAAATATTTAGATATATAAATTTAATGGTGAAATCCATTAATTTTTCAGAATCTATTTAGGATACAGCCTGGCCCATCAGTGTTAGCCTTGTAAACTAGGGTGCCTGTTCTTGTGGGGTGCAATAATACAGTGCTGGGCTCACTAACAGGCTGTAAACCAGACACTTTGCACTACATATGTGTCTGCCACCCTATACAAGCCATAGCCATGTACACTTTTAATACTAGACAACCACTCCCTCCATGAATTGGTAGGCAGGTGAATGGCTGTGTTATCAGTATAAATAATCTTAATCTTTATATAGTGCTAACATATTCCGCAGCGCTTTACAGTTTGCACACATTATCATCACTGTCCCTGATGGGACTCACAATCTAAATTCCCTATCAGTTTGTCTTTGGAGTGTGGGAGGAAACTGGAGACCCTGGAGGAAATCCACGCAAACATGGGGAGAATATACAAACTCCTTGCAGATGTGGTCCTTGGTGGGATTTGAACCCAGGACTCCAGTTCTGCAAGGCTGCAGTGCTAACCACTGAGCCACCGTGTTGCCCTTTTGCACCTGTGTTGCCCTTGCCTTTATCAAGGTTGCTGCTGCATCCTGTAAGTGCATAAGTTTTGTGACTTATGTTTGTAAATATTGCAGCTTATTCTTGTGCTTTGTTTTTTGAATTGTTTGTGTCTTTTTGCTGCATTAGGTCTCTGATGTCACTGTGCTGTCTATTCATCAGGCAATGCATGATGTAACATCACAAAGTGCGCAGTGACAAAATGGTAGGTAGTGACTTCAGAGGCATAATCAGTGATGGAAATCAGAGCATGGTGTGAAGGAGCCAAAGAGGATGCTTGCAATAGGGAAAGGAGAAAGGAGGTGGCATAGGGGACTGAATGGCAGATTGCAGGGGCAGTGGGACAGTTGAGCAGTGAGGTAAGTTTATTATCCTTACTTTTTTATTTTAAATTTGCTTGACCTTTTACTGTATAGCTGTCCATTTCACAGAGATATTTGCAAATATATATATTCTGGAGATACCATCACTCATTTATAATGATTCTCTGCACAATATTGATTTAAACTGACACTGTCACTGTCAGAGGTAACATCATCCTGCTGTGACTGAGACAAGTATTGTGCCATATATCCTATAATGATCTCTGCTTCCTTCCTACTAATATGCTTGCCAGAGGAAGAGAAGGCTTATATCAGTCTGCATCTGGCAGTACTATTGCCCAGAAGGCTGATGCCATTGGTGGTGGTGCTTCTGCTGCTGTTAGCAGCTAACACATTCTTAGCCATGCTATTTTTTTTCTCTTACACTACACCATTCATTACCATTTTGTACAATATTATAATTAATATTTGACAATCTTCTTAACCCAATTATTCCATCTTGCCGATAGAAGATGTAACAAGAAATGCTAAGTACCTACCGTATGTGCACAGAAATCAAAATGTGGCAGCAGACTGGAATATAGGTGTGCCATGTCCTGTTATCAAATTTGACTAGTAAAACAAGTGTGTAAAATATATGTGAAGTTAAATATCTACATTTTTTTTCCAACAAAATTCAACGTTTTTGCCAAAAATAACATTTTAAGAAATACTTTCTCACAACCTTTAATGTACCTATACATGATTGTCGGAAAGGGGTTCCCAATATTTGACATATAGGTATGTAATGGCGATTATGAGGGCACAGGAGCGTGATAGCTGAGCCCCGGCTGTCACAAAGCTGTCACAAACTGGAGCGTTCCCCGCACCACCCATGGCTGTTTAACCCCCTAAATGGCCTTTGGGAGGCTAGGAGAGGAAGAGGGCTCCCTCTCCTGTTTGATCTGCCCCCCTGCGATGTCATCGCAAGAGCTGGGTCCTTGTTATGGCAACCCAAGGACGTCATGACGGCCTCCCAGTCTGCCAGCTATGAGAGACTGTTGTTTAGACCATGCCAAGAGCATGAATCACTGAAAAGAGATATCATCCAAAATTGGATGAAAACTTCAAAGCTACTTTTACTTTGCCATAGGACCTATGACTGGTTAACGTTTCCTCTAGGGCAGAATAATAGAAGCTTTGATGTTTTTCATCTGATTTTGTTCGCTGTCTCTTTTTATTGATTAATATTTTTTCCAAGTGGACTTCTTGGGACTTCTTTGACAGTGATTCTAAATTTGGATTTAGGTGCCCTATACAAGTGTCTACAGTCATGGCCAAAAGTTTTGAGAATGACACAAATATTATATTTTCACATGATCTGCTGCCCTCTGGTTTTTATGTGTGTTTGACAGATGTTTTTATCACAGACAGAAATATAATTGCAAACATATGAGTAACAAAAGCTTATACTGACAGTTAGAATGAGTTAATGCAGCAAGTCAATATTTGCAGTGTTGACCCTTCTTCTTCAGGACATCTGCAATTCTCCCTGGCATGCTCTCAATCAACTTCTGGACCAAATTCCGCAATTTTTGTGCACATGCAGCGTTTTTTTCTGCAAAAAAAACGCTTCGCAGAAAAAATAGCAACATGTTCATTAATTTTGCGTAATCTCGGCAGAATCGCTGCCATAGGAATGAATTGAACCGCTTACTTTCCGCATGTGGCTATGCCCACCATGCGCAATGTAAGCTGTTCATGTGCGGATGGTACCCAGGGTCCAGAGGAGAGGAGACTCTCCTCCAGGCCCTGGGTACCATATCCCTGGTAAAACAATAATTAAAATAAAAAATAATGATATTCTCACCTTCCGGCGGCCCCCGCAGCCTTCCCGCCTCTCAGCGACGCTCCCGTTCTCAGTAATGCATTGCGAGAATCACCCAGATGACGTAGCGGTCTCGCGTGATGCTACGTCATCTGGGGTCTGTCGCAATGCATTACTGGGAACGGGTTCGGCCGGGAGCATCGCTGAGAGGCGGGAAAGCTGCGGGGCCGCCGGAAGGTGAGAATAGCACGATTTATTATTTTTTTTTATTATTTTTACATTAGATCTTTTTACTATTGATGCGGCATAGGCGGCATCAATAGTAAAAAGTTGGTCACACTTGTCAAACACTATGTTTGACTCGTGTGACCAACCTGTCAATCAGTTTTCCAAGCGATGCTACAGATCGCTAGGAAAACGCTAGCATTCTGCAAGCTAATTACGCTTGCAAAACGCTAGTTTCAGGCGGGAATATGCATACCAAAAAAATGCGTATTTCCCGCGGCAGAGAAGTGCGGGATTACCGCGGAAATTTCCGCAGCAATTCCACAACGTGTGAACTTAGCCTAAAAGCTTAAATGATTAAACCAACTTTCAGGGAAGAACTTGATACTTTTTTTTTTAATAATTCAGAATTTAATGTTTGGAAGTCAGTTTGCCAATTACACATACCGTATATACTCGAGTTTAAGCCGACCCGAGTATAAGCCGAGGCCCCTAATTTTGCCATGGAAAACTGGGTAAGCTTATTGACTCGAGTATAAGCCAGGTGTATAAACCGACGTCCTGCTGTGCTCCCCCCGTCCTGCTCCGTGCTCCCTCATCCAGCTCTGTGCTCCCCCATTCTCCTCTGTGCTCCCCCTCCTGCTTCGTCCTCTGCTGTGCTCCCCCTTCCTGCTCCGTCCTCCTCTGTGCTCCCCCCTCCTGCTCCATCCTCCTCTGTGCTCCCCCCTCCTGCTCTGTCCTCCTGTGCCCCCCATCCTGCTCCATGCTCCTCTGTGCTTTCCATCATCCACCTCGTCCTGCTCTGTGCTCTCAATCCTCCCCCGTCCTGCTCCGTGCTCCTCTGTGCTTTCCATCCTCCCCCTCGTCCTGCTCCGTGCTCTCCATCCTCCCCCCGTCCTGCTCCATGCTCCTCTGTGCTTTCCATCCTCCCCCCGTCCTGCTCCGTGCTCTCCATCCTCCCCCCATCCTGCTCTGTGCTCCTTGTCCTCCTCCATGCTCCCCCCATCCTCCTCCATCATACTCACCCTCCCCGTGCCATCGCTGAACGTCCTGGCAATCCTGCGTTGTACCCGGCTTCCTGCAGCTCTCCTGTGCTGAGCGGTCACGTAATACCGCTCATTAAGGTCATGAATATGGACACCACGCCTATGGGAGTGGTGTCGCGTCCATATTCATGGCCTTCATGAGCGGTATTATGTCACCGCTCAGCACAGGAGAGCTGCAGGAAGCCGGGTACAACGGAGGATTGCCGGGACGTTCAGCGATGGCACGGGGAGGGTGAGTATGATGTCCCAGCCACCGGCTCCTGCCGCGGCACCCCCTCCCCCGCTGCTTTCTGCCCAATGACTCGTGTATAAGCTGAGGGGGCATTTTCAGCAAAAAAAAAGGTGCTGAAAATCTCGGCTCATACACGAGTATATACGGTAATACTAAAACAGTAGTAATCAACGGAGACCTTCAAGAAAAACCTGAAGACCCACCTGTTCCGACAAGCCTACAACCTGCAATGATCCTCAGTGTACTGAACCATCGCACGACCAGCTCCACCCTTTCCTAGTGTATTCTCACCCATCCCTGCAGACTGTGAGCCCTCACGGGCAGGGTCCTCTCTCCTTCTGTACTTGTGTGTCCCTTGTTCAGCACATGTTTATTGTACCTGTCTATATTTTTCCCTTTTCATATGTAAAGCGCAATGGAATAAATGGCGCTATATAAATGTATAATAATAATAATAATAATAATAATAATAAAATAATCACTTAGTAGGTCTAGAAAATTAATGGCTATGGATAATAAGTAAAAATAAGAGTACAAATGGCTCACGCTACTGACAGCAGAGTTGACTTAACCCCTAATTGAGAGCCAATTTGCTACTTAATGACCAGGCCAATTTTTACAATTCTGACCACTGTCCTTTTATGAGGTTATAACTCTGGAACACTTTAACGGATCCTGCTGTTTCTGAGAATCTTTTTCATGACATATTGAACTTCATGTTAGTGGTAAAATTTATTCGATATGACTTGCGTTTACTTCTGAAAAAAATGGAAATATGGCAAAAAAATTTAAAATTTCACAAGTTTCAAAAGTTTAATCTTTATGCCCTTAAATCTGAGAGATATGTCACACAGAATAGTTAATAAATAATATTTCCCACATGTCTACTGTACATCAGCACAATTTTGGAAAAAATTTTTTTTTTGTTAGGAAGTTATAAGGGTTAAAAGTTGACCAGCGATTTCTCATTTTTACAACAAAATTTACAAAACCATTTTTTAGGGACCACATATTTGAAGTCACTTTGAGGGTGTACATGACAGAAAATACCCAAAAGTGACACCATTCTAAAAACTACACCCCTCAATGTGCTCAAAACCACATTCAAGAAGTTAATTATCACTTTATGTGTTTCACAGGAACTGAAGCAATGTGGAAGGAAAAATTGAACATTTAACTTTTTTTCGCAAATATTTTACTTCAGCACCAAATTTTTTTATTTCAACAAGTTTAAAAAAAAGAAAGTGAACCACAAAATTTGTTGTGCAAATTCTTCTGAATACGCCGATACACCATATGTGGAGGTAAACCACTGTTTGTGGGCGCATGACAGAGCTCGGAACGGAAAGAGCACCATTTAACTTTTTCAATGCAGAAATGGCTGGAATTGAGATTGGACGCCATGTCGCATTTGGAGAGCCCCTGATGTGCCTAAACAGTGGAAACCCCCAACAAGTGACCCAATTTGGAAACTAGACCCCCAAAGGAACTTATCTAGATGTGTTGTGAGAACTTTGAACCCACCAAGTGTTACACTAAGGTTTATAACACAGAGCTGTGAAAATAAAAATTATTTTTTCACAAAAATGATTTTTTTTAGCCCCCAATTTTTTATATTCACAAGGGTAACAGGAGAAATTGGACCCCAAAAGTTGTTCACCAATTTTTTCCCATATGTGGGGGTAAACAACTGTTTGGGCTCATGGCAGAGCTCGAAAGGGAAGGAGCACTGTTTGACTTATTCAATGCAGAACTGGCTGGAATGTCAAGCTTGGAGAGCCCTTATGTGCCTAAACAGTGGAAACCCCCAATTCTAACTCCAAACCTAACCCCAACACATCCCTAACCATAATCCCAACCCTAACCATAACCCTAACCCCAACACACCCATAACCCTAATCCTAGCCATATCCCTAACCACAAACTTAACCTTAACACACCACTAACCCTAATACCAACCATAAACATAATGCCAACCCTAACCCTAATCCCACTAACCCTAATACCAACCGTAAACCTAATGCCAACCCTAACCCTAATCCCAACTCTAACCAAAATCAAAACTTTAACCCTAACCCCAACTTTAGCCCCAACCCTAACCCTACCATTAGCCCCAACTCTAACCCTAACTTTAGCTTCTACCTTAACCCTAACTATAGCCCCAACCCTAACCCTAACTTTAGCCTACCTCATTTTAGACCAACTCTAACCCTTGTGGGAAAATGGAAATAAATACATTTTTTATTTCATTATTTTTCCCTAACTAAAGGGGTGATAAAAAGGGATTTGATTTTTATTTATTTTTATTTTGATCACTGTGATAGGGTCTATCACAGTGATCAACATGAACCAATAGGAAAAATCTACTATTTTTGCCTGGTGCTGGCCGACAGATCTCGGCTGGTGCATTACGCATGTGCCCACCATTTTCTTACCGGAAGAAGATGCTAGTGGCCGTGGGGGAAGCAGGTGGGCCCAGTGACACCAGAAGGTACTGAGGGGGATCAGGAACTCTATTTCTCTCTCCTCTGATGTGCGATCACATCAAACGAGAGAGAAATTATATGGGACACTGGACATTTTTTTGGGGTTCACCGTTATACCATTAATAACAGGGATCGCAACACCGGGGTCAGTAAAAACCAAATCAAATCATGTTCTCTGGGGTCTCGACTAGACCTTGCAGCCAAGACTCAGAAGAAATTCCGACTCTGGGGGTCGCTGGAGTGGTTTAAGTACCCTTAACGGCCGCCGTTAAAAGGTGTATCGGCAGTTGTTAAGGGGTTAAAACATCAACCCACTCAAAATAACAAGCCTCCTGAGGAAGTTACCTACACAAAATGTGTGTTGAGGCGGCAGGAGAACCCTCTTCATACCTTGTCCTCCTATGTAAGTCATCCAATTGTGAGTTGCACTTTATTATATATGCAGGCTATGCAACAGCACTTTATATCATAAAATACTTTTTCATTCTGATTAAAAGGGCATATCATAGCATTTTATTTAGGGCAAAATATGTATTGAGGACGCCTTAGACTATCATATGGAATTGCAGCTTCTGATTCGTTATTTGTATTATCTACAGAATTTGTTTCCATTTTTAATAATATTTATTAAATAAAGATTAATATTGATTTTACATGGTACTTAAGCTCCTTTTTTTCAATGATGAGTTGATAGCATGTCTTATACTTTGTAACATCAGTGCAGTTATTCTAGCATTATCTCTATTATTCATTGGGACAGCACTGCAATACCCTGCATCTCCGATACTAAGTAGTTAACATAGTTAGCGCAGGTGTTCCATTGACCTCACCCCACTGCTCTCAATAGCTAACATGGAGAATAGAAAGACAGCAATGAAGGCTGTAATGAAGGTATACAGTGGGGGAAATAAGTATTTGATCCCCTGCTGATTTTGTAAGTTTGTCCCCTGACAAAGACATGAACAGTCTATAATTTTAATAGGTTAATTTTAACATTGAGACATAGAATATCAAAAATAAAATCCAGAAAATCACATTGTATAAATTATATAAAATTATTTGCATTTTGCATTGAAAAATTAGTATTTGATCCCTCTGGCGAACAAGACTTAATACTTGGTGGCAAAACCCTTGTTGGCAAGCACAGCAGTCAGACCTTTTTTGTAGTTGATGATGAGGTTTGCGCACATGACCTTAATGTGCTGTAAAGATTTAAAATCCTGCAGTGCCCACAAGGTCCCCCTGCTCAAGAATGCACATGGGAAGGCCCATCTGAAGTTTTCTCATGAACACCAGGATGATTCTGTGAGTGATTGGGAGAAGGTGCTGTGGTCAGATGAGAAAAAAATTGAGGTCTTTGGCATTAACTCAACTCGCTGTGTTAGGGGGAAGAAAAATACTGCCTATGACTAGGGTTGAGCATTCCGATACTGCAAATATCGGGTATCGGCCGATATTGGCTGTATCGGAATTCCGATTCCGAGTTCCGATATTTTCGTCATATCGGATACCGGAATCGGGATTGTCACTGTCACTGTCAGTGTCCGTCGGTCGGGTCTGTCAGGAGTCAGCGGCACTTACCTGGCAGAAGATCTCCGGCGGTCACGTCCTGGACTGCTTCATGGCCGCAGTCTTCTTTCCCCGGCGGTCACATGCAGTTTCTCGCGATAACTGCAGTGACTGCTGGGTAATCCCGGCCGTAAAGCAGTCAGTCCGATGACGTCACCGCCGGGGAAGCAGGTAATCAGCTGTGCTGCGTCGCGATGACAGGCTCTGCCTGTCATTGCGATGTAGCAGAGCTGGATCGTCGTGGGACTGTCGTTATGGACTGCGTCGGACAGGTGGTATACTGTTGGTTTTTTTTTTTTCTTTTTTTACAGGAGATCGATGGCGTCGCAGGAATGAGAGAGTAATAAAAAAAATGAAAACTGTGTTGTCTCTTTTATTTCATTAAAAGACTTTTTTCTTGCTTTGTCTTTTTTTAAACATTTAAAAACTTTGGGATTAATAATGGATCGGTGTCTTATTGACACCTCTCCATTAGAGTTGAGCGATACTTTCCGATATCCAAAAGTATCGGAATCGGAATGGTATCGCCGATAACATTAAAATATCGGCGATACCCGATACCGATACCGGAAGTCCCATGTAAGTCTATGGGAACAAAATATCGAAATTAAAAAAACCCCATTCTTGCCTTGTTGGTTAATTGTACATGAAGGAAAACAAGAAAGAGTAATGTAGAATGTATTGGGGAAGGTTGAGGAGATATTAAAGGCATAGATGTTTAACCCAATCAAATGGAATAGCATAAATATTTTTTTTTTTAAAGATGTTCGGATTGACGAAGAAATTGACAATGTTGTTAACGTTTTTTCTATTTTGGCAAATATGTATATTACACAACTTCCATGCTCTTCATCTTCACCTTTTTAACTTTTCACACACTTTCTCCTTCATAATCTTCTGCAGCATCATCTTTTTCATCAAATTATTCTTCATCTTCACCTTCTTTATCTTCTTCTTAAACTTCTTGCTATTCATCTTTGTTAACATTACTCATATTCTTCTTATTAAACTATTATTCTTATTCATATTCTGCTTCATCTTCTTCATCATATTCTTATTTGTGACTGAGAATCCTGTACTTGTAATCTGTCAAAGTATGATTTTTTCATCCTTCCGTTCTTGCTGTCACAAAAGATTTAAATTACAACAGTATTTGTCCGTGTTCAGTTTAGCCTGCAGCAGCAGGCATTTTCCAGGGGCACCACGAGAGGAACGGACTCACCCCCATACACTGCTTAGTCTTCTTCTGCTTAGAATTTAGAGCATATATTTTGCTCTTCATTTTGGTCTTATACTTCATGTTCTTCTGCTTTTAGATCTTCTGCTTATTGTTCTTGTGTCTCTTGTTCCGTATCTTGTATTTGTAGCACAATCTTGTACCAGCTGATGTTACTGGGACACGGTTACTAAGCAGGAGGTACCTGTGCTCCAAAGCACTACCAAGGACCAGCAGACGTTGCTGGAACTCGGATACCGAGATGGAGGCACCTAGGCCAAAGGCACTGTGGAGAACCAGCTGACGGTACTGGAACCCGGAGGGGCAGCAGAAGGAAAAGAGCCAATGGCACAACCGAGGACCAGCTGACGTTACTGGGACACGGTTACTAAGCAGGAGGTACCTGTGCTCCAAAGCACTACCAAGGACCAGCAGACGTTGCTGGAACTCGGATACCGACATGGAGGCACCTAGGCCAAAGGCACTGCGGAGAACCAGCTGACGGTACTGGAACCCGGAGGGGCAGCAGAAGGAAAAGAGCCAATGGCACAACCGAGGACCAGCTGACGTTACTGAACCCCAGTAACACAGGAGCAAGTGTTGACTGTGCTAACAGCACTTCCGAGCAACAACTGGCGGTGTTGGAGCCCAGGGTCAAGGAGGATGTTTAAATACTAGATCAAGTAATTTCCTTGTTACCTGTCAATTTTAAATGTCTATACTTCAAACAAGAGAAAGATAACCTTTACTACCATAAGATGATGATTTCATTTAAACTAATATCTAGATAAATAAAGAATTGACAAACATAAACACATACATTAACATGTTGAACAGCAATGCAAACCACAAAATAAATTAGTTAAGGAATCTGCTATACGGTTGTACATAAAAGCATACAAGTACATATCTGAATCCATTAATGATGGATAAGTAACAGTATGTACACCATTTTTATTGTATAGACAATGAATGTCTGACTTCAAAACATCATCAGCATTACAAGTTATCTGTGATATTACTAAAATGTTCCATTTGCTGAATAATGTCACTAAATATTTTATACAAAATTATACAATTTCCATCATGTAATACTCATAATATGTGGCAATAATCATTTTTATTAACAAACATAACCTTTAAAAAGTGCATAGTGCATAGTGAAAATTGCTATTTATGGCTGACTGTCGACTTGGAAGCATGACAACAGATAGATAAGGTATATATAGATGAGACTGCATAGCCACAGATGGTGAATGGCGATGTAATACTGTACCTCAATAAAGTGTGCGTCACTACTACATAATTTTTTTTATATAGCTTTATAAACAGGGTACATGGATGTATGCTTGTGCCTTTGTTTTGACGCACAGACTGCCTTCCTGCTGAGACGCATTGGGTAGTGAACAGTTGTGTGCAGTGTTCACTGCAGTCTCTGCGGAATAACCACACTTAGACCTTATAACTTTTCAGACTTTCTTTATCAATCTACCAAGATGAAGAAGGCAGGGAGTAAGGCACGTGGTCGTGGAGTTTCTTCAGGGAGAGGACGTGGGGATTCTGTGGCTGCTGCGGCCCCCAGTGACACAGCATCCACCAGTTTTCCCCGTGAGCGTTCCTTTATGCGCACTTTTGTAGGAGCTCGGAGTACCCCCCTGCTGCGGGAAGAACAAATTGAAGCCGTTGTTGTTTGGATGTCAGCCAATGCATCGACTTCAATTGCTTCCACCTCCTCTCAGGACCACAGCACTGTTGGGCAACCATCTGTCTCTTCACCGCCTGGCAAATTGCCCAGGCAGTCAGAGAGTTCTGTACAGGAGCCAGCTGAGTGTCTGCTTCTGTTCTCAGAATCTATTGGCTTGCAAACAGGGGCCCAGCCAAGCAGCATTCTGTAATGTGAAGAGGGAGTATGCAGTGATGCGCAACAGCTGTGTCTCTCTGAATCTGAAGAGGCGGGTGAGACAGTGCCGATGGTCAGCACACCGCAGAACGCATCTGATGATGATGAGACCCAGGTGCCAGTTTCTGTTGAGCATGGTGCTGGCCAGACCACCCAACAGCAGGTGTTTGAAGAGGGTAGTGGAGATGATGAGGTCCAAGACCCAACATGGCATGAGGAACAGGAAGGTGGTGGGAGCAGCTCAGAGGAATAATAATAATATTTATTTATATAGCGCCATCATATTCCGCAGCGCTTTACAGTTTAGCAGTTTCAGAACACAAGTCATAAGTAACAACGTTAACAATACAATAATTTAAGCTAAATAAGTCGCCCCTGCTCGTGACAGCTTACAATGTACAATGAGATGGGGGAGATACAAAGTATAGGTGTTTTTATAACAATGGTGCATTTACAATGATGTTCCAGCCATCTTAAGGGACTGAGGGATGGAGATAGTGAATGGGCTAGAGACACACACACACTTACACAGAATACATAGAATGACTTTGATTAGTGAATGTGATAGGCCGCTCTGAACAAATGTGTTTTGAGGGAGCGCCTGAAACCATGCAAATTGTGGATAGTCCTAATTTCTTGGGGTACAGCATTCCAGAGGATTGGCGTAGAGCAGGAGAAGTCTTGGAGTCGGGAGTGGGAGGTACGTATTAGTGCAGAGGTTAGTCGAAAGTCGTTTGCAGAGCGCAGCAGTCGGTTAGGCCGATAGATAGAAATGAGGGAGGAGATGTAGGAGGGGTGCTGCACTGTGGATAGCTTTGTGGCTGAGAACCAGTACTTTGGTTGAAAGCTGGGAGAGGCCTAGAGAAATGGTTAGTGATAGAAGGAAGATAGAGGAAGACATTGCCCCAACGGTACAAACAGGAGGGAGAGTTAGGCTGCAGACTCGGTTGCCTGTAGCCTCCAGTTTGGCACCTGTTCGGAGCAGTTGTCTTCCAAAAGTCAAAACGTGTGCTCCCAGGACTTGCACTGCGTGGTCCTTTTTTCACACACTTGCACATGATATTTGCTATGTGAAATGCAAGCTGTGTAATCAAAAATTAAAAATAGCTAAAAGTGTCAGTCACCTCAATACCACAAATATGTGGAAACATGTGCGGACAAAGCACGTAGTTGAGTTACAAAGACACACTGGAGATGTAGGCCAACCTACAGCAGCACCTACATCTTCAGGTTGTGTTGAAGCCTCTTCATCGAGCTCACACACAGCTGGTTCTGCTTTCTCACAGGATCGCCATGGAAGAACCTCGGCCACTGTTGTCCAGAGACAAACTGTTATTCCACACACAGCAACAAGTTCCCTGTCATCCTCACACTCCCAGGCCACAAAACAGCCATCGGTAGCACAGGCATGGGATAAAAGACGGCCATACTCCGCAAACCATGCACGAGCACAGGCTCTGAATGCTGGCATTGCAAAACTCCTGTACCTTGAAATGCTGTGATTCAGGCTGGTGGAGACAGACAGTTTCCGTAACTGAATATCATTGTCAGTCCCACAATACAATGTGCCAAGCCGATTTCATTTCAGCAGGCAAGCCGTCCCTGGTCTGCAAAAGCATGTTGAGGGAAAAATTAAACATGCGCTACTAAAAGCCCTCAGTAGCAAGGTCCACCTGACCACCGATGCGTGGACCAGTACCCATTGTTATGATCTGCTACAACCAGTAAGGAAAGAAGGGAATTCTGTCCCTACAATACAACTAAGCTGAATCCCTACGATGTAACGGGGAACCTGATCCTGCGACCAGACCCGCTAAAGTCCTCATCTAGTGTGAACGAAGACCTATAGTTGCGAGGGAGTAATCCCTACAAGATCTAGGGACTGGGAGAAAAGGTGGACACCTCCTAACATAAATTGTAGCATGGATAATTAAACAGAAAAATAAATAGTTTGTGATCCTAACATCAAGCAAAACTGACAGATTAAGGCACCTAAGCACCCGGCTAGCTTAACAGTAGATAATACAATGAAGTCAAGCAAAGCCAGAAGTGCGGAGCCAGACTAAATAGGGAAAAAAGGTCATGTGACCAGCAAACTGAAACAAAACCTAACAAGAGGGTTCTAACACCCATGGCCAGGGACAATACCTTTCCCTCACTGCCCATTGGGTCAATGTTGTGCAGCCGGGTACTGATCTTGCGAGTGGCGCTGTACGTGTTCTGCCAACTCCAAGGATTGCAGGAATCAAGTCTGTACACATTGATTCCTCCTCCTACTCCAGTTCCTCAGAATCATCGCTGCAGGAGCCGTCACGGTCTACCTCCACATGGACCCGTGAACGTTTACCTATTGCGACCGATATGAGCACAGCCGTGTCCAAATGTCAACAGGCCGTCCTGAAATTAATTTCCATGGGGAATCTTAGCCACACAGCGCAGGAGCTCTGTAATGCCATAAAGCAGGAGAGCGACGTGTGGTTTTTGGAAGAGAATCTACAGGCAGGCTTGGTAGTGTGTGACAATGGCCGAAATCTGGTGTCAGCTCTGGGCCTTGGCAACCTCACTCACATACCATGTCTGTCATATGTGCTCAACTTGGTCGTGCAGAGTTTTTTGAGGGACTATCCGGATCTTGATGCACTGCTGCACAAGGTCCGCCTAGAGTGCGCTCACTTGCGACATTCCAGCATGGCCAGATCGCTGATTGCAGCTCTGCAACGCAGATTTCACCTTCATGAACATCGCATCATATGTGACGTACCCACCAGGTGGAATTCCTCGTTACATATGTTGGAGCGGTTGTGTGAGCAGCAGCCAACAGTAATGGAGTATCAGCTGCATCAGGCGCAGTCAACTCGCAATTTGCGCTGTTCACACTTCACCACTACTGAGTGGGCCTCTATAATAAGAATAATAATATTATTTATTTATATAGCGCCATAATATTCCGCAGTGCTTTACAGTTTAACAGTTTCAAAACACAAGTCATAAGTAACAACGTTAACAATACAATAATTAAAGCAAAATCAGCCGCCCCTGCTGGTGAAAGCTTACAATCTACAATGAGGTGGGGGAGATACAAAGTACAGGTGTTTATATACAATGGTGTTTTTACAATGATGGTCCAGCCATTTTAAGGGAGTGAGGGATGCATGGAGATAGTGAATGGGCTACACACACAGAATTACACATAGAATGACTTTGATTAGTGAATGTAATAGGCCACTGTGAACAAATGTGTTTTGAGGGAGCGCCTGAAACCATCCAAATTGCGGATAGTCCTAATTTCTTGGGGTAGAGCATTCCAGAGGATTGGCGCAGCGCGGGAGAAGTCTTGGAGTTGGGAGTGGGAGGTACGGATTAGTGCAGAGGTTAGTCGAAGGTCGTTTGCAGAGTGCAGCAGTCGGTTAGGCCGATAAATATAAATAAGGGAGGAGATGTAGGGGGGTGCTGCGCTGTGGAGAGCTTTGTTGGTGAGAACCAGTAATTAGAATTGGATCCTATAATGAATGGGCAGCCACTGCCAGTGTAATGAGTGGCGAATAACTCTATGAAGGATATCTGCCACGTTTTGCGTGCGTTTGATGAGTCAACGCGGATGGCGAGTGCAGATGATGCACTAGTCAGCCTGACTGTCCCCCTTATCTGCCTGCTTCAAAAAACACTGCAAGCACTAAGGCATGAGGTTTTGGAAGAGGTGGAGGATGAGGAGTCACAAATTCCATCACCTTCTGGACAGTCAGCGCAACGTGGTTCCTCACAAAGGGCTGGAGGACTTTCAAAGTACCATGCTGTATCAACAATTGAACCTCCAGAGTCGCTGTCTATATTTTCATAACCATTACAAACTTTTAATGTATTTACAAAGCACATAATGTACATTTTTTGTCTATCCTTTTGTAATGCTATTGTGTTTCCATAAACTGATGTTACAGAATTATGATACAAAGTTTTTAAATTTTGAGTTTTAAATTTTGTAAATTTATATGTATTTGAAGGACTTTGTGAGGAGGATGAGGAGGAGTCAATGGAGGAGGAAGACATCGCTCCAGAGGGAGGTAGACAATGCTCTAGTCAGTATGTAGACCAAGGGTGGGTGATGCACAGCAGGCAGAGATGACGCCTCTTGCAGGGGACAACGTTTCTTGGCCAGTTGGGAGTCTGCAGCACATGGTTGATTTCATGCTGCAGTGGCTGAGAAACGACCGCCGCATCGAACACATTCACACCACGTCTGATTATTGGGTGTACACCCTCCTAGACCCTCGCTACCGGGACAACTTACAAAGCCTCATCACACCGTTGAACCGGGAGCGTAAAATGCGGAAGTACCAAGACACACTGGTGCAATCCATAATGTTCTCCATTCCAGCCGAGAGCGCTGCTGCTACTGCTTTACAAAGCAGCTCTGTGCGTCGAGGCAGTGGAGACAGCTCTGCAACAAGAGGGAGCACAAGCAGCGCCTCTGCACAGGGCAAGAACAGTATGTTCCAAATGTGTCGAAGTTTTGTGGCAGCGCCACCAATGTCTACACCATCCGAGACGGCTCCAGTCAGCAGGAGGCAACATTTCCGTAAGATGGTGACAGACTACATGTCTTGCCCTCTCAGTGTACTCCCAGATGGCTCTTCCCCATTCAAGTTTTGTGTCTCTAAGCTGGATACATGGCCAGAGCTTAGCCAGTATGCATTGGAGGTGCTGGCTTGCCCTGCTGCCAGTGTATTATCGGAGCGCGTCTTTACTGCTGCAGGTGGTGTACTAACAGACCGTTGCATGCGACTATCCTCCGATAATGTAGAACGGCTTACTTTTCTGAAAATGAACTAGGCATGGATCTCGCCTGAATTTGCCTGTCCGGTTTCAGATTAACTAACTGGTTGGCAACGTTTTCCATGTCTCCTGTTATGTTCATCTTTCTACCACCTGAGCTATACTCCCTGGGCTACAACACTGCCAGTTGCTGCTCAGAAGTGTCGTGTCCACAGACCAATACACAAGCTATAGTGATAGTGGGGTTCAGTAACGCCTGCTGTTCCCCTGCTGCGTGTCTGACAAAAATTAATGCTGCTAACTCCAAATTAAAGTTCAAATTAAAGTTCAAACATCTCATACTAGGCCTCAGGCTACACCCTTCTTGACCCTGGGCTCAGAAGTGTTGGATGCACAGATCAAAACAATCGATGATGTGTTTGTGGGGTTCAGTAACGCCTGCTGTTCCCCTGCTGTGTGTCCGGCAAAAATTACTGCTACTTAGCTACACATGTTGAAAAAAACATGACATGTTAAAGTGGCTAGTGCTACACATAGATATCAGGCTACACCCTTATTTCTAAGCTGTAAACAAGTGAAACGTCAAATTTAAAACCATTCAATGATTAGTGTTGGTAACAAATCTGTAACTAAATAATTGTGACATATTATGGCAGATATCCACATGTCTAACACAAATGCTAACACAAAAGCATACTTATGCTATAGGGTACTGATGGTGAACCTTCTCACTCCATAACTTTGACAAATCCAACTCACATCATGCCTCAAATGCTGCAATGTTGGAAGTGCATAATGTGGGTTGAACTTTGACAACAGCTGCAGTGCGAAGGTTATCCTTCTGTGTTCTTGGCTTTTAAATAACAGCATACAAGTAAATATAATAATACATTGTTGATTAAGGGACATGATGTACACCTGTAATATTGTGCAAACAATGGATGTAGGACTATTCCTCTTCAACATTACATATATTTGTGTCATTTGAAAAAATACATATTTTAGTTAAAAATTAAAAACCCATGTTCAGTAGCTGTGAAAGGCCCGTTTGTGTACTTCTATATTGTTTGCAACCAATGTATTGTATACGGATGGAAGCACGTCACTGTAATAGATTTGAATTATTTTAAATAGAAAAAAGCAGCACCAATTTTAGAAAAATGACAAGGATGAGCCAGTGACAGACACTCAGCAGAGTACACGCAGCGGTGGTTGAAGAAGTAAATGGAGCGTGATCTGCATTTAAAAAAAAAAAAAAAAAATACCTCACAGACTGCAGTGAACACTGAAACACAACTATTCACAATCTGTGAAAGGCTACTCCTTTGTCTACTTCTATAGTGTTTGCAACCAATGTATTGTATACGGATGGAAGCGCGTCACACTAATAGATTAGATTTATTTTAAATGGAATGTAGCAGAACCAATTGGAGATAAATGAAAAGGATGAGCCACTGAGACACGCTCAGCAGAGTACAAGCAGCAGTGCTTGAACAAGTAACTGGAGCGTGATGTGCACTCAAAAAAAAAAAAAACACAGACTGCAGTGAACACTGAAACACAACTGTCCACAATCTGGGAAAGGCTACTCCTTTGTCTACTTCTATAGTGTTTGCAACCAATGTATTGTATACGGATGGAAGCGCGTCACACTAATAGATTAGATTTATTTTAAATGGAATGTAGCAGAACCAATTGGAGATAAATGAAAAGGATGAGCCACTGAGACACGCTCAGCAGAGTACAAGCAGCAGTGCTTGAACAAGTAACTGGAGCGTGATGTGCACTCAAAAAAAAAAAAACACAGACTGCAGTGAACACTGAAACACAACTGTCCACAATCTGGGAAAGGCTACTCCTTTGTCTACTTCTATAGTGTTTGCAACCAATGTATTGTATACGGATGGAAGCGCGTCACACTAATAGATTAGATTTATTTTAAATGGAATGTAGCAGAACCAATTGGAGATAAATGAAAAGGATGAGCCACTGAGACACGCTCAGCAGAGTACAAGCAGCAGTGCTTGAACAAGTAACTGGAGCGTGATGTGCACTCAAAAAAAAAAAAACACAGACGCAGGAACACTGAAACACAACGTCCAAAATTGGGGAAAGGTCCCCTTTGTCTACTTCTATAGTGTTTGAAACCCAAAATGTATTGTTACGGATGGAACGCGTACACAAAATTTTTTAGTTTTTTTTAAAATAAAGTACAAAACCAAATTGGGAGATAAATAAAAGGTAGCCATGAGACACGCTCAGCAGAGTACAAGCACAGTTTTAAACAAGAAAACGGAGTGATTTTGCACTCAAAAAAAAAAAAACCAGAGCGTAAACACTAAAACACAACGTCCCCAATCGGGGAAAGGCTACCCCTTTGTCTATTTCTTGGGTTTTTGCAACCAATGATTGTATACGATGGAAGGCTCACACTAAAATTTAATTTTTTTTAAAGGGAAATGACAAAAAATTGGGGAGAAAATGAAAAGGATAGCCACTAACACGCTCAGCAGAGTAAAAGCAGCAGTGCTTGAACAAGTAAGGGGAGCGGATTGCACTCAAAAAAAAAAAAACCAATGAAGTGAACACGAAAACATGTCCCAACGGGGAAAGGGCATCCTTTGTCTACTTCATAGGTTTGCAACCAATTTTTGTTTCGGAGGAAGCGCATACACTATAATTTTATTAAATGGGCACTGAATTACCTAAAGAAAAAAAAAAAAGTCTGTGAGTGCAGGTGCAGTGCCTACAGACAGCGTTGGATCAAGCAAACGCAGCGTCACCTGCACTCACACACACTTGCAGACTGTAAAAAACACTGCAGGCAAAAGGAAGTTTACCACGTTGGTGATGCCTGCCCACAGCACAGTACACTATCGCAATCTCAACGTCCCTAAGTCAGACAGCAGCGTTCTGTCCCTTCTGAATTTACGCACAGGACGCAAAAAGGGGGCGGGCCTTTTTTTGTGCATTCGACTCATTTCAGCACCAACACAGCCCGCCATTTGTTAAGAGAGCACATTAAGGATGGCCCACACTTCGTAGGATTCCCTTGGGTGACTAAAATCCATTGCCTCTCAAAAAATTATGGGAACTTCCGATTCCGGATAGATTAGGGAAAAAAATCGGGGCTAAGTACGGAA
>JARQOD010000005.1:100783790-100829605 GCA_033576555.1 Oophaga sylvatica
GGGAAAAATAATAAAATTAAAAAAATGTATTTATTTCCATTTTCCCATTAGGGTTAGGGTTGGGGCTAAAATTAGTTAGGGCTGGAGCTAAAGTTAGAATTAGGGTTAGGGTTGGGATTAGGGTTAGGGGTGTGTTAGGGTTAGGTTTGTGGTTAGGGTTATGATTAGGGTTGGAAATAGATTTAGGAGTGAGTTAGGGTTAGGGTTGGAGGTAGAATTGGGGGGTTTCCACTGTTTACGCACATCAGGGGCTTTCCAAATGTGACATGGCGTCTGATCTCAATTCCAGCCAATTCTGCGTTGAAAAAAGTCAAGCGGTGCTCCATCCCTTCTGAGCTCTGCCATGAGCCCAAACAGTAGTTTACCCCCACATATGTGGTATCAGGTACTCAGGACAAATTGCAAAATAACTCTTGGTGTCTAATTTCTTCTGTTACCCTTGGGAAAATAAAAAATTGGGGGCAAAAATATCATTTTTGTGGAAAAAAATTATGATTTTTTATTTTTATGGCTCTACATTTTAAACTTCTGTGAAGCACTTGGGGTTCAAAGTTCTCCCCACACATCTAGATAAGTTCCTTGGGTGGTCTAGTTTCCAAAATGGGGTCATTTGTGGTGGGTTTCCAATGTTTAGGCACATCAGAGGCTCTCCAAACGCGACATGACATCCGCAGACCATTCCATCAAAGTCTGCAATCCAAAACGTTACTACTTCCCTTCCAAGCCCCGACGAGTGCCCATGCAGCAGTTTTCTCCCACATATTGGTATCAGCGTACTCAGGACAAATTGGACAACAACATTTGGGGTCCAATTTCATCTGATACCCTTGTGAAAATAAAATATTGGGGGTGAAAAAATCATTTCTGTAAAAAAAAAATGATTTTTTTGTTTTTACGGCTGTACGTTATAAACTTCTGTGAAGCACTTGGGGGTTCATAGCGCTCACCACACATCTAGATAAATTCCTTGGGGGGTCTATTTTCCAAAATGGGGTCATTTAAGGGGGATTTCCACTGTTTAGGCACATCAGGAGCTCTCCAAATGCGACATGACGCCTACAGACCATTCCATCAAAGTTTGCAATCCAAAGCATCACTACTTCCCTTCCGTGCCCCGATGTGTGCCCATACAGTAGTTTTTTCCCACATATAGGGTATAAGCGTACTCGGGACAAATTGGACAACAATTTTTGGGGTCCAATTTCTCCTGTTACCCTTGGGAAAATAAAAAATTCGGGGTGAAAATATCATTTTTGTGGAAAAAAATTATGAATTTTTATTTTTATGGAACTACGTTATAAACTTCTGTGATGCATTTGGGGTTCAAAGTTCTCCCCACACATCTAAATAAGTTCCTTGGGGGGTCTATTTTCCAAAATGGGGTCAATTGTGGGGGTTTCCACTGTTTAGGCACATCAGGGGCTCTCCAAATGCGACATGATGCCCGCAGAACATTCCATCAAAGTCTCCAATCCAAAACGTCACTACTTCCCTTTCGAGCCCCTACGTGTGCCCATACAGTAGTTTTCTCCCACTTATAGGGTATTAGCGTACTCGGGACAAATTGGACAACAACTTTTGGGGTCCAATTTCTCCTGTTACCCTTGGGGAAAATAAAAAGTTGGGGACTAAATGATCATGTTTGTGGAAAAAATATGATTTTTTTATTTTCATGCTCGTGCGTTATAAACTTTAGTGAAACACCTGGGGTTCAAAGTTCTCACTACACATCTAGATAAGTTCCTTGAGGGGTTTAGTTTCCAAAATCGTGTCATTTGTGGGGGGTTTCCACTATTTAGGCACATCAGGGGCTCTCCAAACACAACATGGCGTCCAGCCGACTCTGCTTTGAAA
This sequence comes from Oophaga sylvatica, assembly GCA_033576555.1. NCBI lineage: Eukaryota > Metazoa > Chordata > Amphibia > Anura > Dendrobatidae > Oophaga > Oophaga sylvatica. Next base: position 100,785,645 of record JARQOD010000005.1, read on the forward strand.
CAGTCAAACGGCGCTCCTTCCCTTCCGAGCTCTGCCATGCACCCAAACAGTGGTTTACCCCACATATGGGGTATCAGCATACTCAGGACAAATTGCACAATAACTTTTGGGGCCTTGTTACCCTTGGGAAAATAAAAATTGGGATGAAAAGATAATTTTTGTGGAAAAAATATGATTTTTTAATTTTACGGCTCTACGTTATAAACTTGTGTGAAGCACTTTGGGGTTCAAAGTGCTCACCACAGATTTAGATAAGTTCCATAGGGGGTCTAGTTTTCAAAATGGGGTCACTTGTGAGGGGTTTCCACTGTTTAGGCACATCAGGAGCTATCCAAATGCAACATGGCGTCCAATCTCAATTCCAGTCAATTTTGGTTGGAAAAAGTCAAATGGCGCTCCTTTCATTCTGAGTTCTGCCGTGCGCCCAAACAGTGGTTCCCCCACACATATGGGGTATCAGCGTACTCAGGACAAATTGGACAACAACTTTTGTGGTCCATTTTGTTTTGTTACCCTTGGGAAAATAAAAAATTGATGACTAAAAGATAATTTTTGTGGGAAAAAAATAGGATTTTTTATTTTCATGCCCGGGCATTATAAGCTTGTGTGAAATAGTTGGGTGTTGTGAATGGGTTTGAGATGAGTTCTGAGCAGAGGCTCCCTCTGGTGGTTACAAGCAGTGCTAGTCTGTCCAGTGAAGATTGTGAGGACTGGGAATCAGGTGTTACTGACTGGTCTTATATAAGGGAGTCACCTTCCCATCAGGGTTGCCGGTGATCAATTGTTCTGGTCTGAATCCTTTATTCCAGTTTCCCTTGTAGCCTGCTGTGTCGTGTCTGCATCTCCTGCTAACAGATAAGACTTTTTCTTCTTTTGTGTTTGTGCTATATTTTTGCATTTTGTCCTGCACTTCTGTGGGGGTCTGCCTGGTCCCCTCCGGGGGCTTCTGCCCTCTCAGTTTTGTTCAGCCACTGTTGTTTGTACTTTTGCTTTTTCCAGTTTTTTCAGTGGCTGCTGTTTTGATTTTGTTACACCAGAGAACTAATTTAGGTGGAAGAGGTCGTGTGATCTCAGGTGTTTTTGAAATTAGTAGAGTTGGTGCCTTTCAGGGTTTTCTGGGATTGCAGTAAGTACCCTTCCTATCCTTTTCTATTTAGTTAGTTTGGGCCCCAGCGTTTGCTCATACTATTTTCTTTCTGTGTCAGTATTTCATCTTGTCTAACCGCCATTACATGTTTGGGGGCTTTCTATTATCTTTGGGGTTCTGCTCCGGGGCAGATAGCTTTCCTATTTCTATCTTTAGGTGTAGTTAGTTTCTCAGGCTGTGACGAGGCGTCTAGGACCAACGTAGGATCGCTCCACGGCTGCCTCTAGTTGTGGTGGTTAGTCAGGGTACTGCAATCTCATAGATTCCAACTGCTCTGGTGCATTGCCTTTTTTACCTGCACTCCTCAGCTACCAAATCATAACAGTATCACCGGCCCTAACTGAAAATTGTGTGGTACTCACAGAAGGGAAAAATATTGTGAAAGAAAAAAAAAAAGGTTGTCAGAGATATTTTTCTGTTTGTTGCATTTTTTTTTTTTTTCCCTCTGTATCTCTGGGTGCTGGGGAGGATCTTTTCTCTCAATGGAGTTTGCACAGTTGTCTGGCCGTGTGGATCAGCTTGCCACTGAGGTTCAGAGTATTGCTACCTATCTTGCTAGGTTGCCTGTTGTGGAACCTAGGATTCCCATGCCAGATTTGTTTTTAGGGGATCGAGCTAAGTTTCAGAATTTCAAAATAATTGTAAATTGTTTTTTGCCTTAAAATTTAAGTCCTCAGGGATCGCAGCGCAGCAGGTTCAAATTATCATCTCTCTCCTGCGCGGCGATCCTCAGGATTGGGCTTTTTCCCTGACACCTGGGGATCCTGTTTTGAGTGATGTTGATGCATTTTTTCGGGCTTTGGGGTTATTGTACGATGAGCCTAATGTCACTGATCAAGCTGAAAAAGCCTTGTTGGCATTAAATCAGGGACTTGATGACGCTGAGTTATACTGTCAGAGATTCCGTAGGTGGGCAGTCCTGACCAAATGGAATGACGACGCTTTGGCAGCCCTTTTCCGGAAGGGTCTGTCAGATAATGTAAAGGATGTTATGGTGGGATTCCCTGTCCCCTCTGGTCTCAATGATTCTATGTCATTAGCGATTCAAATTGACAGACGTTTGCGTGAGCGGAGAAGTATGCGTGGAATGGTGTTGCCTTGTGAACCAGCTTCTGAACCCATGCAGTGTGATAGAGTGGTGTCTGGGGCACAGCGTCATGAGTTTCGAAAGCGCAATGGGTTATGTTTCTACTGTGGTGATGCCTCTCATGCTATTTCAGTCTGCCCTAAGTGGGGAAGACGTTTTGCACGCTCAGTTGTCTTGGGTAGTGTTCAGACTAAGTTTTTATTAACTGTCACTCTGATATGCTCTCTGTCCTCATTTTCTGCTCAGGCTTTCGTTGATTCTGGAGCAGCTATTAACCTGATGGATTATGATTTTGCTAAACGTTGTGGGTTTCCCTTGATACCCCTACAGAAGTCTATTCCCCTACTGGGGATCGATTCTACCCCTTTGGCTGAGAATAAACCCCAGTTTTCTACTCAGGTGATAATGAGGGTTGAACCTGATCACCAGGAGTGCTGCAAATTTTTGGTTCTGTATAATCTGCATGACATTATCGTGCTGGGTTTCCCTTGGTTACAGTCTCATAATCCTGTTTTGGATTGGAAATCTGTGTCTGTAACCAGTTGGGGCTGTCAATGTGTTAATACCAACACTCCTGTTTTTTCTGCCTCCCCCAGGCTCAGGATGTTCCTGACTTTTTGATTGATTTTTCTGATGTGTTTAGCGAAAGTAAATCTGCATCCTTGCCTCCCCATAGGAGCTATGACTGCGCTATTGAATTAGTGCCTGGTAGTAAATTCCCTAAGGGTCGCCTTTTTAACTTGTCGGTACCTGAACATGACGCTATGCGGTATTATATCAAGGAATCATTGGAGAAGGGTCATATCAGACCATCCTCTTCACCCTTAGGTGCCGTTTTTTTCTTTGTGGCCAAAAAGGATGGTTCATTGAGGCCGTGTATTGATTATCGTCTCTTGAACAATATTACTGTGAAATATCAATACCCGTTACCCTTGATTTCTGACCTGTTTTCCAGGGTGAAAAACGCTACTTGGTTTACCAAGCTTGACCTCAGGGGGGCGTATAACCTTATTCGCATTAAGCACGGGGATGAATGGAAGACGGCATTCAATACCCCTGAAGAGCATTTTGAGTACCTGGTGATGCCCTTTGGGCTCACTAATGCTCCTTCCGTCTTCCAGTCCTTCATGAATGACATTTTCAGGGATTTTGTGGACAAATTTCTGATTGTTTATTTGGATGATATCTTGATTTTTTTCTAATGACTGGGACTCTCATGTGAAACATGTTCGAACTGTATTCCAGATTTTGAGAGAGAATGCTCTGTATGTGAAGGGATCAAAGTGTCTTTTTGGCGTACAGAGGATCTCATTTCTGGGATTCATTTTGTCCCCATCTGTTATTGAAATGGACCCGGTCAAGGTTCAGGCCATCTATGATTGGGTCCAACCTACTTCATTAAAGGCTCTTCAGAGATTTTTGGGTTTTGCCAATTTTTATCGTAAATTTATTGGTAATTTCTCGGTTATTGTTAAACCATTAACTGATTTGACCAGAAAGGGTTCTGATGTGGTGAATTGGCCTCCTGAGGCAGTCTCTGCATTTCAGGAACTTAAGCAGAGATTCACTTCTGCTCCTGTTCTACGGCAGCCTGATGTTTCTCTTCCATTTCAGGTGGAGGTTGATGCCTCTGAAATTGGGGCAGGTGCCGTTTTGTCCCAAAAAGATCCAGAGACCTCTAAAAGTAACCCTTGTGACTTTTTCTCTCGAAAATTTTCTCCTACTGAACGTAATTATGACGTGGGTAATCGGGAGTTATTGGCCATGAAGTGGGCTTTTGAAGAGTGGAGACATTGGCTGGAGGGAGCCAAACATCAGGTGGTGGTCCTTACGGACCATAAGAATCTGGTCTATCTGGAATCTGCCAAGCGACTCAATCCTAGACAGGCCAGGTGGGCCTTGTTTTTCCACGTTTTAATTTTGTGGTTTCCTTTCTTCCTGGCACTAAGAATGTTAAGGCGGATGCCCTCTCGAGGAGCTTCCTTGGGGACTCTCCTGAGTTATCTGATCCTTCTGTTATTTTTAAAGAGGGTGTAGTTCTTTCCGCCATCTCGCCCAATTTGAGACTTGCTCTGGAGGGGTGTCAGGAGGATAGGCCCGAGCGCTGCCCGGTTGGAAAATTGTTTGTCCCGGATCAGTGGAAAAAGAGTGTGAGGTCTGAGATTCATTGTCCTGCATTGGCTGGGCATCCCGGAATTTTTGGTACCAGAGACTTGGTTAGTCGGTCCTTTTGGTGGCCTACCTTGTTTCGTGATGTCAGGGAATTTGTGCAGTCCTGCGGGACTTGCTCTCGCTCCAAGCCTTGCTCTCGCTCTAGTGGTTTGTTGATGCCATTACCTGTGCCCAAGAGACCATGGACCCATATCTCTATGGATTTCATTTCCGACCTTCCTGTTTCTCAGAGAATGACCACCATCTGGGTAATTTGTGATAGGTTTTCCAAAATGATACATCTTGTGCCATTACCTAAGTTGCCTTCCTCCTCTGAATTGGTGCCGTTGTTCCTTCAGCACGTGGTTCGTTTACACGGCATTCCTGAGAACATTGTGTCTGACAGAGGAGTCCAGTTTGTTTCCAGATTTTGGAGGACTTTTTGTTCTAAACTGGGTGTTCAATTGTCTTTCTCCTCGGCATTTCATCCTCAGACCAATGGTCAAACTGAGAGAACAAACCAGACATTGGAGACTTATCTAAGATGCTTTGTGTCTGCTGATCAGGATAACTGGGTCTCTTTTTTGCCTTTGGCTGAGTTTGCTCTTAATAATAGGGCTAGCTCTGCCACTTTGATGTCTCAGTTTTTCTGTAATTCTGGGTTTCACCCTCGATTTTCTTCGGGACAGACGGAGGCTTCTGTCTGTCCAGGTGTTGACTCTGTTGTGGAGCGTATGCAACAGATTTGGGACCAGGTAGTGGAGAGGTTGTCCCTCTCTCAGGAGAAGGCCCAGCGGTTTGCTAACCGGCATAGGACTGATGGTCCTCGGTTTAAAGTGGGGGACTTGGTCTGGTTGTCCTCAAAGAATATTCCTATGAGAGTGGCATCTCCTAAATTTAAGCCTAGGTTCATTGGACCTTATAAGATCATGGAGATTATTAATCCTGTTTCTTTTCGTTTGCTTCTTCCAGGAACATTTAAGATCCATAACGTGTTCCACAAGTCCTTGTTGAAGAGGTTTGTTGAGCCAGTGGTTCCTGCTGCTGTGCCTCCTGACCCTGTTTTGGTTGAGGGCAATCTGGAGTATGTGGTTGAGAAAATATTAGATTCTCGTTTTTCTAGACGGAAACTCCAGTATTTGGTTAAATGGAGAGGTTATGGTCAGGAAGACAATTCTTGGGTGTTTGCTTCGGACATCCATGCTAGGAGACTTATCCGTGCGTATCATAGAACTCATCCTGACCGACCTGGTTGCTCAAATGAGGGTTCGGTGACCCCTCCTCAAGGGGGGGGTACTGTTGTGAATGGGTTTGAGATGAGTTCTGAGCAGAGGCTCCCTCTGGTGGTTACAAGCAGTGCTAGTCTGTCCAGTGAAGATTGTGAGGACTGGGAATCAGGTGTTACTGACTGGTCTTATATAAGGGAGTCACCTTCCCATCAGGGTTGCCGGTGATCAATTGTTCTGGTCTGAATCCTTTATTCCAGTTTCCCTTGTAGCCTGCTGTGTCGTGTCTGCATCTCCTGCTAACAGATAAGACTTTTTCTTCTTTTGTGTTTGTGCTATATTTTTGCATTTTGTCCTGCACTTCTGTGGGGGTCTGCCTGGTCCCCTCCGGGGGCTTCTGCCCTCTCAGTTTTGTTCAGCCACTGTTGTTTGTACTTTTGCTTTTTCCAGTTTTTTCAGTGGCTGCTGTTTTGATTTTGTTACACTAGAGAACTAATTTAGGTGGAAGAGGTCGTGTGATCTCTGGTGTTTTTGAAATTAGTAGAGTTGGTGCCTTTCAGGGTTTTCTGGGATTGCAGTAAGTACCCTTCCTATCCTTTTCTATTTAGTTAGTTTGGGCCCCAGCGTTTGCTCATACTATTTTCTTTCTGTGTCAGTATTTCATCTTGTCTAACCGCCATTACATGTTTGGGGGCTTTCTATTATCTTTGGGGTTCTGCTCCGGGGCAGATAGCTTTCCTATTTCTATCTTTAGGTGTAGTTAGTTTCTCAGGCTGTGACGAGGCGTCTAGGACCAACGTAGGAACGCTCCACGGCTGCCTCTAGTTGTGGTGGTTAGTCAGGGTACTGCAATCTCATAGATTCCAACTGCTCTGGTGTATTGGCTTTTTTACCTGCACTCCTCAGCTACCAAATCATAACAGTTGGGGGTTCAAAGTACTCACCACAGATCTAGATAAGTTCCCTAGGGGGTCTATTTCCAAAATGGGGTCACTTGTGTGGGTTTCCACTGTTTAGGCACATCTGGGGCATAGCAAACGGAACATGACACCCATCAAAGTCTGCATTCCAAAACGTTATTACTTCCTTTCCAAGCCCTGTCGCGCGCCAAAACAGCTTTCCCCCCCATATGGGGTATCCGCGTACTCAGGACAAATTGGACAGCAACTTTTGGGGTCCAATTTTCTTGGAAAAAAATCAAAATTTGGGGACTTAAAAATCATTTTTGTGGAAAATTGTTTTGTTTTTTTTTCACACCCAGGCATTATAAACTTTTGTGAAACACTTGGGGTTCAAAGTGCTCACAGCAGATCTAGATAAGTTCCATAGGGGGGTCTAATTTCCAAAATGATATCACTTGTGGTGGGTTTCCACTGTTTAGGCACATATGGGGCTCTCCCAACGTGACATGGCGTCAAATCTCAATTCCAGGCAATTTTGGTTTGAAAAGTTAAACGGCGCTCCTTCCCTTCGAGCCCTGCCGTGCTAACACACAGTGGTTTTCTCCCACATATGGGGTATTGTCGTACTGAGGAGAAATTGTACAACAACTTTATCTGTCCATTTTCTCCTTTTACACTTGTGAAAATAAAAAAAATGTTTGTAAAAGATCATTTTTGTGACTTAAAAGTTAAATGTTCATTTTTTCCTTCCACGTTGCTTCAGCTCCTGTGAAGCACCTGAAGGGTTAATAAACTTCTTGAATGTGGTTTTGAGTAGCTTGAGAGGTGCAGTTTTAAGAATCGTGTCACTTTTGGGTATTTTCTGCCATATAGACCCCTCAAAGTGACTTCAAATGTGAGTTGGTCGGTTAAAAAATGGCTTTGTAAATTTTGTTGTAAAAATGAGAAATCGCTGTTCAAATTTAACCCTTATAACTTCCTAACAATAAAAAATTTTGGTTCCAAAATTGTGCTGATGTAAAGTAGACATGTGGAAAATGTTATTTATTAATTATTTTGTGTGACATATTTCTCTGTTTTAAGAGAATAAAAATTCAAAGTTTGAAAATTGCAAAATTTTCAACATTTTTGCCATATTTGCATTTTTTTTAAAAAAATAAACGCAAGTTTTATCGAAGAAATTTTACCACTAACGTGAAGTACAATATATCACGAGAAAAACTAAAGAAAATGAGAAAAAAGAGAAAAACAATCTCAGAATCGCGAAGATCCGTTGAAGCGTTCCAGAGTTATTACCTCATAAAGAGACAGTGGTCAGAATTGTTAAAATTGGCCCGGTCATTAACATGCAAACCACCCTTGGGGGTTAAGGGGTTAAAAATAAAAAAATATAAATGTTAAAATCACCCCCTATTCACCCCATTCAAAATAAAACAATAAAAAAATCAAATATACACATACAGCTCTGGCAAAAATTAAGAGACCACTGCAGAATTTGGCTGATTTTTCTCTTTATAGGAATATTTTGGAGTAAAATGTAAATTGCTCTTTTATTCTATAAACTACTGACAACATGTCTCCGAATTTCCAAATAATAAATTTTGCATTTATTTTCAGAAAATGAGAAATGGTCAAAATAACAAAAAAATGCAGTGCTTACAGACCTCAAATAATGCTAAGAAAACAAGTTCATAATCATTTAGAAACAACAATACTAATGTTTTAACTCAGGAAGAGTTAAAAAAAATCAATATTTTGTGGAATAACCATGATTTTTAATCACAGCTTTCATGCGTCTTGGCATGCTTTCCATCAGTTTTTCACACTGCTTTTGGGTGACCTTATGCCACTCCTGGTGCAACAATTTAAGTAGTTCTTCTTTGTTTGATGGCTTGTGACTATCCATCTTGCTCTTGATTACCTTCCAGAGGTTTTCAATGGGGTTCAGAGCTGATTTTTATAACACTGAGCAGTGGTCTCTAAATTTTTGCCAGAGCTGTATTTGGTATCACCAGGTTCTGAATCGCCCTATCTACCAATGTATAAAAATAATTAATCTGATCGGTAAACGGCATAGCGAGAAAAAAATCAAACCGCTCGAATTACTTTTTTTGGTCACTGCAACATTGCAATAAAATGCAATAATGGGCAATAAAAATATCGTATCCACACCAAAATCAATAAAAACGTCAGATTGGAGCACACCCAGCCCTCACCCAGCTCAAGATGCCGAAAAATGGCGAATCTACGGGTCTCGAAAAATGGCGCTTTTTTTTACAAACTGTGGATTTTTTTTCACCTCTTAAATAAAAAAGAACCTATACATGTTTCTATGAGCTTGGAATGACCTGGAGAATCATAATAGTAGGTCAGTTTTAGCATTTAGTGAACATGGTAAAAAAAAAAAAAAAAAAAAAAACAATTGTGGAATTGCACTTTTTTTGCAATTTCACCACACTTGGAATTTTTTTTTCCATTTTGCAGTAGACGATATGGTGAAATCAATGGTGTCATTCAAAAGTCCAACTCGTCCTGCAAAAAAACAAGCCCTCACATGGCCATGTTGATGGAAAAATAGAAAAATTATGGCCGTGGGAGGAAGGGGAGCAAAAAATAGAAATGCAAAAACGGAAATACCCCTGGTCCTTAAGGTATTAAGCAAGCCTCATAGTCATATACAACAAAGCCAGCAACCTCATCTATGAGTGCCTCAAACTGAGCAGGACGACCCACTTTTTCGCAGAGGTTGCAAAAAAAACGCACCTTTTTTTACTCATTCTGTACTATATTTTGTTTAAAACAAATCACTACAGTCTTCACAAATCCTTGACTGCTGGCCGCTGTGTTAGCTTATTATAAAGGATTAGACAAGATATGTTTTAAATTATGGACATAATTATTATGCTATATGTAAAATTGACTATTATTATTGTTTGTTTTTATTACAACTATTTTTTTTAATAATAAAGGGCACAAATCCAATATAAAACAGATGCAATAAAAAGAAACAGTAATGACAGACATAATAAGATAAACCTTGGTTAGGACTGTCAGTCACAAATCACTAATAGCCAAATATTTATGTATTATTATTATTATGTATCACTTTTAAACAAGTGTTACTTTTGTGCTGTATGTTTAGTCATGTATATGAACAACACTTAATCTATGGTTGATTTACAGAAACTATGAGGAAAACTAGCAAATTCTTAATTAAGTTGGCTTACACTGATATTCTTTGTGTTGTTTTTACTTACTGTTTAAACATCTGAAGATCAAATGGTCCAGTAAACAGTGATGACAGATGTATGATATGAGTTCACTAAAGGTTATTCAAAAATGAAAAGGTCACCACAATATCAAACACTGCTTTTTGTTAAACAGGTTTGAAGTCCAGCTTAACATAGATGTATTCCATCACTATGGATATCGTTTATACATTTGGCTTTATGAATGATTGCATTGCAACTTACACTAATTAGTTCACCAGGAGAGTCCCATAGAGCTTTATGCTGAGGAAACCTTCACTCAGAACTTTCATTTCATTCATTGCAAAGAAAGGGCTAATGTATGTCAATATTATTATTATTATTTCTATAGCACCATTGATTCCATGGTGCTGTACATGAGAAGGGATTACATACAAATTACAGATATCACTTACAGTAAACAAACTAATAATGACCGACTGATACAGAAGGGAGAGGACCCTGCCCTTTCAGGCTTACATTCTACAGGATGGTGGGGAAGGAGACAGTAGGTTCCTACAATACTGCAGAATGAAGTATGTCTAAAGGGTGTCCATCACCCCTAAAAAGCATTTTAAGTCGGATATACTGTAGGGACTGTAGGGACTTAGCCCCTGTAAAAACCATAGTAGCACTGTACCTGTTACTGGTACAGTGCCTGAGAAAATATCTTTTAAAGGGATTGTCCAAATACAAAGTAAATTTTGTTGTAAATCCTTTCTATTTAGTGCCATAATCTAAGCTATTTTCTAATATACTTGCATTAACAATTTCCTATCCTTCGGTAACTACAGTAACTGCAATTTTATTTTTATTATTTTTTTCCTTTCTTCCTGTGTGATGATGCTTCGTTTGAGAATCCCAGTGCATGCTGGGACTCTCAAATGAAATGTCATCTGGGGGCAGAGGCCGCAGTCACTGCAGAAGCCTCTGAAGCCCAACTGAAACACAGCATGCTCAATCACAACACGCTCTGTATTGTTAGCTGAGCTCATTGGTAACCAGGCAGCAACAAAGCGATGTCACTCGACATTCAGAAGACTAGCACTGCCCTTAAAGTGATGTCCCCTAGTACCCTGCAGGCCTGATATTGTGTCACCACTCTCTTACCGACTGGGTACAACTGAGCTGATCCGACAACAAAGCGTGCTGTGATTGTGCACTCCTTACAGTGCAAAGCAAGCTGGGACTAACCCTGCCCCTGAAACAAGCATCACTGATGACACTTTGTTTTAGGGAGGAGACAGTGGCTGCGACAGTGCTGCACACTACACTAACACACTTTGAAGTTCAGCGAGAATAGAAATGACCGAACCCTAACTGTAAAGTTATGGGCTTGTCCTGGGCTCCCTGTGACCGGTTCTGAACTATGAACACAGACATCTCCCAGAAGTTTGTTGTACTGTTTGAGGTCAGATGCTGAATAAATTTAGTTGAAAAGTGGCAGCACAGGTAATCAACACATTTTTAGGCTGTGGGGACTTCTGGAGCCACGACAGCCATGCCAAGTATTGGCGAGGATGTGATTGACTCGGCCTCTATAAATGCCAGGTCATGGGTTGAACCACAATTCTATTCTTAGCCTGGTGCAGACTGTCCTCAAAGCCGGGTGTAGAGAGCCCTAACATCCTGGTTTACATTCCCATAACAGCCTGGTGCAGAGTGCCCTAACAGCCTAGTGTAGATTGCCTTACCAGCCTGGAGCAGAGTGCCCTAATAGCCTGGTGTAGATTGCCTTAACAGCCTGGAGCAGAGTGCCCTAATAGCCTGGTTCACATTTCCCCAACAGCCTGGTACTGAGTGCCCTAACAGTCTGGTGCAGAGTTCCTTAACATCATGTTGGAGAGTGCCCTAACAGCCTGGTGCACCTTGCCCTAACATCCAGATATAGAGTACCCTAACTGCCTGATGTTGAGTGCCCTAACAGCCTGAGGCAGAGTGCCCTAACAGCTTGGTGCTCATTGCCCTAACAGCATGGTGGAGAGAGCCCTAACAGCCAGGGCCTGTTTTAGACAAAGTGGGGCCCTAGGCAAAAGTTTAAAGTGGGGCCCCAAATGCTAACATTGTAGAATCACACAAACATTTAGGTTACATTACATGAGCAAGATGCGGATACAGTTGGCGGAGGGGACTGGAGCCAGTGCTCGCACTTTGGTCCCCATATTCAGGGGCCTTATATTGGCCAACAGGTCTGCCACTATTAGCAGTATGCAGGGGCGTTGCTAGGGTCAGAAAAGATTGGGGGCCCAAGCCCCAAGACAAAGAATTGCCCACCAACCCCCTAAATTTTTTTTAACACTGCAGATAACACAGTGATAACTCTCTGAGTACAGATAATGTAGTAGATGTCACCTGCAGTCCTATGTAACACAACAGATAACACAGTGACAACTCTCTGAGTACAGATAATGTAGTAGATGTCACCTGCAGTCCTATGTAACACCACAGATAACACAGTGATAACTCTCTGAGAACAGATAATGTAGTAGATGTCACCTGCAGTCCAAAGTAACACCACAGATAACACAGTGATAACCTCCTGAGTACAGATAATGTAGTAGATGTCACCTGCAGTCCTATGTAACACCAGAGATAGCAGTGATAACTCTCTGAGAACAGATAAAAATAGTACACACAGCCACCCGATTAGCATGCACTCTGAGGGAGAGAAGCGCGCTGATCAGGGAGACTTCCCGTGTCTCATGGATTAGCGATCATGTGGGGATTGTATTGACACGCTAACTCCTAAGAGTCAGTACCCACGTCTCATTCAGAGACCAGACGGGGACAGGAGTAGCGTAGTGCGACTAGGTAAGGTGTGAAAATATTACTCAGAGATCATTTCAACTCAGAGTTTCGTCCCTGATGCGTATTTCACCAGGGAAATCAGCTTTCTCCTTGCTGTTATACATTATCCTAACAGCCTTGTGCACATTGCCTTAACAGCATGGTCTAAAATATCCTAACAGCCTTCTGTAAGTAACTTAACAGCTGTATGGGATGCACGGGTGTTCGTTTATGCCCCGAATTACTTGCCCATGTTCCTGGTAAAGCGATTACCTCCCATATGTCTTATAATGTGTATTGCATTGGACCTATGTTTAAGAGTTGTGAAGCTATAGGGACAGTGTAGGATTTAGACCAGTAGGGGGCACAATAGAATAGAATAAGGAATTAGTTGGACCAATAGGATTAGGCTAGCTAGGAGGGGTTAAGGAAGAGCAGTTGGGGAGCTTCCTGGAGTTAGTCAGTGAGAGCCGGGAGCCAAGACAGTGCAGTTGTGTCTGGGGAATGTTTAAGCCAAGGAGCCCAGCAGTCCAGGGTCTAAGATCTGACAGTCACATGGTCGTAGAAGAATATCAGGGCAGCATTAGAATGGTAGCAGATAACTTCGCGGGAACAACCCTTAACGTCCGAGGCCTACGGCCTGGAACGGAATGGAAGTGCCATCCTTCAACTTCACCTTTCGGAGAGGGAAGCAGGAAGGGAACTCCACAAGCTGGTTAGTCTGACCAATCAGGAAGCTGAGGTACAGGTGGACATGGTACGAAAATGGGATATTCCTGGAGGAATGAGGGACAGTACAGGGAATGGAATGATGATATTCTGCGAGGAATCTTGTGCTGTTTCTGTGACTAAACTGGACAAGCTGAGTAAAATTGCTTTGTTGAAAATGAACCTGGACTCTGACTATCTTTGTGTGATGCTGAAAGAAAAGTATCCCGGCCATGTGGAGCAGACCCTGATTTACAAGTGAGTGGACTGCAATGTGCTAATGTGGCAGGGTACCAGGGTGTGTGAGAACTGCCACCATTAGCCACGACTACTGCCTTGGCCCCGTTTCACAGCCTGGTGTAGATTACCTTAACAGCCTAGTGCAGAGTACCATAATAGTCTGGTGCAGAGTGCCCTAACAGCTTGGTGCAGAGTACCATAACAGCCTGGTGTAGAGTGCCCTAACAGCCAGGTGTAGAGTACCCTAACTAGCTGGTGTAAAGTTCCCTAACAGCCTGATGCACATTGTCCTAACAGCCTGGTGTAGATTGCCCTAACAGTCTGGTGTAGATTGTCCTAACAGCCTGATGTAGAGTGCCCTAACAGCATGGTGGAGAGTGCCCTAACAGCCTGGTTCACATTGCCCTAACAGCGTGGTGTAGCATGCCTTAACAGCATGTTGGCATGTTGGAGAGTGCCCTAACAGCCTGATGCACATTACCCTAACAGCCAGATGTAGAGTACCCTAACTGCCTGATGTAGAGTGGCCTAACAGCTTGAGGCAGAGTGCCTTAACTGCCTGGTGCACACTGCTCTAATAGCCTGGTGTAGATTACCCTAACTGCCTGGTGAAAAGTGCCCAATCCCTAACAACCTGGTGCACATTTCCATAACAGCCTGGTATGGAGTGCCCTAATAGCCTGATGCAGAGTGCCCTTAACAGCCTGAGGCAGAGTGCCAAACAGCCTAGTGTATATTATCCTAACAGCCTGTTTTACATTGCCCTAACAGCATGGTCTAAAGTGCCCTAGCAGCCTGCTGTAGAGTGCCCTAGCAGCCTGCTGTAGAGTGCCCTAGCAGCCTGCTGTAGAGTGCCCTATCAGCCTGGTGTAGAGTGCCCTATCAGACTGGTGTAGAGTGCCCTAACAGCATGGTGGAGAGTGTCTTAACAGCTTGGTGCAGAGTAGCCTAACATCCTAGTGCTCTAGCATCCTGGTGTAGATTGCCTTAGAATAAAGTCCAGCTCACTTTGGTGGACATCCTTAGGTGTTCGGAGCACAGGAAATGCTGTGTCAAGACTTGGAGCAATAAAAACAAGAGACGTCCAGCTCAAGGAATTTGTGAATAAACTTCTTTCTTTATTCACCAAAAGTGCTCAGCAGAGGGTAAAACAACATCAGTGTTGACAGTTACATTATATGCGACATCAACACTTTGATGTCATAAATTTGTCCTTGGCTACCCTAACTGCGGACCAAACTGAACTTTGTCCTATGGAATGAACTTTGTGCCTAGCTGTAACTTTAACCTTTTTCCACTTTATGTGATATAAATAGACTTATCAGAAATATCTCACTTAAATTGCACTTTAATGATGACCATGCTGACACTGAATGTGACAATCAGACCTCGGATAATGCCTTCAAGTTAAGCCCCCGTCTCACACAGCGATCTCGCTAGCGAGATCGCTGCTGAGTCACTAGTTTTGTGACGCAGCAGCGATCTCCCCAGCGATATCGCTGTGTGTGACATTCAGCGACGATCAGCCCCCCTGCTGGGTATCGCTGATCGTCGCTGAATGTCCTGGACATTTTTTTGATCGCTGGTCTCCCGCTGACAGGCACGCATCGCTGCGTGTGACAGGCGGGAGACCAGCGATCCGCTGGTAACCAAGGTAAACAGCGGGTTTCCAGGCGCGGGGCTGTGCCTAGAAACCCGCTGTGTACCTTGGATACCAGCACCCTGATGCAGGGAGCTGGTAACCAAGGTACACAGCGGATTTCCAGGCACCGCGCAGCGCCTGGAAACCCGATGTGTACCTTGGTTACCAGCTCCCTGCATCAGGGCGCTGGTATCCAAGGTACACTGTGGGTAACTAAGCGATGTTACCCGCTGTGTCGCTGTGCTGATCGCTGCCCTGAGCTGCCTGTTTGGCAGCTCAGCAGCGATAATGTAGCGATACACCAGCGATCCTGACAAGTGCATATCGTTGTCGGGATCGCTGGTGTATCGCTATGTGAGACCCAGGCTTTACTCCGCTTTGGAGAACAGATAACAGTTATCACCTATGTCTTTGCAGGATCTAAAAAATAACAACTTAGATAATGAAGATGGTACAACTTTTGAGAGAACACACATTCATGTACCTAATCTTCATTATTATCCTGCACAAGCACGCAAATCTGCAATGGACAGATTCCAAAATAAAATGGAATTATACTTGAAGGCACTCTCCGATGAATTGCAGGACAAATGCCCATACAGTAATAACTTAAAACCCAGTCTTCAAACTGCATTACATCAATTAAATAGAATAGAGGCGCACGCTGGTAAACGCACTACTGACGGTGCTCCCACCTGACAGAGGGGGCTCAATGGGAGGACATGGCAAAAGTGGAGGAAGAACTCATCAAGTCAGCTGGGGCACCAGCATTACCTCAGATAGGAGGGTTAGCATGGCAGAAATGTGAAATCCTTCCTCAGTATGCCACAACATATGATACGGTTTTTATTAGCTGGAGGCAGCATTTCAACAGCATGGTGTAAGAGTATGTGTCCACATGTCTACACTCTCTACATCAGGGTTCCCCAACTCCAGTCCTCAGGGCCCACCAACAGATCAGGTTTTCAGGATTTCCTTTGTATTGCACAGGTGAGGCAATTATCACCTGAGCAATACAAAGGAAATCCTGAAAACATGACCTGTTGGTGGGCCCTGAGGACTGGAGTTGGGGAACCCTGCTCTACATACTGAGTGATAGGTCTGCCTCATTTACCTTATGGTTCTCAAAATTGGACACTTGCCATTTACGCTTTTGAGGTCCTGGCCTGCCCTGCGGCAAGTGTATTGTCGGAACAAATGTTTAGCATGGCAGGGGGTGTGATCACAGACAGGCACATATGCTTGTTCACAGCTAATGTGGGCAAGCGCACATTCATTAAAATAAACTACCGTATTTTTCGGACTATAAGACGCACCGGACTATAAGACGCACCCAGGTTTTAGAGGTGGAAAATAGGGAAAAATATATTTGAAGCAAAAAATGTGGTAAAATATTTAATAACATAAATAACATACTATTATATGTGGTACTATTATATATAATAGTATGTTATTATGTTGGAAGCTACGAGTAGGAGATGGTGCTGCGGGACCAGTGTAGTGTCTGTAAAGTGCTATGTGAAGACGCTGGATGGTGAGTATATGAATGGGGGCACGGGGCTTATATTTAAAGCACCACTCCAGCACTGAAAAATAGCACTGGAGTGCTGTTTTAAGATCCCATGGGAGAACTATAACTCTCAGCATGTCCTGCAGATCCTATGGCATGCTGGGAGTTATAGTCCACCACAGGATGGCAGAATGCTTTTTTATGTGCTGTCATTACTAACCTTTTAATTAATTCTCTGTTGTACAGTGTGTCTGCAGGACCTGTAATGACATCATGAGGCAGGGCTTTGTGTGGTCATGTGATGCTCCAGCCGCCCTCCTCATGACCTCATCACAGGTCCTCCACAGGAGCATTCAGCATGGCATCAGCACAGCCCCTGTGCTGTCAGGTATGCGATGCCTCCTGCTGCACTCTGCTCCTGTCGCCTACTTCTCCTTCCAACACACATCTCCCCAGCTGCTGCAGGAATCAGGCGCTGGGGAAACCATGTGGCTCTGTCATTTGCTGCTCCCTGCTCACTGCTCAGCTGATAGGTGGGCGGGGAAGCGGCTAATGAATATTCACTGCACTTAAGTATCAGGACCAGTGGTTACCCCAGCGCTGGATTCCTGCAGCAGAGGAGATATTTTCCTGCCTCCTGCGATCTCACTCCACCGCTGCCCCCCTCCCCACATTACATTCTGACCATAAGACGCACCCACACTTTCCTCCCAAATTTGGAGGAAAAAAAGTGCGTCTTATGGTCTGAAAAATACGGTAGGTGTGGATCTCACAAAACTTGTCCATACTTTTGGATGACTAGATAAGTATACCAGCTGCACCCAGCCATGTTAGACTCCACCTCTTATAAAAAAAAAGAAAAAAACAAAACAAAAAAAGCAAAAAGAAAGAAAAGCCAAAAACAGTGTTGGCTACCTCCACTTCCACCTACACCACACGTCCACCTCCACCTCCTCCTCAACCTCTTCCCTTGGATCCCACCTCCTGGTTCTAGAATGTTATTTTTAATTTTTTTATTCAGTTACTTTAAGTACCGTATATACTCATGTATAAGCCGACCCACGTATAAGCCGACCCCCCTAATTTTGCCACAAAAAACTGGGAAAACTTATTGACTCGCGTATAAGCCTAGGGTGAAAAATGATTATGCCCCCATATGCTCCATAGATTAGGCCCCCATAAACTGCACAGATTATGCCCCCGTATGATCCACAGATTATGCCCCATATGATCCCCTGATTATGCCCCCGTATGATCCACAGATTATGCCCCATATGCTGCACAGATTATGCCCCCATATGCTCCACAGATTATGCCCCCATATGCTGCACAGATTATGCCCTCATATGCTGTACAGATTATGCCCATATGCTGCACAGATAATGCCCCCATATGCTGCACAGATTATGCCCATATGCTCCCCTCATTATGCCCCCATATGATGCACAGATTATGCCCCCATATGCTGCACAGATTATGCCCATATGCTCCACAGATTATGCCCCATATGCTGCACAGATTATGCCCCCATATGCTGCAAAGATTATGCCCCCATATTCTGTACAGATTATGCCCATATGCTGCACAGATTATGCCCCCATATGCTGCACAGATTATGCCCATATGCTCCCCAGATTATGCCCCCATATGCTTCACAGATTATGCCCCATATGCTCCAGATTATGGCCCCATATGCTCCAGATTATGCCCCCATATGCTCCAGATTATGCCCCCCATATGCTCCACAGATGATGCCCCCATATGCTCCACAGATTATGCTCCCATATGCTCCAGATTATGCCCCCATATGCTGCACAGATTATGCCCATATGCTCCCCTGATTATGACCCCGTATGATCCACAGATTATGCCCCCATTTGCTGCACAGACTATGCCCCATATGCTCCACAGATTATGCCCCCATATGCTGCACAGATTATGCCCCCATATGCTGCACAGATTATGCACCCATATGCTGTACAGATTATGCCCATATGCTGCACAGATTATGCCCCCATATGCTGCACAGATTATGCCCATATGCTCCCCTGATTATGCCCCCATATGCTGCACAGATTATGCCCCCATATGCTGCACAGATAATGCCCCCATATGCTGCACAGATTATGCCCATATGCTCCCCTGATTATGCCCCCATATGATGCACAGATTATGCCCCCATATGCTGCACAGATTATGCCCATATGCTCCACAGATTATGCCCCCATATGCTGCACAGATTATGCCCCCATATGCTGCAAAGATTATGCCCCCATATTCTGTACAAATTATGCCCATATGCTGCACAGATTATGCCCCATATGCTGCACAGATTATGCCCATATGATCCCCAGATTATGCCCCCATATGCTTCACAGATTATGCCCCATATGCTCCAGATCATGCCCCCATATGCTCCAGATTATGCCCCCATATGCTCCACAGATTATGCCCCCATATGCTCCACAGATTATGCCCCCATATGCTGCACAGATTATGCCCATATGCTCCCCTGATTATGCCCCCATATGCTGCACAGATTATGCCCATATGCTCCCCTGATTATGCCCCCATATGCTGCACAGATTATGGCCATATGCTCCCCTGATTATGCCCCCATATGCTCCACAGATTATGCCCCCATATGCTCCAGATTATGCCCCCATATTCTCCAGATCATGCCCCCATATGCTCCAGATTATGCCCCCATATGCTCCACAGATTATGCCCCCATATGCTCCACAGATTATGCCCCCATATGCTCCAGATAATGCCCCCATATGCTGCACAGATTATGCCCATATGCTCCCCTGATTATGCCCCATATGCTCCACAGATTATGCTCCAGATTATGCCCCATAGTATACGTCCCTTATGCTGCCACGCTGCTGCTGCAAAAAATGACATACTCACCTCTCGTCGCTGGGGGCCAGGTGCCGGTGTCTTGAGCAGGCGGTGACACTGGCGAGCTATGGGGGACAGGAGCCGGTGTCACCGCTCGCTCAAGACCACGGCACCTGAGATATTTACCTGTCACCGGACCGCTCCACCGCTCCACCGCTGTGCATTGCTTCCTCTTCCGGGTCCTCGGTAGTGAATGATCAGGCAGAGGGCGCGGCGTGCACTAACGACGTCATCGCACCCTCAGCCTGAACATTCACAGCCAGAGGAGTCGGACGAGGGAGCAGCGCAGCGGTGGAAGGGGACAGGTAAATATCGCTATACTCACCCCTCCGCCGGCACGTCTCTGCAGCCTCTCCTCTTCTCCCGTTGGTCTCCGCAGCGCTTCCGTCCTACAGTGGTCACGTGGTACCGCTCATTAAAGTCATGAATATGTGCATATTCATGACTTTAATGAGCGGTGCCATGTGACCACTGCAGGAAGGAGCCGGATCGTGGGAGAAGCAGGGGGGCTGCAGAGACCGCGCCGGCGGAGGGGTGAGTATGATCTGACACCCCCCACTCCCCCTCCCCCGCCGACCACGTATATGACCAGCGTATAAGCCGAGAGGGGGACTTTCAGCCCTAAAAAATGGGCTGAAAATCTTGGCTTATACACAAGTATATACGGTAATTTACCTGAATAGAAAAAGACAAAAAACACAAAAGCAGTATTGGCTACTTCCGACTCTACCTCTTCCATCTACCACGCCACGTCCACCTCCACCTCACCCTCCACATGGACATCCGCATCCCAGATCAAGATTGTTATTTTGTTTTATTCAGTGTTATTTTAAGTCATTTCCCCATTCATATTTGATTGCAGGGCAATTGTCCTACTTTTACCCCAATCTTGCTTCCTTTTGCAGCCCACTCCCACCATTTCACCATTGGCTTTTATGGGGTTCAGATACAGTGTCAAGTTTGGGTCAAGTTCTGGTACCTGAACCAAACTTTGGAGTACAGTTTGGTTGAACCCAATGAACCCAAACATCCATGGGTCCACTCTTCCTTATTAGAGATCTACTTTCTGTACTGAAACCTAAGGACTCCAGAGAGTGGCTATCTGCTGGAGCACTCTCAACACACTGAATTCATATAAGGATTGGGAAACATATCTATCAAGGATATCAAAATGAGGATATTATTACCCCAGCTTTGAAGATCCCTATTAAAATGGAACAGTGATTGATCACGTGCACTGCAGCTCCGTAATGGGACAATTGGAGATTGCCAAGTGCTGTGCTTGGCTGCAGTCCAATAAGATTGAATGGTGTGGCAGTGCGCATGATTGACCTCCACTTCATTCACAATGGACTCTTCATAGCCCCAGTTTTAGAGATCAGCGAGGGCTCATGTGGTAGAACCAAGAGATCGGGAAGTTATACTCTCACAGATGAGGAATCACTTTCAAACTTGACAATACTCCTTTGAGTGAATCAATTCCATGGAAAAACTATAGCTTACTTATCATGAATCTTTTTTGTGTCTGGTGTATTTATCACCCATGGAACATGAGTTGATCCTGTCACATCACACCTCAATTACAAACACAATTTAAGCTTTGCAACCCTTTCCTGGAAATTACAGCTCTGTGAAAACAATAATGAGAAATTTAGCCAGCCTGAAACTTAACTCTTCGCATACTATTTGCTGTTAAGAAATATTTGCTAAAAATTTGAAGACTAAATGAGGTTAATTGAGCTGTCAGAGCATCTGTTGTATTTGTTTAATCCTCTTTTCTCAAGCCATTTTAGATGTTCCATCTCAGGTTAGACCAGGCTAAATGTCAAACTTTGGAGACATCTAACGATCAAAGGAAAATGCATATTAGTACAATCGGAAAACTTTTGAAAGCATTTGTAAGATAATCTTACACATTACATTTAATGGCTAGCTGCCATATGGAATACTGATGGCCTAGATTATTTTTTTGGCATGCTGTGTTTCCGCTGTAACTGGTCTTCTGAGTCTCTTGGAATGTAATGTCAGGCATATCTGTAGTGAGGACTCCTCTTATGTGAGCTGAAAAGCTATTTCCTCAGGTCAAGGAAGTATACAAACAAAATAAACAGATATTGAACCATCAACAGCATTTATACTGGCACCTGCACATACACTTACATAGTTGCAGTATCTAGTCATCATTTTAGTAGATTAATTTCAAATCTTAAACACATGAAACGTAGTCCTTACTTTTATGTATTTCTAGAAGGATAACTTATTTTTAAGCTGTTAAGTTTTGCAATCATATATTGGAGGAGTTCTGCCATTTATTGGATATTATCTATTATAGACATGGTTTAAGTCAGACTTGGATTTGAACTCTTAGACTGCTTTGTATTCTAGGCCAAAAAAAGTAATTTTTTACATTTTTAAAATTACAAAATGAAAAATGGATAGATGCAAAAGATTTAGCAGACTCTGGAGTCATGGTCCATTGCTCTACTGTTCAGAAACACCTGCACAAACATAACCTTCATGGAAGAGTCATCAGAAGAAAACCTCTCCTATGTCCTCACTATAAAATTCCTCACCATAAAATTCAGCATCAGACTTATGCAAAAGAACATCTAACAAGTCTTATGCAATTTGAAAACAAGTCCTGTGGACCAATAAGGTTAAAATAGAACTCTTTGGCCACAATGATCAAAGGTATGTGTGGAGAAAAAACTGCACAGAATTTTAGGAAAAGAACATCTAGCCAACCATTGAGTATGGGATTGGATCAATCATTCTTTGGGGTTGTGTTGCTTCCAGTGATGCAGGGAACATTTCACAAGTTAAGGGAAGAATGGATTCAATGAAATTGTTGAAAAGAAAAGAGGATGGTTTCTACAAATGGATAATGAGCCTAAACACACGTAAAAATCAACAATAGACTACTTCAAAAGGCGCAAGCTAAAAATGTTACAATGGCCCTCACAGTCTCCTGATCTGAACATCATGGAAAATCTGTGGCTAGATCTCAAAATAGAAGTGCATGCAAGATGAATCAAGAATCTCCCAAGACTGGAAGAATTTTCCAAGGAAGAATGGTTGAAAACCGCTTAACCGAGATTTGAAAGACTCTTGTCTGGCTGCAAAAAGCATCTACAAGCATTATTCTTTTTTGTCATTTTTAAAATGTAAAAGATGGAAAAAAATAATAAATGAATATAAATATATAATATATAAAATATATATCTAAATTAAATATTATATATTATTACATGATATATATATATATATATATATATATATATATATATATATATATATATATATATATATATATTATACAGCTCTGGCAAAAATTAAGAGACCACTGCACAGTTTTATAAATTTCAGCTTCTTTACATGTCTGACAGCCATTCCATTCCAGTGTCAGTTGAATTCCAACCAGAGTACACCTCATTCTACTTAATGTGCTTCTGATTAAGTGATCACCTGAACCAAATCTTATTTAACGAAGTAAGTATAAAAAACACTGTTGTGGTGTTTACAATCCTCTTGCAATAGGACAAGCTGGATGGCAAAACAAATGCTAGTAACATCCCAAAAGTAATAGGAATGAAAAAATAACTTTTAACAATGTCAAAGGAGTTAAAAAGAAAAGTCTTGAGTAAGGAAAAGAAGGACTTAATTCTGGCTTTACTAGAAGAGGGATACAGTGAGCATCATGTTGCCTGCATCCTTAAAATTTCTAAGACAGCAGTCCATTACAACAAGGTCAAGCAGCAGACATTGGGGACAACAAAGCTACAGACAGGCAGAAGGCGAAAATGACTTTCCACTGACTGGGATGACTGTCATCTTAATCGAATGTCACTCAGCAGGATGGCATCAAATGACCTACAAAAGGAATGGCAAATGGCAGCTGGGATAAAGTGCACGGTAAGAACAGTTCGTAACAGGCTCCTAGAGGCAGGACTCAAGTCATGTGAAGCTAGAAAAAATCCTTTCATCAATGAGAAGCAAAGGAGAGCCAGGCTGAAGTTTGCCAAGATGATAAGGATTGGACCATAGAAGACTGGAATAAGGTAATCTCCTCTGATGAGTATAATTTTCAGCTTTGTCCAACACCTGGTCATCTAATGGTTAGACGGAGACCTGAAAGGGCGTACAAGCCACAGTGTCTTGTACCAACTGGGAAATTGATGGAGGATCGGTGATGATCTGGGATGCTTCAGCAAGGCTGGAATTGGGCATGTTAATCTTTGCGAAGGACGTATGAATCAAGCCGCATACAAGGTTATCCTGGAAAAAAAGTTGATTCCTTCTACTCAGGCAATATTCCCCAACTCTGAGGACTGTTTTTTCCAGCAGGACAATGCGCCATGCCACAAAGCTAGGTCAATTAATGTGTGGATGAAAGACCACCACATCAAATCCCTGTCATGGCAAGCCCAATCTCCAGACCTGAACCCCATTGAAAACCTCTGGAATGTAATCAAGAGGAAGATGGATAGTCACAAGCCATCTAAGAAGAACTGCTTACATTTTTGTACCAGGAGTGGCATAAGGTCACCCAAAAGCAGTGTGAAAGACTGGTGGAAAGCATGCCAAGATGCATGAAAGCTGTGACTAAAAATCATGGTTATTCCACAAAATATTGATTTCTAAATTATTATGAACTTGTTTTCTTAGCATTATTTGAGGTCTGCAGGCATTGCATTTTTTGTTATTTTGACCATTTCTCATTGTCTGAAAATAAATACAAAATTTATTGCTTGGAAATTCGGAGACATGTTGTCAGTAGTTTATAGAATAAAAGACCAATTTACATTTTACTCAAAAATATACCTATAAAGAGAAAAATCAGAAAAAATGAAAATTTTGCAGTGGTCTCTTAATTTTTGCCAAAGCTGTATATATAAATCATATATTATAACAGGCTATAATTTTAAGGGTAGATTAATTTTAACATTGAGAGATAGAATATCAAAAATAAAATCCAGAAAATCACATTGTATAACTTATTCAATTATAATTGGTGGCAAAACCCTTGTTGGCAAGCACAGCAGTCAGACGTTTTTTATAGTTGATGATGAGGTTTTTGCACGTCAGGAGGAATTTTGGTCCACTCCTCTTTGCAGATCATCTCTAAATCAATAAGATTTTGAGGCTGTCGCTTGGCAACTCGAAGCTTCAACTCCCTCCATAAGTTTTCTATGAGATTAAGGTCTGGAGACTGGCTAGGCCACTCCATGACCTTAATGTGCTCCTTTTTGAGCCACTCCTTTGTTGCTTTGGCTGTATGTTTTTGGTTATTGTCTTGCTGAAAGACCCAGCACCGACCAATTTTTAATGTCCTGGCGGAGGGAAGGAGGTTGTCACTCAGGATTTTACGGTACATGGCTCCATCCATTCTGCCATTGATGGGGTGAAGTAGTCGTGTGCCCTTAGCAGAGAAACAGTCTCAAAACATGATATTTCCACCTCCATGCTTGACAGTGGAGATGGTGTTCTTTGGGTAATAGGTAGAGTTGAGCGATACTTTCCGATATCCAAAAGTATCGGAATCGGAATGGTATCGCCGATATCATTAAAATATCGGCGATACACGATACCGATACCGGAAGTCCCATGTAAGTCTATGGGAACAAAATATCGTAACTAAAAAAACCCCATTCTTTCCTTGTAAACACTAAATATACACACATAGAATACATATATATATATATATACATGTCATTGTGACATATATATATATATACATATATGTATAGTTTATACACTTCTACATAGTAAAATATCCTCTGATTCAATTGCCGGGTAAAGCCGGCTTCAGTGAAAAGACAGAAGCACCCGACATGAAATGACACTTGGTGTACATAGGGTTAACCATGTCTTTTCATGTCGTTTGCTATCTGATTTGCACAAACAATTAAATCAGTCTATGTGTGCAAAATTTCACACCTGTAGGGGTTAATTAAAGGTGTAAATTTGTTGTAAAAAAACCGAACTTTTTTGCTACGAATTTACACCTTTAATTAACCCCTACAGGTGTGAAATTTTGCACACATAGACTGATTTAATTGTTTGTGCAAATTAGATAGCAAAGGACATGAAAAGACATGGTTAACCCTATGTACACCAAGTGTCATTTCATGTCGGGTCACCCGACATGAAATGACACTTGGTGTACATAGGGTTAACCATGTCTTTTCATGTCCTTTGCTATCTAATTTGCACAAACAATTAAATCAGTCTATGTGTGCAAAATTTCACACCTGTAGGGGTTAATTAAAGGTGTAAATTCGTTGTAAAAAAACCGGACTTTTTTGCTACGAATTTACACCTTTAATTAACCCCTACAGGTGTGAAATTTTGCACACATAGACTGATTTAATTGTTTGTGCAAATTAGATAGCAAAGGACATGAAAAGACATGGTTAACCCTATGTACACCAAAGGGTATGCCACACTAAACAATATAGCTAACGGGATCGCTAAAAAACGTCACTATTTAGCGATCCTGTTAGCGATGTTGTTCAGTGCGGCAGCTTCCAGCGACGAGCTTCCTGCTGTGATCTCGCTCGTCACTGGAATCGTTCCGGAACCTATTTTCTCGTCGGCGCTCCCGCTGGGTAAGTATCTAATCGCTGTGTGGCACCTTTTCTTAGCGATTTAGCGGTACTTTTGTACCGCTAAAGTCGTTAAGAAGATCGCTAACGGCGATAGCGTCGTTAACTATATCGCTAAATGTGGCCGCATTTAGCGATATAGAAACAATCCCGCTAGCGATCGCATTAGTATGCGTCGTTATTGTGATCGCTAGCGGGATTGTTTAGTGTGGCAGTACCTTAAGTGTCATTTCATGTCGGGTTCTACATTTTCACAAAAGCCGGCAATTGAATTAGCGGCTATTATACTATGTAGAAGTGTATGAACTACAAATATAAATATATATATATATATGTGTCACAAATTCAATGACATGTATATATATATATGTATGAGGTGTAAAATTGCTGAAAAAAAATGCGTGGGCTCCCGCCCTATTTTCGCAACCAGACAGACAAAGCCAGTGAGTGGGGGCAGATAATAATAGCCCAGAGAGGGACCATTATTTTTGGCCCCCCCGGCTACTAACATCTGCCCCCAGACACCCCAGGAAAGACAAATCTATAATTAGATTCGCCCTTTCTGGCACTTTGCCCGTCTATTCCCATTGCCCTGTAGCGGTGGCGAATGGGTTAATATGGGGTTAAAGCCACCTTG
This sequence comes from Oophaga sylvatica, assembly GCA_033576555.1. Lineage (NCBI taxonomy): Eukaryota > Metazoa > Chordata > Amphibia > Anura > Dendrobatidae > Oophaga > Oophaga sylvatica. Next base: position 100,812,439 of record JARQOD010000005.1, read on the forward strand.
CTATTGAAAGGTGACCTTAAGCCAGGTTAATAATTGAGAGCTGTCAATTAGTCAACTATCAATTATTAATCCTATTGCATGAAATAAAAATAAAACACACACACTTTAATTAAAAATCATTTTAATGAAATAAAGACACATGTTTTTGACCATCTTTTATTTTACTGCAAAAACCATTTCCTGTAATAAAAATAAAATAAAAAAGTAAAATTATTCTTACCTATCCCATGCACAGTCAGGTCCCACGGTGTAATCCTTCAGAAAGGGTTAATGTTTACTGCAGGGACCGCAGCTAATGCTGCAGCCTCACAGTAAACCCCAAATGAATGAGTTCCTCTCCTGCCTGACAGGAGAGTAAAGGCTGGGTGTCACATAACGATACACCAGCGATCCCGACAACGATATGCACTTGTCAGGATCGCTGGTGTATCGCTACATGATCGCTGCTGAGCTGCCAATCAGGCAGCTCAGGCAGCGATCTGGGACAGCGACACTGCGGGTAACATCGCTTAAGGGCCCGTCTCACATAGCGATATCGCTACCGAGATCGCTGCTGAGTCACTAGTTTTGTGACGCAGCAGCGAGCTCACCAGCGAGATCGCTGTGTGTGACATTCAGCGACGATCAGCCCCCCTGCCGGGTATCGCTGATCGTCGCAGAAATGTCAGGACCTTTTTTTGATCGCTGGTTTCCCTCTGACAGGCACGCATCGCTGCGTGTGACAGGCGGGAGACCAGCGATCCGCTGGTAACCAAGGTACACAGCGGGTTTCCAGGCACCGCGCAGCGCTTGGAAACCCGCTGTGTACCTTGGATACCAGCTCCCTGCATCAGGGCGCTGGTATCCAAGGTACACAGCGGGTTTCTAGGCACAGCCCCGCGCCTGGAAACCCGCTGTGTACCTTGGTTACCAGCGGATCGCTGGTCTCCCGCCTGTCACACGCAGCGATGTGTGCCTGTCAGCGGGAAACCAGCGATCAAAAAAAGGTCCTGACATTTCAGCGACGATCAGCGATACCCGGCAGGGGGGCTGATCGTCGCTGAATGTCACACACAGCGATATCGCTGGTGAGCTCGCTGCTGCGTCACAAAACTAGTGACTCAGCAGCGATCTCGGTAGCGATATCGCTATGTGAGACGGGCCCTTAAGTGGAAAGCTTAATTGATTGCTTTCCACTTTCACTTCAGGTCAGCCAGGGACACAATCAGTGACGTCAGAGGGAACTGATTAACAAAAATAGGGGTTCCCTTCGAAAAAAAAATGGCGTCGGGTCCCCCCTATTTTTGTTAACCAGCCAGATGAAGCAGACCGCTGAGGCCTGGATTTTCAGGCTGTTAAGGAGCCAAGATCCATGGACCTTGCCAGCCTGATAATACCAGGCCACAGCAGTCTGCATATCTTGGCTGATTAACAAAATAGGGGATCCCCTCGAAAAAAATTGGCGTGGGGTCCCCCCTATTTTTGTTAACCAGCCAGATGAAGCAGACCGCTGAGGCCTGAATTTCAGGCTGTTAAGGAGCCAAGATCCATGGACCTTGCCAGCCTGATAATACCAGGCCACAGCAGTCTGCATATCTTGGCTGATTAACAAAAATAGGGGATCCCCTCGAAAAAAATTGGCGTGGGGTCCCCCCTATTTTTGTTAACCAGCCAGATGAAGCAGACCGCTGAGGCCTGGTTTTTCAGGCTGGTAAGGATCCAATATCCATGGACCTTGTCAGCCTGATAATACCAGGCCACAGCAGTCTGCTTAGCTTGGCTGGTTAACAAAAATAGGGGATCCCCTCGAAAAAAAAAACAGCGTGGGGATCCCCCCTATTTTTGTTAACCAGCCAAGAAAAATGCAGACTGCTGCGGCCTGGTATTAAAAGACTGTCAAGGCCCATGGATTTTGGCCCTCAACAGCCTGATAATACCAGGCTACAGCAGCCCCACATTTGGCGCATCAAAAGATGTGCCAATTGTGGCACTTTACCCGGCTCTTCCCACTTGCCCTGTAGCGGTGGCAAGCGGGGTAATAAGGGGTTAATGTCACCGTTGATTGCACGGTGACAATAAGCCCGGTTAATAATGGAGAGTAGTGTTGAGCATTCCGATACCGCAAGTATCGGGTATCGGCCGATATTCGCGTTATCGGAATTCCGATACTTAGTTCCGATATTTTTCCTATATCGTATACCGGAATCGGAAGTTCCCATAATTCTTTGAGAGGCAATGTGATTTTAGTCAGCCAATGAGGAATCCTACGAAGTGTGGGCACATCCTGTAATGCTGCGGTCATCTTAACTAATGGCATGGCTGTGATTGGCTGCTGAAATGATGTCAGAATGCACTATAAAAGGCGCCGCCGCCATTTTAGCGTCACTGTGCTGTGAATTCAGATAGGGACAGAACGCTGCTGTGCTGACTCTGAGGGACAGTTAGAGATTGCGACTTAGTGTACTGTGCTGTAGGCAGGCTATCACCAACCGCTGTGTAAAGCTTCCTTTTGCCTGCAGTGTTGTTTTAACAGCTCTGCAAGGTGTGTGTGAGTGCAGGTGACGCTGCAGTTTGCTCTGCATCCAACGCTGTCTGTAGGCATCTGCACCTGTCACTCACAGACTCTTTTTTTTTTCTTTAGTGTAATTCTAGCTGCTCCATTCAATAGAAATTATAGTGTGATGCGCTTCCATCCGTAAACAATACATTGGTTGCAAACACTATAGAAGTAGACAAAGGAGTAGCCTTTCCCAGATTGTGGACAGTTGTGTTTCAGTGTTCACTTCAGTCTGTGTTTTTTTTTTTTGAGTGCACATCACGCTCCAGTTACTTGTTCAAGCACTGCTGCTTGTACTCTGCTGAGCGTGTCTCAGTGGCTCATCCTTTTCATTTATCTCCAATTGGTTCTGCTACATTCCATTTAAAATAAATCTAATCTATTAGTGTGACGCGCTTCCATCCGTATACAATACATTGGTTGCAAACACTATAGAAGTAGACAAAGGAGTAGCCTTTCCCAGATTGTGGACAGTTGTGTTTCAGTGTTCACTGCAGTCTGTGTTTTTTTTTTTTTGAGTGCACATCACGCTCCAGTTACTTGTTCAAGCACTGCTGCTTGTACTCTGCTGAGCGTGTCTCAGTGGCTCATCCTTTTCATTTATCTCCAATTGGTTCTGCTACATTCCATTTAAAATAAATCTAATCTATTAGTGTGACGCGCTTCCATCCGTATACAATACATTGGTTGCAAACACTATAGAAGTAGACAAAGGAGTAGCCTTTCCCAGATTGTGGACAGTTGTGTTTCAGTGTTCACTGCAGTCTGTGTTTTTTTTTTTTTGAGTGCACATCACGCTCCAGTTACTTGTTCAAGCACTGCTGCTTGTACTCTGCTGAGCGTGTCTCAGTGGCTCATCCTTTTCATTTATCTCCAATTGGTTCTGCTACATTCCATTTAAAATAAATCTAATCTATTAGTGTGACGCGCTTCCATCCGTATACAATACATTGGTTGCAAACACTATAGAAGTAGACAAAGGAGTAGCCTTTCCCAGATTGTGGACAGTTGTGTTTCAGTGTTCACTGCAGTCTGTGTTTTTTTTTTTTTGAGTGCACATCACGCTCCAGTTACTTGTTCAAGCACTGCTGCTTGTACTCTGCTGAGCGTGTCTCAGTGGCTCATCCTTTTCATTTATCTCCAATTGGTTCTGCTACATTCCATTTAAAATAAATCTAATCTATTAGTGTGACGCGCTTCCATCCGTATACAATACATTGGTTGCAAACACTATAGAAGTAGACAAAGGAGTAGCCTTTCCCAGATTGTGGACAGTTGTGTTTCAGTGTTCACTGCAGTCTGTGTTTTTTTTTTTTTTGAGTGCACATCACGCTCCAGTTACTTGTTCAAGCACTGCTGCTTGTACTCTGCTGAGCGTGTCTCAGTGGCTCATCCTTTTCATTTATCTCCAATTGGTTCTGCTACATTCCATTTAAAATAAATCTAATCTATTAGTGTGACGCGCTTCCATCCGTATACAATACATTGGTTGCAAACACTATAGAAGTAGACAAAGGAGTAGCCTTTCACAGATTGTGAATAGTTGTGTTTCAGTGTTCACTGCAGTCTGTGAGGTATTTTTTTTTTTTTTTTTAAATGCAGATCACGCTCCATTTACTTCTTCAACCACCGCTGCGTGTACTCTGCTGAGTGTCTGTCACTGGCTCATCCTTGTCATTTTTCTAAAATTGGTGCTGCTTTATTCTATTTAAAATAATTCAAATCTATTACAGTGACGTGCTTCCATCCGTATACAATACATTGGTTGCAAACAATATAGAAGTACACAAACGGGCCTTTCACAGCTACTGAACATGGGTTTTTAATTTTTAACTAAAATATGTATTTTTTCAAATGACACAAATATATGTAATGTTGAAGAGGAATAGTCCTACATCCATTGTTTGCACAATATTACAGGTGTACATCATGTCCCTTAATCAACAATGTATTATTATATTTACTTGTATGCTGTTATTTAAAAGCCAAGAACACAGAAGGATAACCTTCGCACTGCAGCTGTTGTCAAAGTTCAACCCACATTATGCACTTCCAACATTGCAGCATTTGAGGCATGATGTGAGTTGGATTTGTCAAAGTTATGGAGTGAGAAGGTTCACCATCAGTACCCTATAGCATAAGTATGCTTTTGTGTTAGCATTTGTGTTAGACATGTGGATATCTGCCATAATATGTCACAATTATTTAGTTACAGATTTGTTACCAACACTAATCATTGAATGGTTTTAAATTTGACGTTTCACTTGTTTACAGCTTAGAAATAAGGGTGTAGCCTGATATCTATGTGTAGCACTAGCCACTTTAACATGTCATGTTTTTTTCAACATGTGTAGCTAAGTAGCAGTAATTTTTGCCGGACACACAGCAGGGGAACAGCAGGCGTTACTGAACCCCACAAACACATCATCGATTGTTTTGATCTGTGCATCCAACACTTCTGAGCCCAGGGTCAAGAAGGGTGTAGCCTGAGGCCTAGTATGAGATGTTTGAACTTTAATTTGAACTTTAATTTGGAGTTAGCAGCATTAATTTTTGTCAGACACGCAGCAGGGGAACAGCAGGCGTTACTGAACCCCACTATCACTATAGCTTGTGTATTGGTCTGTGGACACGACACTTCTGAGCAGCAACTGGCAGTGTTGTAGCCCAGGGAGTATAGCTCAGGTGGTAGAAAGATGAACATAACAGGAGACATGGAAAACGTTGCCAACCAGTTAGTTAATCTGAAACCGGACAGGCAAATTCAGGCGAGATCCATGCCTAGTTCATTTTCAGAAAAGTAAGCCGTTCTACATTATCGGAGGATAGTCGCATGCAACGGTCTGTTAGTACACCACCTGCAGCAGTAAAGACGCGCTCCGATAATACACTGGCAGCAGGGCAAGCCAGCACCTCCAATGCATACTGGCTAAGCTCTGGCCATGTATCCAGCTTAGAGACACAAAACTTGAATGGGGAAGAGCCATCTGGGAGTACACTGAGAGGGCAAGACATGTAGTCTGTCACCATCTTACGGAAATGTTGCCTCCTGCTGACTGGAGCCGTCTCGGATGGTGTAGACATTGGTGGCGCTGCCACAAAACTTCGACACATTTGGAACATACTGTTCTTGCCCTGTGCAGAGGCGCTGCTTGTGCTCCCTCTTGTTGCAGAGCTGTCTCCACTGCCTCGACGCACAGAGCTGCTTTGTAAAGCAGTAGCAGCAGCGCTCTCGGCTGGAATGGAGAACATTATGGATTGCACCAGTGTGTCTTGGTACTTCCGCATTTTACGCTCCCGGTTCAACGGTGTGATGAGGCTTTGTAAGTTGTCCCGGTAGCGAGGGTCTAGGAGGGTGTACACCCAATAATCAGACGTGGTGTGAATGTGTTCGATGCGGCGGTCGTTTCTCAGCCACTGCAGCATGAAATCAACCATGTGCTGCAGACTCCCAACTGGCCAAGAAACGTTGTCCCCTGCAAGAGGCGTCATCTCTGCCTGCTGTGCATCACCCCACCCTTGGTCTACATACTGACTAGAGCATTGTCTACCTCCCTCTGGAGCGATGTCTTCCTCCTCCATTGACTCCTCCTCATCCTCCTCACAAAGTCCTTCAAATACATATAAATTTACAAAATTTAAAACTCAAAATTTAAAAACTTTGTATCATAATTCTGTAACATCAGTTTATGGAAACACAATAGCATTACAAAAGGATAGACAAAAAATGTACATTATGTGCTTTGTAAATACATTAAAAGTTTGTAATGGTTATGAAAATATAGACAGCGACTCTGGAGGTTCAATTGTTGATACAGCATGGTACTTTGAAAGTCCTCCAGCCCTTTGTGAGGAACCACGTTGCGCTGACTGTCCAGAAGGTGATGGAATTTGTGACTCCTCATCCTCCACCTCTTCCAAAACCTCATGCCTTAGTGCTTGCAGTGTTTTTTGAAGCAGGCAGATAAGGGGGACAGTCAGGCTGACTAGTGCATCATCTGCACTCGCCATCCGCGTTGACTCATCAAACGCACGCAAAACGTGGCAGATATCCTTCATAGAGTTATTCGCCACTCATTACACTGGCAGTGGCTGCCCATTCATTATAGGATCCAATTCTAATTACTGGTTCTCACCAACAAAGCTCTCCACAGCGCAGCACCCCCTACATCTCCTCCCTTATTTATATTTATCGGCCTAACCGACTGCTGCACTCTGCAAACGACCTTCGACTAACCTCTGCACTAATCCGTACCTCCCACTCCCAACTCCAAGACTTCTCCCGCGCTGCGCCAATCCTCTGGAATGCTCTACCCAAGAAATTAGGACTATCCGCAATTTGGATGGTTTCAGGCGCTCCCTCAAAACACATTTGTTCACAGTGGCCTATTACATTCACTAATCAAAGTCATTCTATGTGTAATTCTGTGTGTGTAGCCCATTCACTATCTCCATGCATCCCTCACTCCCTTAAAATGGCTGGACCATCATTGTAAAAACACCATTGTATATAAACACCTGTACTTTGTATCTCCCCCACCTCATTGTAGATTGTAAGCTTTCACCAGCAGGGGCGGCTGATTTTGCTTTAATTATTGTATTGTTAACGTTGTTACTTATGACTTGTGTTTTGAAACTGTTAAACTGTAAAGCACTGCGGAATATTATGGCGCTATATAAATAAATAATATTATTATTCTTATTATAGAGGCCCACTCAGTAGTGGTGAAGTGTGAACAGCGCAAATTGCGAGTTGACTGCGCCTGATGCAGCTGATACTCCATTACTGTTGGCTGCTGCTCACACAACCGCTCCAACATATGTAACGAGGAATTCCACCTGGTGGGTACGTCACATATGATGCGATGTTCATGAAGGTGAAATCTGCGTTGCAGAGCTGCAATCAGCGATCTGGCCATGCTGGAATGTCGCAAGTGAGCGCACTCTAGGCGGACCTTGTGCAGCAGTGCATCAAGATCCGGATAGTCCCTCAAAAAACTCTGCACGACCAAGTTGAGCACATATGACAGACATGGTATGTGAGTGAGGTTGCCAAGGCCCAGAGCTGACACCAGATTTCGGCCATTGTCACACACTACCAAGCCTGCCTGTAGATTCTCTTCCAAAAACCACACGTCGCTCTCCTGCTTTATGGCATTACAGAGCTCCTGCGCTGTGTGGCTAAGATTCCCCATGGAAATTAATTTCAGGACGGCCTGTTGACATTTGGACACGGCTGTGCTCATATCGGTCGCAATAGGTAAACGTTCACGGGTCCATGTGGAGGTAGACCGTGACGGCTCCTGCAGCGATGATTCTGAGGAACTGGAGTAGGAGGAGGAATCAATGTGTACAGACTTGATTCCTGCAATCCTTGGAGTTGGCAGAACACGTACAGCGCCACTCGCAAGATCAGTACCCGGCTGCACAACATTGACCCAATGGGCAGTGAGGGAAAGGTATTGTCCCTGGCCATGGGTGTTAGAACCCTCTTGTTAGGTTTTGTTTCAGTTTGCTGGTCACATGACCTTTTTTCCCTATTTAGTCTGGCTCCGCACTTCTGGCTTTGCTTGACTTCATTGTATTATCTACTGTTAAGCTAGCCGGGTGCTTAGGTGCCTTAATCTGTCAGTTTTGCTTGATGTTAGGATCACAAACTATTTATTTTTCTGTTTAATTATCCATGCTACAATTTATGTTAGGAGGTGTCCACCTTTTCTCCCAGTCCCTAGATCTTGTAGGGATTACTCCCTCGCAACTATAGGTCTTCGTTCACACTAGATGAGGACTTTAGCGGGTCTGGTCGCAGGATCAGGTTCCCCGTTACATCGTAGGGATTCAGCTTAGTTGTATTGTAGGGACAGAATTCCCTTCTTTCCTTACTGGTTGTAGCAGATCATAACAATGGGTACTGGTCCACGCATCGGTGGTCAGGTGGACCTTGCTACTGAGGGCTTTTAGTAGCGCATGTTTAATTTTTCCTCAACATGCTTTTGCAGACCAGGGACGGCTTGCCTGCTGAAATGAAATCGGCTTGGCACATTGTATTGTGGGACTGACAATGATATTCAGTTACGGAAACTGTCTGTCTCCACCAGCCTGAATCACAGCATTTCAAGGTACAGGAGTTTTGCAATGCCAGCATTCAGAGCCTGTGCTCGTGCATGGTTTGCGGAGTATGGCCGTCTTTTATCCCATGCCTGTGCTACCGATGGCTGTTTTGTGGCCTGGGAGTGTGAGGATGACAGGGAACTTGTTGCTGTGTGTGGAATAACAGTTTGTCTCTGGACAACAGTGGCCGAGGTTCTTCCATGGCGATCCTGTGAGAAAGCAGAACCAGCTGTGTGTGAGCTCGATGAAGAGGCTTCAACACAACCTGAAGATGTAGGTGCTGCTGTAGGTTGGCCTACATCTCCAGTGTGTCTTTGTAACTCAACTACGTGCTTTGTCCGCACATGTTTCCACATATTTGTGGTATTGAGGTGACTGACACTTTTAGCTATTTTTAATTTTTGATTACACAGCTTGCATTTCACATAGCAAATATCATGTGCAAGTGTGTGAAAAAAGGACCACGCAGTGCAAGTCCTGGGAGCACACGTTTTGACTTTTGGAAGACAACTGCTCCGAACAGGTGCCAAACTGGAGGCTACAGGCAACCGAGTCTGCAGCCTAACTCTCCCTCCTGTTTGTACCGTTGGGGCAATGTCTTCCTCTATCTTCCTTCTATCACTAACCATTTCTCTAGGCCTCTCCCAGCTTTCAACCAAAGTACTGGTTCTCAGCCACAAAGCTATCCACAGTGCAGCACCCTCCTACATCTCCTCCCTCATTTCTATCTATCGGCCTAACCGACTGCTGCGCTCTGCAAACGACTTTCGACTAACCTCTGCACTAATACGTACCTCCCACTCCCGACTCCAAGACTTCTCCTGCTCTACGCCAATCCTCTGGAATGCTGTACCCAAGAAATTAGGACTATCCACAATTTGCATGGTTTCAGGCGCTCCCTCAAAACACATTTGTTCAGAGCGGCCTATCACATTCACTAATCAAAGTCATTCTATGTATTCTGTGTAAGTGTGTGTGTGTCTCTAGCCCATTCACTATCTCCATCCCTCAGTCCCTTAAGATGGCTGGAACATCATTGTAAATGCACCATTGTATATAAACACCTATACTTTGTATCTCCCCATCTCATTGTACATTGTAAGCTGTCACGAGCAGGGGCGACTTATTTAGCTTAAATTATTGTATTGTTAACGTTGTTACTTATGACTTGTGTTCTGAAACTGCTAAACTGTAAAGCGCTGCGGAATATGATGGCGCTATATAAATAAATATTATTATTATTCCTCTGAGCTGCTCCCACCACCTTCCTGTTCCTCATGCCATGTTGGGTCTTGGACCTCATCATCTCCACTACCCTCTTCAAACACCTGCTGTTGGGTGGTCTGGCCAGCACCATGCTCAACAGAAACTGGCACCTGGGTCTCATCATCATCAGATGCGTTCTGCGGTGTGCTGACCATCGGCACTGTCTCACCCGCCTCTTCAGATTCAGAGAGACACAGCTGTTGCGCATCACTGCATACTCCCTCTTCACATTACAGAATGCTGCTTGGCTGGGCCCCTGTTTGCAAGCCAATAGATTCTGAGAACAGAAGCAGACACTCAGCTGGCTCCTGTACAGAACTCTCTGACTGCCTGGGCAATTTGCCAGGCGGTGAAGAGACAGATGGTTGCCCAACAGTGCTGTGGTCCTGAGAGGAGGTGGAAGCAATTGAAGTCGATGCATTGGCTGACATCCAAACAACAACGGCTTCAATTTGTTCTTCCCGCAGCAGGGGGGTACTCCGAGCTCCTACAAAAGTGCGCATAAAGGAACGCTCACGGGGAAAACTGGTGGATGCTGTGTCACTGGGGGCCGCAGCAGCCACAGAATCCCCACGTCCTCTCCCTGAAGAAACTCCACGACCACGTGCCTTACTCCCTGCCTTCTTCATCTTGGTAGATTGATAAAGAAAGTCTGAAAAGTTATAAGGTCTAAGTGTGGTTATTCCGCAGAGACTGCAGTGAACACTGCACACAACTGTTCACTACCCAATGCGTCTCAGCAGGAAGGCAGTCTGTGCGTCAAAACAAAGGCACAAGCATACATCCATGTACCCTGTTTATAAAGCTATATAAAAAAAATTATGTAGTAGTGACGCACACTTTATTGAGGTACAGTATTACATCGCCATTCACCATCTGTGGCTATGCAGTCTCATCTATATATACCTTATCTATCTGTTGTCATGCTTCCAAGTCGACAGTCAGCCATAAATAGCAATTTTCACTATGCACTATGCACTTTTTAAAGGTTATGTTTGTTAATAAAAATGATTATTGCCACATATTATGAGTATTACATGATGGAAATTGTATAATTTTGTATAAAATATTTAGTGACATTATTCAGCAAATGGAACATTTTAGTAATATCACAGATAACTTGTAATGCTGATGATGTTTTGAAGTCAGACATTCATTGTCTATACAATAAAAATGGTGTACATACTGTTACTTATCCATCATTAATGGATTCAGATATGTACTTGTATGCTTTTATGTACAACCGTATAGCAGATTCCTTAACTAATTTATTTTGTGGTTTGCATTGCTGTTCAACATGTTAATGTATGTGTTTATGTTTGTCAATTCTTTATTTATCTAGATATTAGTTTAAATGAAATCATCATCTTATGGTAGTAAAGGTTATCTTTCTCTTGTTTGAAGTATAGACATTTAAAATTGACAGGTAACAAGGAAATTACTTGATCTAGTATTTAAACATCCTCCTTGACCCTGGGCTCCAACACCGCCAGTTGTTGCTCGGAAGTGCTGTTAGCACAGTCAACACTTGCTCCTGTGTTACTGGGGTTCAGTAACGTCAGCTGGTCCTCGGTTGTGCCATTGGCTCTTTTCCTTCTGCTGCCCCTCCGGGTTCCAGTACCGTCAGCTGGTTCTCCGCAGTGCCTTTGGCCTAGGTGCCTCCATGTCGGTATCCGAGTTCCAGCAACGTCTGCTGGTCCTTGGTAGTGCTTTGGAGCACAGGTACCTCCTGCTTAGTAACCGTGTCCCAGTAACGTCAGCTGGTCCTCGGTTGTGCCATTGGCTCTTTTCCTTCTGCTGCCCCTCCGGGTTCCAGTACCGTCAGCTGGTTCTCCACAGTGCCTTTGGCCTAGGTGCCTCCATCTCGGTATCCGAGTTCCAGCAACGTCCTGCTGTGTCCTTGGTAGTTGCTTTTGGAGCACAGGTACCTCCTGCTTAGTAACCGTGTCCAGTAACATCAGCTGGTACAGATTGTGCTACAATACAGATACGGAAAGAGACACAAGAACAATAAGCAGAAGATCTAAAAGCAGAAGAACATGAAGTATAAGACCAAAATGAAGAGCAAAATATATGCTCTAAATTCTAAGCAGAAGAAGACTAAGCAGTGTATGGGGGTGAGTCCGTTCCTCCTCGTGGTGCCCTGGAAAATGCCTGCTGCTGCAGGCTAAACTGAACACGGACAAATACTGTTGTAATTTAAATCTTTTGTGACAGCAAGAACGGAAGGATGAAAAAATCATACTTTGACAGATTACAAGTACAGGATTCTCAGTCACAAATAAGAATATGATGAAGAAGATGAAGCAGAATATGAATAAGAATAATAGTTTAATAAGAAGAATATGAGTAATGTTAACAAAGATGAATAGCAAGAAGTTTAAGAAGAAGATAAAGAAGGTGAAGATGAAGAATAATTTGATGAAAAAGATGATGCTGCAGAAGATTATGAAGGAGAAAGTGTGTGAAAAGTTAAAAAGGTGAAGATGAAGAGCATGGAAGTTGTGTAATATACATATTTGCCAAAATAGAAAAAACGTTAACAACATTGTCAATTTCTTCGTCAATCCGAACATCTTTAAAAAAAAAATATTTATGCTATTCCATTTGATTGGGTTAAACATCTATGCCTTTAATATCTCCTCAACCTTCCCCAATACATTCTACATTACTCTTTCTTGTTTTCCTTCATGTACAATTAACCAACAAGGCAAGAATGGGGTTTTTTTAATTTCGATATTTTGTTCCCATAGACTTACATGGGACTTCCGGTATCGGTATCGGGTATCGCCGATATTTTAATGTTATCGGCGATACCATTCCGATTCCGATACTTTTGGATATCGGAAAGTATCGCTCAACTCTAATGGAGAGGTGTCAATAAGACACCGATCCATTATTAATCCCAAAGTTTTTAAATGTTTAAAAAAAAGACAAAGCAAGAAAAAAGTCTTTTAATGAAATAAAAGAGACAACACAGTTTTCATTTTTTTTATTACTCTCTCATTCCTGCGACGCCATCGATCTCCTGTAAAAAAGAAAAAAAAAAAAACCAACAGTATACCACCTGTCCGACGCAGTCCATAACGACAGTCCCACGACGATCCAGCTCTGCTACATCGCAATGACAGGCAGAGCCTGTCATCGCGACGCAGCACAGCTGATTACCTGCTTCCCCGGCGGTGACGTCATCGGACTGACTGCTTTACGGCCGGGATTACCCAGCAGTCACTGCAGTTATCGCGAGAAACTGCATGTGACCGCCGGGGAAAGAAGACTGCGGCCATGAAGCAGTCCAGGACGTGACCGCCGGAGATCTTCTGCCAGGTAAGTGCCGCTGACTCCTGACAGACCCGACCGACGGACACTGACAGTGACAGTGACAATCCCGATTCCGGTATCCGATATGACGAAAATATCGGAACTCGGAATCGGAATTCCGATACAGCCAATATCGGCGATACCCGATATTTGCAGTATCGGAATGCTCAACCCTAGTCATAGGCAGTATTTTTCTTCCCCTAACACAGCGAGTTGAGTTAATGCCAAAGACCTCAATTTTTTTCTCATCTGACCACAGCACCTTCTCCCAATCACTCACAGAATCATCCTGGTGTTCATGAGAAAACTTCAGATGGGCCTTCCCATGTGCATTCTTGAGCAGGGGGACCTTGTGGGCACTGCAGGATTTTAAATCTTTACAGCACATTAAGGTCATGTGCGCAAACCTCATCATCAACTACAAAAAAGGTCTGACTGCTGTGCTTGCCAACAAGGGTTTTGCCACCAAGTATTAAGTCTTGTTCGCCAGAGGGATCAAATACTAATTTTTCAATGCAAAATGCAAATAATTTTATATAATTTATACAATGTGATTTTCTGGATTTTATTTTTGATATTCTATGTCTCAATGTTAAAATTAACCTATTAAAATTATAGACTGTTCATGTCTTTGTCAGGGGACAAACTTACAAAATCAGCAGGGGATCAAATACTTATTTCCCCCACTGTATACCTTCATTACAGCCTTCATTGCTGTCTTTCTATTCTCCATGTTAGCTATTGAGAGCAGTGGGGTGAGGTCAATGGAACACCTGCGCTAACTATGTTAACTACTTAGTATCGGAGATGCAGGGTATTGCAGTGCTGTCCAATGAATAATAGAGATAATGCTAGAATAACTGCACTGATGTTACAAAGTATAAGACATGCTATCAACTCATCATTGAAAAAAAGGAGCTTAAGTACCATGTAAAATCAATATTAATCTTTATTTAATAAATATTATTAAAAATGGAAACAAATTCTGTAGATAATACAAATAACGAATCAGAAGCTGCAATTCCATATGATAGTCTAAGGCGTCCTCAATACATATTTTGCCCTAAATAAAATGCTATGATATGCCCTTTTAATCAGAATGAAAAAGTATTTTATGATATAAAGTGCTGTTGCATAGCCTGCATATATAATAAAGTGCAACTCACAATTGGATGACTTACATAGGAGGACAAGGTATGAAGAGGGTTCTCCTGCCGCCTCAACACACATTTTGTGTAGGTAACTTCCTCAGGAGGCTTGTTATTTTGAGTGGGTTGATGTTTTAACCCCTTAACAACTGCCGATACACCTTTTAACGGCGGCGTTAAGGGTACTTAAACCACTCCAGCGACCCCAGAGTCGGAATTTCTTCTGAGTCTTGGCTGCAAGGTCTAGTCGAGACCCCAGAGAACATGATTTGATTTGGTTTTTACTGACCCCGGTGTTGCGATCCCTGTTATTAATGGTATAACGGTGAACCCCAAAAAAATGTCCAGTGTCCCATATAATTTCTCTCTCGTTTGATGTGATCGCACATCAGAGGAGAGAGAAATAGAGTTCCTGATCCCCTCAGTACCTTCTGGTGTCACTGGGCCCACCTGCTTCCCCCCACGGCCACTAGCATCTTCTTCCGGTAAGAAAATGGTGGGCACATGCGTAATGCACCAGCCGAGATCTGTCGGCCAGCACCAGGCAAAAATAGTAGATTTTTCCTATTGGTTCATGTTGATCACTGTGATAGACCCTATCACAGTGATCAAAATAAAAATAAATAAAAATCAAATCCCTTTTTATCACCCCTTTAGTTAGGGAAAAATAATGAAATAAAAATGTATTTATTTCCATTTTCCCACAAGGGTTAGAGTTGGTCTAAAATGAGGTAGGCTAAAGTTAGGGTTAGGGTTGGGGCTATAGTTAGGGTTAAGGTAGAAGCTAAAGTTAGGGTTAGAGTTGGGGCTAATGGTAGGGTTAGGGTTGGGGCTAAAGTTGGGGTTAGGGTTAAAGTTTTGATTTTGGTTAGAGTTGGGATTAGGGTTAGGGTTGGCATTAGGTTTACGGTTGGTATTAGGGTTAGTGGGATTAGGGTTAGGGTTGGCATTATGTTTATGGTTGGTATTAGGGTTAGTGGTGTGTTAAGGTTAAGTTTGTGGTTAGGGATATGGCTAGGATTAGGGTTATGGGTGTGTTGGGGTTAGGGTTATGGTTAGGGTTGGGATTATGGTTAGGGATGTGTTGGGGTTAGGTTTGGAGTTAGAATTGGGGGTTTCCACTGTTTGGCACATAAGGGCTCTCCAAGCTTGACATTCCAGCCAGTTCTGCATTGAATAAGTCAAACAGTGCTCCTTCCTTTCGAGCTCTGCCATGAGCCAAACAGTTGTTTACCCCCACATATGGGAAAAATTGGTGAACAACTTTTGGGGTCCAATTTCTCCTGTTACCTTGTGAATATAAAAAATTGGGGGCTAAAAAAAATCATTTTTGTGAAAAAATAATTTTTTTTCACAGCTCTGTGTTATAAACCTTAGTGTAACACTTGGTGGGTTCAAAGTTCTCACAACACATCTAGATAAGTTCCTTTGGGGGTCTAGTTTCCAAATTGGGTCACTTGTTGGGGGTTTCCACTGTTTAGGCACATCAGGGGCTCTCCAAATGCGACATGGCGTCCAATCTCAATTCCAGCCATTTCTGCATTGAAAAAGTTAAATGGTGCTCTTTCCGTTCCGAGCTCTGTCATGCGCCCACAAACAGTGGTTTACCTCCACATATGGTGTATCGGCGTATTCAGAAGAATTTGCACAACAAATTTTGTGGTTCACTTTCTTTTTTTTAAACTTGTTGAAATAAAAAAATTTGGTGCTGAAGTAAAATATTTGCGAAAAAAAGTTAAATGTTCAATTTTTCCTTCCACATTGCTTCAGTTCCTGTGAAACACATAAAGTGATAATTAATTCTTGAATGTGGTTTTGAGCACATTGAGGGGTGTAGTTTTTAGAATGGTGTCACTTTTGGGTATTTTCTGTCATGTACACCCCTCAAAGTGACTTCAAATATGTGGTCCCTAAAAAATGGTTTTGTAAATTTTGTTGTAAAAATGAGAAATCGCTGGTCAACTTTTAACCCTTATAACTTCCTAACAAAAAAAAATTTTTTCCAAAATTGTGCTGATGTACAGTAGACATGTGGGAAATATTATTTATTAACTATTCTGTGTGACATATCTCTCAGATTTAAGGGCATAAAGATTAAACTTTTGAAACTTGTGAAATTTTAAATTTTTTTGCCATATTTCCATTTTTTCAGAAGTAAACGCAAGTCATATCGAATAAATTTTACCACTAACATGAAGTTCAATATGTCATGAAAAGATTCTCAGAAACAGCAGGATCCGTTAAAGTGTTCCAGAGTTATAACCTCATAAAAGGACAGTGGTCAGAATTGTAAAATTGGCCTGGTCATTAAGTAGCAAATTGGCTCTCAATTAGGGGTTAAGTCAACTCTGCTGTCAGTAGCGTGAGCCATTTGTACTCTTATTTTTACTTATTATCCATAGCCATTAATTTTCTAGACCTACTAAGTGATTATTTTATTATTATTTTATTATTATTATTATTATACATTTATATAGCGCCATTTATTCCATTGCGCTTTACATATGAAAAGGGAAAAATATAGACAGGTACAATAAACATGTGCTGAACAAGGGACACACAAGTACAGAAGGAGAGAGGACCCTGCCGTGAGGGCTCACAGTCTGCAGGGATGGGTGAGAATACACTAGGAAAGGGTGGAGCTGGTCGTGCGATGGTTCAGTACACTGAGGATCATTGCAGGTTGTAGGCTTGTCGGAACAGGTGGGTCTTCAGGTTTTTCTTGAAGGTTCGTTGATTTACTGTTTTAGTATTACCGTATTATACTCGTGTATGAGCCGAGTTT
>JARQOD010000005.1:100829705-100974625 GCA_033576555.1 Oophaga sylvatica
ATAATATGGCATCCAAGAAAAAAAATATATAGTATATGTATCACATAACTTTATAGAAACGCTATCATTAACTTGTTCAAAACACAGCTGTAACATGGCCATATGCAAGAGCCTAAACGTTACCCATAACTTTTAGAATACATTCTATTCAAAGCGATGAACATTTTTATAGTATTTTCAGAAATATTGTAGCTTAGTAGTTGAATTAAAAATTATAGTGCTAATTTACGCTGGGGAGCAGAGCATCCTGGGCTGTAGAAAGTTCTAAATGAAAGTCTAATTATATATTTTAGTTCAATTTAGCCTCATGCCACTTGGGTATTTTTCCTAACTTACTATCAAGGCTTATTTAATCAGAATTATGCTGCATGGAGTCAAAGAAGGTCACAGATTACAGGGATTACCTGAACTAGCAAGCAGATGGCTCTACTTTGGGAATAATTAGTCAGCAGGAATTCACATATCTGGTTCTATCTACTGATTTGCTATTTATAAGACACTGTGTGTAATGTGAGACTTTTTGAAAGTGAAACTAGTTGGAAATTATTTCCAATTGTTTCAGTTCTAATTAAGAGTTTTTATCCTAAGTGCTGAATGCAGCAGATATGGGATGTCAAGATTCATTAGACATCTGAAACTTTAATTCACAGTGATAACCTTGAGCCACAAAAAGTGAAAAGGAAGATGATAAAGTGATCTTAAACTACTACTAAGTTTCTAGAATGTCAGAAAAATTCACATTGAAATATAGAAATTTAGGGTTCTTAACAATTGTAACCACTATGAACAAGGATGGATTATGATAGGAAGTCCAAGTCTCAATCTGTGAGGTATGAAGAATGGATGCGAATGTTAGACATAAGACAAAAGCATGATGGGAGCAGTGGTGGCATCAACATTTTTCAGTTGTAACTCTGAGCATCGCTATGCCTTGGACAGAAAAGTCCACAAATACTGAGCAGTCTTGTGTTCTCTATGAGAACCGCTGCCATATATCTCTGCCAGCAGCTTATCACTTAGAGAACAAAAGTATCTGTAGCACGAAATCGGACAATCACCTGTAAGTGACCCAATACACATTAGACTGTCTGCTGAACCTCTCGATATCAGCTGGTTCAGATGACATTTGTCTAATGTGTATTGGGCCTTAATTATCATTTAAACCCCTTCCTGACCTGTGACACAGAGTATGTGTCATGAAAGGATCGCGTTCCTGCGGGTCAGGTGACCGGGGTCACTGAAAGGTCACCCAACCCGCAGGCACAAGACCCTTTGTGCTTCACCACAGGGGGGTTGGCTTAACCCCAACGTGGCTACGATCGCTCTGATTGGCTGTTAAAAGTGAAACAGTGCTCCCTTTATTCCGAGCCCCGACGTGTGCCCAAACAGTGGTTTACCCCCACATATGGGGTATCAGCGTACTCAGGAAAAATTGCACAACTTTGGGGGTTTAATTTCTCCTGTTACCCTTGGGAAAAAAAATTGGGGACTAAAAAAATTATTTTTATGGAAAAAAAATTATTTTTTATTTTCACAGCTCTGCGTTATAAACTTCTGTGAAGAACTTGGAGATTCAAAGTGCTCACCACACATCTAGAAGAGTTCCTTGGGGGATCTAGTTTCCAAAATGGGGTCACTTAGGGGGGTTTCTACTGTTTAGGCACATCATGGGCTCTGCAAACGTAACATGACGCCCGCAGACCATTCCATCAAGTCGGCATTTCAAAACGTCACTACTTCCCTTCCGAGCCCCGACGTGTGCCCATACAGTAGTTTTCTCCCACATATGGGATATCAGCGTATTCAGGACAAATTGGACAACAACTTTTGGGGTCTAATTTCTCCTGTTACCCTTGGGAAAATAAAAAAATTGGGTACAAAAAGATCATGTTTGTGGAAAAAATATGATTTTTTTTCATGCCCGGGCGTTATAAACTTCTGTGTAGCGCTTGGGGTTCAAAGTGCTCACCGCACATCTAGATAAGTTCTGTGCGGTGTCTAGTTTCCAAAATGGGGTCAATTGTTGAGAGTTTCTACTGTTTAGGCACATCAGGGGCTCTGCAAATGTAACATGACGCCCGCAGACCATTCCATCAAAATCAGCATTTCAAAACGTCACTACTTCCCTTCCGAGCCCCAACGTGTGCCCGAACAGTGGTTCCCCCCCACATATGGGGTACCATTGTACTCAGGACAAACTGTACAACAACTTTTGGGGTCCAATTTCTCCTGTTACCCTTGGGAAAATAAAAAAAAGCAGGCTAAAAAATGATTTTTGAGAAACAAAAATGATTTTTTTATTTTCACTGCGTTTATAAACTTCTATGAAGCACTTGGGGGTTCAAAGTGCTCACTACACATCTAGATAAGCTCCTTGGGGGTCTAGTTTCCAAAATGAGGTCATTTATGGGGGGTTTCTACTGTTTAGGCACATCAGGGGCTCTGCAAACGCAACATGACGCCCGCAGAACATTCCATCAAGTCTGCATTCCAAAATGGCTCTCCTTCCCTTCTGAGCCCTGCCGTGTACCCAAACAGTGATTTATGACCAAATATGAGGTATCTGTGTACTCAGGAGAAATTGCCCAACAAATTATAGGATCCATTTTATCCTGTTGCCCATGCAAAAATGAAAAAATTGATGCTAAAATAAAATTTTTGTTGGAAAAATTAAAATGTCCATTTTTTCCTTCCACGTTGCTTTAGTTCCTGTGAAGCACCTGAAGGGTTAAAAATCTTCTTGAATGTAGTTTTGAGTAGCTTGAGGGGTGCAGTTTTTATAATGGTGTCACTTTTGGGTATTTTCTACCATATAGATCCCTCAAAGTGACTTCAAATGTGAGATGGTCCCAAAAAAAAATGGTTTTGTAAATTTTGCTGTATTAATGAGAAATCGCTGGTTAACTTTTAACCCTTATAACTTCCTAACAAAAAAAAATTTTGGTTCCAAAATTGTGCTTATGTAAAGTATACATGTGGGAAATGTTATTTATTAACTATTTTGTGTCACATAACTCTCTGGTTTAACAGAATAAAAATTAAAAATTTAAAAATTGCAAAATTTTCAAAATTTTTGCTAAATTTCCATTTTTTTCACAAATAAATGCAAAAATTATCGACCTAAATTTACCACTAACATGAAGCCCAATATGTCACGAAAAAACAATCTCAGAATCGCTAGGATCCGTTGAAGCGTTACTGAGTTATTACCTCATAAAGGGACACTGGTCAGAATTGCAAAAAATGGCAAGGTCATGAAGGGGTTAAAGGGTATGGACACTTTTGGTCAGACTTACTGGTAGGGGGTCGGATTATTTATAGGGTCTAGCTCAACAGGCACACCAAATACGGCCTTGCCCTTTTGATCTGAGAACAGTGATGAATTTTCTTATAGAAAAAAAGGCATGAAGTGTAGATTTGAATGTAGAAAAAAGGATAGGAACTACCAATCCACATCATCTTTCCCCCATCTCACTCAAACCCCCCAAAATACCTATCCATTAAAGTAAACAGCTGCCCACTCTCCCCAGTCCCACAAGCTCACTGCCTTGTGGTAATCCTTGACACCGATCTCTCTTTCAAACCACATATACAAGCCCTTTCCACTTCCTGCCACTTTCAACTCAAAAATATTTTACGGATCCATACTTTCCTCAACCAAGAATCTGCAAAAACCCTAGTCCATGCCCTCATCATCTCCCGTCTTGACTACTGCTACCTCCTGCTCTGTGGCCTCCCCTCTAACACTCTAGCACACATCCAATCTATTCTAAACTCTGCTGCCCTACTAATCCACCTGTCCCCCCGCTATTACCTGACCTCTCTCCTCTGTCAATCCCTTCACTGGCTCCCCATTACCCAAAGACTCCAGTTCAAAACCCTAACCATGACATACAAAGCCATCCACAACCTGTGTCCTCCATACATTTCATCTGTGACCTCGTCTCCCGGTACTTACCTGCACACAGACTCCAATCCTCACAAAATCTCCTTCTCTACTTCACTCTTATCTACTCTTCCCACAATCACATAAAAGATTTCTCCTGTTCATCCCCCCTACTCTGGAACTCTCTACCACAACATATCAGACTTTCGCGTACCATTGAAACATTCAAAAAGAACCTGAAGACCTACCTCTTCTGACAAGCCTGCAACCTGCAGTAACCACTGGTCGACCAAGCCACTGCACAACCATCTCTACCCTCGCCTATTGTATCCTCACCCATCCCTTGTAGATTGTGAGCCCTCTCAGGCAGGATCCTCTCTCCTCCTGTACCAGTCGTGACTTGTACTGTTTAAGAATACTGTACTTGTATTTATTATATATACCCCTCCTCACATGTAAAGTGCCATGGAATAAATGGCGCTATAATATTAAATAATAATAATAATAATAATAATAATAAGTAGTGTATAGCAAGGTAGTGGTAAAAAATTGAAATATAACTTTTAATATTCCCTTTAAAAGGACCACTAGTCTAAGTAGAACAAATGACAAACAGCAAACAAGCATATATTCAAGGAATAATGTGTGACTTGACAATTCTGTATGGAGAGAGAGAAATCCACACCAGGAGGACCTATCTTCCCTTACGGATTGATTTCCCCTTAGATTGTTCAATTATAAGTCTTGAGCCCACAATGATAGAACCGCATTAATGTATACCAACAGAGTAATGCTTATAAGTGGTTGTCACTATTGCAAAAAAATGTGTGATAGGAAACACAGTATTCAATCAAAAGTGCCACAGCTGTTAGTATATCAATAGTCAATCCTTAGTTAAAGTAAGAAAAACCTTGAATAGTGAAATGAAAAGGAACAGTCTCACCCGGTTCCTTCATAGATAAGACCAGGTTGTGCTCCAAACTGGTCCAAAGGTCCTGGTAACCCAGAGGAGGGGGGAACAAATTCTACTGCCACATCAAATCCCACCATGACAGTATCCAGGTGTCCCTTAGTGACCGTATCCCCATAAACTCCCGACCCGTTTCATTTTCTCAAATCATCAGGGGAGGTAAGTAGAAAAAAGGAGGTTCCTTTATACTAATATTCAGAAGGTATGCATTCTCTATGCACAGTATGGTCAGTCTTACTGTGCATAGACCGGACCGGACCATACTGTGCATAGAGAGCCTTTACACAGGACATAAAAGGGGCACATTTATAAGATCATTTCAGTACAGGGACATTTTCAGTACATCCAATGGTGGATCTTATTACTATTCAAAGACCTATTAACTAAAATGGTGATTGAATTTAACTTTGTTCATGGAAAACCCCTTTAACTAATGGAGCAAATGTTACTCAACAGTGTTAGCTTAGGCAATGGGTTGTGTTTCTGTTCCTTATAGCCAGTTCATTTTATGCTAATTTATGCCCATTTACTGTGCTAATCTGGCAAATACCTCTAACTTCATCACCCAATCTCTTTTAAGATGACCTGATCAGGTAGTCATGTTCTGTTTGAATATTGAGATAGCTTTGCTCTCAGCAGCCATGTGTGTGTCAGGAGTTGCTTCATCTTTCCCTCAGCTCAAGTCCCAGACAGATGCCTAATTATTTTCTTTTAAGGGTATGCCACACTAAACAACATCGCTAACGGGATCGCTAAAAAACGTCACTATTTAGCGATCCCGTTAGCGATGTTGCTGTGTGCGGCAGCTGCCAGCGACGAGCTTCCTGCTGTGATCTCGCTCGTCGCTGGAATCGTTCCGGACCCTATTTTATCGCCGGCGCTCCCGCTGGGTAAGTATAATCGCTAAGTGTAGCGCCTTTTCTTAGCGATTTAGCGGTACTTTTGTACCGTTAAAGTCGTTAAGGAGATCGCTAACCGCGATAGCATCCTTAACGACATCGCTAAGTTAGGTAGCTACTAGCGATATAGAAACAATCCCGCTAGCGATCTCATTAGTATGCGACGCTAACGAGATCGCTAGCGGGATTGTGTAGTGTGGCAGTACCTTTACTCCTAACTTCTATTGAACTACAAGCATTTATTTTCAAACTCACTTCAGCTTACATACCTGCAGTCCACACCTTTCTCTGCAAATCAAATTTCTAGGTTGCCAATTGTTCTTGGCTCTATTCAAGCCTCCGTCATTCTATTCAAGGTAATGTATCACAGCAAACTAGTTTTCAGCTTCGCAATATATTTCTCTTATTTGTGTGTGAACCTCACCTCTGCAAGTATGAACCAGCTGGCATAAATTCACTGCTATACTGAGGTTAACTATTTCCATGCTGCAAGTTCCTGTTTGCATATTTTTGTGCTATAAACCATAAGGCTGTGTTTACATAAGCATATTTCACAGTCTGTTTAAGGTCTATAATGCATGGATTAAAAGCTAGCCTTTCAACATGAATTTACAGCCTCATAGTCACATAACAGACTGTAAGTTTGGTTAGGGATATCCACCATCAGACCAGGCATTGTGGTCTTCATACAAACCACAAAATATGCTAGTGTGAACCTTGCTTAACCAGCCAGTTATCAGATTGTTTATTCATCCATTACGCCTGTGTAAGCCTTTGTAAGCATGAATCAGTTGTCATTATATTACTGTTATCCAGCTATTGACCATTTTCCTGCTACTTGTTCTGGATTGTGTATACAGCTACTGTTTTCATGTATATCCTCATATCTGGCTTAGCTTCATCTGGTGCTTCTTGATCCACTTGTCTGGCTGATGTCCTGCAGAGCCTATTATACTCGTCTTCGCTGATCCACATGACATACAGTAAGGGTCCTGTCACACTCTTCAATGTCCCAGCGATCCCACCAACGATCCAACATGGATGGGATCGCTGGGACATCGTTAGCTGATCGCTGGGGAGCTATCACATGGGCAGACTCACCAGCGATCAGGACCAGCGAGCACGCTGGTATTCATTGTACACATCGGGTAACTAAGCACCGAGCGACGCCAAGTTACCCGATATGTACCCTAGATACCGGCTCCCAGCTTCTGATGTAGAGCGCTGGGAGCCGGTATCTAGGGTACATATCGGGTAACTAGGCGCCGCGCTGTGCTTAGTTACCCGATGTGTACATTGGATACCAGCTCCCAGCTCGCTGATTGTTGGTCTCCCGCTGTCACACCAAGCGATGCGCGCTGGCCAGTGGGACACCAACGATGAAAAAATGGTCCAGGCCATTCGTCAACGATCAACGATACCCAGCAGGGGGCTGGTCATCGCTGCATGTCACACTAAGCGAGATTGCTGGCTAGGTCGCAGTTGCATCACAAAATCGGTGGCGCTTCAGCGATCTCGCTAGCGATCTCGCTTAGTGTGACGGGGGCTTAAGACCACTGCTCTATTGCTTCTTAGTTGCTCATATTGACTTACGGCTTAGAGAATCTACCTCACCAGATGAGAGCCCTTTAACAATAAGTTTTCAGACAGCTGTATTCACACACAGCACTGATGACATGCTGAAATAGGAGACTATGAACAAATCTGACACTGGAGATTGGGACACCTTTACTGACAAAAAAATAGAAATCTTGACACATTTCTTTTTAACTCCTTAACCCCCAAGGGTGGTTTGCACGTTAATGACCGGGCAATTTTTACAATTCTGACCACTGTCTCTTTATGAGGTTATAACTCTGGAATGCTTCAACGGATCTTCCAATTCTGAGATTGTTTTCTCGTGACATATTGTACTTCATGAAAGTGGTAAAATTCCTTCGTTATAACTTGCGTTTATTTATGAAAAAATGGAAATATGGTGAAAATTTAGAAAATTTCGCAATTTTCAAACTTTGAATTTTTATTCCCTTAAAACAGAGCAATATGTCACATAAAATACTTTACTAAATAATATTTCCCATATGTTTACTTTACATCAGCACAATTTTGGAACCAAAATGTTTTTTTGTTAGGAAGTTATAAGGGTTAAAAGTTGACCAGCGATTTCTCATTTTTACAACAAATGTACAAAACCATTTTTTTTAGGGACCGCCTCACATTTGAAGTCACTTTGAGGGATCCATATGGCAGAAAATACCCAAAAGTGACAACATTCTAAAAACTGCACCCCTCAAGGTGCTCAAAACGACATTTAAGAAGTTTATTAAACCTTCAGGTGCTTCACAGGAGCTGAAGCAACATGAAAGGAAAAAATGAACATTTTGCTTTTTAGTCACAAAAATTATCTTTTACAAGCAATTTTTTTATTTTAACAAGGTTAAAAGGAGAAAATGGACAGATAAAGTTGTTGTGCAATTTCTCCTGAGTACGGCGATACCCCATATGTTGGGGAAAACTACTGTCTTGGTGCACGGCAGGACTCGGAATGGAAGGAGCGCCATTTGACTTTTTCAAACAGAATTGGCTGGAATTGAGATTGGACGCCATGTTGAGTTTGGAGAGCCCCTGATGTGTCTAAACAGTGGAAACCCCCCACAAGTGACACCATTTTGGAAACTAGACCCCCTAAGGAACTTATCTAGATCTGTGGTGAGCACTTTGAACCCCCAAGTGCTTCACACAAGTTTATAATGCCTGAATGTGAAAAAAAAAAATTTCCACAAAAATTATTTTTTGTCCCCAATTTTTGTTTTTCCCAAGAAAATTGGACCCCAAAAGTTGTTGTCCAATTTGTCCTGAGTACACTGATTCCCCATATGTGGGGGGTAAACTACTGTTTGGGCACATGGCAGGGCTCAGAAAGAAAATAATGATGTTTTGGAATGCAGAGTTTGATGGGTGTCATGTTCAGTTTACAGAGCCCCTGATGAGCCTAAACAGTGGAACCCCCACAAGTGACCCTATTTTGTAAACTAGACCCCCTAAGGAACTTATTTAGATCTGTGGTGAACACTTTGAACCCCAAATGCTTCACACAAGTTTATAATGCCCGGGCAAGAAAATAAAAAATCCTATTTTTTTCCCACAAAAAAAATCTTTTAGTCACCAATTTTTATTTTCCCAAAGGTAACAGGAGAAATTGGATCACAAAAGTTGTTGCCCAATTTTCCCTGAGTACGCTGATACCCCATATATGGGGGAACCACTGTTTGGGCGCACGGCAGAGGTCAGAAGGGAAGGAGTGCCTATTAACTTTTTCAAACCAAAATTGGCTGGAATCAAGATTAATTGCCATGTCGCGTTTGGATAGCCCCTGATGTGCCTAAACAGTGGAAACCCCACAAGTGACCTCATTTTAGAAACTAGACCCCCTAAGGAACTTATCTAGATCTGTGGTGAGCACTTTGAACCCCCAAGTGCTTTATACAAGTTTATAACGTAGAGCGGTAAAATTAAAAAATCATATTATTTCCACAAAAATGATCTTTTAACCCCAATTTTTATTTTCCCAAGAGTAACAAGACCTCAAGAGTTATTGTGCAATTTGTCCTGAGTACGCCGATACCCAATATGTGGGGGTAAACCACTGTTTCGGTGCATGGCAGAGTTCGGAAGGGAATGAACGCGTTTCACTTTTTCAAAGCTGAATTGGCTGGATGCTATGTCGCGTTTGGAGAGCCCCTGATGTGCCTAAACAGTGGAAACCCCCACAAGTGACACCATTTTGGAAACTAGACCCCCTAGGGAACTTATCTAGATCTGTTGTGAGCACTTTGAATCCCCAGGTTTTTCTCTAAAATTTATGCCTGGATGTGAAAAAAATAATCCACAAAAATGATTTTTTTTAGTCCCCAATTTTTGATTTTTCCCAAGAAAATTAAACCCCAATAGTTGTTGTGCAATTTGTCCTGAGTACGCTGATACTCAATATGTGGGGGGAAATACTGTTTGGGCGCACGGCAGGACTTGGAAAGTTAACGTATTGTATTGTTAACGTTGTTACTTATGACTTGTGTTTTGAAACTGTTAAACTGTAAAGCGCTGCGGAATATGTTGGAGCTATATAAATAAAGATTATTATTATTATTATTATTAAGTAATGACGTTTTGGAATGCAGACTTTGATGGGTCTCATGTTCAGTTTGCAGAGCCCCTGATGTGCCTAAACAGTGGAAACCCCCTATAAGTGACCCCATTTTGGAAATTAGACCCCATAAGGAACTTATTTAGACCTGTGGTGAGCACTATGAACCCCAAAGTGCTTCACACAAGTTTTATAATGCCTCGGCATGAAAATTAAAAATCCTATTATTTTCCCACAAAAATAATCTTTTAGTCACCAATTTTTTTTTTCCGAGGGTAACAGGAGAAATTAGACCCCAAAGTTGTTGTCCAATTTGTCCTGAGTACGCTAATACCCCATATGTGGGAGAAAACTACTGTGTGGGTACACGTTGGGGCTCGGAATAGAAGTAGTGACAATTTGTAATGCAGACTTTGGCAGACTTTGATGGAATGGCCTGTGGGTTTCCTGTCACGCTTGGAGAGCCCCTGATGTGCCTAAACAGTGGAAACCCCCCACAGTGACCCTATTTTGGAAACTAGACCCCCAAAGGAACTTATCTAGATGTGTAGTGAGCACTTTGAACCCCCACGTGCTTCACAGAAGTTTATAACGCCCGGGTGTGAAAATAAAAAAATCATATTTTTTTCCACAAACATGATCTTTTAGTCCCCACTTTTTTATTTTCCCAAGGGTAACAGGAGAAATTGGACCCCAAGAGTTGTTGTTCAATTTGTCCTGACTACGCTGATACCCTAAATCTTGGAGAAAACTACTGTTTGGGCACACGTCGGTGCTCGGAAGGGAAGTAGTGACGTTTTGCATTGAAGACTTTGATGGAATAGTCTGTGGGTGTCATGTCACGTTTGGAGTGCCCCTAATGTGCCTAAACAGTGGAAATCCCCCACAACTAACCCAATTTTGGAAACTAGACCCCCAAAGGAACTTATCTAGATGTGTGGTGAGCACTTTGAGCCCCCAAGTGCTTCACAGAAGTTTATAATGCCCGGGCGTGGAAAATAAAAAAATCATATTTTTTCCACAAACATGATCTTTTAGTCCCCAGTTTTTTATTTTCCCAAGGGTAACAGGTAGTGTTGAGCATTCCGATACTGCAAATATCGGGTATCGGCCGACATTCGATGTATTGAAATTCCGATACTGAATTCCAATACTTTTTGCATATCGAATACCGGAATCGGAAGTTCCCATACATAATGCTATACATAGTCAATACTGTAAAATCACACAGACAGCTCACAAAACACTAGATATATACACATAGAATACATATATATATATATATATATGTCATTGTGACACACATATATAGGGTATCAGCGTACCGGAAACAAATGCAAGTCAATGGGACAGAAATATCAGAATTAAAATAAAACATTTCATTCCTTGTAAACACTAGATATATACACATAGAATACATATATATATATATATATATATATATATATACATGTCATTGTGACACATATATATATATTTATAGTTCATATACTTCTACATAGTATAATAGCCGCTAATTCAATTGCCGGCTTTTGTGAAATTACAGACCCGACATGAAATGACACATGGTTTACATACAGTTAACCATGTCATTTCATGTAGTTTGATATGTGGTTTTCACTAAAAATGACATGAGTGTATGTGTGCAAAATTTCATACAGCTAGAGGTTAATTAAAGGTGTAAATTCATTGAAAAAAAATGTGTGAGCTCCCGGGCTATTTTCTCCACCAGACAGGGAAAGCCAGTGAGTGAGAGCAGATAATAATAGCCTAGGGAGGGTGCATTTTTTTGTGCACCCTCGGCTCCTAACATCTGCCCCCAGACATCCCAGAAAAGGCAAATCTATAATTAGATGATCCCTTTCTGGCACTTAGCCCGTCTATTCCCATTGCCCTGTAGCGGTGACTAATGGGTTAATGATGGGTTAAAGTCACCTTGCTATTGGAAGGTGACTTTAAGCCAGTTAATAATTGAGAGTTGTCAATTAGACAACTCTCAATTATTAATCCTATTGTATGAAATAAAAATAAAACACACACACTTTAATTAAAAATCATTTTAATGAAATAATCACGCTGTTTTTGACCATCTTTTATTTTACACGTAATCCGTGCGAAGCCCTTGTTCTCCTGTAATAAAAATAAAATAATACAGCAACATTATTCTTACCTATCCGGTGCTCTGTCAGGTCCCATGCTGTAATCCTTCACAAAGGGTTAACTGGCTTACAGCAAGCAGCGCAGCTAATGCTGGCAGCTCAGCTGTAAGCCCCCGAATGATTGATTTCCTCTCCCGGCCGACAGGAGAGGAAGTGATTAGTGTGGGAAGCTTAATTGATTGCTTCCCAGGCTAACCAGTTCACTTCAGGTCAGCCTGGGACTTGATCTGACGTCACTGATGCTGTGCGGTGTCCCCGGCTGACCTGAACTGATTAGGGCCCAGTCTCACATAGCGACGCACCAGCGATCCCGATAATGATATGAACTTGTCAGGATCACTGGTGTGTCGCTACATGATCGCTGCTGAGCTGCCAAACAGGCAGCTCAGGCAGCGATCAGTACAAACGACACTGCGCGTAACGTCGCTTAGTTACCCGCAGTGTACGTTGGATACCAGCCCGCTGATGCATGGAGCTGGTAACCAAGGTACACATCCGGTTTCCAGGCGCTGCGTGGTGCTTGGAAACCCAATGTGTACTTTGGTTACCAGCTCCCCTGCAGCAGCGCGCTGGTATCCAACGTACACATCGGGTTTCCAGGCACAGCCCCGCGCCTGGAAACCCGATGTGTACCTTGGTTACCAGCTGATCGCTGGTCTCCTGCCTGCCACAAGCAGCGATGCGTGCTGGCCAGCGGGAGACCAGCGATCAAAAAAGTCCAGGCATTTGTGACACGACCAGCGATTCACAGCAGGGGCCTGATCGCTGATACGTGTCAGACATAGCGAGATCGCTGCTGAGAACTTGTGACTCAGCAGTAGTGTTGAGCGATACGATACCGCAAGTATCGGGTATCGGCCGATATTAGCTGTATCGGCCTTTCGATACTTAGTTCCGATATTTTCCATATATCGTATACCGGAATCGGAAGTTCCCATAATTCTTTGAGAGGCAATGTGATTTTAGTCAGCCAATGAAGAATCCTAAGAAGTGTGGGCATATCCTGTACTGCTGCGGTCATGTTAACTAATGGCATGGCTGTGATTGGATGCTGAAATGATGTCAGAATGCACTATAAAAGGCGCCGCCGCCATTTTAGCGTCACTGTGCTGTGAATTCAGTAAGGGACAGAACGCTGCTCTGCTGACTCTGAGGGACAGTTAGAGATTGCGATTTAGTGTACTGTGCTTTAGGCAGGCTAGCACCAACCGCTGTGTAAAGCTTCCTTTTGCCTGCAGTGTTGTTTTAACAGCTCTGCAAGGTGTGTGTGAGTGCAGGTGACGCTGCAGTTTGCTCTGCATGCAACGCTGTCTGTAGGCATCTGCACGTGTCACTCACAGACTCTTTTTTTTTTCTTCAGTGTAATTCTTGCTGCTCCATGCAATTTAAATTTTAGTGTGACGCGCTTCCATCCGTATCCAATACATTGGTTGCAAACACTATAGAAGTAGACAAAGGAGTAGCCTTTCACAGATTGTGAACAGTTGTGTTTCAGTGTTCACTTCAGTCTGTGTTTTTTATTTTTTGAGTGCACATCACGCTCCAGTTACTTGTTCAAGCACTGCTGCTTGTACTCTGCTGAGCGTGTCTCAGTGCCTCATCCTAGTCATTTCTCTCCAATTGGTTCTGCTCCATTCCATTTAAAATAAATATAATCTATTAGTGTGACGCGCTTCCATCCGTATCCAATACATTGGTTGCAAACACTATAGAAGTAGACAAAGGAGTAGCCTTTCACAGATTGTGAACAGTTGTGTTTCAGTGTTCACTTCAGTCTCTGCGTAATAACCACACTTAGGCCTTATAACTTTTCTGACTTTCTTTATCAATCTACCAAGATGAAGAAGTCAGTGAGTAAGGCACGTGGTCGTGACCGTGGAGTTTCAGCAGGGAGAGGACGTGGGGATTCTGTGGCTGCTGCAGCCCTCAGTGACACAGCATCCACCAGTTTTACCCATGAGCGTTCCTTTATGCGCACTTTGGTAGGAGTTCGGCGTGCCCCCTGCTGCGGGAAGAACAAATTGAAGCCGTTGTTGGTTGGATGGCAGCCAATACATCGACTTCAATTCCTTCCACCTCCTCTCAGGAACACAACACTGTTGAGCAACCATCTGTCTGTTCACCGCCTGTCAAATTGCCCATGCAGTCAGAGAGTTCTGTACAGGAGCCAGCTGAGTCTCTGCTTCTGTTCTCAGAATCTGTTGGCTCGCAAACACGGGCACAGGCAAGCAGCATTCTGCAATTTGAAGAAGAGGGAGTATGCAGTGATGCGCAACAGCTGTGTCTCTCTCAATCTGAAGAGGCGGGTGAGCCAGTGCCGATGGACAGCACACCGCAGAACCCATCTCATGATGATGATGAGACTCAGGTGCCAGGTTTTGTGGAGCATGGTGCTGCCCAGACCATCCAACAGCAGCAGGTGTTGGAAGAGGGTAGTGGAGATGATGAAGTCCGAGACCCAACATGGCGTGAGCAACAGGAAGGTGGTGGGAGCAGCTCTGAGGAAGAGATTGGCCCAACGGTACAAAGAGGAGGGAGAGGTAGGCTGCAGACTCGCTTGCCTGTAGCCTCCAGTTTGGCACCTGTTGGGAGCAGTTCTCTTACAAATGTCAAAATTGGCGCTCCCATGACTTGCACTGCGTGGTCCTTTTTTGACAGACTTGTAGATGATATTTGCTATGTTAAATGCAAGCTGTGTAAGCAAAAAGTTAAAAGAGGTAAAAATATCAGTAACCTGAATACCACAAATATGTGAAAACATATACGGACAAAGCATGTAGCTGAGTTACAAAGACACACTGGAGATGTAGGCCAACCTACAGCAGCACCTACATCTTCAGGTTGTGTTGGAGCCTCTACCTCCAGCTCACACACACCTGGTTCGGCTTCCTCACAGGATCTCCATGGAAGAACCTCGGTCACTGTTGTCCATAGACAAACTGTTATTCCACCCACAGCAGCAAGTTCACAATCATCGTCACACTCCCAGGCCACAAAACAGCCATCGGTAGCACAGGCATGGGATAAAAGACGGCCATACTCGGCAAACCATCCACGAGCACAGGCTCTGAATGCTGGCATTGCAAAACTCCTGTCCCTTGAAATGCTGTCATTCAGGCTGGTGGAGACTGACAGTTTCAGGAACTTAATGGCATTGGCAGTCCCACAATATAATGTGCCAAGCCGATTTTATTTCTGCAGGCAAGCCGTCCCTGCTCTGCAAAAACATGTCGAGGGAAACATTAAACATGCGCTACTAAACGCCGTCAGTAGCAGGGTCCACCTGACCACCGATGCGTGGACCAGTACCCATTGCCAGGGACGATACCTTTCCCTCACTGCCCATTGGGTCAATGTTGTGGAGCCGGGTACAGATCTTGCCAGTGGCGCTGTACGTGTTCTGCCAACTCCAAGGATTGCAGGAATCCAGTCTGTACACATTGATTCCTCCTCCTACTCCAGTTCCTCAAAATCATCGCTGCACGAGCCGTCACGGTATACCTCCACATGGATCCGTGAACGCTTACCTGTTGCGACCGATATGAGCACAGCCGTGGCCAAACGTCAACAGGCCGTCCTGAAAATGATTTCAATGGGGAATCTAAGCCACACAGCGCAGGAGGTCTGGAATGCCATCAAGCACGAGAGCGACGTGTGGTTTTTGCCTGCGAATCTCCAGCCAGGCTTGGTAGTGTGTGACAATGGCCGAAATCTGGTATCAGCTCTGGGCCTTGGCAACCTTACTCACATACCATGTCTGGCACATGTGCTCAACTTGGTCGTGCAGAGTTTTTTGAGGGACTATCCGGATCTTGCTGGACTGCTGCAGAAGGTCCGCCTAGAGTGCGCTCACTTGCGACGTTCCAGCATAGCCAGATCGCGCATTGCTGCTCTGCAACGCCGATTTCGCCTTCCTGAACATCGCATCATATGTGACGTACCCACCAGGTGGAATTCCACGTTACATATGTTGGAGCGGTTGTGTGAGCAGCAGACAGCAGTAATGGAGTATCAGCTGCATCAGGCGCAATCAAGTCGCTCTTTGCGCCGTCCACACTTCACCACTACTGAGTGGGCCTCTATGAAGGACATCTGCGACGTTTTGCGTGCGTTTGATGTCTCAACGCGGATGGCGAGTGCAGATGATGCACTAGTCAGCATGACTGTCCCCCTTATCTGCCTGCTTCAGAAATCACTGAAAGCACTAAAGGAAGAGGTTTTGGAAGAGGTGGAGGATGAGGAGTCACAAATTAAATTACCTTCAGGACAGTCAGCGCAACGTGGTTCCTCACAAAGGGCTGGGCAGGGCTCACTTTGTGAGGAGGATGAGGAGGAGGAGGAGTCAATGGAGGAGGAAGAAATCCCTACAGAGGGAGGTACACAACGCTCTAGTCAGTATGTAGAGCGAGGGTGGGGTGATGCAGAGGAGGCAGAGATGACGCCTCTTCCACAGGACAGCTTTTGTTGGCCAGTTGGGAGTCTGCAGCACATGGTTGATTTCATGCTTCAGTGCCTGAGAAACGACCGCCGCATCGCCCACAATCTCACCACGTCAGATTATTGGGTGTACACCCTCCTAGACCCTCGCTACCGGGACAACTTACAAACCCTCATCACACCGGGGAACCGGGAGCGTAAAATGCGGGAGTACCAAGACACACTGGTGCAATCCATACTGTTGTACATTCCAGCCGAGAGAGATGCTGCTGCTACTGCTTTACAAAGCAGCTCTGTGCGTCGAGGCAGTGTAGACACCTCTACAACAAGAGGGAGCACAAGCAGCGCCTCTGCACAGGGCAAGAGCTGTATGTTACAAATGTGGCGAAGTTTTGTGACAGCGCCAGCAAGGTCTACACCATCCGAGACGGCTCCAGTCACCAGGAAGAAACGTTTCCGTAAGATGGTGACAGACTACTTGGCTTTCCCTCTAAGTGTACTCCCAGATGCCTCTTCCCCTTTCAAATTTGGGGTCTCTAAGTTGGATACATGGCCAGAGCTTAGCCAGTATGCATTGGAGGTGCTGGCTTGCCCTGCTGCCAGTGTATTATCTGAGCGCGTCTTTAGTGCTGCAGGTGGTGTAGTAACAGACCGTCGCATGCGACTATCCTCAGAGAATGTAGACCGGCTTACTTTTCTGAAAATGAACAAGGCATGGATATCACCTGAATTTGCCTGTCCGTTTTCAGATTAAATAACTGTTTGGCAACGTTTTCCATGTCTCCTGTTATGTTCATCTTTCTACCACCTGAACTCTACTCCCTGGGCTACAACACCGCCATTTGTTGCTCATAAGTAATTGGCAGGGGTACTGACTCCTGGCCAGCCTGGTTTCAGCACGACAGCTGTTTCCTGGCAGTGTGAACGTCAATTATCCTCCAATAAGTTGTGCTGTCGTGTTGCATTCGGGTTAGCCGACTCTATGGTGCCTGCAGTTTAGGTGATTCCTATGTGTGCTGTGGGATATGTAAATAAGGCTGTTTCCATTGTGACAATAGGACAAGCACCCACTGTAGGACTGTGTGATTCGGTAACTGCGGACGGCTTGCGTCCTGTCAACTTACATTTTCATGGGT
The DNA here is from genome assembly GCA_033576555.1 of Oophaga sylvatica. Classification (NCBI taxonomy): domain Eukaryota; kingdom Metazoa; phylum Chordata; class Amphibia; order Anura; family Dendrobatidae; genus Oophaga; species Oophaga sylvatica. Next base: position 100,847,337 of record JARQOD010000005.1, read on the forward strand.
GCGTTCTGCTACCCGTCCGGGGTCCAGTACCGTCAACTGGTTCTCCCCAGTGCCTTTGGCCTAGGTGCCTCCATCTCCGTATCCGAGTTCCACCAACGTCTGCTGGTCCTTGGTAGTGCTTTGGAGCACAGGTACCTCCTGCTAAGTAACCGTGTCACAGTAACGTCAGCTGGTACTCGGTTGTGACATTGCCTCTTTTCCTTCTGCTACCCGTCCGGGGTCCAGTACCGTCAACTGGTTCTCCCCAGTGCCTTTGGCCTAGGTGCCTCCATCTCCGTATACGAGTTCCAGCAACGTCTGCTGGTCCTTGGTAGTGCTTTGGAGCACAGGTACCTCCTGCTTAGTAACCGTGTCACAGTAACGTCAGCTGGTACTCGGTTGTGACATTGCCTCTTTTCCTTCTGCTACCCGTCCGGGGTCCAGTACCGTCAACTGGTTCTCCCCAGTGCCTTTGGCCTAGGTGCCTCCATCTCCGTATACGGAGTTCCAGCAACGTCTGCTGGTCCTTGGTAGTGCTATGGAGCATAGGTACCTCCTGCTTAGTAACCGTGTCACAGTAACGTCAGCTGGTACTCGGTTGTGACATTGCCTCTTTTCTTTCTGCTGCCCCTCCGGGTTCCAGCACAGTCAGCTGGTCCTCGTTACTTCCATTGTCTCTTGTTCCATCTGATACCCGTCCGGGTTCCAGTAACGTCAGCTGGTTCTCGGAAATTAGACGACCTTAAAGACCACCCAGAAGAAGATGACGACAACAAGGACAACGAGCATGAAGCCAACCAGCCTGAACACCATCACAAAGAAAAAATAAAAGATTACCCTGAAGAAGATCACCAACAGGACAAAGAAGGTTAAGACAAACTACAAGATACAGAACAACAGACAGAAGAACAATAAGCAGAAGATCAAAAAGCAGAAGAATATGAAGTATAAGACCAAAATGAAGAGCAAAATATTTGCTCTAAATTCTAAGCAGAAGAAGACTAAGCAGTGTATGGGGGTGAGTCCGTTCCTCCTCATGGTGCCCCTGGAAAATGCCTGTTGCTGCAGGCTAAACTGAACACGGACAAATACTGTTGTAATTTAAATCTTTTGTGACAGCAAGAACGGAAGTATGAAAAATTCATACTTTTACAGATTACAAGTACAGGAATCTCTGTCACAAATAAGAATATGATGAAGAAGATGAAGAGGAAGAAGATGAAGAATTTGAATATGAAGAAGATTAATAGTTTAATAATAACAATATGAGTAATGTAAACAAAAACATGAATAGCAAGAAGTTTAAGAAGAAGATTAAGAAGGTGAAGATGAAGAATAATTTGATGAGAAAGATGATGCTGCTGAAGATTATGAAGGAGAAAGTGTGGCACTGGCAAAAGTTAAAAAGGTGAAGAGCATGGAAGTTGTGAAACATACATATTTGCGAAAATAGAAAAAAGGTTAACAACATTGTCAATTTGTTCGTCAATCCAAACGTATTTCCAAAAAAATATATATTAATGCTATTCCAATGCATTGGGTTAAACATGTATGCCTTTATTGTCTCCTCAACCTCCCCCAATACATTCTACATTAGTCTTTGTTGTTTTCCTTCATGTACAATTAACCAACAAGGCAAGAATGTGTTTTTTTTAATGTCGATATTTGGTTCCCATAAACTTACATGGGACTTCCGGTATCGGAATCGGGTATCGCCGATATTTAGTGATATCGGCGATACCATTCCGATCCGATATTTTTGGATATCGGAAAGTATCGCTCAACTCTACTCAGCAGCGATCTCGCTAGCGATCTCGCTATGTGAGACGGGGCCCTTAGCCTGGGAAGCAATCAATTAAGCTTCCCAGCTAATCACTTCCTCTCCTGTCGGCTGGGAGAGGAGCTCATTCATTCGGGGGCTTACAGCTGAGCTGCCAGCATTAGCTGCGCAGCTTGCTGTAAGCCAGTTAACCCTTTGTGAAGGATTACAGCGTGGGACCTGACAGAGCACCGGATAGGTAAGAATAATGTTGCTCTATTATTTTATTTTTATTACAGGAGAACAAGGGCTTCGCACGGATTACTTGTAAAATAAAATATAGTCAAAAATTGTGTGATTATTTCATTAAAATGATTTTTAATTAAAGTGTGTGTGTTTTATTTTTATTTCATACAATAGGATTAATAATTGAGAGTTGTCTAATTGACAACTCTCAATTATTAACCTGGCTTAAAGTCACCTTTCAATAGCAAGGTGGCTTTAACCCATTATTAACCCATTAGCCACCGCTACAGGGCAATGGGAATAGACGGGCTAAGTGCTAGAAAGGGCGCATCTAATTATAGATTTGCCTTTTCTGGGGTGGCTGGAGGCAGATGTTAGTAGCAATGAGGGCACAAAATAAATGCACCCTCCCAAGGCTATTATTATCTGCCCCCACTCGCTGGCTTTGTCTGTCTGGTTGAGAAAATAGCGCAGGAGCCCACGCATTTTTTTTCAACAAATTTACACCTTTAATTAACCCCTACATGTATGAAATTTTGCACACATACACTCATGTAATTGTTAGTAAAAACCATATATCAAACTACATAAAATGACATGGTTAACTTTATGTAAACCATGTGTCATTTCATGTCGGGTTCTGTAATTTCCCAAAAGCCAGCAATTGAATTTGCGGCTCTTATACTATGTAGAAGTGTATGAACTATAAATATATATATATGTGTCACAATGACATGTATATATATATATATATATATATATATATATATATATATATGTATTCTATGTGTATATATCTAGTGTTTACAAGGAATGAAATGTTTTATTTTAATTCTGATATTTCTGTCCCATTGACTTGCATTTGTTTCCGGTACGCTGATACCCTATATGTGGGAGAAAACTACTGTATGGGCACACGTCGGGGCTCGGAAGGGAATTAGTGACGTTTTGCATTGCAGACTTTGATGGAATAGTCTGCGGGTGTCATGTCACGTTTGGAGAGCCCCTGATGTGCCTAAAGAGTGAAAACCCCCACAAATGACCCTATTTTGGAAACTAGACCCCCCAAGGTACTTATCTAGATGTGTGGACAGAACTTGAACCCTCAAGTGCTTCACAGAAGTTTACAACGTAGATCCATAAAAATAAAAAATCATATTTTTTTCCACAAAAATGATATTTTCGCCCCGAATTATTAATTTTCCCAAGGGTAACAGAAGAAACTAGACCCCCGAGTTATTGTGCAATTTGTCCTGAGTACGCTGATACCCCATATATGGGGGTAAACTACTGTTTGGGCGCATGGCAGAGCTCAGAAGGGAAGGAGCAATGTTTGACTTTTTCAATACAGAATTGGCTGGAATTGAGATCAGACGCCATGTCGTGTTTGGAGACAAAAAAACCTGACTGGCACATCCAGACTAATGTGAACTAGGTGCAAACCAAGGGAAGCTGCCCCCATGTAAAACATACAAAAAAAGGCTGCACTCAAGCATACTAAAGCATGACAATATGGAATACATGAAATTTAGAATAGGAATATGGCTTTGGAATATAAGGAAAAATTTGAGACGCTTAGTATAAACATTTGGCCAAACATTTTAAAGCCCACCAACCATCGTCAAGGTGGTCTCAATACTGGTGAGACCCTGACCTAATGTGAACATACCTCTATTAGGCTGATATCTGAATTTCTGGGTGAATATGCACCTCTGTCAGCAATGCCTGCATTTATGGGTAAAGTAGGGACCTGGTGTAATTAAAATCACCACCTGGTGGGGGCGGAGTGCTCGGTCAGCAAGCTAACATTCAATAGACAAAAAAACCTGACTGGCAAATCCAGACTAATGTAAACTAGGTGCAAACCAAGGGAAGCTACCCCTATGTAAAACATACAAAAAAGGCTGCACTCAAGCATACTAAAGCATGACAATATGGAATACATGAAATTTAGAATAGCAATATGGCTTTGGAATATAAGGAAAAATTTGAGACGCTTAGTATAAACATTTGGCCAAACATTTTAAAACCCACCAACCATCGTCAAGGTGGTCTCAATACTGGTGAGTCCCTGACCTAATGTGAACATACCTCTATTAGGCTGATATCTGAATTTCTGGGTGAATATGCACCTCTGTCAGCAATGCCTGCATTTATGGGTAAAGTAGGGACCTGGTGTAATTAAAATCACCACCTGGTGGGGGCGGAGTGCTCGGTCAGCAAGCTAACATTCAATAGACAAAAAAACCTGACTGGCACATCCAGACTAATGTGAACTAGGTGCAAACCAAGGGAAGCTACCCCCATGTAAAACATACAAAAAAAGGCTGCACTCAAGCATACTAAAGCATGAGAATATGGAATACATGAAATTTAGAATAGCAATATGGCTTTGGAATATAAGGAAAAATTTGAGACGCTTAGTATAAACATTTGGCCAAACATTTTAAAGCCCACCAACCATCGTCAAGGTGGTCTCAATACTGATGAGTCCCTGACCTAATGTGAACATACCTCTATTAGGCTGATATCTGAATTTCTGGGTGAATATGCACCTCTGTCAGCAATGCCTGCATTTATGGGTAAAGTAGGGACCTGGTGTAATTAAAATCACCACCTGGTGGGGGCGGAGTGTTCGGTCAGCAAGCTAACATTCAATAGACAAAAAACCTGACTGGCACATCCAGACTAATGTGAACTAGGTGCAAACCAAGGGAAGCTACCCCCATGTAAAACATACAAAAAAAGGCTGCACTCAAGCATACTAAAGCATGACAATATGGAATATATGAAATTTAGAATAGCAATATGGCTTTGGAATATAAGGAAAAATTTGAGACGCTTAGTATAAACATTTGGCCAAACATTTTAAAGCCCACCAACCATCGTCAAGGTGGTCTCAATACTGGTGAGTCCCTGACCTAATGTGAACATACCTCTATTAGGCTGATATCTGAATTTCTGGGTGAGTATGCACCTCTGTCAGCAATGCCTGCATTTATGGGTAAAGTAGGGACCTGGTGTAATTAAAATCACCACCTGGTGGGGGCGGAGTGCATGGTCAGCAAGCTAACATTCAATAGACAAAAAAACCTGACTGGCACATCCAGACTAATGTGAACTAGGTGCAAACCAAGGGAAGCTACCCCCATGTAAAACATACAAAAAAAGGCTGCACTCAAGCATACTAAAGCATGACAATATGGAATACATGAAATTTAGAATAGCAATATGGCTTTGGAATATAAGGAAAAATTTGAGACGCTTAGTATAAACATTTGGCCAAACATTTTAAAGCCCACCAACCATGTATGTTTTACATGGGGGTAGCTTCCCTTGGTTTGCACCTAGTTCACATTAGTCTGGATGTGCCAGTCAGGTTTTTTTGTGATTTTAATTACACCAGGTCCCTACTTTACCCATAAATGCAGGCATTGCTGACAGAGGTGCATATTCACCCAGAAATTCAGATATCAGCCTAATAGAGGTATGTTCACATTAGGTCAGGGACTCACCAGTATTGAGACCACCTTGACGATGGTTGGTGGGCTTTAAAATGTTTGGCCAAATGTTTATACTAAGCGTCTCAAATTTTTCCTTATATTCCAAAGCCATATTGCTATTCTAAATTTCATGTATTCCATATTGTCATGCTTTAGTATGCTTGAGTGCAGCCTTTTTTTTGTATGTTTTACATGGGGGTAGCTTCCCTTGGTTTGCACCTAGTTCACAGTAGTCTGGATGTGCCAGTCAGGTTTTTTTGTCTATTGAATGTTAGCTTGCTGACCGAGCACTCCGCCCCACCAGTTGGTGATTTTAATTACACCAGGTCATTCCTTTACCCATAAATGCAGGCATTGCTGACAGAGGTGCATATTCACCCAGAAATTCAGATATCAGCCTAATAGAGGTATGTTCACATTAGGTCAGGGACTCACCAGTATTGAGACCACCTTGACGATGGTTGGTGGGCTTTAAAATGTTTGGCCAAATGTTTATACTAAGCGTCTCAAATTTTTTCCTTATATTCCAAAGCCATATTGCTATTCTAAATTTCATGTATTCCATATTCTCATGCTTTAGTATGCTTGAGTGCAGCCTTTTTTTGTATGTTTTAAATGGGGGTAGCTTCCCTTGGTTTGCACCTAGTTCACATTAGTCTGGATGTGCCAGTCAGGTTTTTTTGTCTATTGAATGTTAGCTTGCTGACCGAGCACTCCGCCCCACCAGGTGGTGATTTTAATTACACCAGGTCCCTACTTTACCCATAAATGCAGGCATTGCTGACAGAGGTGCATATTCACCCAGAAATTCAGATATCAGCCTAATAGAGGTATGTTCACATTAGGTCAGGGACTCACCAGTATTGAGACCACCTTGACGATGGTTGGTGGGCTTTAAAATGTTTGGCCAAATGTTTATACTAAGCGTCTCAAATTTTTCCTTATATTCCAAAGCCATATTGCTATTCTAAATTTCATGTATTCCATATTGTCATGCTTTAGTATGCTTGAGTGCAGCCTTTTTTTGTATGATTTACATGGGGGTAGCTTCCCTTGGTTTGCACCTAGTTCACATTAGTTTGGATGTGCCAGTCAGGTTTTTTTGTCTATTGAATGTTAGCTTGCTGACCGAGCACTCCGCCCCCACCAGGTGGTGATTTTAATTACACCAGGTCCCTACTTTACCCATAAATGCAGGCATTGCTGACAGAGGTGCATATTCACCCAGAAATTCAGATATCAGCCTAATAGAGGTATGTTCACATTAGGTCAGGGACTCACCAGTATTGAGACCACCTTGACGATGGTTGGTGGCCTTTAAAATGTTTGGCCAAATGTTTATACTAAGCGTCTCAAATTTTTCCTTATATTCCAAAGCCATATTGCTATTCTAAATTTCATGTATTCCATATTGTCATGCTTTAGTATGCTTGAGTGCAGCCTTTTTTTGTATGATTTACATGGGGGTAGCTTCCCTTGGTTTGCACCTAGTTCACATTAGTTTGGATGTGCCAGTCAGGTTTTTTTGTCTATTGAATGTTAGCTTGCTGACCGAGCACTCCGCCCCCACCAGGTGGTGATTTTAATTACACCAGGTCCCTACTTTACCCATAAATGCAGGCATTGCTGACAGAGGTGCATATTCACCCAGAAATTCAGATATCAGCCTAATAGAGGTATGTTCACATTAGGTCAGGGACTCACCAGTATTGAGACCACCTTGACGATGGTTGGTGGGCTTTAAAATGTTTGGCCAAATGTTTATACTAAGCGTCTCAAATTTTTCCTTATATTCCAAAGCCATATTGCTATTCTAAATTTCATGTATTCCATATTGTCATGCTTTAGTATGCTTGAGTGCAGCCTTTTTTGTATGATTTACATGGGGGTAGCTTCCCTTGGTTTGCACCTAGTTCACATTAGTTTGGATGTGCCAGTCAGGTTTTTTTGTCTATTGAATGTTAGCTTGCTGACCGAGCACTCCGCCCCCACCAGGTGGTGATTTTAATTACACCAGGTCCCTACTTTACCCATAAATGCAGGCATTGCTGACAGAGTTGCATATTCACCCAGAAATTCAGATATCAGCCTAATAGAGGTATGTTCACATTAGGTCAGGGACTCACCAGTATTGAGACCACCTTGACGATGGTTGGTGCGCTTTAAAATGTTTGGCCAAATGTTTATACTAAGCGTCTCAAATTTTTCCTTATATTCCAAAGCCATATTGCTATTCTAAATTTCATGTATTCCATATTGTCATGCTTTAGTATGCTTGAGTGCAGCCTTTTTTTGTATGTCGTGTTTGGAGAGCCTCTGATTTGCCTAAACAGTGGAAACCCCCCAATTCTAACTCCAACCCTTACCCCAACACACCCCTAACCCTAGTTCCAACCCTAACCATAACCCTAACCACAAACCTAACCTTAACACACCCCTAACCCTAATCCCAACCCTAACTCTAATCCTAACTTTAGCCCCAACCATAACGTTAGCCCCAACCCTAACCCTAATGGGAAAATGGAAATAAATACATTTTTTAAATTTCTAGTTTTTTCCCTAACTAAGCGGGTGGTAAAGGGGGCTTGATTTACTATTTATAGTCGGTTGTTATGTTTGGCAGCTGCCACATGCTAAAAGATGCTTTTTATTGCAAAAAATAGTTTTTGCATTACCACATTTTGAGAGCTATAATTTTTCCATATTTTGGCCCGCAGAGTCATTTGATGTCTTATTTTTTGCGGGACGAGTTGACGTTTTTATTGATACCATTTTTGGGCACGTCACATTTTTTGATCACTTTTTATTACTATTTTTGGGAGGCAGAATGAACAAAACCAGCAATTCATGTATTTCTTTTCGGGGGGAGTTTTTACCGTTCCGCATGTGGTAAAATTGATAAAGCAGTTTTATTCTTTGGGTCAGTACGATTACGGCGATACCTCATTTATATTTTTTTAATGTTTTGGCGCTTTTATACAATAAAAACAATAATATATTAACCCCTTACTGCCATCGGACGTACTATCCCGTCCATGGTACCTGGGCCCGTATGACCATGGACGGGATAGTACGTCTCGTGCGATCGGACGCGCTCCCGGGGGGAGCGCAGCCGATCGCGGCTGGGTGTCAGCTGATTATCACAGCTGACACTCATGACTGTGTGTCAGGAGCGGTCATGGACCGCTCCCGGCACATTAACCCCTTGCACACCGCGATCAAACATGATCGCGGTGTACTGGGGGCACAGGGGAGGATCGCGCAGGGTGGGGGCTCCCTGTGCGCCCCCCTGAGACCCTCAGAGCAGCGCGATGTGATCGCGCTGTTCTGAGGGCTTCCTCCCTCCCAGGACCCGGATCCAAGATGGCGCCGGGGTCCTGGAGGGAGGCGGCTACCTCAGTGCCTGCCGAGAGCAGGCACTGAGAAGCCTGCTGCACTGCCTGAGCGATCGCTGGTGTGACAGAGTGCTGTGCACACTGTCACACCACCGATCTGATAAAATACAGTGATGTCCCACCCTGGGACAAAGTAAAAAAGTTAAAAAAATAAAAATAAACATGTTTTAAAAAAAAATCCAAAATAAATAAAAAAATAATATATATATTCCCCAATAAATTCACTTCTTCCTGTAAATAAAAAAAACAAAGGAATAAAAGTACACATATTTGGTATCGCCGCGTCCGTAATGACCCCCCGTATAAAATTGTCCCACTAGTTAACCCCTTTAGTGAACCCCTTAAAAAAAAAAAAAAACGAAGCAAAAAATCAATGCTTTATCATCATACCGCCGAACAAAAAGTGGAATAACACGCGATCAAAAAGACCGATATAAAAAATCATGGTACCGCTAAAAACGGCATCTTGTCCCGCAAAAAACGAGCTGTCATACAGCATCATCAGCGAAAAAATAAAAAAGTTATAGCTCGCAGAATAAAGCGATGCAAAAATAATTATTTTTTATATAAAATTGTTTTTATTCTATAAAAGCGCCAAAACATGAAAAAATGATATAAATGAGGTATCGCCATAATCGTACTGACCCGAAGAATAAAACTGCTTTATCAATTTTACCACACGCGGAACGGTATAAACGCCTCCCCCAAAAGAAATTCATGAATTGCTGATTTTTGTTCATTCTAACCTCCCAAAAATCGAAATAAAAAGTGATCAAAAAATGTCACGTGCTCAAAAATGGTACCAATAAAATAGTCAACTCGTCCCGCAAAAAATAAGACCTCACTTGACTCTGTGGGCCAAAATATGCAAAAATTATAGCTCTCAAAATGTGATGATGCAAAAACTATTTTTGCAATAAAAAGCGTCTTTTAGCGTGACAGCTGCCAATCATAAAAACCCGCTATAAATAGTAAATCAAACCCCCCTTTATCACCCCCTTAGTAAGGGAAAAATAATAAAATTAAAAAAAAGTATTTATTTCCATTTTCCCATTAGGGTTAGGGTTAGGGTTGCGGCTAAAGTTAGGGTTAGGGTTGGCGCTAAAGTTAGGATTAGGGTTAGGGTTGGGATTAGGGGTGTGTTAGGGTTAGGTTTGTGGTTAGGGTTGGGACTAGGGTTAGGGGTGTGTTGGGGTTAGGGTTGGAGTTAGAATTGAGGGGTTTCCGCTGTTTAGGCACATCAGGGGCTCTCCAAATGTGACATGGCGTCTGATCTCAATTCCAGCCAATTCTGCGTTGAAAAAGTCAAACGGTGCTCCTTCACTTCTCAGCTCTGCCATGCGTCCAAGCAGTAGTTTATCCCCACATATGGGGTATCAGCGTACTCTGGACCCCAAGAGTTATTGTGCAATTTGTACTATTTCTTCTGTTACCCTTGGGAAAATAAAAAACTGGGGGCGAAAATATAATTTTTGTACAAAAAAAAATATTTTTTTGTTTTTACGGCTGTACATTATAAACTTCTGTGAAGCACTTGGGCTTCATAGCGCTCACCACACATTTAGATAAGTTCCTTGTGGGGTCTATTTTCCAAAATGGGGTCACTTGTTGGGGATTTCCACTGTTTAGGCGCATCAGGGGCTCTCCAAATGCGACATGACGCCCCCAGACCATTCCATCAAAGTCTGCAATCCAAAACGTCACTACTTCCCTTCCGAGCCCCAACGTGTACCCATACAGTAGTTTTCTCCCACATATTGGATATCAGCGTACTCAGGACAAATTGGACAACAACTTTTGGTGTCCAATTTCTCCTGTTACCCTTGTAAAAATAAAATATTGTGGCAAAAAAATCATTTTTGCAAAAAAAAAAAAGATTTTTTATTTTTACGGCTGTACGTTATAAACTTCTGTGAAGCACTTCGGGGTTCAAAGTGCTCACCACACATCTAGATAAGTTCCTTGTGGGGTCTATTTGCCAAAATGGGGTCACTTGTGGGGGGTTTCCACTGTATAGGTGCATCAGGGGCTCTCCAAATGTGACATGACGCCCCCAGACCATTCCATCAAAGTCTGCAATCCAAAACGTCACTACTTCCTTTCCGAGCCCTGACGTGCGCCCATACAGTAGTTTTCTCCCACATATTGGGTATCAGCGTACTCAGGACAAATTGGACAACAACTTTTGGGTTCCAATTTCTTCTGTTACCCTTGTGAAAATAAAATATTGGGGGCGAAAAAATCATTTTTGTAAAAAAAAAAAGATTTTTTATTTTACGGCTGTACGTTATAAACTTTAGTGAAACACCTGGGGGTTAAAAGTTCTCACCACACATCTAAATAAGTTCCTTGATGGGTCTAGTTTCCAAAATGGTGTCATTTATGGGGGTTTCCACTGTTTAGGCAGATCAGGAGCTCTCCAAACACGACATGGCGTCCAGCCAATTCTGCGTTGAAAAAGTCATACGGCGCTCCTTCCCTTCCAAACTCTGCCATGCACCCAAACAGTGGTTTACCCCCACATATGGGGTATCAGCGCACTCAGGACAAATTGCACAATAACTTTTGGAGTCTTGTTACCCTTTGAAAAATAAAAATTGGGGTGAAAAGATCATTTTTGTGGAAAAAATATGATTTTTAAATTTTACGGCTCTACATTATAAACTTGTGTGCAGCACTTGGGGGTTCAAATTGCTCACCAAAGATCTAGAAAAGTTCCTTAGGGGTCTAGTTTCCCAAATGGGGTCATTTGTGGGGGGTTTCCACTGTTTAGGCACATCAGGGGCTCTCCAAATGCAACATTGCATCCAATCTCAATTCCAGCCAATTTTGGTTGGAAAAAGTCAAATGGTGCTCCTTCCATTCCGAGCTCTGCCGTGCGCCCAAACAGTGGTTCCCCCCCACATATGGGGTATCAGCGTACTCAGGACAAATTGGACAACAACTTATGTGGTCCAATTTCTCCTGTTACCCTTGGGAAAATAAAAAATTAGTGACTAAAAGATAATTTTTGTGGGAAAAAAATAGGATTTTTTATTTTCATGCCCGGGCATTATAAACTTGTGTGAAGCACTTGGGGGTTCAAAGTGCTCACCAAAGATCTAGATAAGTTCCTTAGGGGGTAAAATGGGGTCACTTGTGGGGGGTTTCCACTGTATAGGTGCATCAGGGGCTCTCCAAATGTGACATGACGCCCCCAGACCATTCCATCAAAGTCTGCAATAAAAAACTTCACTACTTCCCTTCCGAGCCCTGACGTGCGCCCATACAGTAGTTTTCTCCCACATATTGGGTATTAGCGTACTCAGGACAAATTGGACAACAACTTTTGGGTTCCAATTTCTTCTGTTACCCTTGTGAAAATAAAATATTGGGGGCGAAAAAAATCATTTTTGTAAAAAAAAAAAAAAGATTTTTTATTTTACGGCTGTACGTTATAAACTTTAGTGAAACACCTGGGGGTTAAAAGTTCTCACCACACATCTAGATAAGTTCCTTGAGGGGTCTAGTTTCCAAAATGGTGTCATTTATGGGGTTTCCACTGTTTAGGCAGATCAGGAGCTCTCCAAACACGACATGGCGTCCAGCCAATTCTGCGTTGAAAAAGTCATACGGCGCTCCTTCCCTTCCAAACTCTGCAATGCACCCAAACAGTGGTTTACCCCCACATATGGGGTATCAGCACACTCAGGACAAATTGCACAATAACTTTTGGAGTCTTTTTACCCTTGGAAAAATAAAAATTGGGGTGAAAAGATCATTTTTGTGGAAAAAATATGATTTTTAAATTTTACGGCTCTACATTATAAACTTGTGTGAAGCACTTGGGGGTTCAAATTGCTCACCAAAGATCTAGAAAAGTTCCTTAGGGGGTCTAGTTTCCCAAATGGGGTCATTTGTGGGGGGTTTCCACTGTTTAGGCACATCAGGGGCTCTCCAAATGCAACATGGCATCCAATCTCAATTCCAGCCAATTTTGGTTGGAAAAAGTCAAATGGTGCTCCTTCCATTCCGAGCTCTGCCGTGCGCCCAAACAGTGGTTCCCCCCCTACATATGGGGTATCAGCGTACTCAGGACAAATTGGACAACAACTTATGTGGTCCAATTTCTCCTGTTACCCTTGGGAAAATAAAAAAATAGTGACTAAAAGATAATTTTTGTGGGAAAAAAATAGGATTTTTTATTTTCATGCCCGGGCATTATAAACTTGTGTGAAGCACTTGGGTGTTCAAAGTGCTCACCAAAGATCTAGATAAGTTCCTTAGGGGGTCTAGTTTCCAAAATGGGGTCACTTGTGGGGGGTTTCCACTGTTTAGGCTCATCTGGGGCACTGCAAACGGAACATGACCCCCATCAACGTCTGCATTCCAAAACGTTACTACTTCCTTTCCAAGCCCTGCCGTGCACCCAAACAGTTTCCCCCCCCACATATGGGGTATCAGCGTACTCAGGACAAATTGGACAACAACTTTTGGGGTCCAATTTCCTTGGGAAAATTCAAAAATATGGGACTAAAAAATCATTTTTGTGGAAAATTTTTTTTTTTTTTCACACCCAGGCATTATAAGCTTTTGTGAAACACTTGGGGGTTCAAAGTGCTCACAACAGATCTAGATAAGTACCTTAGGGGTCTAGTTTCCAAAATGGTGTCACTTGTGGGGGTTTCCACTGTTTAGGCGCATCAGGGGCTCTCCAAACACGACATGGCATCCAATCTCAATTCCAGCCAATTTTAGTTTGAAAAAGTCAAACGGCGCTCCTTCCCTTACGAGCTCTGCCGTGTGCCCAAACAGTGGTTTTTCCCCATATATTGGGTATTTGCGTACTCAGGAGAAATTGCATAACAACCTTATCTGTCCATTTTCTCCTTTTACCCTTGTGAAAATAAAAAAAAGTTTGTAAAAGATCATTTTTGTGGCTAAAAAGTTAAATATTCATTTTTTCCTTCCACGTTGCTTTAGTTCCTGTGAAGCACCTGAAGGGTTAATAATCTTCTTGAATGTGGTTTTGAGTACCTTGAGGGGTGCAGTTTTTAGAATGGTGTCACTTTTGGGTATTTTCTGCCATATAGACCCCTCAAAGTGACTTCAAATGAGAGGTGGTCCCTAAAAAAAATGGCTTTGTAAATTTTGTTGTAAAAATGAGAAATCGCTGGTCAACTTTTAACCCTTATAACTTCCTAACAAAATAAAATTTTGGTTCCAAAATTGTGCTGATGTAAAATAGACATGTGCGAAATGTTATTTCTTAACTATTTTGTGTGATATATTTCTCTGTTTTAAGGGAATAAAAATTCAAAGTTTGAAAATTGCAAAATTTTAAAAATTTTCGCCATATTTGCGTTTTTTTCAAAAATAAACGCAAGTTATATCGAAGAAATTTTACTTCTTACGTGAAGTACAATATGTCACGAGAAAACAGTCTCAGAATCGCGAAGATCCGTTGAAGCGTTCCAGAGTTATAACCTCATAAAGAGACAGTCGTCAGAATTGTAAAAATTGGCCCGGTCATTAACGTGCAAACCACCCTTGGGGGTGAAGGGGTTAAAAATAATTGTTTTTGCATCGCTTTATTCTACGAGCTATAACTTTTTTATTTTTTTGCTGATGATGCTGTGTTGCAACTCGTTTTTTGTGGGACAAGATGACGTTTTCAGCGGTACCATTTTTGTTTATATCCGTCTTTTTGATTGCTTGTTATTCCACTTTTTGTTCGGAGGTATGCTGATAAAGCATTTTTTTTGCCTTGTTTTTTTTTTAAAGGGGTTCTCTAAAGGGGTTAACTAGTGGGACAGTTTTATAGGGGGGGTCGTTACAGATGTGGCGATACTAAATATGTGTACTTTTATTGTACGCCCCCTGAGGAAGGCATTTGGCCGAAACGCGCGTTGGGGAAGCGAGGGTTGAAGCGGTGTCCTGGTCACTTCCATCTGGTATGTGCACTACTCTAATATGACCTTGTTGATGTGCCTTCTATATCTTGCTGTTATGGGACAGTACTATTATGGTTATCCTGAGGTGATACACTGTGTTCCCTGGGCAATTCATGGTTCTCTCCCTTGTATTGCACTGGCTATTTATTGATTTCTATGATGCATTACCTTGTTTTGGATACATGGGATTCAGAGAAATATATATACTGGTTGTACATTGTTATAGGTACTATATGACACTTCTTTATATGACTCTTATGACTTCCATGTATGTATGTGGTCATATCTGTATTTATTCATTTGGACACTTATTCTTACCCCCGCTGTGTGTTCCTTGTCATGCGGTAATTTGCACATGTCACTTTTCCAGTCCTTTTTACCTCTACCTTTGATGCTTTTGTCACTATTTTAATTAATAAAATCTATTTTGCAACTCATATAGACATTTTGCACTGCTTTTTTCGTCCGTGCTTTCATATGTATATATGCAGTGTGTCCTACACTGTCCTTTGATACTGGGCTGCCCTAAGCAAATACATTGGCTATTCTTTTTTTTCTTTATTCAGGAATTTTTTTTTACACTTTATTTTAATTTTTTTTACATTTTTACTTTGTCCCAGGGTGAGACATCACTGTATAATGTAAGATCGCTGGTCTGACAGTTTGTGCAACACTCTATCAGACCAGGCAGTGCTGCAGGCTTTCTCAACACCTTCTCTCAGCAGGCGCTGAGGAAGCCGCCTCCCTGCAAGACCCTGAAGGACCCAGCAGCCATCTTGGATCCGGGGTCCTGCAGGGAGGAAGACCTCAGAACAGCGCGATCTGAGGGTCTCAGGGAAGCACGCAAGGAGCTCCCTCCCTGCTTCCCTGTGCCCCCGGTACACTGCGATCATCTTTGATCGCAGTGTGCCAGGGGTTAATATGCCGGGAGCGGTCCGTGACCGCTCCTGGCACATAGTGCCGGGTGTCAGCTGTGATAATCAGATGACACCCGGCCGCGATCAGCTGCGCTACCCCCGGGAGCGCAGCTGATCGCATATGACGTACTATCCCGTCCTTGGGAATTAATTCCCAGGGCACATGGATGGGATAGTACGTCCAATCACAGAAAGTGGTTAAAACACATCCAGATTTTTTTTCAGGTGGATAACTCCTTTAATATTTTTGAGATGTTAGATTATTTTTACTTTTTTAGGATTTTTTAGGATTTGCTGTGAATCTGTTGTAAGGATTTCATTGCAAGGTCAAAACACATAAAACATTGTAACAACCTACATTAAATAATTTAAGATATTATTGCCCAAGATATATTATGCCTGTTAAGTATTATAATGCTAATAATACCTTTATGATGCTATTATTAAAATTTTCCCATTGATAATATATATAGGGCATAGTATACTGATGTCAGAAGTGATGCATTATACTCTTGTAACGGCAGAAACATTCCACGCTGGATTTGGGAAGTATGGTTTACTAGTAATAGACAATTTCAAAGAACTTGCCTTAAAATGCTTAAATTAGGTGTTCAGATGATGAATGTGCACATTATGTATTCTGGTCGTGTGCAAGTGTTATCTACTGTACTTCAAATGAAAGGTCTTTTGGGTATGTTTCTTTATGTCTGTCCACACATACATCCAACACAGTCTGACTTTCTTGTAAGAAAAAGTGCAAAAGAAACATTTTGGCTGTACATGATAGGCTACAATGTGTCATGACAGAATAAAAGAAAAGTCTACAACTTTTAACAAAGCGTTGCCTTGATACTTGACCTCCTATCAACATGACTCATGGATATAGATTAACCTTTTGCTGCTATGTGCTTGTTGTGCTATGTGTGACAGCCATGTTGGCTCTCTTTGATCAGAACTAATTCAAAACAGGGAGTCAGTAGTGCAAATCCAAACATTAAGACATCATCTGGTCATCACCGGTGGACCATTCAGCTCATGGGCTGATTTCATCTTTATTTAAACATCAGTGCATATAAAACTCAGACTAAGCCTCTGAAGGATACAACAGATAGGATATTAGGGCCAGGTGTAAAATGCAATTAAAATAAAAGAAAATTCCAAATCTGACTTGTAAAAAGAAAATAGCTTCTACAATGACTATACTGGTATGCTCATAGCATATCAAAGAGTTAACAGATAATTATCAAAAAGGAATTGACGTCCCTACAATAGGACTAAAGGTACTGCCACACTAAACTATCCCGCTAGCGATCACGATAACGACGCATACTAATGCGATCGCTAGCGGGATAGTTTCAATATCGCTAGTAGCGGCTTAATTTAGCGATGTCGTTAAGGACGCTATCGCGGTTAGCGATCTCCTTAACGACTTTAGCGGTACAAAAGTACCGCTAAATCGCTAAAAAAAGGTGCCACACTCAGCGATATATACTTAGCAGCGGGGCGCCGACGATAAAAATAGGGTCCGGAACAATGAGAATGACGAGCGAGATCACAGCAGGATCTCAGCAGGGGCCACGTCGCTGGTAGATGCCGCACACAACAACATCGCTAACGGGATCGCTAAATAGTGACGTTTTTTAGCGATCCCGTTAGCGATGTTGTTTAGTGTGGCATACCCTTAAGACTATGTATGGTAAAATGCAATTTATGTCTAAGATTAGAAAACATTTGTATGCAGTGTGAAAAAAATACTGAATCTAATTTGCCATGTATTCCACTTATACAATATTTAAAGCTATGTATTTTTAAGGCTTAGCATTGGCACATATAAATTGGATTAGCCACCTATACTACAATCAACATATTCATTTTTTTAAATGTTAAAGGCAGCATATTATTCCTTTAATAATCTACCCAATTAATTGTTATATAAATTTGTGATTAAGGATAATGTCACATTTGCATGTAGATGAAAAGTGGGGCCCTGGAGTTGGTTACTGATGGGCCCTTCGCATCCCAGTCTGACACTGGCCTTAACTACAGTATAAGTCCATGATTTTCAGACTGGCCACATGGGGATTAGTAGATTTCAATAAAGTCCCTGCACTCACGTTTCAGTGAACTCTCTTTAATTCACGCAGTCAATAGAAGACGTTTCAGCCCACTCCCAACCTTGGGATGGGCAGAAACATGTCCTATTGATTGACTGATTTAAAGACAAGTTCACTGAAATGTGAGTGCAAGCACTTTATTGAAAGGTACTATTTGCATCTCCACGATCACCACCATAATTATTAAAGGGAATCTGTCAGCAGGATTATGCTGAGTAACCTACAGACAGTGTCAGGTTTGCGCCTTTATACTGACTAATATGATACCTTGGTTGATGAAATCCGTCTTGTGGTTGTTGTTTAATCTTTATTTTCAGTTTTCAGTTAATGAGATTCTCATGCTTCGGGGCGGCCTGTGGGATCAGTGACCTGTCATAAGCCATAAAGATGAATATGTAAGCAGAGCACCACATGAAGACGCCCACCACAGGCTGCACTGGAGCACAAGAATCTCATTAACTGAAAACTAAAAATAAAGATTGAACAATAACCACCAGACGGATTTCATCAACCAAGGTATCATTTTAATCAGTATAACGGCACCAACCTGACATTGTCTGAAGGTTACTGTGCACAATCTTGCTGACAAATTCCCTTTAAGTGCTATTCCTCTTTTTATTTTTTTATCATGTATGAGATTAGGCTGTCGAATTTGGATGCTCATGCGAATGTATCCTTACTTATATACATGAAACTGTTCTCTCAAATTTCATAATCCAGTAACAAATGGATAAACTGCATGTTACACTGGATAATCTACAAATGTGCAGAGAGAAGAGAAAGGTCTTATGTGCTGACATCCACATGACAACAGATTTATATACTGTACATTCTTCAAAATGTATAACTGCTGTGAATTTCCACAATGCAAATGAAATGCAAATGAACGCAAGCGCAGTAAAGTGCATGGGCATGTATAATAGCAAACATGAGGTGCATGAGTAACATACAAACAATAAATTCAACACAATCCATTACAATCTTGTCCAAACAAATCGAATATTGGGAAATTCAAATCTTGACAAATTTGATCATCTTTGCTTAATACTGTGTTAAAGTAGTATACAGTCGCCACTGACATTTTTTTGATACATCTCTAGTAAAATGTCAGGCTATCTCTTCAGAGATAAGGACAAGGAGATGTTCCTGTCTGCTCCCTTCTCTAGTTAACCCTTTTTATCATTGCTTTTGGTGAGATATTTTTATATATACAAATTTATACAATAATACATTTACTATAAAGAAACTTTTTTCTTAGTCCCTGGTGAATGCTGTAACTTAATACCAGTTTACAGGAAATCATGCTGAATAATTGGTCAAATAAGAGCCATGATGCCTTAACAAAGTCACAGTCAAATGAAATGGTTGGCAAACTTTGTTAGAGTGGCCTTCCAGCAAAATTGAAAGCGAACGAGAGATTGAAATAATACAAGGAAGCAGGAATTTGCTCTGCATGACCTGAAAGCCAAAATGTTCAGTCTGGAGGAGCAGAGAAAGTCTAGCTGTAGAAAACCAAAGAAATAGTAGACTCCGGTGACCTGTACCTGAAATATAGTTTTACGATGCATGTTTATATGAAATATATTATGCTGCATTTATTTTTATATTCTGTCTATTAATAAATGATGCCTAAATCTTTATTATATTTGCTAAATGCCAATGATATTGGAATGCTGAAAAAATGTATTCAATCTTGAATGTTCAGATGCCCTAATGGAGTCTCATGTGATGCCTTAGGAAAGGGGTCTCAAACTCAGCCTGCACATGGAAAAATTTGTTATCATGTGTCATAGATCTGGTGAAATCCTGGATTCAAGCCACTATGCCACAGTTCCATGGATCAGTTTTCACAGTTATCAATTCATGTAGTAACTTAAGGACTCAGAAATATAGTGTAGTAATAGTAAAAAAATCTAAATAATAAAAATATTGGAGGAAGAGAAACCAATCACAAACTAAAATGTTTCTATACAAACGCACAAAGCATGGGCAACAAATAGGAGAATTGGAACTACTAACGCAGGAGAAGAAGTATGATGTCATTGGAATCTCTGAAACTTGCTGGGACGATACACATGATTGGAATACAAGGCTAGAAGGATACAACTTATTTGCAAGAAACAGACTTGATAAACGAGGAGGAGGTGTGGCATTGTATGTTAGAAAAGCGTATATCTGCACAGAGATTGAAGCTTGAGAGACTGGGAGTTCTGTGCAAACTGTCTGGGTACGAAAACAAGGAGCGAACAATGGAAAGGACACCATTGTAGGCATTTACTACAGGCCGCCTGTGCAAGCTGAAAATATGGATGAACTCTTTATGCATCAAATGGCCAAGTTCTCCAAAAAATATGACATAGTGGTCATGGGAGATTTCAACTATCCAGACATTTGTTGGGAATCTCTCTCAGGAAAAACTAACAGGTCCAGGAAATTCTTATCCTCTCTTGTTGACAACTTTATCTTCCAAAAGGTAGGGGAGAAAACAAGGGGATCTGCTACCTTGGATCTAATCCTTATAAACAGGGAGGAAATGGTTGAGGAGGTAAGAGTGGCTGGGATCCTAGGAGGTAGCGACCATGCTATTTTAGAATTTTGGATAACTAGAGGAGGAAGACCTGTGAAATCTCAGACTTCAAGGTTAGATTTCAGAAAGGCAGATTTTAAGGGACTCAGAAAGAGAATCGGTGGGATCCAATGGCTGGATATCCTTAAGGACAAAAATGTCCAGGAAGGATGGGAAATCTTGAAAAATGAGATTCTCAAAGCACAATCATTAACAATTCTGAAAAAAGGGAAGAATAGGAAGCATTTAAGGAAACCAGGATGGATGAACAAAGAACTTAAACACATGCTAAAAAGGAAGAAAGAAATGTTTATCAAATGGAAAGAGGGAGGCATATCTAAAGAAGAATATAATGATGTCTGCAGAACCTGCAGAGCAAGAATCAGATTATCTAAAGCTGACAATGAATTAAGGCTTGCAAGAGATGTCAAAAGCAATAAAAAGGATTTTGGGGATATGTCAAAACTAAAAGAAAAGTCAAAGATGCTATAGGATTTTTACAGGATGAAAATTGTGAAATGGTAAGAAAGGATGTTGAGAAGGCCGAACTTTAAATTCCTATTTTACATCTGTTTTATCTCAGAAAGGAAATGTAACATCAACTGATCTTCACTGTCCTATTAAGGGAATAGAAGAATCCATGATATCTATAAACAGAAACATAGTGAGGAAACACTTAGCTAGCTTAAATGAATTCAAGTCTCCAGGTCCACATGAATTACACCCCAGAGTACTGAAGGAGATAGCAGAAGAAATTTTTGAACCACTCTCCATAATCTTTGAAAATTCTTGGAGAACAGGAGAAGTCCCAGAAGACTGGAGAAGAGCAAATGTTGTTCCTATCTTCAAAAAGGGGAAGAAGATGGACCCAGGGAACTATAGGCCGGTGAGTCCGACATCTATACCAGGAAAGATGTTTGAACAAATTTTTAAACAACATGTATGTAAGTACCTGGACAAGAATGAAGTGCTTAACCAGAGTCAGCATGTGTTTGTAACTAATAAGTCATGTCAGACTAATTTATTTTCCTTCTATGACAGAATCACTGACTGGGTGGATCAGGGAAATGCTATAGATATATTATATCTTGACTTCAGCAAAGCATTTGACAAAGTATCTCACACAATCCTTATTGAAAAAATGACTAAGTATGGCATGGACAAGGCAACTGTTAGGTGGATTCATAACTGGCTTAGCGACAAGACCGAAAGAGTGGTAGAAAATGGCTGCATATCCAGTTGGAAGAATGTATCAAGTGGGGTACCACAGGGCTCTATCCTGTGCCCTGCATTGTTCAACATATTTATCAATGATTTAGATGAAGGAATTGAGGGTAATCTGATTAAATTTGCTGATGACACAAAGCTAGGAGGGATAGCTAATACTATAGAAGAGAGAGAGAGGATTCAAAAATATATAAATAAACTGGAGCAGTGGGCAGCAACTAACAGAATGGTTTTTAACAGGGAAAAATGCAAAGTACTACATCTGGGAAATAAAAATGAAAAAAGCGTATACAGAATGGGAGGAATAAGGCTAAGCAACAGCACATGTGAAAAAGACTTGGGTATACTAATAGATCACAGACTGAACATGAGTCAACAGTGTGATGCAGCAGCAAAAAAGGCAAATACAATTCTAAGCTGTATTAACAGAAGCATACAGTCTAGATCACGTGAAGTCATTATTGCCCTCTACTCCTCTTTGGTCAGACCTCATCTGGAATGCTGTGTCCAGTTTTGGGCACCACATTTTAAAAAAGACATCAACAAACTGGAGCAAGTTCAGAGAAGAGTGACCAGAATGGTGTCCGGTCTGCAAACCATGTCCTATGAGGAACGGTTACAGGATTTGGTAATGTTTAGCTTGCAAAAAAGAAGACTGAGAGGAGACTTAATAGCTGTCTACAAATATCTCAAGGGCTGTCACATTGTAGAAGGATCATCTTTATTCTCATTTGCACAAGGAAAGACTTGAAGCAATGGGATGAAACTGAATGGGAGGAGACACAGATTAAATATTAGAAAAAACTTTTTGACAGTTAGAGTGATCAATGAGTGGAACAGGCTGCCACGAGAGGTGGTGAGTTCTCCTTCAATAGAAATCTTCAAACAGAGGCTGGACAGACATTTGTCTGGGATGATTTAGTGAATCCTGCTTTGAGAAGGAGGTCCCTTCCAACTCTACCATTCTATGATTCTATGATAATAGCAATCAGACATATAGCTTGCCAATATTTTACCACTATTTGGCTCTATATGAGCACATTATGAATTTAGGTAAGTAACTATGGCTCTTTGATTACATCGCTCCTTTATTGCCTTAGTGACCACCAATGCATCTTTTTGCTGACCTGTATTTTTAGAGAATAGCATTCCCAGACAGGGGAAAATTTAGCAGCTGTACACTATAGAGGATACACCACTGTATCAGCCACAATCGTTATTGGCACCAACCATGGACATTTAACCACTTAGATGCTTCTGTCAATGCTGACTATGGCATTTAGATAGTTAACAGAGCATAGGGGCTCCTTCGTTAACCCCTTAGTGACCACCAATATGTCTTTTTACTGACCTCACACATCAGACAATAGCATCCCCGACTGGTGAAAATGTATCAGCTGTAAACTGTACACTGCAACAGACACCTTGTTGTATCAGTCTTGATTGGTTTTGTCACCAACCATGACTTTTTAACCCCTTAGGTGCTGATGTCAATAGTGACTATGGCATCTAAATGGTTAAGAGTGTGGGGGCTCCCTCTTTAACCCCATCGGCACCCTGAGATCATTATCGTGTGCTCCTGATATTTGACGTGGTAATTCGCGGGTAAATAATGGCCTTAGAGTATGCCGGCTATAGTAACCTGTTCAGAAGTTATAGACATTTAGGTGGGAAAAATAAATGTTTTCCTTCCTGTCATGTCACGTTGTATTAATTCCTGAAAAGCGGTCAGATGGTTAATAAACTACCTGACAGCGGTTTTGAATACGTTGAGGTGTGCTGTTTTTAAAATGATCTCACTTTTGGCTATTTTACGACATATAAGTCCACTCAAGTCACTTCAAATCTGAATACGTCTCTTCGCTAAAATTTAGGTGGTAAAAATAACATTTTTCTTTCCTGTCATGCCACTTTGCATTAATTCCTGAAAAGCACCCAAAGGGTTAATAAACTACCTGAAAGCATTTTTACATCTGTTGAGTGGTGTTAATATTAGAATTGTATCACTTTTTGTGTTTTTCCAATATATTGTTCCCACAAAGTCACTTCAAAATCAAATAGGTCCCTAAACTAATACATTTTGTAAATTTGCTTGAAAAATGAAAAATTGCTGCTAAATTTTTATACCTTCTAACATCCTAAAAAAATAAAAGAGCATTTTACAGATGGTGCTGATGTAAAGCTGACATTGACATAAAGGTTATTTATTAACTTTTTTGTGTCGTATGACTATCTGGATTAAAGGGATAATCATTTAAAGTTTGAACATTGATAATTTTTTGAAAATGTTGTCAAATTTCTGACATTTTTATAGTTAAATCCAAAACATATCCACCTAAATTTACCATTAATATAAAGTATAATCACGAAAAATACTATCTCAAAATCTTTGATATTGTGCCACTATTTACTTCTCATGATCAAGCCGTGAGTCAGAATGATCAAGGAGTCCAAGGTCAGAAGCCAGGAGGGTATGTCATAAACAGAAGGAAGAAATAAAAGCGTGGTCAGGTAACATCCCAAGGTCAGAATACCAGGAGGATAACAGATCAGAGCAGAAGGGGTTAAACAGTTGGATGGTCAGAGCGAAATCTAAGGTCAGGCAACAAAAGATCAAGCATACAGAACTCAAGGCACAGGAAGTACAAATCTCACTTGCTGAATGTACTTCTGGCAGAGGTCTGCAAGAAACAGCTCAGGTAAGTAGCATGGCAATCACCTGGAATAATGAACTCTTGGAGATAGCCGATGCCTCCAAGTCTCAGATTGCATAGTCGAGCTGTCAATCAACACACTGACAGCTTCAGCACGCCCCTGCACCAGATTGGAAAGCGTAGCTGTCAGTAATTGCATCCCAGACACACTGAGTGGTTGAACCGTGACAAATATGTTGAAACATTCCAGAGTTATTCCCACATAAATTGACCAGCATTATTCCCACATAAATTGACAAGACAGATTTGAAAAAAATTGGCCTGGTCACTAAGAAATATGGCTCTTTTTGCTAAGTATTATGTGTTTGAATGCTAAATCTTACAGTGAAAACAGGAATTGCATGAATTTTTATTTTAGCCATGATAGTTATGCAAGTGGTTTGTCATCAATATTACATATGGATTCATAGTATTTACCTGTATCAGATGTATCAGCTCTTTTACTATGGGGACAGCATTTAGGCTGTGAATGGGAAATGGGAGCCCAAGCTGGGGAACCTCCAGTATGATTGTCACTTTGCCTTATAATTGCATTTGGACATAAGTCAAGCGATGGCCTATTTGAGATATTTCAAATATTCAGTAAATGAACACAGTAATGAAATCATGAAATACATTTAATCAACATAGGTACATCCTTACACTATGTAAGAAAAATATTTAGAATTGAGAGTCCTCAGTGGTTGATACCTTTTAATGGCTAACTGAAAAGATGGTAACAAATTGCAAGCTTTCCAGACTACTCAGGTCTCTTCATCAGGCAAAGAGCTCTTTGCCTACTGGCTAACACGGTACAAAGAATACATCTTTCCTGTACACTATGTAATTAATACGAGACCCAATGTACAATTACAGTCCAATCAGAAGTGTACACCCAATTTGTGATTTAATCATTCAGTAGAAAAAGGAAAGAACATTAAACAACTAGTTAATTTTATTCTTTAGTGCTGACTCTAAACAGATGGCCATTATGTTTATGAATAATAAGCCTTAGAAAAACATAAAGTGGCAGCAGATTTCATATGTCTATACAATGCACTTACAAATGAAGTGAATCCATGAGTTTAGAGCCCTATATTATTATTATATTACTAACGTTTCATGATTTTCTCTTCTATGCCAACATATTCTATGCCCAAAAATTGCAATTACCATGGAGTCATCAAATGCTACTTCATTTTCATTGAGTGTTTCATAACAATTCACTCATGTACAACATCCAGATCACAAAATATTGTGAAAAAAAAACATAAATAAAATAATAATGCTTTTTTTTTTTGTAGACGTTATTCAGAATATTTAACCAATATTTGAGGAATAAATACCGTATATACCCATGTATAAGCCGACCCGTGTATAAGCCGACCCCCCTAATTTTGCCACAAAAAAATGGGAAAACGTATTGACTCGGGTATAAGCCTAGGGTGAAAAATGCACCAGCTACTGATAAATTACAAAAATAAAAATAGATACCAATAAAAGTAAAATTAATTGAGACATCAGTAGGTTAAATGTTTTTGAATATCCATATTGAATCAGGAGCCCCATATAATGCTCCATACAGTTCATGGTGACCCCATAAGATGCTCCATACAAAATACACCCCATATAATGCTGCACAAAGGTTAATAATGGCCCCATATGATGCTCCATAGAATATTATGCCCCATATGGTGCTCCATAGAACATTAAGCCCCCATATGGTGCTCCATAGAACATTATGCCCCCATATGGTACTCCATAAAATATTATGTCCCCATATGGTGATCCATAGAATATTATTCCCCCATATGGTGCTCCATAGAATATTATGCCCCCATAAGGTGCTCCATAGAATATTATGCCCCCATATGGTACTCTATAGAATATTATGCCCCATATGGTGCTCCATAGAACATTAAGCCCCCATATGGTGCTCCATAGAACATTATGCCCCCAAATCGTGCTCCATAGAACATTATGCCCCCATATGGTGCTCCATAGAATATTATGCCCCATATGGTGCTCCATAGAACATTATGCCCCCATATGGTGCTCCATAGAACATTATGCCCCCATATGGTGCTCCATAGAACATTATGCCCCCATATGGTGCTCCATAGAACATTATGCCCCCATATGGTGCTCCATACATTATGCCCCCATATGGTGCTCCATACATTATTCCCCCATATGGTGCTCCATTCATTATGCCCCCATATGGTGCTCCACAGATTATGCCCCCATATGCTCCACAGATTATGCCCCCATATGGTGCTCCACAGATTATGCCCGATATGCTCCATAGTATAGGTCCCATATGCTGGCGCGCTGCTGCAAAAGAAAAAAAAAATTACATACTCACCTCTCGTCAGTGGGGCCAGGTGCCGGTGTCCTCGGCAGGCGGTGAAACCGGCGCGCTATGGGGTACAGGTGCCGGTGTCACCGCTCGCTCAGGGCCCCGGCACCTGAGATATTCACCTGTTCGCGGTCCACCGCTGCGCGCCGCTGTCTTCCAGGTCCTCTTGTCAGTGAGCGCTCAGGCAGAGGGCGCAGCGAGCACTAACTACGTCATCGCGCCCTCTGCATCACAGCCAGAGGACGGAGCGCAGCGGTGGAACGGGGACAGGTTAATATCGCATATACTCACCCCTGCCGGAACGTCTCTGCAGCCCCTGCTCTTCTCCCGCAGCGCTTCCTTCCTACAGCGGTCACATGGTACCGCTCATTAAAGTCATAAATATGTGCATATTCATTACTTTAATGAGCGGTACCATGTGACAGCTGCAGGAAGGAGCCTGAGATCGTGGGAGAAGCAGGGGGGCCAGTATATGACTCGCGTATAAGCCAAGAGCGGGACTTTCAGCCTTAAAAAATGGGCTGAAAATCTTGGCTTATACGCAAGTATATACTGTAAATGTTTCTTGGGAATTTAGAGAGTTTTCTAGACCTTACATCATGGATTTAGGACTACAGATGTTGCTGGCAGGATGAACTTCCTCTCCATCAAATTTTTTTTTTTTTCATATTCTTATTTTTTTTTTAGGCCTTGAAAAACAACCGGTCTACACTTTACCACTATGTTAGCTGCTCCCATCTGAAAAAGTGAATAAGTGCACAAGCTTGCAGCTTACGCCTGAGTTTACCACAAACTCATGCACTTATTCATATTCAGCATTTTTGTCTGTATTTTTACTATAATTTATGAAAAAAATTGGAGCACATTCTGGTGCAATTTTCAGCTAGCCATTACCTGATGTTTTTTAACTTTCTGGAGCATGGAAACTCAAAGATGAGATGACGTGCTTTTTTTTATAAATTATTTGCATCTCACTCCAGGACTTTATAAAATAAGGTAAGCATGTGAAATGTCATCCTTAATAAATTTCCTCCCTTGAGTTCAAAGCAAGCAGGATACAGACTTTACTCCTTGTCATAGCTGGAGATATTTTGCAATGGATGCACAAAAAAGGTTTAAAAGATATACAGGTAAATGTGCAGATGTGAATCATGATTAATTAGTGACACCCACCCACTTAGTCATTATATGGAGGAAACAAGTTAGTTAATCATTCATTCTATTTAACCTGTTCATACTATAACCACAAAAAAGAACAGAAAATGTAAAATATCATAATAAACAATTACCATATATAATAGAAATAGTACATATATAACAACTTTATTTTACAACTCATTCCTTTAAAAAAGTAGTAACTAGTGATGATGAGTGAACGTGCTTGGATAATCCAAGCAGGCTTGTGTGCTAACTGAGTATCTTCGGCGTGCTTGAATAATATGTTTGAGTCCCCGTGGCTGCATGTCTCACGGCTGTTTGACAGCTGCAACACATACATGGATTGCCTGTTTGTTAGGCCATCCCTGCATGTGTTGTGGATGTCAAACAGCCGTGAGACATGCAGCCACGGGGACTCAAACATATTATTCAAGCATGCCAAAAATGCTCGGTTAGCAAACGAGCTTGCTCTGATAACACCTTATCCAAGCATGTTCACTCATCACTAGTAGTAACTAATTCTATAGCCCAGGATGTACAGAGGCAGATTATAATGAGGGCAATTTGGACTACGACCTGGGGCCCATGGCCAGACTGCCATCATTATAATATATCGCTTATTGCCGGTATGGAGGGTTCCTGTTGCTCCACTGCCAGCAATAGAGAGATGGAGCATAGATGCAGTGACTACATTGTTTACCATGTACGCAAGAAATGGAAGGAAGAAGAGCTACCTAGATCGCCAAGAGAGGTGAGTTATTTTTTTTATTTAAAGGGACTAAATTGGGATGGGGGATGGGTGAGAGCACAGTATATTATGAATTGGGGTGGGGGATGGGTGAGAAGATATGTGGGTGGGGTATGAAAGAGGACAGTGCATACTGAATTGTAATTAGAATGAATTGGGGAGTATGTAATTTTAATTTTGGGGTCTATAATTAGAATAAACTGGGAAGAGGACATGTAATTATAATGATTGGGGGTTTGAAGACGCAGAAGAGCGACTGGTGATAAATTGAGAGAAAGAGCACAGAGGCCAATTAATTTATATTTTTATTGGGTGGGGAAAAGTGATTAATTATAGTTGGTGGGTGGCCCAGTGGTGGTTCATTAATTTATATTTTGAATGGAGGGTTGCACAATGGCTTGTGATATAGTTATGGTGGGTGCATGTCTATCCAGCGGCACAGTGTGGGGTATTCTTTTTTCAGAAAAAAAATATATGTATATCTATATATGTAAATAATGAAAGATATAATGTATATGTGATGTTTTTATTTTCCGAGGTGAACAGTGCGGCAAAGTCTGCAGTGACTACATCACGGCTTTAGGACGTTGACCAGAAGATTTGACAAGATAGAGAGTGAACAAAGAAAATGGTTAAAATCAGACGAGATATTTATTCTGTATCTGCACCAGTCAAATGTTTACACAGGTGATCAGTGGAACTAAATGACCACTGATCGGTAAACCGTCATCATTGCTCTCAGCAGTGCCAGTCCTGCCTACTGAGGACGGTGATCTTTTGTGCTGCACAAAATATAATTTTATTTGATGGACAAGCATTTTGTTCATTCCATTTTTTTAATCGGCAACCTGTTCATACTGAAATTATATATCATGCTGTATGTAAGGGAAATGTTTTCCCTTCTTCCATAGCATCCCCTCTTGTTATCTATAGCCCCATCCCTTATTACATAATAGGCTACATTGCTATGTTTCGTGCTGTACCTAAGGGAAAAAAATTGGCATCTACATATGTGCACCAGAAAACCTGCATGTTCATCATGTGATCTGTCACACGACCTCCCAAAAATATCATGTGACTTGTCACATGATACATCGGGTGCTAGGTGACCCATGCACCCTAAACTGCCTGGGTCCCTGGCTGCCCTTATTTTGCCCCTGAGTATGTACAGTATTTGAATAAGCATTTCACAACAGGAAGCACCATGGAAAGTAGATTATCTACCACGAGAGGTACAGTACATGGTATGGTGTTCCACATGCGTGTTTACACACTGGATTCTAGAATTAGTTATTAGATTTCTCAAAAAGAATGAGTTTGAAAATAAATGTATTAATATTTACTAATTCTGTTTTGCTTATAAAATTGTTTATTATATTTTTCTACTTTTTTTGTTCCGTTCCATTATTAAAAGAATGTGGTTATATTATGAAAAGGTTCAATACAATGCTTTACTATCTTGCTTCCCTATAGAGGTTAAGTGGGATTTCATCATAAATTAATCATGATTCTCATGTGTGCATTTTCCTGTGTATCTTTTAAAATGCAGCAATAAGGTTTTTTATGAGTTTACTAGGTGGCAAACTGAGACATCCCCATTCGTAGTTCACAAAGTATATTAGATTCAGTGCTGAACATTCCACACTGATATATAAACATATTCTCCCTGAATGTATCTCAGTGAATACAGCTGCCTTTGAAGTCTACTAGAGAAACTTCAGACAGACTCTCAATGTATAATTCCATGTAACATGAAAGCAAAACACGAAGTCTCAGAAGCATCGCAAAGTATCCAGGTTTAAATTGCTTCTTCATTGAACAGTATAGGAGTGAGACTAGAGAAGAGTATTTAAATAGGGGTCAAATGTAGCCTCATACACCTGAGACGCAGAACACTTAAATGCTGAGTGCTGCACTTTATATTCTAAAATAGCTTTCAGATTTGCATAGTCAAGATTTTGCAGCAAGCATTCTGGGACAGTGGAAGAATATTGGACATCTGTGCAAGAATGATATAATCTCATAAGCATGGAATATTGGGATTCTGTATGGCTCAGTAAGATCTTTTTGCCACTGAAAAATTCATCTTTTGTTTAATTTGTATGTTTGTAGGTACATTGAAGAGCAGTTTACCTGGAGCATGTAATGCTAAATTCTGAAATAGCAAAGTATAGAGGCACATAGTTAATAAAATAAAAGCTTTAGCTGTCTGAAGATGAATCAACAGTTAAGGTTTAGCAAGAACTGGGATTACATTTTGGCCCTTGATGAACCATCAAAGGAGAAACGCGTCGAGGCAGAGGCATGGAAGCAGTCCCTATTGATGAGCATCAAAATCGTAAGTGATTAATGCTTTATATGATATCATGTGTTGTCTTGTTTTATATAACTCCGCTCAGAAGATAGTTGATGATTGTCTATAGGTTCCCTTAGTATCATTTGCTGACCAGAGGCATATAGGGAAAGGGAGAGAGAGTTACTATGGAGCAGGGGCACCAAAACCTCATTATCTGGGGGCAAACCTCCGCTGCCATGCAGGGAATATATAGCGGATATCTCACGGCTTCATAGGCCACATGTGGTATGACTTGGGATTTAATATGGTTCCACCTGTTGTGAATTCTCTAGATTCTGAGCTGGGGCTCCCTCTGGTGGTTGCTGATGGTATTGAAGCTGTGCTGAATAACAGATGTCCATCACCTGTAAGCGATGAGTGGCAATCAACGGGGACAGACTGGGCAGATATAAGTGAGCTGCCCTCCTATGATCCTCGCCGGTGATCAATTGTTGTTTCCTGGTCCATTTGGAAGTCAGCTGGTGTCTTGCTTTCGTCTGCTACTTTCAGATAAGTTATATGCTGCTTGTTTCTACCTTGTTTGCTATTTCCATTTTTTGTCTGCACTTTTGTGGGAGGTTAGCAGGGTTCCCCTCCAGAGGCCTGTGCTACTCTCTGTTTTTCAGTAGCCACTGTTTATTTGTTTATTTTCTCTGTCCCTGCTATTTAAGTGGCTGTGGGTTAGCCGCTTTTTCACACCAGAGAAATTATTCAGTGGGTGGCGAGATCGTGTGGTCTCAGCATTTTTTTTAAATCAGAAGTGTTGGAATTTTTCTAGTGTTTCTCTTGGTTGCAGTCAGTATTTTGTCCTGTCCTGTCCTATCTAGGCAGTATTTGGCCCCAGCGTTTGCTCACTCTATTTTCTGCCTTAGTTTGTGTTTCATCTTGTATAACCACAATTATATGTGTGGGGGCTATTTATTCCTTTGGGGCGCTACTCTGGGGCAGTTAGCTTTCCTGTTTCTATCTTTAGGTGTAGCTAGCTCTCTGGCTGTGCTGAGGCGTCTAGGTCACCGTAGGTACGTGCCACTGCTACTTCAAGTTGTGCGTTTAGTTTAGGGATCTGCAACCCATTAGTTCCCAACCTCTCTGGGTGTTTGGCTGCCTTTGCTGTTTTTTGCCCCTGTCCTCCTCAGTTACCAAATCATAACAGGATCACCGGCCATACTGTAAATTCTATGGTACTCAAAAGAAGGAAAAAAATAGTAAAAAAAAAAGTAGTCAGAATTTTTTTTTGTGTGTGTATTTTTCCTCTTTATCTCTGGGGGCTGTAGGAGGAGTTTTTCTGCAATGGAAATCAAGCATTTGTCCAATCGTGTGGAGCAGCTTGCTGCTGAAGTTCGGAGTATTGCTAGCTATCTCACTTGTTTGCCTGCTGTAGAACCTAAGATCCCTACTCTGGATTTATTTTTTGGGGATCGGTCTAAATTTTTGAATTTTAAAAATAACTGTAAGTTGTTTTTTGCTCTGAAACCTAAGTCCTCGGGGAACGCAGCACAGCAGGTTCAAATTGTCATCGCCCTGTTGCGCGGCGACCCTCAGGATTGGGCTTTTTCCCTGACACCTGGGGATCCTGTTTTGACTGATGTTGATGTGTTTTTTCAGGCTCTGGGGTTGTTGTACAATGAACCTAATGTTACTGATCAAGCTGAGAAGACCTTGTTGGCATTGAATCAGGGTCAGGAAGCCGCAGAGCTATATTGTCAGAAATTCCAAAAGTGGGCAGTCCTTACTAAATGGAATGATGATGCCCTGGCAGCTCTTTTTCGGAAGGGTCTGGCAGAAACCGTAAAGGACGTTATGGTGGGATTTCCTGCTCCTCTGGTTTCAATGACTCTATGTCATTGGCTATTCAAATTGATAGACGTTTACGTGAACGTAGAAATATGCGAGAGGTGGTGATGCCTTGTGAGCAAACCTCTGAGCCCATGTAGTGTGATAGAATGGTTTTTGGGGCTCAGCGTCAAGAGTTTCGAAAGCGTAATAAGTTGTGCTTCTATTGTGGAGACGCTTCTCATACTATTTCCGTCTGCCCTAAGCGGGGAAGACATTTTGTGCGCTCGGTTGTTTTGGGTAATGTTCAGACTAAATTTCTTTTGACTGTTACCTTGATTTGCTCCATGTCTACATTTTGTTGATTCAGGAGCAGCGCTAAACCTGATGGATTTTAATTTAGCCAAACATTGTGGTTATCCCATGGTACCCCTGTGGAGGTCTATTCCTTTGCTGGGTATTGATTCTACCCCTTTGGCGGAGAATAAACCCCAGTTTTCAACCCAGGTGATAATGCAGGTTGACCCGGACCACCAAGAGAATTGTAAATTTTTGGTGTTACATAATTTACATGACATTATTGTACTGGGTTTTCCTTGGTTGCAGACCCATAATCCTGTTTTGGATTGGAAGTCTGTGTCTGTGATCAATTGGGTTCGTTATGACACTCCTGATTTTTCTACCTCTCACCAGTCTCAAGATGTCCCTGACTGTTTGGCTGATTTTTCTAATGTGTTTAGTGAGAGTAAGTCTACGTCCTTACCTCCTCATAGGAGTTATGATTGCACGATTGAGTTAGTACCCGGTTGTAAATTTCCCAAGGGTCGGCTCTTCAATTTATCGGTACCCGAGCATGATGCTATGCGATCTTATATCAAAGAATCTTTGGAGAAGGGTCATATCAGACCATCCTCTTCACCCTTGGGCACTGGCTTTTTTTTTGTTGCCAAAAAGGATGGTTCTTTGAGGCCATGTATTGACTATCGTCTCCTTAATAAGATCACTGTTAATATCAGTATCCGGTACCCCTGATTTCTGATTTATTTTCCAGAGTGAAAGATGCCAGTTGGTTTACCAAGCTTGACCTTAGGGGGGCTTATAATCTTATTCGCATCAAGCACGGAGATGAATAGAAGACAGCGTTTAATACCCCTGAGGGGCATTTTGAGTTCCTAGTGATGCCTTTTGGGCTCACTAATGCCCCTTCCGTCTTCCAGTCTTTCATGAACGATATTTTCCGGGCTTTTGGTGGATAAGTTTCTGATCGTTTATTTGGACGATATTTTTATATTTTCCAATGACTGGGATTCTCATGTGGAACATGTTCGGATGGTATTCCGGATTTTGAGAGAGAATGCTTTGTATGTTAAGGGATCGAAATGTCTCTTTGGCGTACAGAAGGTTTCGTTTTTGGTATTCATTTTGTCTCCGTCTGCTATTTAAATGGACCCGGTCAAGGTTCAGGCCATTTGTGATTGGGTTCAACCCACTTCATTGAAGGCTCTTCAGAGATTTTTGGGTTTTGCTAATTTTTACCGTAAATTTATAAGTAATTTCTCTGGTATTGTGAAACCAGTGACTGATTTGACCAAAAAGGGTTCTGATGTGGTGAATTGGTCTCCTGAGGCAGTTTCTGCGTTTCAGGAGCTCAAGCGGAGATTCACTTCTGCTCCGGTTCTACCGCAACCTGATGTTTCTCTACCATTTCAGGCGCAGATAGATGCTTCTGAGATTGGTGCAGGAGCCGATTTGTCCCAAAGGGATCCTGTAACCTCTAAGAATAACTCTTGTGCCTTCTAATCCCGAAAGTTTTCCCCAGCTGAACGTAATTATGATGTGGGGAATCGGGAATTATTGGCTATGAAGTGTGCGTTCGAAGAGTGGAGACATTGGTTGGAGGGAGCCAAACATCAAGTTGTGGTCCTCACTGACCACAAAAACTTGATCTATCTCAAATCAGCCAAGCGATTGAATCCCAGACAGACCAGGTGGACCTTGTTTTTCACACGTTTTAACTTTGTGGTCTCCTTCTTCCCGGGTACTAAGAATGTTAAGGCGGATGCCCTCTCTAGGAGTTTCCTTGCGGATTCTATTGATGTAACTGAGCCTACGGCCATTCTGAAGGAGGGTGTCATTCTTTCCGCTATCTCACCCGATTTGAGACTGGCCCTGGAGCAATTTCAGGGGATAAACATGAACGTTGCCCTGTGGGGAAATTGTATGTCCCAGACCAAAGGAGAGAAAAAGTTATCTCTGAAGTTCATTGCTCTGCATTGGCTGGTCATCCCAGTATTTTTGGTACAAGAGATTTGGTGAGTCCATCCTTTTGGTGGCCTACTTTATCTCATGACGTCAGGAACTTTGTGCAGTCCTGTGGGACTTGTTCTCGGTCCAAACCTTGCTCTCACTCTAGTGGATTGTTAATGCCATTGCCTGTGCCCAAGAGGCCATGGACCCATATCTCTATGGATTTTATTTCCGACCTCCCTGTCTCTCAGAGAATGACCACTATCTGGGTGATCTGTGATAGGTTTTCCAAGATGATCCATCATGTGCCACTGCCGAAGTTGCCATCCTCTTCGGAGTTGGTGCCCTTGTTTTTTCAGCAGGTGGTTCGGTTGCACGGCATTCCAGAAAACATTGTGTCTGACAGAGGAGTCCAATTTGTTTTCAGATTTTGGAGGACATTTTGTTCTAAACTGGGAGTTCAGCTGTCTTTCTCCTCTGCGTTTCACCCTCAGACCAATGGGCAGACTGAGAGAACAAACCAGACCTTGGAGACTTATTTGAGATGTTTTGTGTCTGCTGATCAGGATGACTGGGTCTCTTTTTTGCCTTTGGCTGAATTTGCTCTGAATAATAGGGCTAGTTCTGCCACCTTCATGTCTCCTTATTTCTGCAATTTCGGGTTTCATCCTCGGTTTTCTTCAGGGCAGGTGGAGGCTTCTGTTTGTCCGGGTATTGACTCTATGGTGGAGAGAATGCTGCAGATTTGGGATCAAGTAGTGGACAAGTTGTCTCTCTCTCAGGAGAGGGCCCAGCAGTTTGCCAACCGGCATAGGACTGATGGTCCTTGGTTTAAAGTGGGTGACTTGGTTTGGTTGTCCTCAAAAAATATCTCTATGAAGGTTGCATCTCCAAAGTTTAAACCAAGGTTCATTGGACCTTATAAGATCTTGGAAGTCCTTAATCCAGTTTTTTTCCGTTTGGCTATTCCAGGGACGTTTAAGATTCACAACGTCTTCCACCAATCTTTATTGAAAAGGTTTGCTGAGCCAGCGGTTCTTATGGCTGCGCCCTCCGAGCCTGTTTTGGTTGAGGGCAATTTGGAGTATGAAATAGAGAAGATATTGGATTCTCGTCTGGCTAGACGGAGACTCCAGTACTTGGTTAAGTGGAAAGGTTATGATCAGGAGGACAATTCTTGGGTGTTTGCTTCTGACGTTCATGCGGAGAGATTGGTTCGCACCTTTCACCGGGCTCAACCTGATCGGCCTGGTGGTGCAGGTGAGGGTTCGGTGACCCCTCCTCAATGGGGGGTACTGTTGTGAATTCTCTAGATTCTGAGCTGGGGCTCCCTCTGGTGGTTGCTGATGGTATTGAAGCTGTGTTGAAAAACATGTCCATCACCTGTAAGCGATGTGTGGCAATCAGGGGGGACGGACTGGGCAGATATAAGTGAGCTGCCCTCCCATGATCCTCGCCGGTGATCAATTGTTGTTTCCTGGTCCATTTGGAAGTCAGCTGGTGTCTTGCTTTTGTCTGCTACTTTCAGATAAGTTATTTGCTGCTTGTTTCTATCTTGTTTGCTATTTCCATTTTTTGTCTGCACTTTCGTGGGAGGTTAGCCGGGTTCCCCTCCAGGGGCCTGTGCTACTCTCTGTTTTTCAGTAGCCACTGCTTATTTGTTCATTTGCTCTGTCCCTGCTATTTAAGTGGCTGCGGGTTAGCCGCTTTTTCACACCAGAGATTTGATTTAGCGGGTGGCGAGATCGTGTGGTCTTAGCATTTTTTGAAATCAGAAGTGTTGGAATTTTTCTAGGGTTTCTCTGGATTGCAGACCGTATTCTGTCCTGTCCCGTCCTATCTAGGCAGTATTTGGCCCCAGCGTTTGCT
Source organism: Oophaga sylvatica (assembly GCA_033576555.1). Taxonomy (NCBI): domain Eukaryota; kingdom Metazoa; phylum Chordata; class Amphibia; order Anura; family Dendrobatidae; genus Oophaga; species Oophaga sylvatica. The sequence goes on from JARQOD010000005.1 coordinate 100,884,158, forward strand.
CACTCTATTTTCTGCCTTAGTTTGTGTTTCATCTTGTCTAACCACCATTATATGTGTGGGGGCTACCTATTCCTTTTGGGCACTACTCCAGGGCAGTTAGCTTTCCTGTTTCTATCTTTAGGTGTAGCTAGCTCTCTGGCTGTGCCGAGGCGTCTAGGTCACCGTAGGTACGTCCCCCCGCTGCTTCTAGTTGTGCGGTTAGTTTAGGGATCTGCAACCCATTAGTTCCCAACCTCTCTGGGTGTTTGTCTGCTTTTGCTGTTTTTTGCTCTTGTCCTCTTCGGCTACCAAATCATAACATCCACCTGTCCTTATTGCCATTGTGATTAATTGTTATTAATTTTATTAATTATGAATCATGTAAAAGAGGAGACATATTAAGTGTTGGTTTATTGGATCTATTGACTAGTATGGTTTGAATCATTCAGACCATTCACCTATTGGTCTGATTTCCCAGATCTTCTGTGTTTTTGTAGTATTGTCGTGCACTAAGGGTTTTTCTAGTTTTTTTTAATATACAATAATAAATATGAATTTTGAGGGTTATATGTATGCACTTGAAAGTCCCTTATAGCCATTTAATATGTTTTACAAACAACTGGGATTACAAAGAGTGTAAGGTTCTATGTATATATTCCTGAAACTCAGTTTGTTCGTCAGCCATTTTACTTTCTGTCTTGCTGCAGCTATCTTGCCCTCAGTCAAAATGGAGTTTCCAGCTTGCATGTTCCCGCCCTGATTCTCTCCTTTGCTTCTTAAGCAGCCACAGCTGAGCAATCAGTGCTTCAGAATCTAGCCTGCAGTGAACCTGTGACTTGACTCCTGTAAGCCTTGGACCTTGTACTCCAGCTATTCCTACTGAGGAACTCTGAAGCACTTGTGGACTCTGAACCCTGCTCTTTGAAAGACCCACGTTTGCATGGACTTACGGTAACAGAGAAGAAGATCCTGAATCTGTATTGGAGAGTGATTGCTGAGCTTGGATTACTCTGGCCTGCTGTGTCTCCTGTTTCTGTGTCTGCAAACTGTGTGACTATTTCTGCCAACTTGTATGAAGTAATACAGGACTTTTCTATATCAAACCTGTGACTCCTGTGTTTTCATCGCACCCAAGCACAAGACGCTATATGAACTGTACTACATACATTACAAGATTCTGAAGCCAAAACGTTAGTGTCTGCTGGGTCTGGAAGGCTGTGTCTGCTGTACTGTGGATATCAGACGTCCGGTTGTACTTTCTGTGATGACAGTGGTTGTGACTTCTCACAACCATTCCAGTAATCCTGTCTTAAAAGATCTGGAAAATGGAGGCCCGCATAAAGGAACTTTGCGGAGTAACTGATAATATCCTTGCAGATTTGCAGAATATAAAGACCCGTTTTACAAATCTACAGGACCTCAATAATCACAATTTGCAAGTGGTTGGACAGACTACCCAGGATTTGCGAGCCAGGATTGAGGTTCTAGAGGGGCGAGTCCAGGCTCCTGCCGTAGCCCCGAGTGCTGGGATTCCCAAGTTGCCCCCTTTTCGTTTTGGCGGTGAACGTGAGAAATTCAGGGGATTTATTAATCAATGCAATTTTTTTTTTTCTGCACATGCTTCACAATTTCCCACTGAACGATCTAAGGTGCTTACTATAATTATGTTGCTTACCAACAAGGCTTTAACCCCTTACTGCCATCGGACGTACTATCCCGTCCATGGTACCTGGGCCCGTATGACCGGGGACGGGATAGTACGTCCAGCCCTTTAATGCGACATTGCGACTTAAGTCGCAATGATAGCATTAAAATTCCGACGCCATCTTACCTCAGGAGAGATGGCGCCGGCATCCCGGGGTCTGTCACCGCCCACCCTCACTCCCGATCGCTGTGATTGGCTGTTCAATTCTGAACAGCCAATCGCAGCCTTTCTCACTGTTTCAGCCAATCCGATGGGCTGAAACAGTGAGATCCCAGGCTAGAATCGAGTACCGATGTACTCGATCCTAGGCCTGGGCATAGAAAGGAGCAGACCCCCCCTGGATTGGCGCGATCGCCGATCACATCGATCGCGCCAATCGCAGGGCACAGCCGCGGTGTATCCGCGCTGTGCCCTGCCTGTACCTGCCTGGATCGGTGCAGTAATAGCACCGATCCTAGGCCGGAGCCTAGGACAGGCCCAGTAGGGCCTGCAGCTGCTGATTGGCGCGATCGATGTCATAGACGATCGCGCCAATCACAGGGCACAGCAGCGGTGTGACCGCTCTGTGCCCTGCTTCCTGACCTGCCGGTGACCTGCCTAGGAATCGGAGCAGTGAGCTCCGATTACTAGGCCGGTGCCTAGCAACCGGCAAAACAAGGGTCTCCTCTGATTGGTGGGATCGATGTGATCATCGATCCCACCAATGACAGGTCACAGCAGCGATGTGACCGCTCTGTGACCTGTCTGCAACCTGGATCTGACCTGTCTGACCGCACTGCAGGGGTCCTCACACTTGCTGAGGATTCCTGCAGTGCGGTCACACACCAGATCTCCTCCTGTGCTGGGCCTTGTGGTGCCACAGTAGCCTGTGACACCACAACTCCTGCTGAAGAAAGAAGAGAGAAGAAAGAAGAGAGAAGAAAGAAGAGAGAAGAAAGAAGAGAGAAGAAAGAAGAGAGAAGAAAGAAGAGAGACTACAAACGTGAGTTTTTGAGCCCCGATCCCTGCCCGATCCACCCCAATCCCCCCATTCCCCCTCCCCCCTTCCCTTTCCCCCTCTTTTTACCCCCCCTTTGCACACATTTAGCAGCCGCCGAGCGTTGATTGGTGACGCAGTTCACCGATCAACACTCGTGCTCGTTTTTCTTTTGCACCCCCCTCCGTGCGCACTTCCAGCAGCCGCGGAACTTTGATAAGTGACACCAGTCACTTATCAGAGCTCGTTCCTGCAGTTTTTTTTTTTTTTCACTCCCCTTTCCGCCACTCCTGTGCGCACTTCCAGCAGCCGCGGAACTTTGATAAGTGACACCAGTCACTTATCAGAGCTCGTTCCTGCAGTTTTTTTTTTTTTCACTCCCCTTTCTGCCACTCCTGTGCGCACATCCAGCAGCCGCGGAACTTTGATAAGTGACACCAGTCACTTATCAGAGCTCGTTCCTGCAGTTTTTTTTTTTTTTCACCCCACTTTCCGCCACTCCCGTGCGCACATCTAGCAGCCGCGGAACTTTGATAAGTGACACCGGTCACTTATCAGAGCTCGTTCCTGCCGTTTTTTGTTTTTTTTTCACTCCCCTTTCCGCCACTCCTGTGCGCACATCTAGCAGCCGCGGAACTTTGATAAGTGACACCGGTCACTTATCAGAGCTCGCTCCTGCCGTCTTTTTTTTTTTCACTCCCCTTTCCGCCACTCCTGTGCGCACATCCAGCAGCCGCGGAACTTTGATAAGTGACACCAGTCACTTATCAGAGCTCGTTCCTGCATTTTTTTTTTCACTCCCTTTTCCGCCACTCCTGTGCGCACATCCAGCAGCCGCAGAACTTTGATAAGTGACACCAGTCACTTATCAGAGTTCGTTCCTGCAGTTTTTTTTTTTTCACTCCACTTTCCGCCACTCCCGTGCGCACATCTAGCAGCCGCGGAACTTTGATAAGTGACACCGGTCACTTATCAGAGCTCGTTCCTGCGTTTTTTTTTTTTTTTTTCATTCACTCCCTTTCCGCCACTCCTGTGTGCACATCTAGCAGCCGCGGAACTTTGATAAGTGACACCGGTCACTTATCAGAGCTCGTTCCTGCCGTCTTTTTTTTTTTCACTCCCTTTCCGCCACTCCTGTGCGCACATCCAGCAGCCGCGGAACTTTGATAAGTGACACCAGTCACTTATCAGAGCTCGTTCCTGCATTTTTTTTTTCACTCCCTTTTCCGCCACTCCTGTGCGCACATCCAGCAGCCGCGGAACTTTGATAAGTGACACCAGTCACTTATCAGAGTTCGTTCCTGCAGTTTTTTTTTTTTTCACTCCACTTTCCGCCACTCCCGTGCGCACATCTAGCAGCCGCGGAACTTTGATAAGTGACACCGGTCACTTATCAGAGCTCGTTCCTGCCGTGTTTTTTTTTTTTTCACTTCCCTTTCCGCCACTCCTGTGCGCACATCCGGCAGCCGCGGAACTTTGATAAGTGACACCGGTCACTTATCAGAGCTCGTTCCTGCCGTTTTTTTTTTTTTTTTTCACTTCCCTTTCCGCCACTCCTGTGCGCACATCCGGCAGCCGCGGAACTTTGATAAGTGACACCGGTCACTTATCAGAGCTCGTTCCTGCCATTTTTTTTTTTTTCACTTCCCTTTCCGCCACTCCTGTGCGCACATCCGGAAGCCGCGGAACTTTGATAAGTGACACCGGTCACTTATCAGAGCTCGTGCCTGCTGGTTTAGACTTTTTTTCACAGGCATTTTTTTCCCTATTCTCTTTCTTTTCTTTTAGCTTTTTCCTTTCAGCATAGTTTGCACCAACCACTATCCCCCCCCCACACACACACAGTTATAAATAAAGTTCACACAAAGCACCACATTCACAAAAAAAATGTCCCGCTCGTCACGTTCTTCCCAACAGCGCTATTCAGTGGAAGAGGCATACGCTTTACTTGCCTCCGACACTGATAGCGAGGGAGAGGATCCCACATTTCTTTACTTTTCAGATTCTTCATCCTCTTCTTCTTCTTCCTCCTCTTCCTCATCTTCCTCCTCGGGTCCTGCGGAACCGCCACGCAGACGCCCCAGGACAGAAGATGAGGCAGCGCCCACCCCTGAAAATGAACCAGCGCACCCCTCTTCGGACCCCATATGGACCCCGCCCCCCGAAAATTACGAGCCACTGATTCCTGATTTTGTGGCAGAATCAGGAATCAAGTTTGACACCACGGGCCTCAGAGAAATAGACTTTTTCAAAGTCTTTTTCTCTGAGGATTTTATTAACCTCGTGGTGGAGCAAACTAATTTGTACGCTCGGCAATTTTTGGCGCAAAACCCAGTGTCATCATTTTCCAACTGGTCTCCTGTAGACGCAGGTGAAATGATGCAGTTTTGGGGCCTGGTCCTCCATATGGGGATCCTGAAGAAGCCAGAACTTCGGCAATATTGGAGTGTTGATATTTTATACAACACTCCACTGTTCCGAATGGTCATGGCTCGGACGCGTTTTGAGGCCATCCACAAATTCCTGCATTATAATGATAATGCACAGTGTCCCCCACAAAATGACCCCAACTTTGACCGTCTGTTCAAAGTTCGGCCGGTCATCGAACACTTCAGCAAAAAGTTTGCTGAAGTGTACGTGCCCCAAAGGGACATCTGCGTGGATGAGTCCTTGGTTCATTTTAAGGGACGGCTCAGATTCCGCCAGTACCTGCCCAGCAAGAGGGCAAGGTACGGAATTAAACTCTACAAGCTGTGCGAGAGTACCTCAGGGTACACGCACAGCTTTAGAGTTTACGAAGGAAAGGACACCAGGATTGAACCCCCTGAGTGTCCCCCCGTCCTGGGAGTGAGTGGGAAAATTGTGTGGGATTTGGTGCACCCACTGCTGGATAAAGGTTATCACCTTTACACCGATAACTTTTATTCCAGCGTCCCACTCTACAAATCCCTCTCTGCGCGAGGTGCCGCAGCTTGCGGTACCGTCCGCAAAAATCAGAGAGGCCTCCCGAAGACGCTACTTGGGCAGATGCTCAGAAAGGGTGAGAGCAGAGCCCAATGTAGCGACCACCTGTTGGTGGTCAAGTACAAGGACAAGAGGGATGTCCTTCTCTTGACCACCATACATGGTGATGGCAGCGCCCTCAGCACTGTACGGGGTACCTCTACACAGGTCCGCAAACCGGACTGTGTACTGGGGTACAATAAATACATGGGGGGTGTTGATCTCTCTGATCAACTCCTCCAACCGTACAGTGCTTTGAGAAAGGCCAAGGTGTGGTACAAGAAGCTGTCCGTGCACATCGTCCAAATGGCAATGCTCAACGCTTTCCTGCTGTCACGATGTGCACGCAACAGCGATACGACGTACCTTCAGTTCCAGGAGGTAGTGGTTAAGGCCCTGATGTTTGGCGCTCAGGAAACAGCGGGCCCCAGTACTTCTGGAACTGAAGGTGCTCGTATCATACCAGGTCAGCATTTCCCGGGGGTGGTCCCGCCAACTGGAAGCAAAGGTAAGCCGCAAAAAAGGTGCCGAGTGTGTTACAAAAGGGGAATACGCAAGGACACCACTTACCAATGCGACACCTGCCCCGAAAAACCTGGCCTGTGTATGAAGGATTGTTTCAAATTGTACCACACCTCAATGCACTACTAATTTACTTTACAGGAAAGATTAGTTCCAGAAGGGGGGCACATTTAGAAAAGTTCTTGGGAGTCTACTTTCCAAAATTATGTCACTTGTGGTTTTTTTTTACTGTTTAGGCACATCAGGAGCTCTGCAAACGGAACATGACGCCCGCAGACCATTCCATCAGTCTGCATTCCAAAACGTCACGACTTCCCTTCTGAGCCCCGACTTGTGCCCAAACAGTTTTTTCCCACATATGGGGCACCAGTGTACTCAGGAAAAATTGGACAACAATTTTTGGTGTCCAATTTCTCCTCTTACACCTTGGGAAAATAAAAAATTGGGGACTAAAACATCATTTTTGTGAGGATAAAAGTAGGATTTTTTATTTTTACACCTGGGCATTATAAACTTTAGTGAAACACTTGGGGGTTCAAAATGCTCACCACACACCTAGATAAGTTCATTAGGGGGTCTAGTTTCCAAAATGGGGTCACTTGTGGGGGTTTCCACTGTTTAGGCACATGAGGGGCTCTGCTAACGGAACATGACGCCCGCAGACCATCCATCAAAGTCTGCATTCCAAAACGTCACTGCTTCCCTTCTGCGCCCTGCCATGCGCCCAAACAGTGGTTCCCCCCAACATATGGGGTATCAGCGTACTCAGGACAAATTGGACAACAACTTTTCTGGTCCAAGTTCTCCTGTTACCCTTGGGAAAATAAAAATTGGGGACTAAAACATCATATTTGTGGAAATTTTTTTTTTTTTTTTTATTCACGCCAGGGCATTATAAACTTTAGTGAAACACTTGGGGGTTCAAAGTGCTCACCACACACCTAGATAAGTTCCTTAGGGGGTCTAGTTTCCAAAATGGGGTCACATGTGGGGGGTTTCCACTGTTTAGGCACATCAGGGGCTCTGCTAACGGAACATGACGCCAGCAGACCATCAAAGTCTGCATTCCAAAACGTCACTGCTTCCCTTCCGAGCCCTGCCGTGTGCCCAAACAGTGTATCCCCCAACATATGGGGTATCAGCGTACTCAGGACAAATTGGACAACCACTTTTGGGGTCCAATTTCTCCTCTTACCCTTGGGAAAATAAAAAATTGGGGACTAAAACATCACTTTTGTGGAAAAAAAAATATATATATTTTTTTTCACGCCAGGGCATTATAAACGTTAGTGAAACACTTGGGGGTTCAAAGTGCTCACCACACACCTAGATAAGTTCCTTAGGGGGTCTAGTTTCCAAAATGGGGTCACATGTGGGGGGTTTCCACTGTTTAGGCACATCAGGGGCCCTCCAAACGCGACATGGCGTCCGTTCGCAATTCCAGCCAATTTTGGTTTGGAAAAGTCAAACGGCGCTCCTTCCCTTTCAAGCCCTGCCGTGCGTCCAAACAGTGGTTCCCCCCACATATGGGGTATCAGCGTACTCAGGACATGTTGGACAACAACTTTTGTGGTCCAATTTCTCCTCTTACCCTGGGAAAATAAAAAATTGGGGACTAAAACATCATGCTTGTGGAAAAAATATGATTTTTTTTCTTCACGGCTGTACATTACAAACTTGCGTGAAGCACTTGAGGGTTCAAAGTGCTCACCACACATCTAGATAAGTTCCTTAGGGGGTCTAGTTTCCAAAATGGGGTCACATGTGGGGGGTTTCCACTGTTTAGGCACATCAGGGGCCCTCCAAACGCGACATGGCGTCCGTTCGCAATTCCAGCCAATTTTGGTTTGGAAAAGTCAAACGGCGCTCTTCCCTTTCAAGCCCTGCCGTGCGCCCAAACAGTGGTTCCCCCCCACATATGGGGTATCAGCGTACTCAGGACATGTTGGACAACAACTATTGGTGTCCAATTTCTCCTCTTACCCTTGGGAAAATAAAAAATTGGGGACTAAAACATAATGCTTGTGGAAAAAATATGATTTTTTTTCTTCACGGCTCTACATTACAAACTTGCGTGAAGCACTTGAGGGTTCAAAGTGCTCACCACACATCTAGATAAGTTCCTTAGGGGGTCTAGTTTCCAAAATGGGGTCACATGTGGGGGGTTTCCACTGTTTAGGCACATCAGGGGCCCTCCAAACGCGACATGGCGTCCGTTCGCAATTCCAGCCAATTTTGGTTTGGAAAAGTCAAACGGCGCTCCTTCCCTTTCAAGCCCTACCGTGCGCCCAAACAGTGGTTCCCCCCACATATGGGGTATCAGCGTACTCAGGACATGTTGGACAACAACTTTTGTGGTCCAATTTCTCCTCTTACCCTTGAGAAAATAAAAATTTGGGGACTAAAACATCATGTTTGTGGAAAAAATATGATTTTTTTTTCTTCACGGCTCTACATTACAAACTTGCGTGAAGCACTTGAGGGTTCAAAGTGCTCACCACACATCTAGATAAGTTCCTTAGGGGGTCTAGTTTCCAAAATGGGGTCACATGTGGGGGTTTCCACTGTTTAGGCACATCAGGGGCCCTCCAAACGCGACATGGCGTCCGTTCGCAATTCCAGCCAATTTTGGTTTGGAAAAGTCAAACGGCGCTCCTTCCCTTTCAAGCCCTGCCGTGCACCCAAACAGTGGTTCCCCCCCACATATGGGGTATCAGCGTACTCAGGACATGTTGGACAACAACTTTTGTGGTCCAATTTCTCCTCTTACCCTTGAGAAAATAAAAATTTGGGGACTAAAACATCATGTTTGTGGAAAAAATATGATTTTTTTTCTTCACGGCTCTACATTACAAACTTGCGTGAAGCACTTGAGGGTTCAAAGTGCTCACCACACATCTAGATAAGTTCCTTAGGGGGTCTAGTTTCCAAAATGGGGTCACATGTGGGGGGTTTCCACTGTTTAGGCACATCAGGGGCCCTCCAAACGCGACATGGCGTCCGTTCGCAATTCCAGCCAATTTTGGTTTGGAAAAGTCAAACGGCGCTCCTTCCCTTTCAAGCCCTGCCGTGCGCCAAACAGTGGTTCCCCCCCACATATGGGGTATCAGCGTACTCAGGACATGTTGGACAACAACTTTTGTGGTCCAATTTCTCCTCTTACCCTTGAGAAAATAAAAATTTGGGGACTAAACATCATGTTTGTGGAAAAAATATGATTTTTTTTCTTCACGGCTCTACATTACAAACTTGCGTGAAGCACTTGAGGTTCAAAGTGCTCACCACACATCTAGATAAGTTCCTTAGGGGTCTAGTTTCCAAAATGGGGTCACATGTGGGGGGTTTCCACTGTTTAGGCACATCAGGGGCCCTCCAAACGCACATGGCGTCCGTTCGCAATTCCAGCCAATTTTGGTTTGGAAAAGTCAAACGGCGCTCCTTCCCTTTCAAGCCCTACCGTGCGCCCAAACAGTGGTTCCCCCCCACATATGGGGTATCAGCGTACTCAGGACATGTTGGACAACAACTTTTGTGGTCCAATTTCTCGTCTTACCCTTGAGAAAATAAAAATTTGGGGACTAAAACATCATGTTTGTGGAAAAAATATGATTTTTTTTCTTCACGGCTCTACATTACAAACTTGCGTGAAGCACTTGAGGGTTCAAAGTGCTCACCACACATCTAGATAAGTTCCTTAGGGGGTCTAGTTTCCAAAATGGGGTCACATGTGGGGGGTTTCCACTGTTTAGGCACATCAGGGGCCCTCCAAACGCGACATGGCGTCCGTTCGCAATTCCAGCCAATTTTGGTTTGGAAAAGTCAAACGGCGCTCCTTCCCTTTCAAGCCCTACCGTGCGCCCAAACAGTGGTTCCCCCCACATATGGGGTATCAGCGTACTCAGGACATGTTGGACAACAACTTTTGTGGTCCAATTTCTCCTCTTACCCTTGAGAAAATAAAAATTTGGGGACTAAAACATCATGTTTGTGGAAAAAATATGATTTTTTTTCTTCACGGCTCTACATTACAAACTTGCGTGAAGCACTTGAGGGTTCAAAGTGCTCACCACACATCTAGATAAGTTCCTTAGGGGGTCTAGTTTCCAAAATGGGGTCACATGTGGGGGGTTTCCACTGTTTAGGCACATCAGGGGCCCTCCAAACGCAACATGGCGTCCGTTCGCAATTCCAGCCAATTTTGGTTTGGAAAAGTCAAACGGCGCTCCTTCCCTTTCAAGCCCTGCCGTGCGTCCAAACAGTGGTTCCCCCCCACATATGGGGTATCAGCGTACTCAGGACATGTTGGACAAACTTTTGTGGTCCAATTTCTCCTCTTACCCTTGGGAAAATAAAAATTTGGGGACTAAAACATCATGTTTGTGGAAAAATTATGATTTTTTTTCTTCACGGCTCTACATTACAAACTTGCGTGAAGCACTTGAGGGTTCAAAGTGCTCACTACACATCTAGATAAGTTCCTTAGGGGGTCTAGTTTCCAAAATGGGGTCACATGTGGGGGGTTTCCACTGTTTAGGCACATCAGGGGCCCTCCAAACGCGACATGGCGTCCGTTCGCAATTACAGCCAATTTTGGTTTGGAAAAGTCAAACGGCGCTCCTTCCCTTTCAAGCCCTACCGTGCGCCCAAACAGTGGTTCCCCCCCACATATGGGGTATCAGCGTACTCAGGACATGTTGGACAACAACTTTTGTGGTCCAATTTCTCCTCTTACCCTTGAGAAAATAAAATTTGGGGACTAAAACATCATGTTTGTGGAAAAATTATGATTTTTTTTCTTCACGGCTCTACATTACAAACTTGCATGAAGCACTTGAGGGTTCAAAGTGCTCACCACACATCTAGATAAGTTCCTTAGGGGGTCTAGTTGCCAAAATGGGGTCACATGTGGGGGGTTTCCACTGTTTAGGCACATCAGGGGCCCTCCAAACGCGACATGGCGTCCGTTCGCAATTACAGCCAATTTTGGTTTGGAAAAGTCAAACGGCGCTCCTTCCCTTTCAAGCCCTGCCGTGCGCCCAAACAATGGTTCCCCCCACATATGGGGTATCAGCGTACTCAGGACATGTTGGACAACAACTTTTGTGGTCCAATTTCTCCTCTTACCCTTGGGAAAATAAAAATTTGGGGACTAAAACATCATGTTTGTTGAAAAAATATGATTTTTTTTCTTCACGGCTCTACATTACAAACTTGCGTGAAGCACTTGAGGGTTCAAAGTGCTCACCACACATCTAGATAAGTTCCTTAGGGGGTCTAGTTTCCAAAATGGGGTCACATGTGGGGGGTTTCCACTGTTTAGGCACATCAGGGGCCCTCCAAAAGCGACATGGCGTCCGTTCGCAATTCCAGCCAATTTTGGTTTGGAAAAGTCAAACGGCGCTCCTTCCCTTTCAAGCCCTGCCGTGCGCCCAAACAGTGGTTCCCCCCCACATATGGGGTATCAGCGTACTCAGGATAAGTTGGACAACAACTTTTGTGGTTCAATTTCTCCTCTTACCCTTGGGAAAATAAAAAATTGGGGACTAAAAAATCATGCTTGTGGAAAAAATATGATTTTTTTTCTTCACGGCTCTACATTACAAACTTGCGTGAAGCACTTGAGGGTTCAAACTACTCACCACACATCTAGATAAGTTCCTTAGGGGGTCTAGTTTCCAAAATGGGGTCACGTGTGGGGGGTTTCCACTGTTTAGGCACATCGGGGCCTCTCCAAACGCGACATGGCGTCCGTTCTCAATTCCAGCCAATTTTGGTTTGGAAAAGTCAAACTGCGCTCCTTCCATTCCGAGCTCTGCCGTGTGCCCAAACAGTGGTTTTCCCTCACATATGGGGTATCGGCGTACTCAGGAGAAATTGCACAACAACTTTATCAGTCCTTTTTCTCCTTTTTCCCTTGTGAAAATAAAAAAAAATGTTTGTAAAAGATCATTTTTGTGACTAAAAAGTAAAATGTTAATTTTTTCCTTCCATGTTGCTTCAGCTCCTGTGAAGCACCTGAAGGGTTAATAAACTTCTTGAATGTGGTTTTGAGTACCTTGAGGGGTGTAGTTTTTAGAATGGTGTCACTTTTGGGTATTTTCTGCTATATAGACCCCTCAAAGTGATTTCAAATATGAGGTGGTCCCGAAAAAAAATGGCTTTGTAAATTTTGTTGTAAAAATGAGAAATCGCTGGTCAACTTTTAACCCTTATAATTTCCTAACAAAAAAAAATTTTGTTTCCAAAATTGTGCTGATGTAAAGTAGACATGTGGGAAATGTTATTTCTTAACTATTTTGTGTGACATATTTCTCTGTTTTAAGGGAATAAAAATTCAAAGTTTGAAAATTGCAAAATTTTCAAAATTTTTGCCATATTTGCGTTTTTTTCATAAATAAATGCAAGTTATATGGAAGAAATTTTACCACTATCATGAAGTACAATATGTCACGAGAAAACAATCTCAGAATCGCGAAGATCCGTTGAAGCGTTCCAGAGTTATAACCTCATAAAGAGACAGTGGTCAGAATTGTAAAAATTGGCCCGGTCATTAACGTGCAAACCACCCTTGGGGTGAAGGGGTTAATGTGGGCAAACCCTCTGATTGAGACTGAGGATGATTGTTTGAATCACCTTGATGATTTTATTTCAGCCATGGGGCAGGTGTTTGATGACCCCAATCGAGGTGCAACAGCTGAAGCAGCCATGTTAGCTTTGCGCCAAGGTAAGCACTCGGTAGCTGAATATGCCTTGGATTTCAGGAGATGGGCCCTTGATACCACCTGGGACAGTTCCGCCAAAAAATCTATTTTTCGAAAGGGGTTATCTCCACTGATTAAGGATGAACTTGCTCGTGCCGACCCTCCCACTGCGTTAGGTGACTTTATTAACTACTGCATCCGTATTGATACTCGTCTGACTGAACGCAGGCAAGAGAGATGGTTCGAAAGCAATCGTACTAACCTTTTCCTACCTTCCTCTCCAGCTAAGGAACCTTTGAGTAGGATTACACGGGAACCTGAACCTGAACCCATGCAGGTAGACTCTTTACAACGATGGGTTAGTGATGCACGCAAGGAACATCGTTTTAAGGAAATCTATGTTTCTATTGTGGTAAGTCAGGGCACTTCATTATAAACTGCCCCAGCCGTTCTCGTAAGACTACTGCAGCACTCATTCATTGTGAGTGTTGCGAGAGGGGATCTGTCAGGTCCGAGCCTCAGGCTCCAGAGAGATCTGCAGCAACAGATCTTGATTTCTCGGACTTAAACTCCGTTACCTCTGAGGACGTTGACTGTGTAAACGCTGCCATTTTTCAAGTTTCCTCAGCGGTGTCCCAGCTGAGTTGTAAGAAAAACAATTCTCATTGCTTTCTTTCCATCAAACTCTGGGTTGACTCAGCTTGGGTGTCTAGCTCTGCTATGATCGACTCAGGGGCAAGTGGAAATTTTATGGATGTCTCCTTTGCTCTGAAACAGGGAATACGTTCAGTGAAGAAGGCTACTCCAGTACAGATGGAAACTGTGGATGGCTCCCTGCTGACCTCTGGACCAGTGGATCAGGAAACAGAGCCTTTGAGGGTTCTTATGGGTAAAGATCATCAAGAGAAACTGTCCTTTATGCTTATCTCTTCTCCCCACTTTCCCATTATTCTAGGGCTACCATGGCTGCAGGCTCAGAATCCTACCATTAACTGGGAGACCAAGGAATTACACTTTCCAGAGAAACAGATGAGTCCAAAAGTTTCAGCTTGCTCTGTTCCTAAAGGAATCATGTCAGTCCCTGAACTACCAGCTGTATACCAGGACTATGTGGATTTATGTGACAAGAGGAACGCTGACCAGCTTCCTCCTCACCGTCCATATGATTGTCCAATTGAATTATTGCCTGGAGCAGAGATACCTTTTGGTAAGATCTACCCCTGGCGGGGCCCGAGCTAAAGGCTTTAAAGGATTACATAGATGAAAATCTAGCCAAGGGCTTCATACGCCCCTCTTCATCTCCTGCAGGTGCACCCATCTTCTTTGTAAAGAAGAAAGATGGATCTCTGAGACCATGCGTAGACTATAGGGAACTCAATAAGGTTACTATTAGAAACCGTTATCCATTGCCTTTAATCCCTGAGTTATTGGAGAGAGTGCGACATGCCAAAATTTTTTCTAAACTAGATCTTCGTGGGGCCTATAACTTAGTCCGTATTAGACCTGGGGATGAATGGAAGACTGCATTCAGGTCACGCTATGGACACTTTGAATATCTAGTTATGCCTTTTGGTCTGAGTACCGCCCCAGCCACTTTCCAACACTTGGTGAATGACATCTTCAGGGATCTCCTAGATACATTCGTGGTAATTTATTTGGATGATATTCTAATTTTTTCTAACTCCACAGAGGAACATCATGGACATGTGAGAATGGTCTTGGAACGTCTAAGACAAAATCATCTTTACATCAAACTTGAAAAGTGTGAATTCCATAGGACCGAAATTCAATTTCTGGGGTATGTACTGTCTACACAAGGAATTAGTATGGATGGAAGCAAAACCCAAGCCATCAAGGATTGGCCAAGTCCTAGAAATGTGAAGGAGGTACAGCGCTTCATCGGGTTTGCCAACTTCTATAGACGTTTCATTAGAAATTTCTCTGAGGTAGTGTCACCTATCACTCAACTTACCCGGAAAGAGTCTAGGTTTTCCTGGACTCCCCAAGCCCAGGAAGCATTTTCCCGTCTAAAAGATAAATTTACCACTGCACCTATCCTAGTACATCCCAACCCCGAGCTTGCCTTCATAATAGAGGTGGATGCTTCAGACTGTGCCGTTGGAGCTATACTCTCTCAGAGAACAGGTGAGAAGAATGTCTTGCATCCCTGTGCCTTCTTTTCCCAGCAGTTGTCTTCGGCTGAGAGGAACTACGATGTGGGCAATAGAGAGTTGTTGGCCATTATTGCCGCCTTCAAAGAATGGAGACACCTTCTTCAGGGTGCTGCACAGCAAATAGTCGTCCTGACAGACCATCGTAACCTTGAGTTTATCAGGTCGGCTAAGTGTCTGACTCCTCGCCAGGCTCGCTGGAATCTTTTCTTAAACCAATTTAATTTTATCATCTCTTATAGACCAGGATCGCGCAATGGAAAGGCTGATGCACTCTCTAGGATTTACTCAGCAGAGACACGTCCAATTACTCCTCCTAAGACTATTCTTCCTGACTCTAGATTCCTAGGAGTAATTCATAATCAAGACCTACTTAAGGACATCAAGGAAGCATACCATGCGGATTCCTTTTTGGCACAACCCCCAAGGGACGTAAGTCTTGTCTTTAAGAATGGTGTGTGGATTCAGGGACAACGTCTGTATATTCCTGAAACAGTCAGATTAAGAGTATTGCAACTCATTCACGATTCCAAGATAGCTGGGCATAGAGGAATTCTAAAGACACAGGAATTTCTTTCTCGTTTCTTTTGGTGGCCCACTTGCAGGAAGGATGTTTTGAATTATGTCACTTCATGTGAGGTCTGTGCAAGATGCAAAACACCTCGCTCCTCACCAACTGGTCTGTTACAGCCTCTTCCCACCCCGTCCCGCCCGTGGGGATCCATTTCTATGGACTTCATTGTGGAGTTACCAACCTCTCAGGGGAAGAACACCATTCTAGTGGTGGTTGACCGTCTAACAAAGGCAGCTCATTTTATCCCTTGTGTCGGCTTACCCACTGCAAAACAGACATCAGATTTGATGATTAAAGATGTGTTTCGCTTACATGGAGTACCGGATGAGGTTATTTCGGATCGAGGGGTGCAATTCACTTCTAGGTTTTGGCAAAATTTCTGTGCAGCATTGGACATTAAAGTAAACCTTTCTTCTGCTTTTCATCCCCAGACTAATGGACAGACCGAACGAACCAATCAAACCCTGGAGCAGTATCTCCGCTGCTTTATCTGCCACCTACAGGATGATTGGGTGGATCTACTTCCATTAGCTGAGTTCTCGTATAACAACTCTCAGAGTGCCTCCACTAAACAGTCTCCTTTTTACTCTAATCTAGGTTATCATCCTAACATTCTACCACGATTTCCCATAGAAACGCCTTTACCAGCAGTGGCTGAAAGAATCACGTCTTTACAGAAGAATATGGATCTTCTAAAGGAAAATCTGGAATCGGCTCAAGAAAGGTACAAGAAAGCAGCAGATAAATTTCGTAAACCTGCACCAGCTTTCAAGGTAGGAGACTTGGTCTGGCTGTCAACCAGAAATCTTAAGTTAAGGATTCCATCGTCTAAGTTGGGACATAAGTACATTGGACCTTATAAAATCAGTAAAATTATAAGTGCCGTTGCTTGTCGTCTTCAACTGCCCAGAACTATGAGAATCCACCCTGTCTTTCATGTATCCCTACTAAAGGCTGCGACACCCAATACGTTTCCTGGACGTTCCTCTCCTTGCCCTGACCCAGTGCTAGTCGATGGTCAGGAAGAATTTGTGGTGGAAAGGATTTTAGATTCCAGGTTGTATAGAAATCAGTTACAATATCTGATTAAATGGCAGGGCTACCCAGTGGAGGACAACTCATGGGAACCAGTCAATAATGTTAATGATCCTCGCTTGCTCCGTCAGTTTCATCAGAGGTACCCACACAAGCCTGGTCTGAGGTCATCCGGAGGTTGTCCTTAAGGGGGGAGTAATGTAAGGTTCTATGTATATATTCCTGAAACTCAGTTTGTTCGTCAGCCATTTTACTTTCTGTCTTGCTGCAGCTATCTTGCCCTCAGTCAAAATGGAGTTTCCAGCTTGCATGTTCCCGCCCTGATTCTCTCCTTTGCTTCTTAAGCAGCCACAGCTGAGCAATCAGTGCTTCAGAATCTAGCCTGCAGTGAACCTGTGACTTGACTCCTGTAAGCCTTGGACCTTGTACTCCAGCTATTCCTACTGAGGAACTCTGAAGCACTTGTGGACTCTGAACCCTGCTCTTTGAAAGACCCACGTTTGCATGGACTTACGGTAACAGAGAAGAAGATCCTGAATCTGTATTGGAGAGTGATTGCTGAGCTTGGATTACTCTGGCCTGCTGTGTCTCCTGTTTCTGTGTCTGCAAACTGTGTGACTATTTCTGCCAACTTGTATGAAGTAATACAGGACTTTTCTATATCAAACCTGTGACTCCTGTGTTTTCATCGCACCCAAGCACAAGACGCTATATGAACTGTACTACATACATTACAAAGAGGTGCATTTGCACAAAATGTTGATTCCTCCACCTCCAGTTGTGCTGAGGTGTTCAACAGGCATAGTAGGAAAGTTAGCAATATCAAGGGGGTTGTCCTCTAATAGGATATAAGTAGTCAATACTTAGGATAAGTAGTCAATATCAGATTGGTGGGGGTCTGACATCCAACACTGCCACTGATCAGCTGTTATCAGCCCTGACAGTAGCCAGATGGAAACAGTGTATGAAGCGGAGCACCACCACTCCGCTTAAGTGGCCACTGTCATTTACTGAAGCTCATCTCTGATTAAACAGGGACTGAAATGCAGTACCTGGAAACAATACGTTTGGTATACCTCCAGAAAAACTTAATACAGTTTGGATTTGTCAATTAAATAAGTTATTAGCTGGAGAGGTATCCGTCACCATTAAGGTACTGCCACACTAAACAATCCCGCTAGCGATCACGATAACGACGCATACTAATGCGATCGCTAGCGGGATTGTTTCTATATCGCTAAGTGCGGCCACATTTAGCGATATAGTTAACGACGCTATCGCCGTTAGCGATCTTCTTAACGACTTTAGCGGTACAAAAGTACCGCTAAATCGCTAAGAAAAGGTGCCACACTAGCGATATATACTTACCCAGCCGGAGCGCCGACGAGAAAATAGGGTCCGGAACGATTCCAGCGACGAGCGAGATCACAGCAGGAAGCTCGTCGCTGGCAGATGCCGCACTGAACAACATCGCTAACGGGATCGCTAAATAGTGACGTTTTTTAGCGATCCCGTTAGCGATATTGTTCAGTGTGGCATACCCTTTAGTGTTGAGCGATACAATACTGCAAATATCGGGTATCGGCCGATATTAGCTGTATCGGGCTTTCGATTCCGAGTACCGATATTTTCGTCATATCGGATACCGGAATCGGATTTGTCACTGTCACTGTGAGTGTCCGTCGGTCGGGTCTGTCAGGAGTCAGCGGCACTTACCTGGCAGAAGATCTCCGGCGGTCACGTCCTGGACTGCTTGATGGCCGCCATTATCTTCTCCCTGGCGGTCACATGCAGTTTTTCGCGATAACTGCAGTGACTGCAGGGTAATCCCGGCCGTAAACCAGTCCGATGACGTCACCGCCGGGGAAGCAGGTAATCAGCTGTGCTGCGCCGGGATGACAGGCTCTGCCTGCCTGCCTGCCTGCCTCTGATGTCATTCTGATGTAGCAGAGCTGGATCGTCGTGGGACACTCGTTACTATGGACTGCGTCGGACAGGTGGTATACTGCTGGGTTTTTTTTTCATTTTTTTACAGGAGATTGATGGCGTCGCAGGATGAGACTGTAATAAAAGTAATGAAAACTGTGTTGTTTTTTTTATTAAATTAAAAAACTTTTTTATGAACATTCACCCGTCCGGGTACATCAACAATTTAACTATTTACATACAGGGACCCTGTCCGGGTTATTTATAATTCTTTGGCAGGGGTGTTCCAGGTACCACCTGGTACTCTTCTGATGCTTGCCAAACATCCGAGACACCAAGGACCACCAGGGCCTGATGACGTCGTGTGGTCTGTACAGTCAAGTCGTGACCCGCTATCTGGGTCTGTGTGGCCACCTCTTTCGTCTCCCTCCGGGTCTGGAGCCCTATGTCCCGGACTGAACGAACCCCAGGGGGCCTAACAGGCGCCGGGTACGGGCCAGCTATCATTATCATGTCCATAGCTGGGGCTGCTGAGGAGACCACTGAGGGAGGCTGGGGAGATTTACGGCGTGGGGTGGGCACTTGTGCAGAGGCCTGGATGTGGGAGGCTGAAGGCTCTGAGGGTCTCACAGGTTCCTGACACTCTGGGGACCAGGGGTCGCACCTGGTGACATTTAGGGCATACCATCCATTGTAACCCCAGTGTCGGGTGTAAGTTACCAAGTCTCCTGGCAACAGGTCCCTCCCCGGGTGTCCTTCTGGGAGGTGAGTCTCCATGTCTCGCCGGGTCACAAACACTTCTAAATAAAGTCCAGGCTCCTGGATGAAGCCCCAACCAGCTTTCAATTTAAAGCTCCGTACTGCACCCTTACGCCGCGGCTCCCTCACCGTACTTTTATCTTTTCTCATCCGGTCCTTATCTGCCCGGTCCTTCTCGATGTGACGTTGGCGAAGCTTCTGGGATTCGCGCTGCTCCCTTTGTCGCTCGGCTTCTCTCTCCTGACGTCTACACTCTTCCTCCTGACGCCGGTTGTAATTCTCCTCCACCAGCATCTCCATGTCTCCACCATCAAACTGCAGCTTACGATGTCCGGTTTGCGGCAGCTCTCCTGGCGCCCGACAGTCCTGGCGGCGCTCACCTGCGGAGGAAGCAGCCGGCTCTGGAACAGATGACAGTCGGGGCTCCGGTACAGACAGGTAGACCTCTGGTGCCTGCGCGGCCTCCTCCATGAGGACGGGTGTCGCTTCTTCTGTCTCAGCGACGGGGGCAGACAGCGGGATCTGGGGTGCTGCCGGTGCAGCGTTTTTTGCAGGAACGGGTGCCTCCACTGCGACAACGTCAACCGGATCACATTGCAAGGGCTGGGATGCCCGCACGGACTCCTCTACTAGAACGGGTGCCTCACCTTCCGGTACAGACACTTCA
Organism: Oophaga sylvatica; assembly: GCA_033576555.1. Lineage (NCBI taxonomy): Eukaryota > Metazoa > Chordata > Amphibia > Anura > Dendrobatidae > Oophaga > Oophaga sylvatica. The sequence continues at coordinate 100,904,176 of JARQOD010000005.1, forward strand.
GGTAAGAGGGATTGGCTCCGCTCCAAGTTTAGTTTTAGGGCACGCCAGCTGGCTTCCATCCTGGCGACCTCCTCCCGGTGCCGGGCCAGGCCTCTTAGGGTATCCTCCGCTTCTTGCAGCGTAGGAGGGTTTCCAGGCCGGGTGCCCAACGGTGGTTCCGTGGCGATCGGGTCGCTTCCGTGGGGGGAGAGCTCTGACTGCTCCATCCCTTCACACTTCTGCTCGTGTCCATTAGCCATCTCTGCCAAGTCACATGTGTCATTAGCATCTGGAGAGGGCCCCTCTTTTGTAGTGAGGCGGGACCTTCGTGTTAGTTTCCGCACACTGAGGAGGATGAGGAGGCGGAACTCAAGAGCTGTGGGGCACGATCTTACATTGCAGTAACATTTAGAGTGGTCGGCCATCGTTTTCGCGCCACTGAGTGAGTGTACACCCACGAAGAGCACGCCCTTCTTCTTCACCAGTGCCTCGTCGTGACGCAGATATGGCGGAAAAATGGCAAATACATTCTCTGATGATTTTAGCAATTCTCAAGCACAAAACCAGTTCAATTCAGGCACACAGGACTCGCTTATAGCGAGCTACAGAATCCTGTTCGTGACGCCCAAGTTGAGTCGCACAGAGCCAGAGGTTTTGGGGGTACTCGGCACCGAGCCCGTCGACTTCTATGGGGTATGTCACGGCTTTACCCGGCAATTGAATCAGAGTCTATTTTACTATGTAGAAGTGTATAAACTATAAATATATGTATATATATATGTCACAATGTATTCTATGTGTGTATATTTTGTGTTTACAACGAAAGAAAGTGTTTTTTTAGTTGCAATATTTTGTTCCCATAGACTTACATGGGACTTCCGGTATCGGAATCGGATATCGACGATATTTAGTGATATCGGCGATACCATCCCGATCCGATATTTTTAGATATCGAGCAGTATCGCTCAACACTAGTCACCATGCATTGTGTTGATATCAAGTGATGCGGTGAAAGAAAGATTTTCTACTGCTTGGGTGCCACAAATACTGTAATGCCATTTATATTTCCTTCTCTGACCTTGTTTATTGCTCCTTAAACTATGGGCACACATAAATGGGGCAGATTCACTAACTTTTAGGCAGTCTTAAAATGCACCAAATTTAACAATTTTTTAATGCTGATTGATAAATAAGGTGCATCTTTACACTATGTAGTATAGATGTGAGAATCTATTCTATTATTTATAAACACTGTTTTCGGTGATTACTTTGTATCTCCGTTCATACAGCACCCACACACACAAATGATACACCATTTAAAAGGTAAACCTGCCCCTTCAGCAAGGAAATAGCCAAACAAACCACACATCCACAATTTGATCAGAGTTGATTAGAGTTGGAAGGGACCTCCTGGGCCATCTGGTCCAACCCCTGCTCAAAGCAGGATTCACTAAATCATCCCAGACAGATGTCTGTCCAGCCTCTGTTTGAAGACTTCTATTGAAGGAGAGCTCACCACCTCTCGTGGCAGCCTGTTCCACTCATTGATCACCCTAAATGTCAAAAAGTTTTTTCTAATATCTAATTTGTGTCTCCTCCCATTCAGTTTCATCCCATTGCTTCTAGTCTTTCCTTGTGCAAATGAGAATAAAGATGATCCTTCTAGAATGTGACAGCCCTTGAGATATTTGTAGATAGTTATTAAGTCTCCTCTCAGTCTTCTCTTTTGCAAGCTAAACATTCCCAAATCCTGCAACCTTTCCTCATAGGATATGGTTTGCAGATCGTTCACCATTCTGGTCGCTCTTTTCTGAAGTTGCTCCAGTTTGTTGATGTCTTTTATAAAATGTGGCTCCCAAAACTGGACACAGCATTCCAAATGACGACTGACCAAAAAGGAGTAGAGGGCAATAATGATTTCACGTGATCTAGACTGTATGCTTCTGTTAATACATCCTAGAATTGCATTTGCCTTTTTTGCTGCTGCATCACACTGTTGACTCATGTTCAGTCTGTGATCTATTAGTATACCCAAGTCTTTTTCAAATGTGCTGTTGCTTAGCCCTATTCCTGCCATTCTGTATATGCTTTTTTCATTTTTATTGCGCAGATGTAGTACTTTGCATTTTTCCCTGTTAAAAACCATTCTGTTAGTTACTGCCCACTGCTCCAGTTTATTTATATCTTTTTGAATCCTCTCTCTCTTCTCTAGTATTACCTACCCCTCCTAGCTTTGTGTCATCAGCAAATTTGATCAGTTTACCATTAATTCCTTCATCTAAATTATTGATAAAGATGTTGAAGAATACAGGGCCCAGGACAGAGCCCTGTAGTACCCCACTTGAGACATTCTTCCAACTGGATGCGCGACCACTCTTTGGGTCCGATCACTAAGCCAGTTATGAATCCACCGTTGCCACAGTTGCCTTGTCCATTCCATACTTAGTCATTTTTTCAATAAGGATTGTGTGAGATACTTTGTCAAATGCTTTTCTGAAGTCAAGATATAGTATATCTATACTATATCTACAGCATTTCCCTGATCCACCCAGTCAGTGATTCTGTCATAGAAGGAAATTAAGTTAGTCTGACATGACTTATTAGTTACAAACCCATGCTGATTCTGTTTAATCACTTCATTCTTATCCAGGTACTTACATACATGTTGTTTAATAATTTGTTCAAAGATCTTTCCTGGTAGACTCACTGGCCTACAGTTGCCTGGTTTCACCTTCTTCCCCTTTTTGAAGATTGGAACAACATTTGCTCTTCTCCAGTCTTCTGGGACTTATCTTGTTCTCCAAGAATTTTCAAAGATTATGGAGAGTGGTTCAAAAATTTATTCTGCTATTTCCTTCAGTACTCTGGGGTGTAATTCATCTGGACCAGGAGACTTGAATTCATTTAGGTTAGCTAAGTGTTTCCTCACTATCTTTCTGTTTATAGATATTCTGGATTCTTCTATTCCCTTAACAGGACAGAGAAGATCAGTTGATGTTACATTTCCTTTCTGAGAGAAAACAGATGCAAAATAGGAATTTAAAAGTTCGGCCTTCTCAACATCCTGTCTTACATTTCATCATTTTCATCCTGTAAAAATCCTATAGCATCTTTTACTTTTCTTTTACTTTTGACATATCCTCAAAATCCTTTTTTATTGCTTTTGACGTCTCTTGCAAGCCTCAATTCATTGTCAGCTTTAGATAATCTGATTCGTGCGCTGCAAGTTCTGCGGACAGCATTATATTCTTCTTTAGATATGCCTCCCTCTTTCCATTTTATGAGCATTTCTTTCTTCCTTTTTAGCATGTGCTTAAGTTCTGTGTTCATCCATCCTGGTTTCCTTAAATGCTTCCTATTCTTCCCTCTTTTCGGAATTGTTAAAGATTGTGCTTTGAGAATTTCATTTTTCAAGATTTCCCATCCTTCCTGGACATTTTTGTCCTTAAGGATATCCAGCCATTGGATCCCTCCAATTCTCATTCTGAATCACTTAAAATCTGCCTTTCTGAAATCTAACCTTGACGTCTGAGTCTTCACAGGTCTTCCTCCTCTAGTTATTCAAAATTCTAAAATAGCATGGTCGCTACCTCCTAGGGTCCCAGACACTCTTACCTCCTCAACCATTTCCTCCCTGTTTATAAGGATTAGATCCAAGGTAGCAGATCCCCTTGTTTTCTCCCCTACCTTTTGGAAGATAAAGTTGTCAGCAAGAGAGGATAAGAATTTCCTGGACCTGTTAGTTTTGCCTGAGAGAGATTCACAACAAATGTCTGGATAGTTGAAATCTTCCATGACAACTATGTCATATTTTTTTGAGAACTTGGACATTTGATGCATAAAGAGTTCATCCATATCTTCAGCTTGCACAGGCGGCCTGTAGTAAATGCCTACAATGGTGTCCTTTCCATTGTTCTGTCCTTGTATTCTTACCCAAACAGTTTCCATAGAACTCCCAGTCTCTGAAGCTTCAATCTCTGTGCAGATATACACGTTTCTAACATACAATGAAGGTGGCACCACACTCCCCAAAAGCACATTACCACAAAGCTGCTTACAGGCATCACAAACAAATCCAAACTTTTACCTTGTGTGCTTTCCAGCTTGCCTAACTGCTTGTCCAGCCTATTTCAGCCAAATTGGAGGATTGCTCACTTCACTGCAGGTGAGTTACATATGCAAACACATTTGCAAACATGCCCTGCCTATTGAATTGCACACTTGCTCCGTTCATACTCCACCCACACATTTAAATGATACAGCATTTGAAAGGTCAAATGACCTGCAGGTGGCAGCACACTATCCCAAAGAACACTACCTCAAAGCTGCTTACAGACATCACAAACAAATCCAAACATTTGCCTTGGGGTCTTTCCAGCTTGCCCAGCCTATTTCAAGCACATTGGAGGATTGCACACTTCACTGCAGGTGAGTCACATATGCAAAGACATTTGTAAACATGCACTGCTTTTTTGATGATTACTTAGCCCCACACACACAAATAATTCACCATTTGAAAGGTAAACTTGACCCCTTCAGCAAGAAAAGAGCCAAACAAACCACTCATTCACAAGTTTATCACTAAATACAGTTTAAACATTCATTTTCAGAAACCTGCAGAAAGAAATAATGACCTGCAGGTGGCAGAAAGACATTTTTTGGCCTCTACTTATCAAACCAATTTATTGTATTACCAATCTACACATATAAATACCTGTCTGTGTTCATCATCTCATGAAATACATTTACATTCGACCAGATTGCTTTTTCTGAAATTGCCTGCACCCCCGACGACGACTGTGAGAAAATTTTGCACGGGCCAAGCTAGTCTTTTGAAATTCAAGTTTGTCTACTTTGCTGAACTTTCCCCTAAAACTCAGATTTGTGGCAAATAAATTTGTGCGAATCTCAACACTAAACACCTGCAATTATATGGAAGATACATGTGGTGTACATGATAGACAGATAAAGGGAGAACTCCTTGACCATAACAGCTTACACTTTATATGAGAAAGAGATGACCCCACTGACCATAAGAGCTTATAATCTAGAGAAGAGAGAGAAAGTGAGCACAAAGATGACCTATAAAAAAGAGAGATTTACACAATGATCCTGGAGATGGAAAACAACCCCGCTGTACCACCTGAACTTTGTTGGGAACAGCTGATCTATAATGATCCAGGTATTGACCGCCACTGTACAAGGTATGATAATCTGCTGGATGTCGGAACTGCAGGGCATTACAGGGAAGCCGGCATGGCCACATAAAAGCACATTAACTAATACTTTAACAGGGTAGAAAATGGTGTGTGCCATTTTTTTTCTGGCAAACCGCAAATTGAATCTCTAAATGTTTGAATTTATGTGATACCACAAATTTCAGGAAATTTTACTCAAATTCGTTCTGCTCATTTCAGTCACTGTCCTTTTTCTGACCACTTCTTAAGACATAACACCCTCACCCTCTTGTAACACATATTAAAAAAAAAACATTTCCAAAACAGATGACATATGTGGGGGCAAAATACACTAGTCAAAAAAATAAAGGGAACACTAAAATCCCACATCCTAGATATCACTGGATGAAATATTATATAGTGGAATGTGTTGAGAGCAATAAAACATAAAAATGATCAGTGTAAATCAAAATTAATATCCCATGGAGGTCTGGATTTGGAATGATACTCAAAATCAAAGTGGAAAATCAAATTACAGGCTGATCCAACTTCAGTGGAAATGCCTCAAGACAAGGAATTGATGCTCAGTAGTGTGTGTGGCCTCCATGTGACTGTATGACTTCCCTTCAACACCTGGGTATGCTCCTGATGAGGCAGCGGATGGTCTCCTGAGGGATCTCCTCCCAGACCTGGACTAAAGCATCCGGCAACTCCTGGACAGTCTGTGGTGCAACGTGACATTGGTGGATGGAGCAAGACATGATGTCCCAGATGTACTCAATCGGATTCAGGTCTGGGGAATGGGCAGGCAGTTCATAGCTTCAATGCCTTCATCTTGCAGGAAATACTGACACACTCCAGCCACATGAAGTCTGTCATTGTCCTGCATTAGGAGGAACCCAGTGCCAACTGCACCAGCATATGGTCTCACAAGGGGTCTGAGGATCTCATCTCGGTACCTAATGGCAGGCAGGCTGCCTCTGGCGAGCACATGGAGGGCTGTGCGGCCCTCCAAAGAAATACCACTCCACACCATTACTGACCCACTGCCAAACCGGTCATGCTGAAGGATGTTGCAGGCATCAGATCACTCTCCACAGCGTTTCCAGACTCTGTCACATGTGCTCAGTGTGAACCTGATTTCATCTGTGAAGAGCACAGGGCGCCAGTGGTGAATTTGCCAATCCTGGTGTTCTGTGGCAAATGCCAAGCGTCTTGCTTGTGTTGGACTGTGAGCAAAACCCCCATCTGTGGAGGTCGGGCCATCAGAGAATCCTCATGGAGTCGGTTTTTAACCGTTTGTGCAGATACATGCACATTTGTGGCCTGTTGGAGGTCATTAAGCTCTGGCAGTGCTCCTCCTGTTCCTCATGCACAAAGGCAGAGGTAGCGGTCCTGCTGCTGGGTTGTTGGCCTCCTTCGGCCCCTCCAGGTCTCCTGGTGTACTTGCCTGTCTCCTGGTAGTGCCTCCAGCCTCTGGACACTACGCTGACATACACAGCAAACCTTCTGGCCACAGCTCGCATTGATGTGCCATCCTGGATGAGCTTCACTACCTGAGCCACTTGTGTGGGTTGTAGAGTCCGTCTCATGCTACCATGAGTGTGAAAGCACAAGCAAAATTCAAAAGTGACCAAAACATCAGCCAGAAAGCATTGATACTGATATGTGGTCTGTGGTCCCCACCTGCAGAACCACTCCTTTATAGAGTGTGTCTTGATAATTGCCAATAATTTCCATCTGTTGTCTATTCCATTTGCACAACAGCATGTGAAATTGATTGTCAATCAGTGTTGCTTCCTAAGTGGACAGTTTGATTTCACAGAAGTTTGATTTACTTGGAGTTATATTCTGTTGTCCTTTATATTTTTGAGCAGTTCATACATTGGCATAGAATAACGCAAATTTCTGGCGAAGGTAGCTCCGTAAATTAGCTCTATTGTTTGTTAGTTTGAGACTATCAATGGAATTTTTTAAGCACCTATGTAAGCTGAGGCAGAAAGGTGAAATTATTACTGCTGGAGCCTCAAGATGGAGAAATATAAAGCGTGATGGTATACTACTGGAAAAGCTAGAAGAAGCTAAACACTTTGGGAAATAAATTGACCCTACAGTACAGTGACCAGATTTTAAACATGACTGCATATAGGGAGCAGTATTTTTCTTTCGCTTGTTGTCATGCCTATCAATGATTTTATCCACTCTCTGTTCACTCAACATAAACTTGAGAAGCTTTTTGGTCATGGTGCAAGGAGTCACAAGCCACTCTGAAGAGGCGCCAACTTCGTTAAGTTGCGTGCTCCTCTTAATGAAGACAACATCTTATACTCCAGCAAGACTTTCATAATAAGAGCATGCACTTTCCTATGGCGCTCCGCTGACATCAGATAGGTGAAGTGAGTTCATTGGCTGTGAACTCCTAAGACCTGTCTGATGACTCCGCAAGCAGGAGAACTTTCTCACGCTCGTGGTGCCATCAGACAAGTAATAGGAGTTCAAAGGGAGACACTGAGCAGCGGTAGCAGGCACTGCTCAATGTCTCTGCTGGATGACAGGCTATATGGTCTCATCATGCAACCATGCAGCCTGACATCTAGATCTAGTAGAGCTAGAACCGTCGTGTTACAAATGGATTATAATCTTTTCTGCGGAAAAGTGAGGAATACTGTTGTTTGTTTTTTTAACTCTTCTGCAAAAGACAATGGCGTCGAAGGAATGGGCAAGGGTGTATTTATGGTTTAATTAAGATTTATTTAAGGAGTCAGTGTCATTCTTTCAATTAAAAGACTTTATTTTGGTTGTCTGTGTTTTTATACAATATGACTATGGAGTTAGTAATGGGGGCATCTTATTGACATGTCTCCATTACTAACCTCGGGGCTTGATGTCACCTAACAATACAAAGGTGACATCAACCCCCCCAACTATCACCCCACTTGACACTCCTACAGGGAAAGTGGGAAGAGCGAGGCTTAGTGCCAGAATTGGCACATCTTAGAGATGCGCCTTTTCTGAGGCAGCTGAGAGCTGATGTTTTTAGCCTGGGGGCAGTATCCTTGGCCCTTTTCTTGGCTATTAATATCAGCCTGCAGCTGTCTGCATAGCCTTTGCTGGTTATTAATTATAGGGGACACTATAATATATTTTTAGGGTCCCCCATTTTAATAGCTAGTAAAGGCTAAGTATACAGTTGTGAGCTAATATTAATAGCCTGGGAAGCTCCATGGGTATTACCCCGTCCCAGGCTATAAATATCAGCCCCCACCAGTCGGCTTTCCCTTTGCTGGTTACGAAAATTATGCGGGAGCCTACGCCATTTTTTTCAGAAAAATTATATATTATTAATTAAATACATATACAGTAAGCTGCCCCACACTGTACTAATTGTATTTGTTACTGCCATCTGTATATCAAGCTATTCTATGTGTATTTACTGTATTCCATCTAGTCTATGCTGTCGGCTCCTGCTGTGATTTTACACTACGCGGCTGCTGAATTGCCGACTTTTCTTCTATCTATGTATGTAATATATATACATATTTATACAGTACAGACCAAAAGTTTGGACACACCTTCTCATTCAATGATTTTTCTGTATTTTCATGACTATGAAAATTGTAGAATCACACTGAAGGCATCAAAACTATGAATTAACACATGTGGAATTATACATTATACTTAACAAAAAAGTGTGAAACAACTAAAAATATGTCTTATATTCTAGGTTCTTCAAAGTAGCCACCTTTTGCTCTGATTACTGCTTTGCACGCAGAAAAGGTGAACGGATGGACCCTACATGCCTGGTTCCCACCGTGAAGCATGAAGGAGGAGGTGTGATGCTGTGGGGGCGCTTTGCTGGTGACACTGTTGGGGATTTATTCAAAATTGAAGGCATACTTAACCAGCATGGCTACCACAGCATCTTGCAGCGGCATGCTATTCCATCTGGTTTGCATTTAGTTGGACCATCATTTATTTTTCAACAGGACAATGACTCCAAACACACCACCAGGCTGTGTAAGGGCTTTTTGACCAAGAAGGAGAGTGTTGGGGTGCTACTCCAGATGACTTGGCCTCCACAGTCACCAGACCTGAACCCAATCGAGATGGTTTGGGGTGAGCTGGACCGCTCACCGCTTCAACTTTGAATAAATCCCCAACGGTGTCACCAGCAAAGAATCCCCACACCATCACACCTCCTCCTCCATGCTTCACGGTGGGAACCAGGCATGTAGAGTCCATCCGTTCACCTGTTCTGCATGCAAAGCAGTAATCAAAGCAAAAGGTGGCTACTTTGAAGAACCTAGAATTTAAGACATATTTTCAGCTGTTTCACACTTTTTTGTAAAGTGTAATGTATAATTCCACATGTGTTAATTCATAGTTTTGATGCCTTCAGTGTGATTCTACAATTTTCATAGTCATGAAAATACAAAAGAATCTTTGAATGAGAAAGTGTGTCCAAACTTTTGGTCTCTACTGTATGTGTGTGTGTCACTGACATCTATATATCTATGTATTCTACGTGTATATATCTATTCTATCCATTCTATTATAACCTGTCATGCTGTGATTTTACAGTAAGCGGCAGATGAATTGCCGGCTTGTATTCTATCTATCTATTTATCTCTTTATGTTTTGAAGAATATTTCCTTTGAAAATGATGTGCAAATGACATTGAGGATTGCTCTATGTAAAAGCTCATGTTAAAATCGCATTGCAGCTGGATAGCAATCACACTGCATTCGGATGTAAATCGTATGCTAGGTGTGAAAAATTGGATTTTACTCACATGAAAAAAATGATGACACTCGCATTACACGCGTCCGACTTTGCATTAACAATATCGGACCAATTTTAAATTCGCTAGTGTGACTCCAGCCTTAATGATATGCCCGTGCTCTAGGGCGGGACTGTAACAACAGTCTTATCTTTCTGCTCTAAGCCAGAGAAAGCAAGGGAAGACCTACCCACAGGCCTCCCTGATGTTCCTCACCATAGAGACAGACAGCAAGAGAGAGAGACAAAGCCAGCCAGATAGAGAGACAGCTAGCTAAAGAGACAGAAAGCCACAGAGTGAGACAGCCGGTGTAAGGGAGGGACAGGACTGTAGTCGTGACCTGGATTACCGTAACATCCATGTCCAGTCCTTCCCCTACATGAAACTATGTTCTTCCCTCTGGCATACCTGCATCTCCAGTTTCCACTTCTCCTGCGCACCTCCCAGGCATTGACGGTCCCTCTTCCAGGCGACCCCCAGTAAGGGAGACACAGTCCAGAATAACTTGAACACACTCTTTACTTAACTCTTCACACGTTACATCCACAGTTGGCACAACAGGTGTTCTGTTCATTTCCTTAACTTTTCCTGCTTTGCTGTCACTTCTGTGCAGTACACGCCCAGACCGGACCATCCTAGAATGCTCCTCAGTTGCTTCCAGACCTGACCTCGCAATAGTGACTTTTCCTTCAGACTGCTTCGCCCCAGAACTGAATTCATCAATCACTACGCTTCGTGACCCCTGGTGAAGTATCCGGCCCGTCTCAGACTAATTTGAACATCATCAACTATTACTGAAAATGGAACCATAGATGTACAGTATATTGAGAATCATAACAAACTCATACAACATTTGACAATTTCTCATGTTTGATTTTTTTCTAAAGACTCTCAAAAAACTGCTTCTTCATAGCAGAAAATGTTTGCAATTACCAAAAGTAAGCGAAACTTTCACAATGTTGACTTTTCTGGAAAGTACTATAAAAAGGATTAAGCAGGAAAAACCCAGATGAGAACGTATGTTGAGTGATAGGTCCTCTGAATGAACAGGAGTCTCGTTAGTCACCTTTTTCTTAAATACACTTAATTATGACAAGTTTATAAACAAAAAGCACAGTCATTGATTCTAGAAGCAAGCCATTAGGAAAATGCTAGCATATGGATAATGATACATAATTGGGAAATTTCCTTAACTTAACCCATTCTTTGACAAAACATTTAAGTACTTTTGTGACTGATTGGACTGATTCTAGGAGAAAATGATTTAAACAAACTACTAAATTGTAGATTGTTTTGTTGTAGAAGTGATAAACTAACATTTTATTAATAATCATATTTCATATTATGTTGTATATATAATCTGGATAGTTAAAAAAACAACCCTAAGGCAGGGGTTCACAACCTTTTTTGGTCCGAGGGCCACATTGTCATAATGAAACAATCTGGAGGCCTCACTAAAAAATAAAGGGGTATTAGCTTTTGTGACATTTATGGCATATCGAAAGAATGTGCCATACATGTCTGATAGGAACAAATTCTACTTCCAGGACTCTTGCATCCAACAATCAGCACTCTAAGGCTGGAGTAACACTAGCGTTTTAATAATCAGTCCAATTTTAAAGGGAATCTGTCACCCCATTTTAGCCATATCAGCTAAAGATATGACTGAATAGTGCGTCCCATAAGCAAGCTATCGGTATGTAGCTTATATCCAGATACCCCCGTTTTGATAGCAAAATACCTTTGTAAAGTTGGGATTCTTTTCTGTAAATCAGGGCGGTCCGGTCCGGAGGGCGACGTTTTCTGTCTTCCCCCCCGCTCCTCTGCATCTCTTGCGTATGGCCATCTGTGAATCACACAGACGGTGTTCTGCTTCCCGCGATTGCGCTTTTCAAATTCCCCCCCGCGCATGCGCAGTGTGCTTTGCCCAACAGTGAGCAAAGCACAAAATCATTACAGCGCATGTGCAACTATTGTCCTTCACTTTCCTTGCCCCGGAAGTCGTCCAAGGCAAGCAGTCATTTCCGGGGCAAGGAAAGAGTTGTGTATGCGCTGTAATGATTTTATGCTTTGCTCACTGTTGGGCAAAGCACACTGCGCATGCGCGGGGGGGAAATTTGAAAAGCGCAATCGCGGGAAGCAGAACGCCGTCTGTGTGATTCAGACAGCCTGCGCAAGAGATGCAGAGGAACAGGGGGGAGAGAAGACAGAAAATGCCGCCCTCCGGACCGGACAGCCCTGATTTACAGAAAAGAATCCCAACTTTACAAAGGTATTTTGCTATCAAAACGGGGGTGTCTGGATATATGCTACATACCAATAGCTTGCTTATGGGACGCACTATTCAGTCATCTTTAGCTGACAGGCCGTCTTTTTCAGTCATCTTTAGCTGATATGGCTAAAATGGGGTGACAGATTCCCTTTAACGCAGGAGAGTCGGACGAGTGTTATGCGACTGTTCTCCTGAATCCTCTGCGAGTGTAATACGATTGTGAGATTTTTTTCCTCGCATGTGACCGTTTGTCAATCAAATGTCATCCATCTGCCATGTAATTTTCCACATGTGTTTTCAATTCTATGCATAACAAACAACTGTTTTCCTGGTTTAGAACCCTATAAAAACACTTTTCAAGGAACCACACTTGGAATACATATATTTTGGTGTGATATTTTTGAATTCATCATCGTATGTCTTTTTATGATAAAAGATCCTCAGACAAAATTTTATTTCATTGTTACCTTTTTCAAATAGGTTCCTAGCTGCTGGTGTATCATTTTCGGCTCTTCATTTGGAATTCCTACTGGGCAAGTCATCAATATCTGGAATTGTCAGGAACAAATGAGCCCAGATATGAGACAGACTCCATACTGTTGTGATATCGAAGCCTGTGCATCATAACTGGGAGCGGATAGCACGTGGTTTTCACCTGAAAAGTCAGTTTTCCAACTGAATTGATGCCTGGGATGGAAAACAGATCTGGCTCCCAATGTTACAATTTAAGTCTATGTTCACACGTTGTGTTTTTATGCTGCATTTTTAATGCAAACTTTAAGCTGCGTTTTACAGTACCAGCAAAAGATTTCAGAAATCACATGCACACACAATTTTTTTTTTTTCCTGACTGATTTGGAAAACTGCTGTGTCTTTGAAAGCAGCAGTGTGTCACTTCTTTCAGCATTTTTTCGCCGTTTTTTCTCCCACAGAAAGAAATGAGTAAGTGCAAGAATGCAGCAAAAAAACCCACAAGTATTAGGTTTTGCTGCGTTTTTGGTGTAACAGCCTAAGGAAATTGCATCATTTTTTTTTTTTTGCATGGGCAATGGGCACTAAACTTCATCAACATGCACAAGAGACAATAAAAACACAGCAAAAAGAAGTAGCAAAAAACACAGCAAAAAAATGCTTTTTGTAAGCAAGCTTCTGTATTGCCAAGAGAGCAAATTTTGCATGCAGAAACAACGCAGCTAAAACGCAACTTGTGAACATAGCCATAAACAATATTTTTCTGTCATACTGTTGGCATTAGTTGACAGTAATTACATGTTTATAATTGTAGATATTGGGGCCTATTGGATAACAGAAGATTCCCGAATCTTCAAAACTTCCGAAATGGGTCGGCTGCTTCAAAATAATGATCTTAGTCTACCACTTTCATGTGTTCTCCTGGATTCGAGAGTTGAACCAGCATCATATGTGTTTATTGCTGATGAGGCCTTTCAATTAACTTGCGGCCTTACCCACGTCAAGGACTCAATCACCAGAAGCGAGTTTTCAATTATCTGCTGTCTCGTGCTTGCAGAATGGCTGCATTTGGCATTCTTTGCGCTAAATGGCCAGTGCTCCTATGTGACCTTTACCTTAGCGAATAGAATGTGAATGGAGTGATCAAGGCATGTGTGGTCCTGCACAACTTTACCACACATGCATGAATGTCAAGAGGATCCAGGTCCTGAAGATGTAAAGAATGTGCCCATTCCCCTCCAAAAACCATCTGTTCCGAATACACAATGACAGCCTTCCGCCATTAAGGCTCTGGATATGTTTGCCACGCATTTCCTTAAGGTCGGATTCACACGTCCATTTATTTCTGGTACGGGAAAACCGGTACCAGAGATATCCGTGTCCGTGTGTGTAATTCTTGCAGCACATGTGTGGCAACCATGTGCTGCCCGTGTGCCGCATCAGTACCACATGGACAGCCACCAGGGAAGAATCGCTACAGTAAGTGCTGTTCCACGGCGGCGAGTGCTGAAGACAGCCCTCGTCATCCTCCCCTGCTCTGCCGGCGATCAGTGCGAGCAGGGGAGATTGATGACAGTTATATTAAAGTCAGAATGATGACAGCAGGTTGGGGCTTTTGGGACTATAATTCACATCATCCAACACCTGCTGCCACTAATAACAGTGACAGCAGGAGTGGATGGTGACGGTATTCCATCCTTGCCAACCGCCTGCGCTATAACTAAATAAATGAATTAGAAACCCAACGTGGGTTCCCCCCTATTTTAGATAACCAGCCTGGCAAAACTCACAGCTGGGCTGCAACCCTCAGCTGTCACCTTCAGCAAGGTTGGTTATCAAGAATAGAGGGGACCCAAAACTTTTTTTTTAATTATTTAAATAAGATCACAGCTGGGGGATGTTATTCTCAGGCTGGTAAGAGTCCATTGACATAGCCCCCCCCAGCCTAAAAACAGCAGCCCTCAGCTGCTCAGAAAAGGCACATCTATTAGAGCAGGGGAGAATTATGAGAGCCACCTTCAGCACCTGCCGCCGGGGAACAGCCTTAGGGCCTGTGCACACATTGCGAATTTGCCTGCGGATTTTTCCGCACCGAAACCGCACCTCTTGGCAGAAACCGCAGGTGCGGTTTTGATGCGGTTTTGGCGCGGTTTTGACATGTTTTTTGGCGTGGTTTTTCATGATTTTTCTCATGCGGTTTTGTATGCGGTTTTGACAGCTAAATAAAGATATGTTGTTTAACAAAAAAAAAAGATTTGTGATGTCATTTCTTGTCCAACCTCCTCTTTTACATTTGTCCAACCCACACTCCATTACACACACACAGATAGAGATAGGCCGGCGTCACACTTGCGAGTGTGATGCGAGTAAGTCGCACGACTTTCTCGCATCAACATCCGGCACGGCCGCCGCTCTCGGACCTGAGTGTGCGGCTGCATGTATTTCTATGCAGCCGCACACTCGGGTCCGAGAGCGGACGGCCGTGCCAGGTGTTGATGCGAGAAAGTCGTGCGACTTACTCGCATCACACTCGCAAGTGTGACGCCGGCCATAGATAGATAATAGATACCAGTAGTTAGATAGATAGATAGAAAGATAGATAGAAAATACATAGATAGATGGATAATAGATAGTTAGAAATATATATATATATAGAAAGATAGATATATAGATAGACAGAAAGATATATAGGTAGATAGATAGATAAAATGGTACATAAATAGTTAAAGACACACATGCGTACACACACACAAAATCTTAACGCAATAGTTAATAAAAAAAAATAGGAAAAAAAATGGCGTAGGCTCCCGCGCAATTTTCTGCACCAGAGGGGGAAAGCCGACAGCCGGGGCCAATATTTCTAGCCTGGGAAAGGGGTTAATACCCATGGATCTTCCCAGGCTATGAATATCAGCCCGCAGCTAGCCTTCACTGGCTATTAAAATAGAGGGACCCCCCAAAAAATGACGTGGGGTCCCCCTATAATTTATAGCCAGAAAGGCTACACAGACAGCTGCGGGCTGATATTCATAGCCTAGGAAGGGGCCATGGTTATTGAGCCCCCCTGGCTAAAAATACCAGCACCCAGCCGCCCCAGAATTGGCGCATCTGTACGATGCTCCAATTCCGGCACTTAGTCCCTCTCTTCCCACTCCCCTGTAGCGGTGGGATATGGGGTAATAAGGGGTTAATATCACCTTGCTATTGTAAGGTGATATTAAGCCCGGTTAATAATAAGACGCCTATCCATTATTAATCTTATATTAATAAAGGGTTAAAAAAAACACACGCATAAGAATAAATTATTTTAATGAAATAATAATAATAATAATCTTTATTTATATAGCGCCATCATATTCCGCAGCGCTTTACAGTTTAACAGTTTTAAAACACAAGTCATAAGTAACAACGTTAACAATACAATAATTAAAGCAAAATAAGCCGCCCCTGCTCGTGAGAGCTTACAATCTACAATGAGGTGGGGGAGATACAAAGTACAGGTGTGTATATACAATGGTGCATTTACAATGATGGTCCAGCCATCTTGAGGGAGTGAGGGATGGATGGAGATAGTGAATGGGCTACACACACACACTTACACATAGAATGACTTTGATTAGTGAATGTGATAGGCCACTCTGACAAGACGGTTTTCATTACTCTTTATTATACGCTCAGATCCAAGCAACACCCTCGATCTCCTGTAAAAACCGTAAAAAAAATTGTATACTCCCTGTCCGACGCAGTCCAATTAATAACGAGTGTCCCACGACGGTCTCCCCTATAGAACGGTGACATCAGGTGATGCCACTGCTCTGTAGGGCCTCCCAGTGATGCACTGACAGGAGACAATGGCTCCTGCAGTGCATCACTGAGGTTACCTGAGTTCATTGTCTCACTTTATGGCAATGCTGTGTGGGAATTTTCTCACCCAGCATTGCCGTGAGAGAATGAACTGTAGTGACGTCATTCTCTCCCAGCAGAGCGGTACACAGATGGATGGTGTCGGGGAATAGGTGAGTATATACTCTATGTGTTGTATGTCATGTGTATGTTCTGTGTGTCATTGTATGTTCTGTATGTCATATCTATGTTATATGTTGTATGTCATGTATGTTTTTTTTTTTTTTTTACATTCAGCACATTAGCCGGATGATGGGACTACTATTTTCCCATCATTGGCTAATGTGTCAGTCACTGTCACTGTAGCAGGCATAGCCAGATGGGACTTGTAGTCCCATCCGAAGATGCCTGCATACACAGATCACGCACACAGCCCCGCACACCGATCCCGCACACAGCCCTGCACACCAATCCCGCACACAGCCCCGCACACCGATCACACAGACACCGGCACACAATCACCACCCACACACATAGCGCCGCACAATATACACGCCCATGCACCACCCACACACATAGCCCCACACACTATACATGCCCACGCACCGCCCACACACTTCCCTCCTCCCGAACTGCAGCGGTTTCACCCGCAGCAAAACCGCAGATTTTTTTTAGATCTGCGGTTTTGCTGCGGAAGTGCCCGACTCAATGCAAATCAATGGGCGCCGAACCGCTCTAGTTCCGCACAAAGAATTGACATGCTGCGGAAAATAAAGCGCGGCGAAACCGCGCGTTTTTTTCCGCAGCATGTGAACAGCAGACATGCGGTTCCCATTGGATTACATTGGTAGTGCACTGTGCTGCGGGTTGGATGCGTTTACGCACGTTGAAAAACGCAGCGGAAACGCATCTAAAAACGCAACGTATGCACAGGGCCTTACTGTAGCGCTTCTTCCCTGGTGCCGATGCATGTCAAATGGATGACATCAATGTGTACTCTCCGTGCTGATGGTAAAAAAAGGACATCTACATGTGGTGCACATGGACACATGGTCCGTGGAAAAACACTGACATGTGCACAGACCCATTCATTTGAAAGAATCTATGTATATTGGTGTCTCCGGTATGTGTGAAAACTGTCACCACATGTACTGGAGACAGGGATGTGTGAAAAAGGCCTAAACCAGAGGGTGAAAGTCCATGGTAGGATTCACAAGTTATTGAATTTACAATGTGTTAAAGTAAAATTAATTGGTAATTTGTTTATGAAATAATGTTTGTATTAGCTACCTTCACTAGCAACATGCATATTCTTTAGTAAAATAAAATGTTTTTTGTGTTAAAAATAAGTTTACAAATATGGACATCCGTAATTTTTTATACGAACACCAAAATTAAATATGTCTTTAAATTACATAATATATATATATATATATATATATATTATATATATATATATATTATATATATATATATATATTCACTGCTCAAAAAAATAAAGGGAATAATTAAACAACAGAATATAACTCCAAGTAAATCAAATTTTTGTGAAATCAAACAACACTGATTGACAATCAATTTCACATTCTGTTGTGCAAATGGAATAGACAACAGATGGAAATTATTGGCAATTATCATGACACACTCGATAAAGGAGTGGTTCTGCAGGTGGGGACCACAGACCACATCTCAAACCAATGCTTTCTGGCTGATGTTATGGTCACTTTTGAATGTTGGTTGTGCTTTCACAAACATGGTAGCATGAGATGGACTCTGCAACCCACACAAGTGGCTCATGTAGTGCAGCTCATCCAGGATGGCACATCAATGCGAGCTGTGGCAAGAAAGTTTGCTGTGTCTGTCAGCATAGTTTCCAGAGGCTTGAGGCGCTAACAGGAGACAGGCCAGTACACCAGGAGACGTAGAGGGGGCCGCAGAAAGGCAACAACCCAGCAGCAGGACCGCTACCTCCGCCTTTGTGCAAGGAGGAACTAGAGGAGAACTGCCAGAGTCCTGTAAAATGACCTCCAGCAGGCCACAAATGTGCATGTGTCTGCTCAAACGGTTAGAAACCAACTCCACTAGGTTGATCTGAGTGCCCGATTTCCACAGATGGGGGTTGTGTTCACACAGCACAACACCGTGCAGGATGCTTGGCATTTGCCACAGAACACCAGGATGGGCAAATTCGCCACTGGCGCCCTGTGTTCCACAAATGAGAGCAGATTCACACTGAACACATGTGACAGACGTGACAGACGTGGAGAGCGATGTGCTGCCTGCAACATCCTTCAGCATGACCGGTTTGGCAGTGGGACAGTAATGGTGTGGGGTGGCATTTCTTTGGAGTGCCGCACAGCCCTCCATGTGCTCTCCACAGGTAGCCTGACTGCCAGTAGGTACCGAGATGAGATCCTCAGTCCCCTTGTGAGACCATATGCTGGTGCAGTTGGCCCTGGGTTCCTCCTAATGCAGGACGATGCCAGACCCGAGAACTTGATGCTGAGATCTCCATCTGCGCATGCGCCGCCCCCGGTAGCCATTTTCCCGGAGTTCACCGCATAGGAAACCATGCAACTGCGGGGGCTCTGGCCTTTTACAAAATGTCGGCAGAGCCCCCGCAGCACGGAACACCAGCAGCACGGAACACCAGCAGCATGGAACACTTCCTCATCCCAGCCTGCGGCCTGCAGCCTCACCCCACTCCTTCCTCCACCAACAGCAACCCTGGGACTCCGCTTCACCGCAGCCACCACCCCCGGTATGCAATAAGATGCATAGATTATAGGAAGCACTACCATTTTATTAAAAAAAAAAAGGTTTTTTCCTATTTTTCTCCTCAAAATTTGGGGTACGTCTTATAATCCGCTAAATATGGTATTTAGATTTGCTGAATTTTCCCAGGAAGTTTGAAACACTTGTATGATATTACTCTCTTTTACTCACATATTCATTACTATGCTGTCACACGCTATCTGTACAGTTACACCATGGTTTTTGTCTTTCCCTCACTCTTTGTGAGCTGTGATGTCTTCTCATTATTAAGACTCACCACAAGATGACTGCAACACTTTTGTCTCTGTGTTTGTAGAGGTTATGATAGTTCCTCCTGAACTAGGTATTACGGGGGAACCGGTGCTCAAGGTAATGTGTTCCTTCTTAGACTGATGCAATCTTTTGCAACATGTAAAGTAGCAGCTGCCCTTTTAAGCAATTAGCACAAATCCAGTCGCAAATTGTTCAGCTTCAATGATTTCAGTGAATTCCTAAAAATTCTACAAAATTTTGTTTTTCATCAAATCAATTAGCTTTAACATTTGAGTCATTATTCTTTTTGAAAGAAGTGTGCACCTTTTAGTATTGATGGCTTTAGGGTCAAAGGGATTGTGTAATCAGAAAATCAAATTTGTTTCGATCAGCTTTTTATGTTAAATGTATTGTTTAAAAATGTTTGATTTTGATTTTTCATATCAGTATCTAAATTTAAACAAAGTTTATAAATTTTCACGCAAGCTATTTAGCCTACTACAGTGGTGTTAAAAAGTGTTTGCCCCTTCCAGATCTCAATTAATTTGTTCCTCATTTGTTCTAGAAATTCTTTGAAACATGTCATGATGTCTAGCTTTTGAGGATTTTTTGATCTACTTCACTTTCTCAGGAAGGTCCTATTTAAGTGAATTCTTGATTGAGAACACATGAGGCAGTAATCAGGCCTGAGTGTGGCTAGGGAATTTCAACTCAGCTTCTCAAAGATGTGATTATCCACAGCTAATTTATGTTTTAAACCAGGGGGAGGGGTGTGTCAGTCATGTTTTCATGTAGGGCCTCGTAGGTTTGATGTCACGGTTCCACCCCTCAGAGTGTCTGGGATGCAGTTACTGACAGCTTGGCCATCCAATCTGGTATAGGGGTGTGCTAAAGCTGTCGATAATTTGATAATTTGATTTGATAGCTCAGCCATCCAATCTGCTACACTGGCATGCTGAGCTGTCAGTGTGTTGATTGACAGCTCGCCTATCCAATCCGAGACTTGGAGGTGTTGGCTTTCTCCAAGGGTTCATTATTCCAGGTGATTGCCATGCCACTTAACTGAGCTGTTTCTTGCAGACCTCTGCCAGAAGTACATTCAGCAAGTGAGATTTGTGCTTCCTGAGTCTTGAGTTCTGTATGCTTGTTCTTTTGTTGCCTGACCTTGGATTTCGTTCTGACAATCCAACTGTTTAACCCCTGAATAACAGCTCAACTATCCAATCTGAGACTGAGGCATCGGCTGTCTCCATGTGTTAATTATTCCAGTTAATGGCCATGCTTCTTAACTGAAGTATGTCTCCCAGAACTCTGCCACACGTACATTCAGCCTATGAGGTTTGTGCTTTCCTGTGCCTTTAGTTCTGTATGCTTGATCTGTTGCCTAACCTTGGACTTCGCTCTGACCATCCGCCTCTTTAACCTCTTCAGCTCTGATCTGTTACCCTCCCTGTACTCTGATCTCAGAATGTTACCTGACTACGCTTTTGTCTCTTCCTTCTGTTTATGATGTACCCTTCTGGCTTCTGACTTTGGACTCCTTGACCACTCTGACTCACGGCTTGGCCGTGAAAAGTGACTAGCGTTACATTTGAATTTCTTTTTCCCTTAATGATAAAGATCTTCATTGAAAAACTACATTTTGTGTTTACTTGTGTCATCTTTGTCTAATATTCAAATTTGTTTAGTGATCTGAAATGAAACATTTAGTTTGACAAACAGGCAAAAGAATAGATAATCAGGAAGGGGGAAAATACTATTTCAAACAACTGTATTAGACACCCATATCCTGTTCTTCATATGGACATTAGCAGCAATAAACTACTTAATCCTATCCGTGATAATAATGAGACAGAGGTGACGTAGGACCATCACCGATGGCTTTCCTAGCTGGATGACTCCTTGGATTGTTAGAAAGGGTATTAACATAGCAATAAATACTTGGCAGTTTGGGGAAACTAGGCAAGTTGTCATGTTCCCTTAAAGGGAATCTCTCAGAAGGTTTTTGCTATGTATGATGAGAGCTGTATGATGTAGATGTGGAGATTGTGATTCCTGAAATGTATCACTTACTGGACTGCTTGGTATAATTTTTATATAATTCTTGTTTTCCCTGCTAGAGATCTAGCAGTGGTCAGAAAGCTGAGCTGTATATAACCTCACTCATACCATTAACCCTCTCTGCCATCAGACGTACTATTCCGTCCATGTGACCCTGGACCTAATTCCCATGGACGGAATAGTACGTTTTAGGCGATCAGCTGCGCTCCCGGGGGGAGCGTAGCTGATCGCCGCCGGGTGTCAGCTGTATATCACAGCTGACACCCAGCACTATGTGTCAGGAGCGGTCACGGACCACTCCCGGCACATTAACCCCTAGCACACCGGGATCAAACATGATCGCGGTGTGCCCGGGGCACAGGGGAGGATCGCGCAGGCAGGGGGCTCCCTGCGCACCCCCCTGAGACCTTCAGAGCAGCGCGATGTGTCGCGCTGTTCCGAGGGTCCGTCCTCCCTCCAGGTCCCCGGATCCAAGATGGCGCCGGGGTCCTGCAGGGAGGCGGCTTCCTCAGTGCCTGCTGAGAGCAGGCGCAGAGGAAGCCTGCAGCGATGCCAGAGCGATCGCTGGTGTGACAGAGTGCTGTGCACACTGTCACACCAGCGATCTGCTAAAATACTGTGATGTCCCACCCTGGGACAAAGTAAAAAAGTAAAAAAAATAAAAATAAAAAGTGGTAAAAAAAATCATCAAAAAAAAAAAAATATTCCCCAATAAATTCATTTCTTCCTGTAAATAAAAAAAACAAAAAATAAAAGTACACATATTTGGTATCGCCGCGTCCGTAACGACCCCCCCTATAAAACTGTCCCACTAGTTAACCCCTTTAGTGAACCCCTTAAAAAAAAAAAAAAAAAAACTAAGCAAAAAATCAATGCTTTATCATCATACTGCCGAACAAAAAGTGGAATAACACGCGATCAAAAAGACAGATATAAATAAACATGGTACCGCTGAAAACGTCATCTTGTCCCGCAAAAAACGAGCTGTCATGCAGCATCATCAGCGAAAAAATAAAAAAGTTATAGCTCGCAGAATGAAGAAATGCAAAAATAATGATTTTTTATATAAAATTGTTTTTATTCTATAAAAGCACCAAAACATAAAAAAATGATATAAATGAGGTATCGCCATAATCGTACTGACCCGAAGAATAAAACTGCTTTATCAATTTTACCACACACGGAACGGTATAAACGCCTCCCCCAAAAGAAATTCATGAATTGCTGATTTTTGTTCATTCTAACCTCCCAAAAATCGAAATAAAAAGCGATCAAAAAATGTCACGTGCTCAAAAATGGTACCAATAAAAACGTCACCTCGTCCCGCAAAAAATAAGACCTCACTTTGGGCCAAATGCAAAATTAGCTCTCAATGTGGTGTGCAAAAACTATTTTGCAAAAAAGTTTTTAGCGTGACAGCTGCATCAAAACGTATAATAGTAATCAACCCTTTCACCTAGTTAGGAAAAATATAAAATTTAAAAAAATGTATTTTATTCCATTTTCCATTAGATAAGTGCGCTATAAAGTTAGGGTTAGATTGCGCTAAGTTATTAGGGTTTGGTTGGATTGGTAGGGCTGTTGGGTTAGGTTTGTGGTTAGGTTGGACAGGGTAGGTAATTGGATAGGTTGGATAGAAATTGGGGATTTTGCTTTTAGCACATTCGGGGCTCCCATGTATGGCGTTGATCCAATTCGCCAATTCTGCGTGTAAAGTTAACGGTGCTCTTCATTCTGATCTGCATGCGCCAAAAGTAGTTTACCCGCATATGGGGTATAGGTATCTTACCAAGAGTTAGTTGTGCAATTTGTCCTAGTTTTTGTTACTTGGGAATAAAACTGGGGGCGACAATAGTTTGTGAAAAAAAAAATGATTTTTTGGTTTAGGCTGTATGTTAAATTTTTGTGAAGACTTGGGGCTTCTAGCGCTCCCACCTTCAGAAAAGTTCATTGGGGTCTATTTTCCAAATGGGGTCATTGTGGGGGTTCAATGTTGCGCCATCAGGCTTCCATGCGTATGAGCCCAGACCATTCCATCAAAGTCTGCAATCAAAACGTCATACTTCCTTCGAGCCAGATGCACCCATACAGTCGTTTTCCCACACATGTTGGGTATCAGCGTACTCAGGACAAATTGGACAAACTTTTGGGTCCAATTTCTCTGTTACCCTTGGAAAATAAAAATTGGGGGCGACAAAATCATTTTTGTAAAAAAAAAAAGATTTTTTTTTTTTACGGCTGTATGTTATAAATTTTCTGTGAAGCACTTGGGGCTTCATAGCGCTCACCACACTTCCAGATAAGTTCCTTGTGGGGTCTATTTTCCAAATGGGGTCACTTGTGGGGGGTTTCCACTGTTTAGGCGCATCAGGGGCTCTCCAAATGCGACATGACGCCCCCAGACCATTCCATCAAAGTCTGCAATCCAAAACGTCACTACTTCCCTTCCGAGCCCAGACGTGCACCCATAAGTCGTTTTTTCACACATGTTGGAGTATCAGCGTACTCAGGACAAATTGGACAACAACTTTTGGGGTCCAATTTCTCCTGTTACCCTTGTGAAAATAAAATATTGGGGGCGAAAAAATCATTTTTGTAAAAAAAAAAAAGGATTTTTTATTTTTACGCTGTACGTTATAAACTTCTGTGAAGCACTTAGGGGTTCAAAGTGCTCAACATACTTCTAGATAAGTTCCTTGTGGGGTCTATTTTCCAAAATGGGGTCACTTGTGGGGGGTTTCCACTGTTAGGCCATCAGGGGCTCTCCAAATGCGACATGACGCCCCCAGACCATTCCATCAAAGTCTGCAATCCAAAACGTCACTACTTCCCTTCCGAGCCCAGACGTGCACCCATACAGTTGTTTTCTCACACATGTTGGGTATCAGCGTACTCAGGACAAATTGGACAACAACTTTTGGGGTCCAATTTCTCTGTTACCCTTGTGAAAATAAATATTGGGGGCGAAAAAATAATTTTTGTAAAAAAAAAAAGGATTTTTTATTTTTACGGCTGTACGTTATAAACTTCTGGAAGCACTTCGGGGTTCAAAGTGCTCACCACACATCTAGATAAGTTCCTTGTGGGGTCTATTTTCCAAAATGGGGTCATTGTGGGGGGTTTCCACTGTTTAGGCACATCAGGGGCTCTCCAAATGCGACATGACGCCCCAGACCATTCATCAAAGTCTGCAATCCAAAAAGTCACTACTTCCCTTCCGAGCCCCGACGTGCGCCCATACAGTAGTTTACTCCCACATATTGGGTATTAGCGTACTCAGGACAAATTGGACAACAACTTTTGGGGTCCAATTTCTCCTGTTACCCTTGTGAAAATAAAATATTGGGGCGAAAAAAATCATTTTTGTAAAAAAAAAAAAAGATTTTTTATTTTACGGCTGTACGTTATAAACTTCTGTGAAGCACTTGGGGTTCAAAGTGCTCACCATAATCTAGATAAGTTCCTTGAGGGGTCTAGTTTCCAAAATGGTGTCATTTGTGGGGGGTTTCCACTGTTTAGGCAGATCAAGAGCTCTCCAAACACGACATGGCATCCAGCCAATTCTGCGTTGAAAAAGTCAAACGGCGCTCCTTCCCTTCCAAACTCTGCCATGCACCCAAACAGTGGTTTACCCCCCACATATGGGGTATCAGCGTACTCAGGACAAATTGCACAATAACTTTTGGAGTCTTGTTACCTTGGGAAAATAAAAATTGGGGTGAAAAGATCAATTTTGTGGAAAAAATATGATTTTTTAATTTTACGGCTCTACGTTATAAACTTGTGTGAAGCACTTGGGGGTTCAAATTGCTCACCAAAGATCTAGATAAGTTCCTTAGGGGGTCTAGTTTCCAAATGGGGTCATTTGTGGGGGGTTTCCACTGTTTAGGCACATCAGGGACTCTCCAAATGCAACATGGCGTCCAATCTCAATTCCAGCCAATTTTGGTTGGAAACAGTCAAATGGTGCTACTTCCATTCCGAGCTCTGCCATGCGCCCAAACAGTGGTTCCCCCCCACATATGGGGTATCAACGTACTCAGGACAAATTGGACAACAACTTTTGAGGTCCAATTTCTCCTGTTACCTATGGGAAAATAAAAAATTAGTGACTAAGAGATAATTTTTGTGGGAAAAAAATAGGATTTTTTATTTTCATGCCCGGGCATTATAAACTTGTGTGAAACACTTGGGGTTCAAAGTGCTCACCAAAGATCTAGATAAGTTCCTTAGGGGGTCTAGCTTCCAAAATGGGGTCACTTGTGGGGGGTTTCCACTGTTTAGGCTCATCTGGGGCACTACAAACGGAACATGACCCCCATCGATGTTTGCATTCCAAAACGTTACTGCTTCCTTTCCAAGCCCTGCCGTGCGCCCAAACAGTTTCCCTCCCCCACATATGGGGTATCAGCGTACTCAGGACAAATTGGACAACAACTTTTGGGGTCCAATTTCCTTGGAAAAATCAAAAATTTGGGACTAAAAAATCATTTTTGTGGAAAATTGTTTTTTTTTTTTTCACACCCAGGCATTATAAACTTTTGTGAAACACTTGGGGGTTCAAAGTGCTCACAACAGATCTAGATAAGTTCCTTAGGGGGTCTAGTTTCCAAAATGGTGTCACTTGTGGGGGTTTCCACTGTTTAGGCGCATCAGTGGCTCTCCAAACACGACATGGCGTCCAATCTCAACTCCAGCCAATTTTAGTTTGAAAAAGTCAAACGGCGCTCCTTCCCTTACGAGCTCTGCCGTGTGCCCAAACAGTGGTTTTCCCCCACATATAGAGTATTGGCGTACTCAGGAGAAATTGTACAACAACTTTATCTGCCCATTTTCTCCTTTTACCCTTGTCAAAATAAAAAAAAAGTTTGTAAAAGATCATTTTTGTGGCTAAAAAGTTAAATATTAATTTTTTCCTTCCACGTTGCTTCAGCTCCTGTGAAGCACCTGAAGGGTTAATAAACTTCTTGAATGTGGTTTTGAGTACCTTGAGGGGTGCAGTTTTTAGAATGGTGTCACTTTTTGGTATTTTCTGCTATATAGACCCGTCAAAGTGACTTCAAATGTGAGGTGGTCCCTAAAAAAATGGCTTTGTAAATTTTGTTGTAAAAATGAGAAATCACTGGTCAACTTTTAACCCTTATAATTTCCGAACAAAAAAAAATTTTGGTTCCAAAATTGTGCTGATGTAAAGTAGACATGTGGGAAATGTTATTTCTTAACTATTTTGTGTGACATATTTCTCTGTTTTAAGGGAAAAAAAATTCAAAGTTTGAAAATTGCAAAATTTTCAAAATTTTCGCCATATTTGTGTTTTTTTCAAAAATAAACGCAAGTTATATCGAAGAAATTATACTTCTAACGTGAAGTACAATATGTCACGAGAAAACAATCTCAGAATCGCGAAGATCCGTTGAAGCGTTCCAGAGTTATAACCTCATAAAGAGACAGTGGTCAGAATTGTAAAAATTGGCCCGGTCATTAACGTGCAAACCACCCTTGGGGGTGAAGGGGTTAATTGACAGTTTCCTGTGCACACTACATTGTCAGCAAGCTGCCAATCAGTGGTGGGGACATGGTTATACAGATTAGCCTGACTGTTCTGCACGTGAGACCGAGTCCAGCAGCGACAATCTCTTGCTGATGTAATAATGATTGTAATGAAAATACAACAAGCTGCTGAGCAAATGACACATCCTTGGAATCAGGCTGTCTGCCCTTACATTGTGCTGCTATCATATTAAATATAAAAAAATGGCTGACAGATTACCTTTATAGTTTGCAAATCTAAATTTTTCTTTATCCTTTTTCAGAAGCTTTTACATAACCCACCTAGAAATGTCTTGTCTTAGATTTCAACTAGGCAAAGACCTCATATAGAGAGACTCAATCATATATTCAACTATATAACTGCAAAGAATAAGTTCAATAAAATATTTTTATTATCTAACATATTTCCTTTTCCAACAGCAACAAAAAACTTTGATTTACAAATTTTAAATAAATAGACAAAAAAGTATAAAGAGCACAACTTATTTAGAACAAATAAAAATAAACTGTTCCTTTTGTTGCAAAGATTTTATAGTTTTTTTATTAATATAATAAAGCTGTACATACATTATTAATCTAAGATTTATTTAATTCATATGCATGTACTATGATTTGTGTATGCATGTAGTGTAGTCACCATATGCTAGTCAAGTGATTTTGGTGTTGACTTGTGTGTTCTAAATATAATGTTCACGGAGGTGATGTCAGAGTCTAAATCTCCATCATGAATGCAGTTGGTCATGTCTCACTATTATCTGTTGTCTAGACATTGTATCTTCAACAAATACAAAGAACAAAGCTGAATTACAGTTTTCAAAAATGAGAACAAGAAAGTACAATGTTACTCTAGAATCATTTATATCCTTTTTTATTTTGATTCTGAAAATTATGTGTACTAATATTCCTGGAGCCTCTAGTTCAGGGGTGGGGAATATTTTTTCTGCCACGGGCCATTTGGATATTTATACCATCCTTTGGGGGCCATACAAACTCCACCCACAACGTACATCATGACTCTGGCACTGGTGTCAGAACGTAATCTTTCATTGCATGCCCTTCAGTGTTCAGTAGTGAACACTACATGTGTACTTACAGAGCAAGAAGAAATTAATGAGCTGGTGGCAATCAAAATACAGCTCCCTGCCAAAGCACTGCGGTCCCTGAGAATCTGCCCGGGGGCCGAATAAAAGGTCATCGAGGGCCGTAAATGGCCCTGGGGCCTGAGGTTCCCCAGCCCTGCTCTAGTTGAAGGCAGCATGTAACAAATATGCTTGTAAGCAGTTTAATTAAAATCTGGGGAGTTTTGGGGACATGTAGCATTATGGTATAGTAGCCACAGTGTTCTCTGGCTACTTTTTTGTACTACATTGAATCTTGTTTGGTTTATAAGAATATAACTAGGGATGTGTGCGCAATAAAATGCTAAAATGCTCATTACTCAAACCAATCAATTCCTAATGCTCGAGTGCTTGTTTCGAGCAACGAGTATAATGAGGGTCAATTGGAAATCTGAGCATTTTTCCATCAGACCCTACAAGAATGTCTGGGGGCAGTGAAAATGTTGAAATGGACATCAATGCGAGCGCCTCTCCTTTACTAAACTCGGGGCTTGACCTCAGCCCCCCCACTATCACTTCATTTGCCACCGCTACAGGGCAAATGGGAATAGTGAGGCTAAGTGCCTGAATTGGCACATCTTAGAGATGCGCCTTTTCTGGGGTGGCTGAGAGCTGATGTTTTTAGTCTGTGGGGCCAGTATCTATGGCCCCTTCCTAGGATATTAATATCAGCCCGCAGCTGTCTGCATAGCCTTTGCTGGTTATTAATTACAGGGGCACCCTACGTAATTTATTTTAGGGTCCCCCCATTTTAATAGCTAGTAAAGGCTAAGTATACAGTTGTGAGCTGATATTATTATCCTGGTAAGTTCCATGAGTATTACCCACTTCCCAGGCAATAAACATCGGCCCCCACCCGCCGGCTTTCCCTCTGCTAGTTATGAAAATTACCATTTTTTTCAGAAAAATAAACTTTTATTAAATAAATTCATGTAAAGTAAGATGCACACACACTGTGCTAATTGTGTATTTGTCACAAACAGCTGTACAGCTACCTATTCTATTTGAATTTACTCTATGTAATTAGTGATGAGCGAGTATGCTCGTTGCTTGGGTTTTCTCGGGCATGCTCGGGTGTTCTCCGAGTATTTGGGCACGCATCTGAGATTTAGTATTTGTCGCAGGAGCTGCATGATTTGTGGCTGCTAGACAGGCTGAATACATGTGGGAATTGCCTGTTTGTTAGGAAATCCCCACATGTATTCACACTGTGTAGCAGCCACAAATCATGCAGCTGTGGCGACAAAAACTAAATCTCCGAGCACGCCCAAATACTCGGAGAACACCTGAGCATGCTCGGGAAAACCCAAACAATGAGCATACTTGCTCATCACTATATGTAATCCTTCTCTTCTTTCCTGTCAGCTCCTGCAGTGATTTTACAGTACGTGGCAAATGAATTGCTGGTGCAGTTTGTGTCCTAGAATAATTAGCTTCAACAGAGCTTGTTGCTGCTTTGCTGAGGCAGTGCTGTACAATTTCCATCTTCCGGCTGAAGAAGAAGGTGGAGAAACCCTAATAGAAATAGTGCCAGCAATACTCGGCGTCGGGAGCACATGTGCTGTACCTTGGTGGAACTTGGCCCCAGCCTCCACAATTTTCAACCAGTGTGCCATCAGGGAAATGTAGCGTTCCTGGCCACACGCGCTTGTCCACGTGTCAGTCGTTAAGTGGACTATCCCAGTGTATTGGTAATGGCACAGGTGATGTTCCTGGACCCTGGACACGTGCTTGAACAACCTGGATATGCTGCATCGGTAGAAAAACTGGAGTCTGATTACCAAGTATTGAGGGATGGCAGCCACCATGAGTCTAAGGTCTAAGGTAGGGACAGCTGAAAGCTGTGCTGGGACAATTTGGAAGTGCCTGATGATGCATCAAAATGTGCAAGGACAGGAGCAGTGCAGGAGGCATCTGCGCCAGTGTCATGCACGTGTGATTGCAAAGACCCTAGTACAGGGGAAGAGGCAGTGGTGTCATCCGATGGCACTTATCGTGGAACCAAGCATTCAGACCACCGAGTCGGATGCTTAGATGACATATGCCTGATCATGCTGATGGTTGTTAGGCTCTTAGTAGTCAGGCCTCTGCTAATCTTCGCATGGCACAGGTTGCAAATTATCTTTTTTTGTCTCAGAACTCTCTGTAAAAAAGTCCCAGACTGAGTAACACCTAACTCTTTGACAAAAAAATTCATGAGTGTCGGTGCTCTGGAGAACAGCTGCCCGCCTTCTCCCTCTGGTCACACCACTGCTTTTTCCTGCCTGTTTTAATGCTGCCAATCCCTCAGCCTCAACACTGCTGACCTTATTCTGTATGCCAGCTTCCCAGGTTGAGGCAGTGACTTCATCATCCACCACCTTGTCTTCAACCGTCACACACTGGTCTGTTGTGTTTAGGTAGCTGAGGAGAATAAGCAAAAACGGCAATACACCAGAGAGGCTGGAACCTATTGGATTGCAGTAACCTGAACTAACCACACAACTAGAGGTAGCCGTGGAGCGTTCCTACGTTGATCCTAGACGTCTCGTCACAGCCTGAGAGATAACTACACCTAAAGGCAGAAAGATGAAAGCTATCTGCCCCGGAGCAGATCCCCAAAGAAAATAGGAAGCCCCCAAACATGTAATGGCGGTTAGACAAGAAGAAGCATGGACACAGACAGAAAATAGATTGAGCAAACGCTGGGGCCCAATCTGTCTAGACAGAAAAGTACAGGAAAGGATACTCACTGCAATCCAAAAAAAACCCTAAAAAATAGCAACTCTTCTGATTGCAAAAACACCTGAGATCACACGATCTCTACCACCTAAATCATATCTCTGGTGTAACAAAACTAAAGGTACTGCCACACTAAACGTTCCCGCTAACGATCACGATAACGACGCTATCGTTGGTGTGATCGTTTTAAGGTCGCTAGTAGCGGCCAAACTGGACGATCTCATTAACGACGCATCAGCGGTTAGCGATCTTTTTAACGACTTTGGCGGTCGTTGGGACCTGCCACACTGCATGTATTGTGAAAGATCACGACCTCGATAGGCGTGACTCAGCGCAACCTTTTGCACGCCCCTCATCACAGATTGGTGGTCACTATTTATCTCATAGATATTTATCACAGCTCTCCCGCTTTGTGATTGGATGACCGCATCATAAAAGACGACGTATCAGCACTCCTCTCCATTGCTCTCGAGCAGAAGCGGTTCTTTCAAGTCTCCAGCATCGTTCCAGTGTGTCCTGCTAGCCTTTGTAGCTACTGCGATCCATTTTGCGCCACTATTGAGGTTGCTGCGTTCCTGTCTACAGCGTTGGGTTTTTTGCGATCCAGTCTGTGGCGTTATATCCTCTGCGATCCAGTTTGTGACGCTATTTTGTTTCCCTATTTTCTTTTTTTTTTCAAAATCACAAACAAGTTTTGTAAGGTAGGTATTTTTTTTTGTCACATTTAATTTTTATTTTTTCTTTAATTTTACAGATCCATTTTTAGATCTTTGCTGTTGTTAACCATTGTCGTCCATCAATTTTTTTTTTTTTTGCCATTGTTTTGTTCTGGCACGCCCACCACCACCATTTTATGATCCCAGCTCTGTCAATGTTTACTCCTGCTGCACCCACAACCACCATTTTGTGATCCCTGCTGTTTTTTGCGTAATTGTTCATCTATGATTTTTTTGCCATTGTTTTGTTCTGGCACGCCCACCACACCACCACCATTTTATGATCCCAGCTCTGTCAATGTTTACTCCAGCTGCGCCCACAAGCACCATTTTATGTTCCCTGCTGTATTCTATGTTGTAGGTTATGTAAGCATTTTATTTAACCATTCTGGCGTTCTCACATAATCATTTTTTTATTACAGATGGCTGATAAGCAGGAATGCTTATCAGCTCAATGCCGTGCCTTTGGAAAATAAAGTCGGCTGATTACTGTAACAGGTTGAAAAAGAAGGACGCGTACCAAAAACTGGTGGAGCTCTGCAAGAACCGTTACCCAGATGAACCCGCGGATGAGTCATCTGTGAAAAAACGCATACAGGCCCTCCGCACAGTGTACAAAAAAGAGCTCAATAAAGTTATAAATTCTACCAAATCTGGAGCGGGGGCCGAAGATGTTTATGTCCCCCAACTGTGGTACTTTGATCTGTTCGCTTTTACAAGGGACCAAGAAGTACCCAGACAAGGGACATCCATG
Source organism: Oophaga sylvatica (assembly GCA_033576555.1). Classification (NCBI taxonomy): domain Eukaryota; kingdom Metazoa; phylum Chordata; class Amphibia; order Anura; family Dendrobatidae; genus Oophaga; species Oophaga sylvatica. Next base: position 100,936,645 of record JARQOD010000005.1, read on the forward strand.
TCGGATCTAGACCCGGTGATCCAGCCGGACACCCCTGTCGTACATGTAAGTACCTTTGTATTACAACACATTTTAATGTACATGCCAAAGTGGACTTAAATTTAAAAAATATTATTGTGAAATGTAGATAAAATGGCAGAATATATCCATTCATGTACTGATAATTTATCTAGCTCAACGGTTGAGGCCTATCCATTTACAAGTGTCGTTTTCACATTTTTGCTGTTTTTGGATATAGTGTGAAGATACATTTCTTTGTCTTTACAAGTGTCGTTTTCACATTTTTGCTGTATATGGGTGTTATAGTTTGAAGATTAATTGCTTTGTCTTTGTGATTTACCATTTGTTTTTTGTTCATGCAGGACACAGAAGAGGCTGTCTCCACACCTGCAACTGAACAAGACAGCATGGCGTTGATCCAAGATGAAGAAGAGCCACCATCCTCATCTGTGCGGCGCCGGCTTTCACTTTCAGGAAGGAAAAGGAAGGCTCCCACCACCTCCACCACCTCGGCTACTCCTGAATTGGTGGAAATTGCGAAAAAAGTGCTAACGGCCGAAAAAGACCAAACTAAAATAACAGGGTTTGCATATTTCGCTAATGAGAAGCTGCCTACACTGGATCCTGTTCAGCGGCTTCATGCAGAGAGACTCATGTTTGAGGTACTGACTCAAGCGTCTTTTGGAAACCTGGATAACAGATATGTCGTCATGCCAAGACCGCAGTACCCGGACTACTCATGGCCCAACAATCCTGTGCTGAACCCAATTGGGCTAAATCCTGCAAACCCAAACGCTGGTGCTCCCCCTTATTTTTATACACCGCAGAGGCAGCGTGGTAATGGCAACGATCCATCTTACCAGCAGTTATAGTTTTTAAAATGTTTTACAAAAGTTTTTTTTGTTGTTTATATATTTTTGCATTGATACCTTTTTTAATAAAAAACTTATTTATCTAATGAATTGTGGTCTTTTCTTATGTGATGTCACCTATTAAAATGTTGTATTTTTATTACATCTACTTGTCACACACGGGGTCATGGGAATACCAGCTATCATAGGTGTTCCATCATAGGGAAAAAATGAAATGAAAAAAATATCAAAAATTAACATTTCTTTTAAAGGCCACTGGTCACACTAGCGCTAAAACCTTATACTAAGAAATAATACACCACACCTGCGTAGATTAACGTAAAATATAAAATATATATTAGTTTCATATATATATATATATTTTTTTAAATAAAGATATCAAATTTAAATAAAAACAAAAACAGTAACATAATAAAATAAAAAATTATATACAAAATATTAACAAAATAAAAATAATTAACAAAAAAAAAATTAATGAGGGCCCCGGAGTACAGGAAATACCCTCTCCAGCATCACCCCGTGTTGATGCAGAGCTCCCATGGCACGTTGCAGCTCTGCCACCGCTGTCTGCATGGCTCCCACCGCACTGCACATTGCCGCCGTCAGCCGGCGGTGTGACAGAAACAGGTCCTGGGCAGTTGGGATTTCTGTGGAGGTAAAGGTAACAGTTAATAGTGAATTCTGTTGCAACATCAACATGTACATGTTATGTTTGTTAACACTTACGGTTTTCCTCAGAGGAACCGCTGACCGCCCACCCAGAACCTGTTGCTCCGCCGGCTAGGGAAAAAAAGAAAAAAAAAATAATATCACAACAGTCATTACACATAAGACCTTACAAAGTTCCTAAACTTGTCTGAAGCTTATATAATGTGCGTTAATTACCTGATGGGGAGCCTGCATCCGTGTCACGGGATGATGCAGGAGAGAAGGCATTTCCTGATGTAGGACTGGAACCCACCGATTCAGGAGGGGGGGTTGCTGCTGGAGAAGGGGTTGAAGGGTTGGAGAGGTGTGGTGATGATGGTGGTGGAGGGGTAGCCGGGAAGGAGATGATGGAGGTGGAGGGGTAGCTGGGGACGGTGGAGCCGCAGCAGCTGGTGAAGGTGGTGCTGTAAATAAAATATACAATTCAGTCAAATAATCCTTCTACTAACCCCGTTACTGCCAGTACTTCCATCTATGCCTGTAAACCCCCTCACGACTGGTACTCCCTTCACTGCCTGCCCTATCACTGCTGGTACTCCCATCACTACTGGTCCTCCCGTTACTGCCAGTACTTCCATCTATGCCTGTAAACCCCCTCATGACTGGTACTCCCTTCACTGCCTTGCCCCATCACTGCCGGTACTCCCATCACTGTGGGTGCATTGATATAGGTAGATAAGGCTACTTTTACACTTGCGCTTTTTTGCGCAGCGCAATTTGCGCTATCGGACGCATGCGCAATGTTCCCCTATCTTTAACATGGCGGGCGCAGGGTCTAGCGCTTGCACACGTTCATGTGCGTTTGTCGTGCGCTGCGCATTTTCCCGGTGTGCGCCCATACGCGCTAGACGCTACATGTTGAATTTTTTTTTCCGGTCAAAAAAAAAAAAAGAGATGATTGAGACAGAGATGATGGAGACAGATGATAGAGCCAGAGATGATGGAGACAGAGATGATAGAAATGTGACACATAGACAACGCATGCGCCAAAAAAACGCAAACGCATGAAATAGCAGACAAACGCTGCGTTTTTTTCTCGAAATGCGCATGCTGATGCGACTAAATATCGCAGCGTTTACAAGCGTTTGCATGCGTTTTTTTTAATACGCTTCATGTGCGCTCGAAACGCAGCTCTAAAAAACACAAGTGTGAAAGTAGCCTACCCCACAAAACATAACCTCTCCAGATACCCTCATCAATACTCACTCAGAGGCCTGCGGAGCTGGGCCCGGATGCTGGCGACCCTATCGCGTGAGCGGTATCGCAGGTCCGCCAGCTTCTTGCGGATCTGTGCTCTTGTGCGCCGCACATTGAATCGCCTTTGCAGGCCCCGCCGGATTCTCTGCAGGCATACCCTTTTGTGGCGCATTGGATGTGCCACAGGTAGCCTGCAGTGGTAATCCCAGAGGTCCGTTTTCTTAATTAGATAACGGACCTCCTCATTAGACCATTTAGGCCCGCGCTGTCTCGCCGCCACCATTGCCGCCATTACAAACAACAGAGCATTGGGCGACGCCAGCGCCATGACGTCACAGCGTGCGCACGTTACGTGCGGCCGCACTCGCGACGCAAAACGGTTTTTGCGATTGAAAAGTGACCGCAGCAGCCATGCGCCAGCAAAGCACATATATGAGATGCTGTTGCGATCGCAATACCACTGTTCCAAGCTAGGCGATCACAATGGCGTCTCATGTCTTTATGGCTGGGGCTCGTGACAATCTTCACCTTGCAAATCACAATGGCTTTTTGCATATCTGTATGCATATCTGTGTAGCTGCAGTGTGTGAGTAGTCACATTGCGATCACAATGACGTCGCATATCTTTATGGCTGGGGCTCGCGAATCACCTTGCAAATCACAATGGCTTTTTGCATATCTGTATGCATATCTGTGTAGCTGCAGTGTGTGAGTAGTCACATTGCGATCACAATGACGTCGCATATCTTTATGGCTGGGGCTCGCGAATCACCTTGCAATCACAAAGGCTTTGCATATCTGTATGCATATCTGTATATAGCTGGAGCTCGTGAGAAGTCACATTGCGATCACAATGGCGTCGCATATCTGTGAATAGCTGTGATTCCCTGGTGAATGTTGACCTTTACCTCCCAAGAATTTTCAAATATATGTATAACAATTTTTTAATCTTTCATATATGACTAAAATATATATATTATATATTTAAACTTTATATATGCAGCTGTGGTGTATTATCTGTTATATATAATTATAATGTTTGAACGCTAGTGAGACCATAGGCCCTTAAAATAATTGTAAATATTTGAAACTTTTTTCTTTATTTTTTTAACAATTAACTCCTATGACTGATGGTACTCCCATGACCCTGTGTGTGACAAGTAGATACAATGTAAAACAAAAAATAGACAACTAAAAAGCCTTTGAAAAGATTTTAAAAACTGCAGCTGCTGGTAACATGTCTCCCCATTACTCCCTCCCCACATCTCACCCATAATTAGCCCTTCTCCCATATACCGTATTTTTCGGACTATAAGACGCACCGGACTATAAGACGCACCCAGGTTTTAGAGGTGGAAAATAGGGAAAAATATATTTGAAGCAAAAAATGTGGTAAAATATTTAATAACATACTATTATATGTGGTGTTATTATATAGTATGTTATTATGTTGGAAGCTACGGGTAGGAGATGGTGCTGCGGGACCAGTGTGGTGTCTGTAAACTACTATGTGAAGACGCTGGAGGGTGAGTATAAGGCCGGGGTCACACATGCGAGAAACTCACACGATTTCGTGTGAGTCTCTCGCATGAACACCCGGAACTGCCGCCGGCACTCAGACTGGATCGTGCGGCTGCATAGAAATACATGCTGCATAGAAATAGAGACAGATGATAGAGACAGAGTTGATAGAGATAGATGATAGAGATAGATGATAGAGACAGATGATAGAGACAGAGATGATAGAGACAGAGATGATAGAGATGATAGAGACAGATGATAGAGACAGATGATAGAGATGATAGAGACAGATGATAGAGACAGAGATGATAGAGACAGAGATGATAGAGACAGAGATGATAGAGACAGAGATGATAGAGATGATAGAGACAGATGATAGAGACAGAGATGATAGAGACAGAGATGATAGAGACAGAGATGATAGAGACAGAGATGATAGAGATGACAGAGACAGATGATAGAGACAGAGATGATAGAGACAGATGATAGAGACAGAGATGATAGAGACAGGTGATAGAGACAGAGATGATAGAGACAGGTGATAGAGACAGAGATGATAGAGACAGAGATGATAGAGACAGAGATGATAGAGACAGAGATGATAGAGACAGATGATAGAGACAGATGATAGAGACAGAGATGATAGAGACAGATGACAGAGACAGAGATGATAGAGACAGAGATAATAGAGACAGAGATGATAGAGACAGAGATGACAGAGACAGATGATAGAGACAGAGATGATAGAGACAGATTATAGAGACAGATAATAGAGACAGAGATGATAGAGACAGATGATAGAGACAGATGATAGAGACAGAGATGATAGAGACAGAGATGATTGAGACAGATGATAGAGACAGATTATAGAGACAGAGATGATAGAGACAGATGATGGAGACAGAGATGATAAAGACAGAGATGATAGAGACAGAGATGATAGAGACAGATGATAGAGACAGAGATGACAGAGACAGAGATGATAGAGACAGAGATGATAGAGACAGAGATGATAGAGACAGAGATGACAGAGACAGATGATAGAGACAGAGATGATAGAGACATCTAGCGCTGCACAAAAAAACGCAAGTGTGAAAGTAGCCTAACCTTTTAATTAATTCTCTGTTGTACAGTGTGTCTGAAGGACCTGTGATGACATCATGAAGAGGCAGGGCTTTGGTCATGTGATGCTCCAGCCAGCCCTCTTCATGACCTCATCACAGGTCCTTCACAGGAGCATTCAGCTTCCCATCAGCACAGCCCCAGGCTGTCAGGTATGCCAGCTGCTCCTGCTGCCTCCTTCTTCTTCAGACACCGATCTGCCCAGCTGCTGCAGGAATCAGGCGCTGGGGAAACTGTGTGGCTCTGTGATCTGCTGCTCCCCGCTCACTGCTCAGCTGATAGGTGGGCGGGGAAGCGGCTGATTAATATTCACTGCACTTAAGTAGGGACCGGGGGTTTCCCCAGCACTTGTTTCCTGCAGCAGAGGGATATTTTCTTGCCTCCTGCTGATCCCACTCCAACGCTGCCCACTGCCCCCCTCCCCACGTTACATTTCGACCATAAGACGCACCCACACTTTCCTCCCAAATTTGGAGGAAAAAAAGTGCGTCTTATGGTCCAAAAAATACGGTAGGTAAAATAATTGAAAAAAAACACAAATGCATTTTTAAAATAAAATTTTTTTTATTATAAAAACATTGTTAAAAAAAGGCAAAAGTCAAACATTATCAAAATCAAACTAGACCTGATGCTGCCAACTCACTGCACCAGGCCCATTAAAGTAGTTGCAGTACTTGTCTCGGCCGGCCTTCGCATCGTCCTTGCTCCTGCCTTGATTGACAGGTTGAAGGCCTGCAATAGCGGGATCATTCTCACGCCATTCTCCGAGCACCACGTCACCATTGCTGTCCGAGTCCATGAAGCCTGGTGGACTGTAAGTATCAGCATCGCGTTTGCGTAGAAAATTGTGCAGCACACAACAGGCCAACACCACAGAGTCTATGGATTCCAGCTTCATGATGATTGGAGTGTGGAAAACCCTGAAGCGGTTGGCCATTATGCCGAAGGCATTCTCCACAACGCGCCGTGCCCTAGACAGTCTGTAATTAAAAATCCGCCTTTCCCCTGTCAAAGTCTTTTGTGGATATGGTTTCACAAGATGCGCATGAAGGGGGAAGGCTTCATCGCCCACAAACACAAAGTTTAGGTTGGCGGTGGTGTCCATGTTGGTTGGTAAGTTAAGTTTATTATTAAACAACCAATCACCAAAACTTGTGTGCTCCAAAACGCCACCATCAGAAACCCTTCCGTTCATGCCAACATCAACGTCAATAAATTCATAATTGGCATTAACAAGGGCCATGAGGATCACGCTGAAGTAGCCCTTGTAATTATGAAAAAAGGATCCGCTATTGGCTGGTTGCGTGATCCGCACATGTTTGCCATCCAAGGCACCACCACAGTTTGGGAACTGCCAAATCCTTTCAAAATCAGAGGCAATAATTTGCCATTCCGCCACTGATTTGGGAAAAGGCATGTAGCTCCGTAAACTGCGGACGATGGCGTTGCATATCTCCGGAATTAGTTCTCCAATCAGCGACCGAGAAATTGCAGCAGAATATTGCAAATCCTTCATTGAACGTCCGGTTGCCAGAAATCGCAGCGTTACTGCCAAACGTTCCTCTGCTGAAACAGCTGCACGCATCCGTGTATCCTGCCGTTCAATGAGTGGCCTCACAGCTTCCAGTAGGAGCTTGAATGAATCCTCCGACATCCGTAGATAATTCCGGAAATCCTGCGGATTCTTCTCCTGCAATTCCCTCACTAGATGCATGTGGGAGAATTTGGACCTCTGCTCCAGCCATTCCCTGGTCCACATGCGACGCTTTCGCTTGGAGCGCCTCTCTTCCACCCGCGCCTCTTCCTGACGATCTGCCTCCATTGACAGTGCAACTGCCACAATCATACGCTCCGCGGTGGACAGGTTCATTATGTGCAACCTGTACGGTAAAGAAGAGAAAAGTTAATTACTAATTAATTACTATTAATAAAGTGTTTAAACAAAATAAAATAAAGAATAAAATAAAAAATATATAAAAAAATATAAATTAAACTTTTCAGTTAACATTTAACATACAGTTTACAAATGTCTAAAATGGTGGGGTGTAAAATATATAAAGCAGATGAAAAAAAAAAAAATAAGGTCAGGGGTGTAAAATAAATAAAGCAGACGAAAAAAAAAAAAAAAAATAAGGTCAGGGGTGTAAAATAAATAAAGCAGACGAAAAAAAAAAAATAAGGTCAGGGGTGTAAAATAAATAAAGCAGACGGAAAATAAAATAAATAGAAAATAAGGTCAGGGGTGTAAAATAAATAAAGCAGACAAAAAAAAAAAATAAGGTTAAAAACCATTATCAAACAACATCACAAACAATATTTACCTTGAATCCAAATATCCCGAAGATACAAATCCAAATGGGGATGGATGGTGCTCAGACAGGATCGCAAAAACCCACCACTGCGCCACAAACAGGATCGCAAAACTCCGCCACACGATACTATCCTCGCAACAACGCACAAAGAGTCACCCATAAAGTGCTCTGGAAACAATGGATGGGGGCGCAGTTATCATAGCTGAGGTGATGTTGTGGTCACCAATCGGAGCTGTAGGGCGTTAACGAAAGAAAACAAAGTCCCGCCTGCGCCGCTGACTAATGCGTCGTCAGCGAGGTCGCACATCGTTCACAAAAGGTGCCAAACACAGTGATTCAGGCTCACCAGCGGGACGCCAACGATCAAAATACGGTCCAGAACTCTAGTGAACGATCAACGAGATCACAGCAGGGGCCACGTCGTTGCTACATGCCACACACAACTACGTCGCTAACGAGATCGCTAAATAGTGACGTATTTTAACGATCTCGTTAACGGCCTTGTTTAGTGTGGCATACCCTTTAGCGTTGTGAAAATAAAAAAATTGGGGTCTAATTAAAATTATTGTGGAAAAAAAATAAATGCTAAATTTTTACTTCCACATTCTATTAATTCCAGTGAAGCACCTGAATGGTAAGCAAACTTCTTAAATGTGGTTTTGAGCACCATCAGGGTTGCAGTTTTAGAATGGTGTAAATTTTTGGGTGTTTTCTGTCATACATGCCCCTCAAAGTCACTTCAAATGTGATGTGGTCCCTAAAAATATTGTTTTGGAAATTTTGTTGGAAAAATGAGAAATCGGTGGTCAACGTTTCAGCCTTTTAAATTCCTAACAAAAAAATGATGTTTCAAAAATTAAGCTGAGGTAAAGTAGACATGTGGGAAATGATTGCAACATTTTTGCCAAATTTCCATGTTTTTTCACAAATTAAAACAATTCTTATCAAACATATTTTTTCATTATCATGAAGCATAATATGTAAAAAAAAACAATCTCAGAATCGGTGGGATCAGTTAAAGTGTTTCAGATTCAGGCTGTGGTTCCACGGTCCGGAACCACAGCGCTTTGGACGGAGCGGAAATTCCGCTCCGTCTAAGCCCCGCCCCCTTTCTGACGCGCGCTCTTTCCGGAGGTGTTCAGGACACCTCCGGAACACCTCCGGAAAGAACGCAGGGCTACATAGCCCTGTGTTAAATTCTGTTGTGGCGACGCACCGTCGCCGCAATACGCGAGGACATGCTGCGGTCTGAAAAGACGCGCCGCATGTCCGTTTACGCAGGTCTGCCATCTGCGTGTTGTTACGCATAGTGGAGACGGGATTTCTTGAAATCCCCTCCACTATGCTGTAACATCTGGACGCTGCGTGTTTGGCGCTGCGCCAGCGCACAGCGCCAAACACACAGCGTTTACTGATCGTGGAAACTCACATTTATTACCACATAAGTTGACGCTGGTCAGAATTGTAAAATTTGGCCTGTTCCTAAAGGTGAAAACAAACTTCGTGGGTGAATGGGGTTAAGAAAGCTGCCAGAACAACCCGTTGGCAATTGCAATAATGTGGTCGATGATCCTGGGTAGGTATCTCTAACTTAAGTGCCATTAAAATATAAATTGACAGCTGGATATAAGGGGTTAACAGAAATGATCATCATTAGCTCTGATTGTTGCTGTTAGGCCGGGGTCACACTTGCGAGGAGTGTGCAGCTGTATGTACTTCTATGCAGCTGATCACTCCGGTCTGAGTGCCGGCGGCAGTGCCGTGTATTGAGGTGTGAGACTCGTGCGAGTTTCTCACAAGTGTGACCCCGGCCTTAGAGTAAGATGCCAGTTGTGTAACATAACCGAGACCTGCCCTGTGAGAAATGGGCTAAGCTCTTGAGCCCGCTTTCCACATCTTGATCCTCTCCATGATGGATAAATTTGTCATGGTGTGTCAATGGGTTAAGCTGTGATCTAGAAAGCAAAGTGGTTCCATAAACAAAGGAGTGGAGAGAATCTGCTGTGATTTAAATTCGCCCTATCGCTTGAATTTGGCAGAGAAATTTCTTTTGCATCAAAGTTATTCAATGCTCTTCTTCCACTCCATTCAGATGGGGTTATGCAGAGCAGACAGACCCCAAGCGATCAGTAACTTATCCTCTATGCTGTATGTATAGTATAGCTTTCAATTTTCTAAAAACGCCTTTAAAGCCTCATTCACGCTTTCAGTATTTGGACAGAAATTTTACGTCAGTATTTATAGACCAAAATCAGGGGTGGAACAATCAGAGGAAAAGTATAATAGAAACACGTCACCACTAGAGTTGAGCGAAACAGGTCGGTCAGATTCAAAAGTCGCCGACTTTCGCCAAAGTCGAGTTTCGTCAACCGAAACCCGACCATAGCGTGAGGTCGACCATGCGGTAGTCGAAACGAGTGCCAAAATCAGATTTCCCAGAATGCTTGCAGGCGCCTTTTTTCAGCCAATGAGCAAGGACGTACACTGTGGGCAACGAAATGACATGTGCAGCGTCCACCACCATCATAAAGAAGGGCATTGCAGTGATTGGCTTGCTTTGGGCGGCATCATAGTGTCTATAAAAGCCCTGAGCGCCGACCTCCATTTTACTTCTGCCGATATTAACAGTAGGGAGAGGTTGCTGTTTATCAGTAGAGAGAGAGTTAGGGCTGTAAAGAGAAGTTTTTATGTGCTTGTGCTGATAGCAATTGTGCTGTACAGTTAGTGTGCAGTGACAGGGGAGGATTTTCTTGTGTGCAGCAGCGCTGGTTATTAGGCTGCCTGCCAGTGACAGGGGAGGATTTTCTTGTGTGCAGCAAGAAATTATTAGGCTGCCTGATAGCTGTATTGCTGTGTGCACACTGCTGTGCAGACTGCTTTTTACAGAGCACTAATACTTTTATTCTTTTTTTCTGCACAGTTACCGAGCGTTCATTTTTCCCACACCGTACAGAGCTGTACGCTCCTCACAAACTACCATGTACCGGCTGGTATCACGGACAAATACATGCTGACTATCTGTGTGTGACTCCGGAAATAAATAAGGAGATTTTCATTTTTCCCTACACCGTATACAGCTGTACGCTTCTGATACAGTACCGTTTATCTGCTCTTTGTATACGGTCAAATCCATACTGAGTGAGCGTCTGTGTGTGACTCCGGAAATATATACGGAGATTTACATTTTCCACTATACTATATACACCTGGTATCTTCTGATACAGTACCTTTTTACTGCCTTTTGTATTACGGTCAAATCCATACTGAGAGAGAGTCTGGGTGTGACTCCGGAAATATATACGGAGATTTAAAGATTCCCCTACACTATATACACCTGGTATCTTCTTATACAGTACCTTTTTTCTGCTTTTTGTATTCTGGTCAAATCCATACTGAGTGAGCGTCTGCATATGACTCCGGAAATATATACGGAGATTTAAATTTTCCCCTATACTATATACACCTGGTATCTTCTGATACAGTACCTTTTTACTGCCTTTTGTATTACGGTCAAATCCATACTGAGAGAGCGTCCGTGTGTGACTCCGGAAATATAGGCAGAGATTTAAATTTTCCCCTACACTGTATACAGCTGTACGCTTCTCATACAGTACCATATATCTGCTGGTACTTTTGGTACATTTTCCCAAACATGAGGAAGTATGGTGGAAGAGGCCGCGGACGTGGGCAGGGGGGCGAGCTGGTACTGATTGTGGTGGTGGTGCATCTGCTGGTAGTGCCAAAAGCACAATAGCACCTAAGGCAGGAGGTGTTGAGCCTGCATCATCTGGCTCCAGAAGGCCTGGAAGGCTCCCTTTTCTGGGAGTAGGTAAACAACTTTTAAAGCCAGAGCATCAGAAACAGGTTTTGGCTTACTTTGCCGAAACACCCTCCAGCTCTATCGCCTCCTCTTCTGAAGTTTCAAAAAATGCAAGCACTGAGTCGTCAGTGCAGGCTCCAGGTCAGGAACAACACCTTTTCTTGTGTCCTTCACCCAAACCAAAAGTGAAGGACGCGGCAGGCCACACTTCAGATTACTCCCTGGAGCTCTTTTCACACACCATGACTAATTTATTAAGTGAAATCCTGAATTCCCCATTCCAAGATGAATATGACATGGAGTACACTGATGCACAGCAAGTGCTATATGATTCTGATGGTACATTCACTCAAAGCACTGCATTGCCCTCGCAGTCTACTGAGCTGATTCTGACCCTGATGAAACTCAGGTGCCCCTTCCCGCATACTATACCACCTTACACGGTGACACAGAGGAAGGTGCAGATGAAATTGAAGAGGAGGTGATGGATGACCCAGTTTTTGACCCGGATTGGCATCCATTGGGGGAAGAGGGTGCCGCTGGCAATAGCTCAGAAGAGGGGGAGGATCCGCAGCAGGCATCAACATTGCTGCTGCGGTTATCTGGCAGGCCCGTAGCAGTCCAAAAACGTGTTAAAAAAACAAAAACAGTTGGAGGACAGCTTGGCCAGATGGTCAAATTAGCACAGCGTGCAAGCCCTGTAAATTTTTTCCATAGTAGGAAGAGTGCAGTGTGGCACTTTTTGATCAAAATCCTATTGATGAGGCAAAGGTTATCTGTAAGAAGTGCGGAAGGACCTTTAGCTGAGGGAAAAATCTTGAACATTTGAATACCAGTTGCATGCTTAGACATGAAAACACCATGCACTTGCAAGCTTGGACGGACTACAAAACCTCACTGGCTTTGAACGTCTACATTGCCAAACTGATCTTATTGACATGATTCCCTTCCATTTGGTTGAAAGCGCAGCGTTCCGAGAGCTCATGGCCTACGCTGTACCACGCTATGACCTACTCAATCGGCACTTCTTTTCTAGAAAAGCCATCCCTGCCCTCCACCAGCATGTAAAAGACCGCATTGTCCATGCAATCAAACAATCAGTGAGTGGAAAGGTGCACCCCACAACAGATGCATGGGCCAGTAGGCATGGCCAGGGCCGTTACATGTCCATCACTGCGCACTGGGTGAATGTGGTGGATGCAGGGTCCACAGGGGACAGTGGCGGTGGGACAGTACTGCCTAGCCCACGGTATAGGCAACAGTTGGCTGTATGTGTTCGACCCTCCTCCTCCTCCTCCAGAAGCAAAAGCTCGTCGACAGAGCGCAGTCGCACGAGCACTCCATCCGCAGCTGCCAGTGTTGCACACGAGGTGTCACACTATCGAACAGCTAGTGGTGAGCGTTAGCAGGCTGTTTTAAAGATGATGTCTTTGGCTGACAACAGACACACCGCGGAGGCACTGGCTGACTACTTGCATCGAGAAACTGAGTCATGGCTGTGCAGTCTACATCTTGAGCCAGGCAAGGTAGTCAGTGATAACGGACGTAATTTTGTGGTGGCCATAGCCTTGGCAAAACTCAGACACATACCTTGCTTGGCTCACACCTGGTGGTGCAGTGCTTCATAAATAATTATCCGGAGTTACCAGCCTTCTCCATAAGGTGCGACGACTGTGCTTGCACATTTGTCACTCGCCCGTAGACTCCAGTCGTATGCAGAGGCTGCAACGATGGCTCCACCTTCCCAAGCACCGCCTAATCATAGACGTTGCAACAAGGTGGAACTCCACCATGCACATGGTTGAGAGACTGTGCGAACAGAGGCAGGCTGTAATGCATTTGTGGGAGGATACATGGGGAGGCAGTTTGAGGGTAGACATCGAGTTGTCGGTTGTGCAGTGGTCAAAACTGAAAGATCTCTGTAAAGTCCTTCAGTGTTTTGAGGAATGCACACGGTTGGTAAGCGCAGACGACGCCATCATAAGCATGAGCATCCCACTTATGCGCCTGCTCATGCAAACTTTGACGCACATTAAGGATCAGACGTCTGCAGTAGAGGAGGAGGAGGGAAGTCTTGATGATAGTCAGGCATTGTCTGCTCAGGGAACTGTCCTGGACGAGGTGGAGGAAGAAGAGGAAGAGCAGGAGGAGGAGGAAGAGGGGGATGATTATTTTGGGGAGGAGGATGCTTCTCAGGGGGCAAGAGAAAATGTTGGCTTGCCAAGGTCAGGTACAGGGTTTGTACGTGACTGGAGGGATGTGGATTTGGCGAACAAACAAGCAACTCTGGTAAACATTTGTTAGAGGCATTCCCAGCACACACCAGCGGTGCAGGTTCTACCATGAGCCGTACTGGGCCAAATGGAAGAGGGGTTTGTGGTGCACACAGCCGAAGTGGCATTGGAGACAGGGGTTTCATGACTATGTTGTGGACTGATTTCTCGAGTAACGCTCACACGACTGGTAATACTGAATCGATTGCAACAGACAGGAGACAGCAGTTGTCAACTATGGTTCAAAATTACCTCTCCTCCCCTATCGATGTTCTCCATCACAGTTCATTCCCCTTTGACTCTTGGGCCTGTAAACTGGACACCTGGCCTGAATTGGCACAATATGCCTTACAGGAGCTCGCTTGCCCTGCTGGTAGTGTGTTATCAGAGAGAGTCTTTAGTGCTGCTGGATCAATCCTGACAGAAAGAAGGACCCGGCTGTCGACCCAAAATGTTGGTGATCTCACCTTCATTAAAATGAACCATGCCTGTGTTTTAAAGGATTTTGTAGCACCTTCCCCTGAAGACACATAGGTTGCCAACAAAATGGCTCGCTTTGTCCTACTCTTCCTCCGACTTCTCCAATTCCTCCATTTGCCGCTGCTGAACTTCCAGCCTACATCTCAACATATGACTGTTTTTCCATCTCCCTAACTGGGCTGTCTTCCCCACAACTTTAGCCAAATAACCCCCAGTTTTCAATGAGTTACTATTATTATAAAGTAAATTAAGGTTGACCAGCTTAAGTAATAAGAATTGATGTTGTTGGCATTGAAATGGGCACTGTAGGTGTGTTTACTGTCCTCCACTCCCTGCCGACTTTTATTCCCCATCGACTTGCATTGGAGTCGGGTTTCCGACTCCGACTCGACTTTTGCCAACAGGCATCCGATTTCTTTCGACTCGACTTTTGGAAAAGTCGAGCCAACGGAAACCCGACTCGACCCTCCCGGAGGCAAAGTCGCTCATCTCTAGTCACCACTTTTGTATTTATCACCCACTCCTGGTTTTGGCTTACAAATACTTGTAAAATACTGATCAAATGCTGAATTTGTGAACATGCCATAATTTTTTTTGCAGTGTAACAAAACACAAAAAAAGATATATTAGATTATTTTTTTTTTATAAATCCTACAAACATCATCACCTATCCATTTTAAATTGCTAGCTTTCTTTTTTCTCTTTCAGTTCCTTTTGCTACTTCTGCATGTTGGTACATCAATATGAACCCAGCAAACTTCTATATCCAACTGATCAAATGACCATGTCTCCATTTCACAAATCACACTTAATCGTAAATATATTAACTCATATTATCATTGAGTGGAAATATTTTCCTTGCATTGGCATCACCTTGGCTATGAAACGTTTATTTGAAAGCAGGGCGAAGTTTGGGGAAGGAGCAGAACACACAGCAGATTGGTTTACTGCACCTCCACACAGTTTTCTTGCCAGATTTTAATCTGTCCTGTAATGGACCACGCTCGCTTACCTCCAAGTAATGCCAATCACCTGACTCCATCTAGTAAGTTGCACACAGACACTACATTGTTCCCTTTTCTAGAGGAATATGTTTTATATTATATTACTTATGTCTAAAATAGTAGATTGACAGATCAGAATTTTTACTTACTGGACAAATTGCAAGGCAAGCTGTAAATAAAGTGTATTTTAAGTTTTCATAAGGGGTTCCCTTTGTATCATGTATACAGTATTACAAAATATCAATGTCAATCAATGGGTGAACTTTTTCCTACCTTTCCCTAGATGTCAAAGTAACTTTGTTGTCTCGTTCATTACAAATTTGCTCCCTGGATTCTGCTACAAAAGTTTAATCAATACACCCTTATACACAGCTAAGAAATATAGGTTTAAAACTGCTGTAAGTACATTTACCCCTTGGTGTAATGCAGAAATATATGCACCAATACTTTTTTGCTAAAAACAATTTTTAGAAATATTGATACATTTCATAAGATGAATAAATTCATAATAAATTATATTTATAAGCAGATATTAGATGTGACTGATAAAAGCTGCAGAATTCTATCTTATATCCTTCACTCAGTTTATTTTCAAGCTGGCATGGGCAATGACCTCCCTTGCCTGATGACTAGTTGCTTTTCCCGCAATGCCAGTCTAGATGGGTAACATATGTTCCACACTATATTAGGGTTCGTGTGGATGACTGTGTAAGTCGGACTAGTGCTATCCGTCATTTTAACAGATTGCACTCATTCCTGTGTTATTCAATGAAACCGTGCATTCATCTAATTTTTTCCATGGAGCTACTGGTCTGAGGATAAAAGAATCACAGCATGCATGATTTGTCTCCAATAGTTGGATCAGATTTGGCCATTCAAGTTGATGGGCCTGTGAAAACATCTGACCGCACTTGGATGACATATGGGTGCAGTTCAATTTTCATGAACAGACTGAATAGAGTAGGTAGAGAAGGTTTTTTTATTGTTTCTACACCTACAATAAAATCAAAACCCACTCCGATTAAACTCTAATCACAGTGTGATCAGAGTGTTGTCAGAGTGTGATTGGCATCATAAGACTGATTGGATGAGAAAAGCTTCGGTCGTGTGACTCTAGCCCACTGTTCACTCATGATGGGTTCCACTTATAATAAAGCCATGACATTTATGCTATTCTATTTCTATGTTTAAAACACTATTGTTATATTATGTAATGAATGAGGAATACGGTGGTTTAAAATCTGCTCTGCTCCAAATTTCCAAAAATGCAATCACACATGGATGAAGCATGAATGTGGTTTATTTGTCAATGCATTTCAAGGTTTCCAAACCTCTTCATCAGAACCAAACCACAATGATCACGTATTGCTCATTCATTTTATCGTATCTCCTTGTTGGTCATAGTCTAGAAACAAAAAAGCAGGATTAATAAAAACATTCTGGTTCCGATAGCAAATCAGAATTTACATATTGCTATAAAAATCCAAGAATATTATATTCCAAATTAAGATCAATAAGATGAAGATAATCTAATTCATGAATCCAACAAAGCTCTTTTTTCTTTAGGATTCCCAAACTATCATCCCTTACAAAGACACAGACGCAGTAGGAGTAAACTGTGCAACAATTTATGTGATCTATGATGCCTGACAGAGGCGATCTGTAAATTTACAAGTTTCCCTGATTAGTATTTACCGTTGTGTGAAAAAGTGTTTCCCCCTTCCTGATTTCTTATTCTTTTGCATGTTTGTCACTCTAAAAAGTTTCAGATCAGCAAACAAATTTAAATATTAGACAAAGATAACACAACTAAACACAAAATGCAGTTTCCAACTGAAGGTCTTTATTTTTAAGGGAAAAAGAAATCCAAACCTACAGGGCCCATGTGGGAAAAAAGTGATTGCCCACCCCCCCTTAAAATATAAATGAACTGGGGTTTTTAACATCACTGGTAAACTTAGTTCAAATTCCCTAGCCACACAGGCCTGATTACAGCCACACCTGTTCTCAATCCAGAAAATACTTAAATAGGACCTGCCTGTCAAAGTGACGTAGACCAATAGATCTTCAAAAGCTGGACATCATGACGCAATCAAAGAAATTCTGGAACAAATGAGAAACAAAGTAATTGAGATCTATCAGTCTGGAAGATGTTATAAAGACATTTCTCAAGCTTTGGGACTCCAGCGAACCACAGTAAGAGCCATTGTCCACAAATGACGAAAACATTGAACAGTGGTGGACCTTCCCTGGAGTGGCCAGATGACCAAAATTACCCCAAGAGCACAGCGACGACTCCAAGAGCTCACAAAAGACCAAATAACAACATCCAAAGAACTGTAGGCCTCACTTGCCTTAGTTAAGTTCAGTGTTCATGACTCCACCATAAGAAAGACACTGGGAAAAGATGACCTGCATGGCAGAGTTTCAAAACTAAAGCCACAACTGAGCAATAAGAACATAAAGGCTCATCTCAGTTTTGACAGAAAACATATTGATGATCCGCAATACTCTTGAAAGCATACTCTATGGCCTGACAAGACAAAAGTTTAACTTTTTGAAAGGCATATGTTCCATTACAACTGACGTAGAAGTAACACAGCATTTCATAAAAGGAACATCATACCAACAGTAAAATATGGTGGTGGAAATGTGAGGGTCTGGGGCTGTTTTGATGCTTAAGCACCTGGAAGACTAGCTGTGGTATATGAAACCAAGAATTCTGCTGTCGACCAAAAAATCCTGAAGAAGAATATCTGCCCATCTGTTTGTGACCTCAAGCTGAAGAGCACTTGGGTTATGCAGCAGGACAATGATCCAAAACACACCAGTAAGTCCACCTCTGAATGGCTTAAGAAAAACAAAAATAAGATTTTAGAGTGGCCTTGTCAATGTCCTGACCTCAATCCGATTAAGATACCGTAGCATGAACTTAAAAAGGCAGTTCATGCTCGGAAACTCTCCAATGTGGCTGAATTACAACAATTTTGCAATGATGTGTGTGCTAAAATTCCTCCAGAGCGTTGTAAAAGACTCACTGTCAGTTCTCACAAACACTTGATTGCAGTTGTTGCTGCTAAGGGTGGCCCAACCAGTTATTAGGTTTAGGGGCAATCACTTTCACACAGGGCTCTGAAGGTTCACTAAACCATCTCAGACAGATGTCTGTCCAGCCTCTGTTTGAAAACTTCCATTTAAGGGGGCTCCAGTTTTCCAATGTCTTTTTTTAAAATGTGGTGCCCAGAACTGAACATAGTATTCCAGATGAGGCCTGACCAAGGTGGAGTAGAGGGGGATAATTACTTCACGTGATCTAGACTCTATGCTTCTCTTAATACATCCTACAACTGTGTTTGCCTTTTTTGCTGTTGCATCACAGTGTTGACTCATGTGCAGTCTGTGATCTAATAGTATACCCAAATCTTTTTCACACTTGCTGTTGCTTAAGGGCCCGTCTCACATAGCGATATCGCTGCCGAGATCGGTGCTGAGTCACTAGTTTTGTGACGCAGCACCGAGCTCACCAGCGATATCGCTGTGTGTGACATTCAGCGAAGATCAGCCCCCCTGCCGGGTATCGCTGATCGTCGCTGAAATGTCAGGACATTTTTTTGATCGCTGGTCTCCCGCTGACAGGCACGCATCGCTGCGTGTGACAGGCGGGAGACCAGCGATCCGCTGGTAACCAAGGTACACAGAGAGTTTCCAGGCGCGGGGCTGTGCCTAGAAACCCGCTGTGTACCTTGGATACCAGCACCCTGATGCAGGGAGCTGGTATCCAAGGTACACAGCGGGTTTCCAGGCACCGCGCAGCGCTTGGAAATGATATAATAAATATAAATATATATTATAAAATATAAATATTTAGTATTTTATTGTTACTTTTTAAAAAACAATTACTATTTTTTTACTATTTTTATAATACTAGCTAGTCTAAGTGATTTAACAAATAATTTTGGGTGCTATGTAGTCAATTTTGATTCTTTGAGAATGCACAAGTATTTAAAGCGAGATTTTATGAGCTAATTTACTGTATATCTGGGCTGATGTGAACCATCTTATGTGTAATTCAACGGCATAACTACAAGTTAGGAAGGGATAGAGTGGCTTAACAATGAAACAATTAGATATGTAAGACCATCACCATCTGTGCATTGAATTTCCTTAGCCTCAAAAATTGCCTGTGCTAATGTGGCATAATTCATCTTGCTTAGCAATGTATAGCAGATGTTTTAAATTTGAGTCCCAATTTTTTATGTAACTTGGAACAGAATGTATTTAAATTACATTGCTACAAATGTTACATGTATTCTGAAAAACCACCTCTATTATGTTTTTTTTACATGATTATCATATTATGCTAATGTGCTTTGTGTATCCCTGCATGCACAGCTTATAAATAGGGAGCTTTGAAGATTTGTTCTGAATTTTAGGAATCTGATAACTAAATGAGTTAAACTAAACTCATGATTTTTAAGTCACTTCTCATAATATTCATAGTATTTAGGTATTCATAATATTCATGGTATTAAACAACCCCTTTTAATATTCTTAAGTGTTCATACAACAAAAATTATATCTAAAGTTATTTTTTACATCAGGAGTTGTGAAGAGTGAGTATACTCGATGCTCGGATTTTCCCTGGCATGCTCGGGTGATCTCCAAGTATTTTGGCATGCTCGGAGATTTAGTTTCTGTCGACGCAGCTGCATGATTTGTGGCTGCTGGACAAGCCTGATTACATGTGAGGAATACCTGTTTGTTAGGGAATCCTCATATGTATTCAGGCTGTCCAGCAGCCATAAATCATGCAGCTGTATTGACAGAAACTAAATCTCCAAGAACGCCAAAATACTCGGAGATCACCCAAGCAACGAGTATACTCGCTCATCATTAATCAGGAGTTATTGTGTTGTGGGTAGAAAAGCATTGCTTTTTCTTGTTATTAGAGTTGATGTGAATTTTTTCACACTATCCAGTGCAGTGTCCTGGTCAGTAATTGTTGGCCACTGGACAAGAGCCCTGAGAACCATTTTTTACCTATTGACATCTTCTGATCTTCGTTTGATTAGCCAACCTGGCACAATGTCAAATGTGCATCATGTCTCGACAATGATGTCACACCAGGCCTGTTAATTAAAAGAAGGGTCACAGAGGTAGTTCACAGGGCTTCTCTACAGCTACAGATGACTGACATGGCCACAGCACTGGGTCCTGCAAATCAAGTCACGCTAACTACTTGATATATTATTTTTATTATTGAAAGAGATGGAATCTCATGATTCTGTGGCCACGTAACCACGTTCAATGGTATCAAATCATTGCAATTTTGTAAACACAAATTGACAAATACCAATTGGATTAATCCCGTAACATCCAATGACAGACACAGTCTGTTATGGCCTGGTGTCAGTTCCCACACCAGGACTGACTGTGTCCGTCATGCATTTAAACTGTCGCAGCGTGTAAATACGCAATGACAGTTCAGTGCACACAGCTGTCTGTGACAGCTGAGAGGCATGGGAAGAGTGCAGGGACCCTTGCTGTTGGTCACTGTTCTCAGATCGCTGAGATTGGTCAGTCAATCTCACTGACCGTTCACACAGCAAGATCGTGCAGGAGATGCTGAAATATCAGCACCTCCTGCCCAATTAGTGCAGCAGCTCAGCTCTGCCAGTGGCTGAGCATCTGCACTAACAGCCAGGAGCGGTGTCATTGCTGCCCCATCTGTGAATCTCCTAAAACCTGCAATAGAGCGCGTGACTGAGTGTGCAAAGCAGTCATCAAAGCAAAAGGTGGCTACTTTGAAGAACCTAGAATATAAGATATATTTTCAGTTGTTTCACACTTTTTTGTTAAGTATATAATGCCTTCAGTGTGATTCTACAATTTTCATAGTCATGAAAATACAGAAAAATCTTTAAATGAGGTGTGTCCAAACTTTTGGTCTGTACTGTATGTAAAAAAAATTGCCAAACAATAGTAATAATAATAAAAATCCACAAATAAATACACATTTTTATGTAAAATAAATTAAGTAAACAAAAAAAGTACACGTTTAGTATCTCAACGTCCTGAACAATCTAATCTATAAAAGTGTCACACTAGTTAACCCCTTCAGTGAATGCTGTAAAAAAAAGTAGCAAATTATGCTTTATCATCATACTGCTTTGGAAAAGTGGAATAAAAAGCAATC
The DNA here is from genome assembly GCA_033576555.1 of Oophaga sylvatica. Classification (NCBI taxonomy): domain Eukaryota; kingdom Metazoa; phylum Chordata; class Amphibia; order Anura; family Dendrobatidae; genus Oophaga; species Oophaga sylvatica. The sequence goes on from JARQOD010000005.1 coordinate 100,958,150, forward strand.
ACAAAGATGAATGTAAATAAAAATAGTGAAAACTGAAAATGCCAATCTTGTCCCGCAAAAAACAAGCCACCATACAAGCTCTATCAGTGGAAAAATAAAAAAGTTATAGATCTCAGAATAAAGCAATGCAAAGATAATTATTTTTTCTATAAAAGTTTTTATTGTGTAAATTGTCAAAACATAAAAAAGGTATAAATGTGGCATCGCTGTAATCATACTGAACCGAAGAATAAAACTGTCTTATCAATTTTACCACATGCTGAACAGAGAAAAAAAAAACAATTCCTGAACTGCTGGTTTTTGTTCATTCTGCCTCCACAAAAATCAGAATAGAAAGCGATCAAAAAATGTAATGTGCCTGAAAATGGTACCAATAAATAAGGCAGCTTCTCCCACAAAAAACAAGCCCTCACATGACTCTGTGGGCCAAAATATTGAAAAATTATAGCTCTCAAAATATGGCAATGCTAAAATTTCTTCTTGCAAAAAAGCGTCTTTTAGTGTGCGACAGAAGCTAAACATAAAAAAAAATATAAATCTGGTATTGCTGTAATCACACCGACCCAAAGAATAAAGTCTCCTAATCACTTATACCGCATGAGGAATGGTGTAAAAAATAAATAAAAACAATTATTCACCTGCTGTGGATTTGTTCATTCTGCCTCCCAAAGATCGCATTAAGGCTTGGCGCACATTTATCCTGCGCTCTACGCTGAGTGCTTGCATCAGGGTTTCCATGTAAATCTCTGAAATACATGATTCAGAAAGAACCACTGGCGGAAGATTCCCTATAATGAGTCACATGGAGGCACTGTGAATGCTACAGTATCTGTGATCCGTCGGTGTCCGTCTTTTCCAGCGTGCATAGAAACGCAGTCCACCATAGTTTGTGCACCTCTGAAAGGAAGGATTACACTGAACAGAGGCCTGACAGAATCCAGAGTAACTCTGCTGCCTCATTATAGTGAATGGATCCCTCAGGGGTTTCATTTGTTACGTAGCTCGCAGATTAAGATTGAAAACCAAAGTATGTGCTCAGTAGAGCGCTGGATAAATATGATCACAAATGTTATGAAAAATGTTCCCAATAAAAGCTTCAACTCAATCCACAAAAAAGTCCCCACTCAGGTCTGTCATCCGTTAACAGAAATATATGTGTTAGAACTCTCCTGTTAGGTTTTTTCTATCTTGCTGGTAACATGACCTTTTTTGCCTATTTAATCCTGCTCCGCCCTTCTGGCTTTGCTGGACTTCATTAATTTCTACTCTTAAGCTAGCCAGGTGCTTTGTTACCTTACTAAGTCAGTTTTGCTTGGTCTTCGGACCTCTATGTTCTATGTTGTTATTTTTGTCTTTTACTGCTACAACTTCTGTTAGGAGGTGTCCATCTTTCTCCCAGTCCCTAGTTCTTGTAGGGATCCCTTCCTCGCATCTATAGGTCTTCGTACAGACTAGCTAAGGACATTAGCGGGTCTGATCGCAGGATCAGGTTCCCCGTTACATCGTAGGGATCTAGCTTAGTTCTATCGTAGGGACAGATCTCCTTTCTTTTCTTAGTGCTTGTAGCAGAACATAACAGTAAGTCCAGCCCAAAAATATCTCTAAGGAAAGATTTCCAGTTTCCAACATGGTGTCGGTTCAGGACTTGGCTCTACGCCTGCAGGGACTCTCTCTTGAGGTGGCCGAGCTCCAGCAACAAGTGAGTAGCTGTTCTGGAGCACATTTCGTGGAGCCAAAGGTACGTTTGCCTGATTTATTTTTTGGTGAACAAGATTTTTTTTTCTTTTAAAAATGCTTGCTTGTTGTTTTTTTGTTTGAGACCCAGATCCTCTGGTGATGAATCACAGCGCATAGGGTTCATAATGTCACTTTTGCGCAAAGAACCTCAGGAGTGGGCCTTTTCTCTACAACCTGGTGATCCATGCTTTAGATCAGTGGATAGTTTTTTTTCTGCTTTGGGGTTATTGTATGATGATCCTGATCGTGTCTCATCAGCTGAGACAGAATTGAGGAGTTTGAGGCAGGGATCAGGTAATGTGGAAAAATATTGTACTCACTTCCGTCGGTGGTCTACTCAGGTGGAGTGGAACGATTCAGCTTTGAAAAGTTTGTTTCTTGCAGGGCTAGGTGAAAGGGTTAAAGATTTGCTGATTGCTTATCCCACACCTGGTAACTTGCAGGAGGCTATGCAATTAGCTATACGGGTGGATAGGAGACTGCGTGCAAGGGCTAATGAGAGTAAATCCTCTGCCATGTCAGCTCCAAGTCTTGAGAGGGTCTGTACTGACATTGTAGAGCCGATGGAGATTGGAGCGATGCCACCTCACTCTCAGGAAAAAGACCACAGGTTTTCTGAAGGTTTGTGCTTTTATTGCGGCAAATCTGACCATTTCATTAAGAACTGTGTGCTTTGTATGAACAAAGAAAGAAAAAAAGGTCAGTTCCGCCCATATAGCCTGTTTAAACACTAAGGGCGTCTTTCTTTCTGCCACTACTGCTGCTCAGGAAGAATTAATGGAATTTCGGGTATTTGTCGATTGTGGTTCTACTCTGAATGTGATTGATGGGGATTCTTGGAAAAACTTAAATTAAAACCCAAACTTTTGTCTTCCCCTATTGCCGTGGTTTCTGTTGATGGCTCTCCCTTGAAGAATGTTACTCACAAGGTATGTGAATTTCCCCTCACTATTAATGGTGTTCACCAAGAGAATTTGGATTTGGTAGTATTGAATAATTTGCCTTCTCCGGTGGTTTTGGGGTTACCCTGGTTAAAATTGCACAATTCTGTACTGGATTGGTCTACCAATGAAATTAAGTCCAGGAGCCCTAAGTATTATGACAAGTGTTGTAACGGGCATATTGCTGCTGTGGATAAAGGGGAATTACCTGTACCTATTCAGGATTTTTGGAAAGTTTTTTCTGAGAAGGAATCGCAGATTTTGCCTCCCCTTAGAGACTATGATTGTACTATTGAATTTGTCCCTGGAGCGACTCTTCCTAAAAGTCGTTTATTTAATCTTACTATTCCTGAGAGAAAGACTTTGGAGGAATACATACAGACAAGCTTGGCCGCCGGTCACATTAGGCCTTCCAAGTCTCCTGTGGCTGTTGGATTTTTTTTTGTTAAAAAAAAGGACGGCGGTTTACGTCCTTGTCTGGACTTAAATTACGGTACGCAATCCTTACCCACTGCCATTGATTCCTGATTTGTTTAACCAGTTAGTGGGGGCCAAGTGGTTCTCTAAAATTGATCTTTGGGGGCATACAATTTGTTGCGCATGAAGGAGGGTGACGAATGGAAGACTGCTTTTAACACTCCTGTGGGTCATTTTGAGAATCTGGTTATGCCTTTTGGTCTTACTAATGCTCCTGCATTTTTTCAGAATCTTATTAATGACATCCTTAGACCTTTGATCGGCAAAAATGTGGTTGTGTATTTGGATGACATTTTAATTTATTCGCCGGATCTGGAGTCTCATTGGTGGAGCGTACGTGAGGTATTACAGTTATTAATTGACAATTCGCTTTTTGCTAAGCTAGAGAAATGTGAGTTCGCTGTACAGAGAATTAGTTTTTTGGGCTACATTATCTCCAGCGAAGGTTTTGAGATGGACCCGGTGAAAGTTCAAGCTGTGCCGGAATGGCCTAGGCCTATTGGTTTGAAATCGATACAGAGGTTTTTGAGTTTCGCCAATTATTATAGAAAATTCATTAAAAAAATTTCTATTATTGTCAAACCACTGACCGATCTCACCAGGAAAGGTGCTAATGCGGTTCAGTGGACTACTGAGGCCATTGAAGCTTTTGTGTTTCTAAAGGAGAGGTTCAGCTCTGCTCCCATCCTTATGCAGCCTGATGTGACTAAACCGTTTTTGGTTGAGGTTGATGCTTCATCTGTGGGGGTCGGCGCAGTGTTGTCTCAGGAAAACAGGGATGGAGTACATCCCTGTGCCTTTTTTTCCAAAAAAATGTTCTGAGACTGAACTGAATTACGATATTGGTAATAGGGAATTGTTAGCTATTAAACTCGCATTTGAACACTGGCGTCATCTCTAGGAAGGTGCTGAATTTCCCATTCAGGTTTTCACTGATCATAAAAATCTGATCTATCTTGATGCTGCCAAACGCTTGAATGCCCGTCAGGCTAGGTGAGCACTGTTTTTCTCGCAGTTTAATTTTTCCGTTACTTACATCCCAGGTACTAAGAATGTTAAAGCTGATACTTTGTCTAGCAGCTTTTCTCCCATGGTCGGTGCTGAGGAGGAGGAGAACATTTTACAAGAAGGGGTTATGATTGCTGCTTTGGACTCTGTGTTGGAAGATGAGATTCTTAAAGCACAGGAGAATGCCCCATCTAACACTCCCCATGGGAGGTTGTTTGTGCCTGGGACCTTTAGGAGAGATTTGTTTGTTGAGTGTCATGAGTCTCGGTTGGCAGGTCATCCTGGAATCTCTGAGACCAAGAGACCTGTGGGTCGCAGTTTTTGGTGGCCTGGATGGCAGAAGGAAGTCATTAAGTGGGTGTGTCAATGCACTGTGTGTGCCAGATCTAAGTCTTTACATACTCCTGCTGCGGGGTTGCTTTGCCCTCTGGAGGTTCCTAGTGCACCTTGGACACATTTGGCTATGGACTTTATTACTGACCTTCCCCCTCTGAGGGTTTCACTGTCATCTGGGTGGTCGCGGACCGTTTTAGCAAGATGTGTCACTTGATTCCTTTCATCAAACTGCCCTGCGCTAAGACTCTTGCTAAGGCCTTTGTCAAGGAAATTGCCAGACTACATGGCGTTCCTACTGACATTGTTTCTGATAGGGGACCTCAGTTCGTGGCTCATTTTTGGCGCGCCTTTTGTGACAGGTTGGGAGTTCATTTGTCGTTTTCTTCCGGATATCATCCTGAGTCTAATGGCCAGACAGAAAGGAAAAACCAGGATGTTGAGCAGTTCTTGCGTTGTTTTGTGGCAGACAATCAAGAGGGGTGGTCTGAGTTTCTGCCACTTGCTGGATTTGCTCTTAACAACCATAAATCCTCTTCTGCTGGTTGTTCGCCTATTTTTTGTTGTACTGGGAGACATCCGTCGTTTGGATCATTCTCCAAATTGGTATCGGCCGTGCCTGAAGAGGAGAATTTTTCCGGTGATTTGGAGAGAATTTGGACGGATGTGCGTGTTAATCTTCAGGAGGCTAACAGAAAATCTAAAAGGTACTTTGATAGGAAACAGCAAGAGGTTTTGTTTGCTATTGGTGACATGGTTTGGTTGTCCTCTAAGAATCTGCGGTTGAGGATTCCTTCTAAAAAATTGGGTCCCAAGTTTGTAGGGCCCTTTAAGGTGCTTCAGGTTGTTAACCAATCTGCTGTTAGGTTGGAGGTTCCTACCTCCTGGAAGGTTAATCCGGTGTTTCATGTTTCTCTGTTGAAAAGAGCTGATGTGTCGGATGGAGACGCCTCTGCCACTGTTCCCCCGGTGGTGGAGGACGGGGAATATGAAATTTCCCGCATCCTAAATTCTAGACGGTATAGAGGGAGTTTGCAGTATCTCGTCGCTTGGAAGGGTTTCGGACCCGAGGATAACTCATGGGTGAGGGCGGATGATGTTTCTGCGTCCAGACTTGTCAGAGCGTTTCACAAGAGGTTTCCGGATAAGCCTGGTCCTAGGGGATCCGGAGGATCCTCTTAGAAGGGGGGGGTACTGTTAGAACTCTCCTGTTAGGTTTTTTCTGTCTTGCTGGTCACATGACCTTTTTTGCCTATTTAATCCTGTTCTCCCTTTCTGGCTTTGCTGGACTTCATTAATTTCTACTCTTAAGCTAGCCAGGTGCTTTGTTACCTTACTCAGTCAGTTTTGCTTGGTCTTTGGACCTCTATGTTCTATGTTTTTTTTTTTTTGTCTTTTACTGCTACAACTTCTGTTAGGAGGTGTCCATCTTTCTCCCAGTCCCTAGTTCTTGTAGGGATCCCTTCCTCGCATCTATAGGTCTTCGTACAGACTAACTGAGGACTTTAGCGGGTCTGATCGCAGGATCAGGTTCCCCGTTACATCGTAGGGATCTAGCTTAGTTCTATCGTAGGGACAGATCTCCTTTCTTTCCTTAGTACTTGTAGCAGAACATTACAATATGAGGCTTCCATGTTAATGGTAGCACAAAGGCTTCGAAAAAGCCAAAAGAAATTCAGCAAATTCTGTGCTCCCAAATCCAAATGCCCTCTCGCTTCTGAGCCCCAGTGCACATAAACCAGCTTTAGCATTCACATTTGGCAGGGGTATAATTTCCAAAATGGGTCACTTGCGGGGGGATTCTGCTCTCTAGCATTCAAGGGGCTCTGTATATAGAGTCTGCAAACTATTCTAGGAAAATCTGTGCTCCAGGAGGCAAATAGAGCTCCATCTTTACTGAGAATCTCCGTATGGCTAAGCAGTACTGTATAGCCACATATGGTGTATTTCTATATTCAGCAGAAATTGTGAGACACATTCTGATGCCAATTTACCCACTTTTTGTGTGAAAATGTTAAAGCTGGGGCTAAAACAAAATTTTTGTGTTAAAAATGTAATTATTTTTTCTTCACTGCCCAACGGTTTAAAATTCTCTGACACATCCTTGGAATAAATATGATCATTACAACCCTAGATTAATTCATTGAGTAGTGTAGTTTGTAAAATGGGGTCACTTATGGGGCATTCTACTGTTTTGGCACATCAGGGGCTCTCTCAGTGGGTCATGGCACCCTCAAACCATAATAGTAAAATCTGCACTATAATATGGTGTTCTTTCCATTTTGAGCTTTGCACTGTGCCTCAAAAGGTAGTTTTCACCAACACATGGGGTATTGGCACACTCAGGAGAAACTGCATAACAAATTCTGGGTTCCATATTCTTTTGTTACTCTTGAGAAAATAAAAATTTTTGGGTTAAAACAAAAATTTTGTGGGAAAAATGTGTTTTTTATTTTCTTAGCACTGTTATAAACTTCTGTAAAGCACCTGTTGGTTGAAGATGTTCACCACGAATCTAGATAAGTTCCTTGAGGGGTCTAGTTTTCAAAATAGTATCACTTGTGGGGCATTTACACTGTTTAGACGCTTCAGGGGCACTCCAAAAGTGACATGGCATCCGCTCTTGATTCCAGCCAATTTTGTGTTCAAAAAGTCAAACCTTTCTCCTTCCCTTCCGGGTCCTGCCATGCACCCAAACAGTGGTCTTCCTCCACACACGGGGTATCGGTGAACTCAGGAGAAATTGCTCAACAATTTATTGGGTCCACTTTCTCCTGCTAACTTTGATAAAATAAAAACACTTGGTGCTAAAAATGATTTTTGAGGAAAAAAATAATTTTTTAATTTTCATGGCTCTTTGTTATAAACTTCTGTGAAGCACCTGGGGGTTCAAGGTGCTCACCATTCATCTAAATATATTCCTTGAGCGGTCTAGTTTCCAAAATGGGGTCACTTGTGGGGGATTCCCACTGTTTAGGTACATCAGGGATTCTCCAAAAGCGACATGGCATCCAATCTCAATTCCAGCTAATTTTGATTTGAAAAAGTCAAATGGCGCTTATTCTCTTCCAAGCTCTGCCATGCGCCCAAACAGTGGTTTACCCTCACACATGGGGTATCAGCATTCTCAGGACAAATTTCACAACAACTTTTGTGTTCCAATTTCTCCTGGTACAATTTGGAAAAAAAAAATTTTGGGTGCAAAAGATAATTTTTATGGAAAAAATATGATTTTTTTATTTTCAAAACTCTATGCTATTAACTTCTGTGAAGCACTTGGGGGGGTCAAAGTGCTCACCACATATCTAGATAAGTCCCTTGGGGTCTAATTTCAAAAATGGGGTCACTTAGGTAGGGGTATTCTACTGTTTAGGTGCATCGGGGGCTCTCCAAACGCGACATGACGTCCGCTCTCGATTCCAACCAATTTTACGTTCAAAACCTTAAATGGTGCTCCTTCCCTTCCGAGCCCTGCCTTGCGCCCAAAGAGTGGTCTTCCTCCACACATGTGGTATTGGTGTACTCAGGAGAAATTGCACAACAAATTTTGTGGTTCATTTTATCCTGGTACTCTTGATAAAATAATAAAATGTGTCCGAAGTAACATTTTTGTGAAAAAAGTTAAATGTTCATGTTTTCCTTCCACATTGTTTCAATTCTTGTGAAGTACCTGAAAGGATAATAAGCTTTGTGAATGTGGTTTTGAACACTGTGAGGGGTGCAGTTTTTAGATTGGTGTCACTTTTGGGTATTTTCTGTTATATAGGCGCCCAAAGTGACTTCAAATGTAAGGTGGTCCCTGAAAAAAAATTGGTTTTGTAAATTTTGTTGGAAAAATGTGAAATCGCTCATCAGATTTTAACTCTTATAACTTCCTAACAAAAGAATTCTGTTTAAAAAATTGTGCTGATGTAAAGTAGAGATATGCTAAATGTTATTTATTAATTATTTTGTGTGACATAATGCTCTGATTTAGCGGCATAAAAATTAAACTTTTGAAAATTGTGAAATTTTCAAAATGTTTGCCAAATTTACATTATTTTCACAAATAAACACAAGAGTTTTGAAGAAATTTTACCATTATCACAAAGTTTAATATGTCACAAAAAAACATTCTCAGAATCAGTGGGATCCGATGAAGCATGCCAGAGTTATAACCACATAAATTGACAGTGGTCAGATTTCAAAATTAAGGCCTGGTCATTAACCTACAAAGTGCTTGGTCCTTAAGGGGTTAATAACAATGGAATTACATGACTTATGGACCAATGGTTGTAAAGAACCCCTCTGATGTCAAGAATTTTGAGTACTAAGTAATTTTAAGCATATTCTTATAAACAGTGACTGGTAGTAACACTTTCTTACTACCATTCCATTCACTCAGAAGACTCTGGGACTAGTGTTGAGTAGAGTTGAGCGATACTTTCCGATATCCTAAAGTATCGGAATCGGAATGGTATCGCCGATATCACTAAAATATCGGCGATACCCGATACCGATACCGGAAGTCCCATGTAAGTCTATGGGAACAAAATATCGCAACTAAAAAAACCCCATTCTTTCCTTGTAAACACTAAATATACACACATAGAATACATATATATATATATACATTTCATTGTGACATATATATATATACATATATGTATAGTTTATACACTTCTACATAGTAAAATATCCTTTGATTCAATTGCCGGGTAAAGCCGGCTTCAGTGAAAAGACAGAAGCACCCGACATGAAATGACACTTGGTGTACATAGGGTTAACCATGTCTTTTCATGTCGTTTGCTATCTGATTTGCACAAACAATTAAATCAGACTATGTGTGCAAAATTTCACACCTGTAGGGGTTAATTAAAGGTGTAAATTCGTTGTAAAAAAACCGGACTTTTTTGCTACGAATTTACACCTTTAATTAACCCCTACAGGTGTGAAATTTTGCACACATAGTCTGATTTAATTGTTTATGCAAATTAGATAGCAAAGGACATGAAAAGACATGGTTAACCCTATGTACACCAAGTGTCATTTCATGTCGGGTCACCCGACATGAAATGACACTTGGTGTACATAGGGTTAAACATTTCTTTTCATGTCCTTTGCTATCTAATTTGCACAAACAATTAAATCAGACTATGTGTGCAAAATTTCACACCTGTAGGGGTTAATTAAAGGTGTAAATTCGTTGTAAAAAAAACGGACTTTTTTGCTACGAATTTACACCTTTAATTAACCCCTACAGGTGTGAAATTTTGCACACATAGTCTGATTTAATTGTTTGTGCAAATTAGATAGCAAAGGACATGAAAAGACATGGTTAACCCTATGTACACCAAGTGTCATTTCATGTCGGGTTCTGCATTTTCACAAAAGCTGGCAATTGAATTAGCGGCTATTATACTATGTAGAAGTGTATGAACTACAAATATAAATATATATATATATATATATATGTGTCACAAATTCAATGACATGTATATGTATATATGAGGTGTAAAATTGCTGAAAAAAAATGCGTGGGCTCCCGCCCTATTTTCGGAACCAGACAGACAAAGCCAGTGAGTGGGGGCAGATAATAATAGCCCAGAGAGGGACCATTATTTTTGCCCCCCCCGGCTACTAACATCTGCCCCAGACACCCCAGGAAAGACAAATCTATAATTAGATTCGCCCTTTCTGGCACTTTGCCCGTCTATTCCCATTGCCCTGTAGAAGTGGCGAATGGGTTAATATGGGGTTAAAGCCACCTTGCTATTGAAAGGTGACCTTAAGCCAGGTTAATAATTGAGAGCTGTCAATTAGACAACTATCAATTATTAATCCTATTGCATGAAATAAAAATAAAACACACACACTTTAATTAAAAATCATTTTAATGAAATAAAGACACATGTTTTTGACCATCTTTTATTTTACTGCAAAAACCATTTCCTGTAATAAAAATAAAATAAAAAAGCAAAATTATTCTTACCTATCCCATGCACAGTCAGGTCCCACGGTGTAATCCTTCAGAAAGGGTTAATGTTTACTGCAGGGACCGCAGCTAATGCTGCAGCCTCACAGTAAACCCCAAATGAATGAGTTCCTCTCCTGCCTGACAGGAGAGTAAAGGCTGGGTGTCACATAACGATACACCAGCGATCCCGACAACGATATGCACTTGTCAGGATCGCTGGTGTATTGCTACATGATCGCTGCTGAGCTGCCAAATAGGCAGCTCAGGCAGCGATCTGGGACAGCGACACTGCGGGTAACATCGCTTAAGGGCCCGTCTCACATAGCGATATCGCTACCGAGATCGCTGCTGAGTCACTAGTTTTGTGACGCAGCAGCGAGCTCACCAGCGATATCGCTGTGTGTGACATTCAGCGACGATCAGCCCCTGCCGGGTATCGCTGATCGTCGCAGAAATGTCAGGACCTTTTTTTGATCGCTGGTTTCCCTCTGACAGGCACGCATCGCTGCGTGTGACAGGCGGGAGACCAGCGATCCGCTGGTAACCAAGGTACACAGCGGGTTTCCAGGCACCGCGCAGCGCTTGGAAACCCGCTGTGTACCTTGGATACCAGCTCCCTGCATCAGGGCGCTGGTATCCAAGGTACACAGCGGGTTTCTAGGCACAGCCCCGCGCCTGGAAACCCGCTGTGTACCTTGGTTACCAGCGGATCGCTGGTCTCTCCGCCTGTCACACGCAGCGATGTGTGCCTGTCAGCGGGAAACCAGCGATCAAAAAAAGGTCCTGACATTTCAGCGACGATCAGCGATACCCGGCAGGGGGGCTGATCGTCGCTGAATGTCACACACAGCGATATCGCTGGTGAGCTCGCTGCTGCGTCACAAAACTAGTGACTCAGCAGCGATCTCGGTAGCGATATCGCTATGTGAGACGGGCCCTTAAGTGGAAAGCTTAATTGATTGCTTTCCACTTTCACTTCAGGTCAGCCAGGGACGTCAGAGGGAACTGATTAACAAAAATAGGGGTTCCCTTCGAAAAAAAAATGGCGTGGGGTCCCCCCTATTTTTGTTAACCAGCCAGATGAAGCAGAGCGCTGAGGCCTGGATTTTCAGGCTGTTAAGGAGCCAAGATCCATGGACCTTGCCAGCCTGATAATACCAGGCCACAGCAGTCTGCATATCTTGGCTGATTAACAAAAATAGGGGATCCCCTCGAAAAAAATTGGCGTGGGGTCCCCCCTATTTTTGTTAACCAGCCAGATGAAGCAGACCGCTGAGGCCTGGATTTTCAGGCTGGTAAGGATCCAATATCCATGGACCTTGCAAGCCTGATAATACCAGGCCACAGCAGTCTGCTTAGCTTGGCTGGTTAACAAAAATAGGGGATCCCCTCGAAAAAAAAAACGGCGTGGGGATCCCCCCTATTTTTGTTAACCAGCCAAGTAAAATGCAGACTGCTGCGGCCTGGTATTAAAAGACTGTCAAGGCCCATGGATTTTGGCCCTCAACAGCCTGATAATACCAGGCTACAGCAGCCCCACATTTGGCGTATCAAAAGATGTGCCAATTGTGGCACTTTACCCGGCTCTTCCCACTTGCCCTGTAGCGGTGGCAAGCGGGGTAATAAGGGGTTAATGTCACCGTTGATTGCACGGTGACAATAAGCCCGGTTAATAATGGAGAGGTGTCAATAAGACACCGATCCATTATTAATCCCAAAGTTATTAAATGTATAAAAAAAAGACAAAGCAAGAAAAAAGTATTTTAATGAAATAAAAGAGACAACACAGTTTTCATTTCTTTTATTACTCTCTCATTCCTGCGACGCCATCGATCTCCTGTAAAAAAAGAAAAAAAACAAACCAACAGTATACCACCTGTCCGACGCAGTCCATAACGACATTCCCACGACGATCCAGCTCTGCTACATCGCAATGACAGGCAGAGCCTGTCATTGCAACGCAGCACAGCTGATTACCTGCTTCCCCGGCGGTGACGTCATCGGACTGACTGCTTTACGGCCGCGATTACCCAGCAGTCACTGCAGTTATCGCGAGAAACTGCATGTGACCGCCGGGGAAAGAAGATTGCGGCCATGAAGCAGTGCAGGACGTGACCGCCGGAGATCTTCTGCCGGGTAAGTGCCGCTGACTCCTGACAGACCCAACCGACGGACACTGACAGTGACAGTGACATCCCGATTCCGGTATCCGATAAGACGAAAATATCGGAACTCGGAATCGGAATTCCGATACAGCCAATATCGGCCGATACCCGATATTTGCAGTATCGGAATGCTCAACACTAGTGTTGAGCGATACGATAATGCAAATATCGGGTATCGGCCGATATTAGCTCTATCGGCCTTTCGATAATTCGTTTCGATATTTTCGTCTTATCGAATACCGGAATCGGAAGTTCCCATAATTCTTTGCGAGGCAATGTGATTTTAGTCAGCCAATGAGGAATCCTAAGAAGTGTGGGCACATCCTGTACTGCTGCGGTCATGTTAACTAATGGCATGGCTGTGATTGGATGCTGAAATGATGTCAGAATGCACTATAAAAGGCGCCGCCGCCATTTTAGCGTCACTGTGCTGTGAATTCAGTAAGGGACAGAACGCTACTGTGCTGACTCTGAGGGACAGTTAGAGATTGCGATTTAGTGTACTGTGCTGTAGGCAGGCTAGCACCAACCGCTGTGTAAAGCTTCCTTTTGCCTGCAGTGTTGTTTTAACAGCTCTGCAAGGTGTGTGTGAGTGCAGGTGACACTGCAGTTTGCTCTGCATGCAACGCTGTCTGTAGGCATCTGCACATGTCACTCACAGACTATTTTTTTTTTCCTTCAGTGTAATTCTTGCAGCTCCATGCAATTTAACTATTAGTGTGACGCGCTTCCATCCGTATCCAATACATTGGTTGCAAACACTATAGAAGTAGACAAAGGAGTAGCCTTTCACAGATTGTGAACAGTTGTGTTTCAGTGTTCACTTCAGTCTCTGCGTAATAACCACACTTAGGCCTTATAACTTTTCTGACTTTCTTTATCAATCTACCAAGATGAAGAAGTCAGTGAGTAAGGCACGTGGTCGTGGCCGTGGAGTTTCAGCAGGGAGAGGACGTGGGGATTCTGTGTCTGCTGCCGCCCTCAGTGACACAGCATCCACCATTTATCCCCGTGAGCGTTCCTTTATGCGCACTTTGGTAGGAGCTCGGCGTGCCCCCCTGCTGCGGGAAGAACAAATTGAAGCCGTTGTTGGTTGTATGGCAGCCAATGCATCGACTTCAATTCCTTCCACCTCCTCTCAGGAACACAACACTGTTGAGCAACCATCTGTCTGTTCACCGCCTGTCAAATTGCCAAGGCAGTCAGAGAGTTCTGTACAGGAGCCAGCTGAGTCTCTGCTTCTGTTCTCAGAATCTGTTGGCTCGCAAACACGGGCACAGGCAAGCAGCATTCTGCAATTTGAAGAAGAGGGAGTTTGCAGTGATGCGCAACAGCTGTGTCTCTCTCAATCTGAAGAGGCGGGTGAGCCAGTGCCGATGGACAGCACACCGCAGAACGCATCTTATGATGATGATGAGACTCAGGTGCCAGGTTTTGTAGAGCATGGTGCTGCCCAGACCATCCAACAGCAGCAGGTGTTGGAAGAGGGTAGTGGAGATGATGAAGTCCGAGACCCAACATGGCGTGAGCAACAGGAAGGTGGTTGGAGCAGCTCTGAGGAAGAGATTGTCCCAACGGTACAAAGAGGAGGGAGAGGTAGGCTGCAGACTCGCTTGCCTGTAGCCTCCAGTTTGGCACCTGTTGGGAGCAGTTCTCTTAGAACTGTCAAAATTGGCGCTCCCATGACTTGCACTGCGTGGTCCTTTTTTGACAGACTTGTACATGATATTTGCTATGTTCAATGCAAGCTGTGTAAGCAAAAAGTTAAAAGAGGTAAAATTATCAGGAACCTGAATACCACAAATATGCGGACACATGTACGGACAAAGCACGTAGCTGAGTTCCAAAGACACACTGGAGATGTAGGCCAACCTACAGCAGCACCTACATCTTTAGGTCATGTTCGAGCCTCTACCTCCAGCTCTCACACACCTGTTTCGGCTTCCTCACAGGATCTCCGTGGAAGAACCTCGGTCACTGTTGTCCATAGAGAAACTGTTATTCCACCCACTGCAGCAAGTTCACAGTCATCGTCACACTCCCAGAACAAAAAACAGCCATCGGTAACACAGGCATGGGATAAAAGACGGCCATACTCGGCAAACCATCCACGAGCACAGGCTCTGAATGCTGGCCTTGCAAAACTCCTGTCCCTTGAAATGCTGTCATTCAGGCTGGTGGAGACTGACAGTTTCAGGAACTTTATGGCATTGGCAGTCCCACAATATAATGTGCCAAGCCGATTTTATTTCAGCAGGCAAGCTGTCCCTGCTCTGCAAAAACATGTCGAGTGAAACATTAAACATGCGCTACTAAACGCCGTCAGTAGCAGGGTCCACCTGACCACCGATGCGTGGACCAGTACCCATGGCCAGGGACGATACCTTTCCCTCACTGCCCATTGGGTCAATGTTGTGGAGCCGGGTACAGATCTTGCCAGTGGCGCTGTACGTGTTCTGCCAACTCCAAGGATTGCAGGAATCCAGTCTGTGCACATTGATTCCTCCTCCTACTCCAGTTCCTCAGAATCATCGCTGCACGAGCCGTCACGGTATACCTCCACATGGACCCGTGAATGCTTACCTGTTGCGACCGATATGAGCACAGCCGTGGCCAAACGTCAACAGGCCGTACTGAAATTAATTCCCATGGGGAATCGAAGCCACACAGCGCAGGAGCTCTGGGATGCCATCAAGCAGGAGAGCGATGTGTGGTTTTTGTCAGCTAATCTCCAGCCAGGCTTGGTAGTGTGTGACAATGGCCGAAATCTGGTGGCAGCTCTGGGCCTTGGCAACCTCACTCACATACCATGTCTGGCACATGTGCTCAACTTGGTCGTGCAGAGTTTTTTGAGGGACTATCCGGATCTTGATGCACTGCTGCACAAAGTCCGCCTAGAGTGCGCTCACTTGCGACGTTCCAGCATGGCCAGATCGCGCATTGCAGCTCTGCAAGTCAGATTTCGCCTTCCTGAACATCGCATCATATGTGACGTACCCACCAGGTGGAATTCCACGTTACATATGTTGGAGCGGTTGTGTGAGCAGCAGCCAGCAGTAATGGAGTATCAGCTGCAACAGGCGCAATCAACTCGCAATTTGCGCCGTTCACACTTCACCACTACTGAGTGGGCCTCTATGAACGACATCTGCGACGTTTTGCGTGCGTTTGATGTCTCAACGTGGATGGCGAGTGCAGATGATGCACTAGTCAGCATGACTGTACCCCTTATCTGCCTGCTTCAGAAATCACTGAAAGCACTAAAGGAAGAGGTTTTGAAAGAGGTGGAGGATGAGGAGTCACAAATTCAATTACCTTCAGGACAGTCAGCGCAACGTGGTTCCTCACAAAGGGCTGGGCAGGGCTCACTTTGTGAGGAGGATGAGGAGGAGGAGGAGGAGTCAATGGAGGAGGAAGAAATCCCTACAGAGGGAGGTACACAACGCTCTACTCAGTATGTAGAGCGAGGGTGGGGTGATGCAGAGGAGACAGATTTGACGCCTCTTCCAGAGGACAGCCTTTGTTGGCCAGTTGGGAGTCTGCAGCACATGGTTGATTTCATGCTTCAGTGCCTGAGAAACGACCGCCGCATCGCCCACATTCTCAGCACGTCAGATTATTGGGTGTACACCCTCCTAGACCCTCGCTACCGGGACAACTTACAAACCCTCTGTAACGGGTCTGGTGGGTGGAACTACTGACGAGACAGGTCAGGTTGGTGGAACCACAAAGCTTTATTATACAAGAGAGTTTACTTGTAAGAGAGCGGGTGGCACCCGGGAAAAGGGCAGGGATTCACGGCAGGAGATATAGGTAGTTTCTGGACAGGCAGGTTTGTCACAGCAAGTGACCAAGGAAG